>JAZDUA010000193.1:1200000-1855000 GCA_038098605.1 Gryllus longicercus | reverse complement strand
AAATAATTGCACGTGTAATTTAAAAACGTGAAAAATGAATGAAGTAGAGTAATTTCGTATTTTGGCCATAAGATATTGCCCGATGTAGGGCCGGGTACAATATTAACTTTTGAACGATCCGGCACTAGCGGTTTTGTTCGTTTTCTCTCTAAATAAATATATATTTTTATTTTAAAATATTAATTAGACATTTATTAAGCTGTTTTTTTCTTAATTTATTATTTTCGTTTCCTCTCAGTTTACAGAGCACCTGGAACCGCGAGTAAATACTTGAAAACCTTTTAACTTCAGAAGCACCATTGATCTCCGAATGTTCACATTCTTGGGTGTTTTATCTCTACATTAGACAAGCAATTTTCCTTTCTAATTTTCCTTAGACTCTTATACAGGCCATTTGCATTGAAGGAGGATGTAAGAACGGGAACAACCGACCGGTTATAACTGAAAAAACTTCTGAATCGGTTTTCGATTAGGTCTTTTTCCGGTTAATTTTTACACTAGTAATAACGGTTTTTTGAAAACAATAAATAACAAAACTGTCTTTGGGAAGGGCATAAATAAATTACTATTGAGCAGGTGACATAAATTTGGTTAAATTGGTAACAATTAAGTAACGCCATGTTATTCAACTTGTTAGTGTTTAGTTTTCTAAGTACGTTGGTGCATATCAGATATAACTAGTGGTGTTACAGAATAGCACTGACTTTCCTGTATTAGTTTTCTGTTTCCGTTGGTCTCGGCTAGCTATTCGCACTTGCCACATACTCTTGCCAGCTGCCATCTATCGCCGCCCAATGTACATCTTTTAAAATTTTCTTAACTTTTCGACTTCTTAATAGTAGAATCGAATTATTACTTTAAAAATATTAAAGAACAATAAAAACTCGACCGAAATGGCAATTTTCATTGCAAAATTTGGAGCCGTTATTAAGAAAATGGCATTTTAGCGCTTTTGTAAATTCGAGATTTGAACCTCTTTTCACAGAAAAATATTGAGTTTTCGGAAACTTCATATTACATTTCAAGCACTTACATTTACAAATGAAATAGTGTTTACAAATCTCTGGAAATGTGCATCAAAGGCATGAGAGATCTTAAAAAAAAGTGTAATTTTTGAAAAAACAACAACAAATTAATACATCAAAATAGTCTATGTCATCTTAAAAAGTGTAATTTGCACTATCTGTTGGAAAACTTTGAAGAAAAAGTTTAGAGCCGTTCTTGAGAAAATCGTGTTTGAGCGTTTCTGAAAATGCGGAATTTTGAGCTAATTTTCACGGAAAACTGTTGAGTTTTCGAAAATCTTTATCTCACATTATTTAAAGCATATGTACTCATAAATACATTAATGTAAAGAAATTGTCGCTAATGTAAATATTAACGACGCGCGAGACAAGTAAAAAAATTACATTTTTGTCATTTTTGAAAAACAACAACAAAATAATAGAGGAAAGTGGAGTTTGTTATATGATAGAGTACGTTTAGCACAATCCCTCCCAAACGTTTAAAGACATGTACATGACCTTTATGAAAGAACAAATTATGAACCACAAATTTAATTTGACGGAAACATCTCTATCTTTAATTTTGCAGTAGGAAAACCCCGAAAAAATTCAAACCTTTGAAATTTTCGAAAATTTACAGCTAACTATGAAAATAAGACATATTCCCCCTTTGTAAGTGTATTATACTCTATTCTTACAAGAAATTTGAAGAAAAAATTTAGAGCCGGTTTTGAGAAAAATTTGAAAATGTTCCAGGGGCTTCATGTAAAATACCCCCAAATCTAATGAATGATTTTCAAAACCGCTGAGCTTCGACTCAGGCCAAATGGACGGAGGTTACTTCAATTTGATAAAAAAAATACTACGCATGGTTTAGGCGCTAGTGTTGTTCACATACACCAGACGGATGGACGGACGTTTAAAAAAATTTTTTTTAGTATAAGGGTATTTCTGTTGAAATCTCCAAATACATTTTCCGCAGCATTACATAACACTACCTATACAATATACGTACGTATACGGGAAAGTAAAAATAACCTGCCAGATATAAAATACGTTAATAAAAATCGGATACATAGTGTGGAGTTAAAATGTGGGCATAAAATAATATGGAACAAGTTATTTTTGTAATTCCGCAATCCTTTGGACAATGCTCACTACTCCACCTTTCTTCGTAACATTGTGAATTGTCAATTTCTCTTGGGCGGGGAGAATTGGAAAGTGACGAGAAGAAATCAGCGTTTTCATTTTTTTAATTCAATCTGTGAATGTGACGTCTAATATACTCATTTGCGATCTCTGTTATGGCAATTACGGTCAAACTAATACGGGCAATTACGGTACCTACTAATGCAATTTTCTCCCTATTTCCTTGATTTTAACAATTCACAGTGAAGGCACCCTAAATGCACATTCTAGAAATGGATTAATTGTGTCTCAGTCTAAGACAAATTAATACTTTTTAACACATGGAGTGTCAAATGCTCTTGGGGAGAGTGAGTATCCCCAGGATATCCCGTCAATTTCCACCCCCACCCTCAATATCTGCGTAATATTGATTCAAACCCCCGTAAATCGTAAAACCGTCAGCTCATTCACATAAGCATTCACCTTCCCCTTTCTAATTAACAATCAATTTAATCAACAATTAAGTCAGAGAACAAAGCACTCATACCTTACGGGTAGCCATTCCAAAAATGTTATTCACTAATCTTACGAATAATGTTATTCACTAATCGTATGTACTACTAGTACTAAAACCCTTGAAAGACTGTATTGTCGAACAAGAAGAATTAGGTTTTTTAAAAAATAGCTGCATCATGAGAATGGTCAGTAATATGCGCAGTTCACAAGCCTGATACCTGCAAACCTAATGACACGTTAATTTCTGAACCTCCTCCAACTGCTTGACTTGCTTGCACATTTTTCGCTTTGTTCGCGGACAAAATGCTTACAACATGAAATCGAATCAGAACGAGAAGTGGGTGCGTTCCTACTCGAGTGCTCGATCAGGTGAAGAAATGATTCCCCTGCTTGGTTGCGACACCTGTAGGAATGAATACGAAACTAGAATCCCTAGCCTATTCCACTGTGTTCCACCTGCCCCATTTCATTCCTGCTTGTCAACTACGATGAATGCATTTGCTTTAGTTTACAACTTGTGGGCTTATGCTGTGATTTTAAATAAGGCAAATGCATCTGCAATATATTTTCTGCAATTGCTTAGGTAAATAAATTTAAAGACTCATGTCTATGCCTAACAAACAACTATGTTACACTCAAATGTTTTACCAACTATCAACACTCTTTGGTATATTACGCAACTTCTTTATTCAACGTCCTTCAAATTTATTCAATGCTTCTTTTATTATAATAATTAACAAATGACATTAATTACACCATGGGACTAGGATGAATTACACATTGTCGCAATTGTTAGTCATCTGAACGTTGTTCCTTACGACCGTATAACGTCGTTAGTCCTATCAGTTGAGTTTAACGATGTTTCCTTCCGCCTGACGTTAAAACTCTTTGAGATTCGATATGCCTAGTAGTAGAGAAAACAAAAGCCTTCATCTCGTATGACATTAAAATTCACAAAGAAAACTTGCCTGGGCGGTAGAAGATGTTTCGCTAATTGTCACAAGGCGACAGACTGACGCGAGGTTGATTCACGTTTTCCACACGTCATGCGCGACGCATGGCTGACGTTGACTCGTCGTATAAGTTTCGCTCGGTAGCCGCGAAGCTAACTTTTTCCATGGTTTCTGAAAAAAAAATTTGATTTGGAATAAACTGTCATGTAATATTGTTCCCTTGTCGTAGGATCATGAACAAATACAAAAACCTCTCGTTTGGTTCAGAGCCATCGAACAGGTCATTATGATTTCTTTTTTGTTGAGAAAGGATGGGTTAGAAATGATGGCATTCCGGTGCCATATTTTGCAGGGAAATTTGTCAAAAATCGTGGTTTTATTTCGGTCTCCCTGTGGACACCGCAGCCTTTAATTCCTTTCCTGGGGCGAATCATCATAATCTTAACTAGTGAATTATCTGTCCGCCATGCATTTCCTTAAACGTTGTCTATTTTCGGAAAATATTTACAACGCCAAAAGCGTATTTTTTCGGGGATAAGAAATACTGCCAATTTAAAGGATTTATTCTTCGTTTTTAATATAGTGCTCAGTCAATACGTACAATGTGTACATTCCAAATTACTTTTAATTTTCAGCACCATCAATACAAGAAGCACACTCAATGTTTTTTCTTTCTTTCTTTCTTTCCTTGCTTCTTTTCCTTGTTTATTTACTTGTTTCTTTCTTCCCTTTCTTCTTTTCCTTGTTTATTTACTTGTTTCTTTCTTCCCTTTCTTCTTTCTTTCTTTCTCTCATTCACTCACTCATTACGGTCTAAACCTGCTACATTACTAAAGCTGGATCGTTTTCTTAACGGAATCTATTCTTCAATATTAGTCTTTAAAATTATTTTATATACATATTTACTTAAAATATTAGAATTTTCGCGTATTTTAAATAAAATGTTCCAAGTTTCTAAAAGGATTTTAATAAAAATTCTCCCCAAAACAGCTTTATTTTTTTTTCTTTCAACTTTGTGCACAAATAGAGCGCAGTGTGATTTTCATTAACTCTTGAGCGACATTAATATTTACAATACAGATAAATAAATTCTCCATTTATAGTTTTCAATATCCATTGCTCACTTTCACCGTGATTAAGTTTGGTAAATTATCTTATTTTTAACTTGACATTAAATCAGCATCCATACTCTTTTCTGGCTCTTCTCCACTCCTCCTCCCAATTTATTAATAACAATATTCCGATATAGTTTATTAACAACTATTAAACATCAAAATATATACATTTTATACACTACACTTTGTTCAAAAATTCATTATTTACCACTCAAACGAACCTTCACTTTTACAATCAGTACTGACCTTTAGCAAAGTAAATATTTCCTTAATATTTCACTTCCATTATTTTCATGGAACAAACATCATTATTCTAACTTAAAGTAAATTATAAAATAATTCTGAGAACTTAAAGTAAACTATACGTGAATTCAGATTACTTATTCACATTGATGACTTAATACTTTGGCACACACTAAATACATAACTTTGTAATGAGAATAAAATGATTCATTGATTGTTTTGCGGACACGTCAACTGGCGGGCAGTTATCCTTCGCGTTAGTGTAGAGAATGTTTCATCTTGAGGGTGACAGTGTTCCTCTGTAGCTGGATGGTGAGATACGGCGCAGTCCTATACGTCACCTTGCGCTGGATTTCCCACCCCAGGTATTTCTCACCACCAAGGGCGGATCCAGAGACAAGTTTTGGGAGGGGAAAATAAAAATGTTGTGGTCGAATGGGTCATTACAGATTTTGTAAAATGTCGCAGGCTACACTCAGCTCATGCTGAAATACGATTTTATCATTTTTAATGATTATCCGAAAATAATTTTGCTTGAAAGTTTCGCGACAATTTAAAATTAATACTTACAGAAAAATTGTAGGGGGGAAATTTCCCTCATTTCCCTCCCCGTGGATCCGCGCCTGCCCCAGTTGGGGGACCGCCCCAGCCGGGACGAGCTCTAAGCTCCCTATTGGTCTTCAGTCGCGTGTGGTAGTGTAGGGCATGTAAGTGTGTGTGTGTGTAAGGGGAGAGGATAGGACAAGGAAGAGGTAGGATACGCGCGCTGCACGTGACCCGTTTGTTAGGGTACTGCTCCGACATTCGTCTGGTACTGATCAGAGAGACCACGTACAACTAGAATCATACAAGCCGGCCGCTACTGTGTCTCCAAACAGCGCGAAATTCGTCTCAACTATGAAGCTACTATCGAAAATCCGCCACCGTCGAGATTTGAACCAAGGACCTGTCGGTGAAAGTCACAACAGAGATGGCAACGAATTGATGGATCTCAGCCAACGCAAACGGTTCATTGTTAATCTATTTATCGAATTTGTAAAGTGAGGTACGTAACTAATAAATTCCATGACCTTCCTTGCTTATAAATTAAGATTGCATTCTCTATATTTCTCACAGAAAACTTTACCAGGCGAATGTGACTCAAATCTCTGAATAATTACCATATATTAAGCATACATCGTTTTCTTTTTATATATCACATATCATTGTGGTGGAGCAATTTCTTAAAAATTAATTCACAGTTACATCAGGTGGCCACTGCAACTGCGTGTTATCATGCTACGTGTTAAGTGTAGTCAATCACGGCAGGTCAGTTGTCCGTAAGAACGCATTTAGTTATGCGTAAAGTATTGAAGGTTTCCGCTTTTTTTCTATGAATAATATATTGCCTTATTTTTGTTTTATTTGCCACTGGAACATAATATGACAACGTATCTCCACGGAACATAATTCACTGTCAACGACAAAGTTCAAATGACTATTTGCTTTCGAGAACTACTTCCTGTCACGTGCGATCAAATGGGAGAACTGGGTCGAGTAAATGCTCTTCTGCTCGCCGAGCTCTTCAAGGCGAGAGTCACGTGCTGGCGCCGCGGCGGACTCGTGAACTGGGGCTTATCTGCCACTTGGGGCATCCCGTGCACGGGGGCACCCCGCCCACCGCCCAGGTGTGGTCCGGGCGAGGGAGGAGGAGCTCGAGCAAACGTGGTCCTCGCCACGCGGAAGAGAAATCCCAACCGTCTGGTTGGCTGATGCACTTCGAGACTGAGTGCTCGCCACGTGCTCTGGTTCAATTCTTCGCTTAATGCCGTCACGCGTGTCGCATTACCCTGGAAGACGTATCCGAGCTTACTTATCTGAATCCTCCGTTCTCATAAACATAGATGACAGCTCTGTGAGAGGAGGGGGCGAGAACAGATTTAATTCCTAATACACCTCATTCTCGTTACTTGGGGACTTGAATTTTTTTCGATGCCATTATCATCTGTGTACTACTATTAAATGAAGTGCTCTTAAATATTGTCGTTTGTCAAACATGTTGATATCTTGTAAATAATATAGAGCTACATTAATTAATTCTAGTAATATAACTGTATTGAGCCATTTCCTTGTCTTCGCGTTTCACAGTGGTGCATCCAGGATTTTTTGTGCGTGAGGGGCTGTAAGTGTAGTCTCCAGTCGACTTGAGGTTTTCTTATAAAGAACTTTTCATTAATTCTGTAAAACCTATTACATTTATTTTCTTTTTTGATTTACTGGTTTTCATAAAGTATTTAATTGAGATATTGAATTAAATTCGCTACTACAAAAAATTAATAAAACCTGTATTCGTGTTTACATGTATTCGGTTTTTGTGTGTGTATGTGTGTGGGGAGGCTGAACCCATAACCCGTCACCTTGGCTGCGCTGCGGCGGATATAAACTATATTAGGTTCTATTTGGGCTCTTGTTACGAAATGTTAAGTATTCGGGGTAGCCATGTAAATGAGCCAACACTTACTAGTTCAAATGTGATTCAAATGCCCGAAATCGATTGTACTTGATTGACATACTATTCATCTCTGAATTTTATTTAATAAATTATCAAAAGTCTGGCATCAACTTTTATGCATTATAATATACATTTTATACACTACACGTTGTTCAAAAAATCATTATGTACCAGAGAATCGTCCACAAAACTCTGTCTTCAATCATCACTCAAACGAACCTTCACTCACAGAAAGTAAACTAGAACTTACAGTAAATTTGATCCCTAAGAAGCCGTCGTGAATATCAAGCCTACAAATGTCATAAAAATGTTATATATTTATTACTGGCTAAAAGAGATCTTAGTTCTTTAGTTGAAACACTGTCTTCACCAGAAAAGTTATGTTATTTGGAGCTTATAAACTTAGCATGAAACTTAAACGAAACGAAATCGAGGCAAAACGGCAATGCATTTTTTGCCTTCACGCGTTTATGCAAATTTCCCCTGTGGATAAACTAAATTAGTAAGTGAACCCTGAAATCATTATGCTTTTGCTGTGTTCCAAAACAAGCTCAGAAAGAATCTTATTTGAAAATAAAATTGTTACATTTTACTTTCTCGTCTTACGAAGTACTTCGTAATTTATGTACTTAAATATAATCGTGCGCCAGGAAAACGGTGAATTTTCTTTATAATAACTGTTTTATATTCCTATAAAATAAGTAAAAATACGCAGAAATGTGTAAAAAATAATGACACATTGAAGCATAATTCAAGAGAGGTCCTCTTTATATTTCACGAAATAATATTCCATTTCTAGTAAGCGCCTCATCACATGCCATGTCTTGCAAAGTGAAGGCAAAGCCGTTCCGAAGGTAGCTTCCTCGGGTGAAAGGTGCAACCCATAGGTATCGTCAGTTTGGCTCAATTGTCATTCACACATCCCCTTGAGCATTCCCCCAAAGCTCTCGCCACAGCGCAGGTGGAACTAACGTCTTTTCAATAAGTAGAGCTGAAATGCCAGCGACTGCGCGAGGTGGCCATCACAGTGCGATTTTAGTGCGCAAAGTATTGTAAAGGCACATACAGTCACTGTATCTGCTGCTTTGGTTGCTGGTTGCAACCTGGAGTATATTCTATATTCAGCAGACGCCCGACATCGTGCGTGAATTTAGGAAATAATAGAATAATAATAAATACATCAGTGGGTTTTAATGTTTATTTATGCCAGATCTTTCAACAAAATCAAAACATTGTTTTAGGATGAATTGTTTCGTTCCAGCTCTATCAACGAAATTAATATAACGATGTAAGGGAAGAGTGCATGAACATGTTGGACTTGATGTGAAAAAAAAAAGCTATTATTTATAAATACCATTGAAAATTATTTTTTAATTGTCAGTGCTTATTTTACACAACCTGCATACGGTTTACTCATAACTTGAAAGAACATTATTATATTGTATAACACACTATCAGAAAACATATATTGGCTACGACATAAACAAAAATTCCGATTTATGAGTAGCTACCATTTCGAGAAAATGGTCCGGTAGATGTCTGTAGTTTCTAATGCAGTGTTTGAAAATAATTATTTAAAATAATTAACTATATTTGGAATTGGATGGTATATCGATGATCATGCATTTATTTCATTCTTACAAAAACCGGTAGTATTTCTCATTAAAAGGGATTTTAGGTTGGACAATTAGGAACTGAACATTATCCGTATAACATCATGGGAGTGGATAATAATCAAAATAATTGTTATGGGCCACTGAATATGCAAAATGTGTTGTAAAATAAATAAATTACGGACACATTCAAGATCAATATTCTTTTTTGTTTCATCATATTGTTTTTAACAATAGGAACAATAACCATATTTCATTGAAGAACAGCAATATCATCTGCATGTTTAATTTATTATTTTGAACATCGATAATTTAAGAATTCTTAATTCCAAACAATATTACATGTTCGAAGAAGAAAAACTCTACTATTTGCTTGATGATAGTTTAATAACTACCTAAGATGTCTTGCCTATTCCTTCATGAAATATTACAGTCGAAAGAGTTCAATTTGTTATTTGTTGGTACTTTTGATAGAAACGCGAGAAACACAAAACTGTAAGGAAAATGAAGAGCTCAAACGAAGAGCTGAAAAATCGACATAGTTCTTTCCTGATCAGATATCTTATTCGAAGATAACTGTTTTCTCTGATATGACAGTTCGGATTAGGAAGTCATTACACGAGGAAGTAGACCTGCGAGGTACGTCATGTCAAGATGCGAGACGAGAACGGAGGAGCAACCCGTGCGGGCCCAGCCCGTGGGAGCTTCCGAAAAGAAGACGAGGGCCACAATTGAGTCCAGAAGGCGGCTCGTGGGGAGCCAGGGAGCACGTCGACAGCGAGGCGAGCGCGAGCGCGAGCGGCCGCGGCGGGTGGCGCCGGTGGCGCTCGGGGCGGCGAGCAGTGGAAGAAGTCGCGGCGGCGGCCATCAACTGAAGAGGCGCGCGGCGCCCGCCACGAGCAGCGTGGCGGCCACGGTGGCTGCCGCCGGGCTGGAGGCGGCGCTGGTGCTCTGCTCGGCGCGCGGGCCCTGGCCCTTGAAGGGCCCCACGGCCGCGGCGTACGCCATGGCCGTGCCGATGAAGCTCTGCTCGTACACGCCCACGAGCAGGTCGCTGCCGGGCCCTGCCGCGTACACGGGCACGTCCTCGCCCGCGTGCGTCTCGTCCTCGCCCGTGTACAGCCCGGCCTCGTGGCGGTACCTGGGGATGGGGGCAAACGATGGCTCAAACGGCGGCTCCACACATTCGGTGTTCGGCCAGCAACCGCTCGCCGAATCCCGAGTAGTGGGGATGGTGGCTTGCGATTCGCCAAGCACCGAACATTCGGTACTCGACTTACCCACCGCGTGTCGGTCTTTAGGACACATGAAAAGGAGCGAACATTCGCCGAACCATCAGCTGTTCGGGATTGGGTGACCAGTAGCTCGTTACTCGGCGAATGCCGAATGTGTGGAGCTGCCTACGCAACAGCTCGCCAAATCCCAAATACTGTGGATTAGTTGCTCGCTGTTTCCCCCGCGACAAACATTCGGAGTTCGCTCTACCCACCGCGTGTCGTCTTCACGCGTATACAGTGCAAGAAACCACCTAAAATAAATACTATCGCTGCTCGACAAACTTGCGCCAATGCCTCGTTTATTGATCCATTTGATTGATTGGTGATTCCGGCCACGTAAACAGCTAAGATAATTAGTCCCGTAAGTATAGTGCTAGCTTTTATCGCGGTAGGTGGTAGTAATCTTGCCTGCTAGGTGGCGAGATCCCGCGCCAACCTACCCATCGGCCTGTGGGTTTTCCCAGGTATCTCCCACCAGCGAAGCAACGTCCCAGCCGGGACCGATCGTCTCTTTTTTCCATCCTCGGGAAATGAAACGGACTTCATTTGTGCGCAAGCCGAGGTGAAAATTTCAAGTTCCTGATGGCCCGTGTCCTGTGCCCGTTCGACGTCTCAAACAGTTTTGGATTTGTTTGTTAATTCATCTTTACTTTGTTACTGTATACAAGTAGAACCAAACATTATTTATATTTTGCATTCTCACAGATTATCGGTTCTCCTACGTTAAAAATGTCGTAATTCCTAATCCCAGTATAAACTTGTTTTCCATCACTCGGAATGTAAACGTAATTGAATTGTGACAGATGTTTTTGGTTTAGCACGGTAAGTAACTCGCGAAATTCAGTATCTACATTTTAAATTTGGCTTGTGACCATATTCATAATAGTCTATATGAATAAAATTGAACGGATTGCCCAATCTTTTGGGGTATTATATATGGGGCAAAAAATTATTTTTATGTTTATTTTTACGATCCCTTTTCCTTTTCTTTTAAGTGAATGTTTTGGCGAATCGTTCTGTTCGTATTTTATCAGTTAATTTGAGTAGAAATATTGAGTGGTCGAGGTGTGTTTGAGGTGTCGAATTTGTACCTGAGCTCCTTGCGCTTCTCCTCTGGGATGTCCTCCACGCGGACGCCCTGGTGGTCCTTGGCGCCGGGCCCCGTCGCGTACGTCAGCGTCTCGTACTTGACGGCGTTCTCGTCGTAGCGCTTGTTCTCGGCGTACGAGATACCCAAGATGTCGCTGCCGCGCTCCGGGTAGCCGTTGATGGTCATGGCGTGCGAGTGGTCGCCCGTCACCACAATCAACGTGTCTTCAATGTCCACCTGTGGGGTGGTGGGCAGAAACAGGTGGACGTGAGCCGTTTGCGCCGTGCTTATCAGGGTAGTTGAAATGAATGTGTTACTAAAAGGGATTTTTTTATTCAAGCATGTCGTTGAAAATTGAAGAGCAGCAATTATTTCAAAAAGTTCATGTAATTTTTTGTTGAGATATTCGTGTAAAAATTCAGAAATTGCGCTACCCACATACGCGCATTTACTTATATATAAAAAAGCAGTAGAAACCATACTAACATACGAGAAGACGTACAATGTGCACACGTGTTCTTGAGCTTCAGATCCTACTCTATTCTTTTAATATATTTTTCCCTCATCTCTTTTATTACATCACTGCCCTAAACTTTTAATATACTTCAGAATTGTGGTATTGAAATTTTGTATATTGCGTCCAGCTCTGCTACTCACATAAGACACATTCAAATGAGCTTCCCCAGTTTCCTCAAAAGTGTACGTTACGTCACATTCTCGCCCAAAGAAAACCGTCCCCGCTCGTCACAGGCTGAGCGAGCGTTCGCGCGGTCCTCGCACCTCGCCTTCCCTCCCCCGATCCGGACGAGCAAATTGGTTTGGCGACCGCCGCCAAAATTTTGAATTTTTTTCCGCTCACTGAAATTAATTCGATAAAACAGTCGTGCACCGCAGTTAGTACTGAATGGAGAAGAGTCAGATAGCCGAGAGGTGACAGTCACAATACGATTTTTTGAGTTAGTAGGATCCGAGAAATAAAGTCGCTAAATCCTAAATGTCACATCCTTTTAAAAAATTGTTACAGAAGTTTCGTAAATCATGAGGTCTAATATTTTGGACGTAAAAGCACGTATGTCTATAGAGGCGATATCCACTGTATTATCTGACCAAATATTACCTGTATTATTCTGACCAAATCTCGTGATCTCAACTTCCAAATTCAACTACATGGCCTGAATCTACAACGGTCACTGTATTTTGTTTAAAGCAATTTTAAAATCGTAGACGAAACAAGCGCTCGGAAAATAGCGATATAAATTTGTGAACTACAGTGATGCAATGTCACAGATGGACACTTGTGAATATTCATTTCGTTGCAGAGTGAAGGTAGAATGGGAATGAATAGACGCCGTTCCTAGAATCAGTATTTCCATATAGCAACTCCTTATCTCCTGGTATTTATTTCCTTCAGTTTCGAGGAACGACAGCGTGCGCACAACGCTTATGCTGTGCATTGCGCTTTGATAGCAAAGGGAAGCGCACACCTCCGTGATAAATTTCATGCGCATTCGAACACGCCTTGGCAAACTGAAACAATCCATTGTTCAGGAAATTTACGAACGTATGCACTCTTTAAAACTGTCAGATAAGATTACTTGCCCTGCGGACTATGCCAAAGGAGTGAGGAATGCAGGTATGGTGATTAACAATCTGCATTTCTTGCTGGCACATTAATATTAAGTGCATCGTACAATGGTACTCCACATAAACAAATTAAAGTGTTTGGCAAGGGACACGGTAAGGGAAACGAGTGGCGAGAAACAGTAAGGAAAAGTGATGTGAGCAGTTTGGGTGGCGTGAAGCAGTAAAAACTAAGCGAGCTGAGCGGAACTGCGAGGGATTGAGGGAAGCCGAGAGGAGCCGAGAGGAGCCGAGAGGAGCCGAGAGGAGCCGAGAGGAGCCGAGAGGAGCCGAGAGGAGCCGAGAGGAGCCGAGAGGAGCCGAGAGAAGCCGAGAGAAGCCGAGAGAAGCCGAGAGAAGCCGAGAGAAGCCGAGAGGAGCTGAAAGAGATGAGAAGTGCTAAGAGGAGCTGAGAGGAGCTGAGATAAGCTGAGCAGAACTGAGCAGAATTGAACGGAGAGGGCGTGAGCAGTCCCACCTCGTCCAGGGCGACGTGCACGGCCTCGTCCAGCTGCTGGGCCTCGAGCAGCGCGAGGCGCGCGTAGTTCTTGTGGTGCGCCATGTCGATGCGCGCGCCCTCCACCAGCAGGAAGAAGCCCTTGTCGCGGCCGAGGCGCCGCAGCGCGCGCAGGGCCACGCGCGTCATCTCGCTGAGCGAGGGCTGGTCGCCCGGCGCCGCCCGCCGCTCGGCCTCGTACGCCATGTGGCCGCCGGCGAACAGCCCCAGGATGTAGTCTGCGCGGTGCAGCAGCTCGGGGTCCATCAGCTGCTCGCGCGTCGACACGTACTCGCGCCGCCCTGGGCACGCCACGCCACGGCAAGTGAGCTTCATTGCAGAGGTACGCGGTTTGGAAACGAGCGACATCAACATCAGTTTTCAAATTCGTACGAATGCAACAAAGCAACATCGTATACAAACTTCATACATTATTTTTTTCAATACTTGCATTATAAATTTATTACAGAATAAAAGTTAATTTTTGGGGAAACAACTTAATTATGTTGTCCCAGGTAATTGACGTCTGAGCGGAAACAAAGTGATGACTGTTTGGTTTACCCTTCCTACCTCTCCGAGTAAGTGAGCGAGTATATATTCTCGGAGCGTCAACGTCCGAGGATTGTAGTTCCGTATGTGTGGTGCATGTTATTTCTTGGAAGGTGACATGTGCTCCTCACTTGCGAATTTTTCCTCCTGCAGTGATATCCCCCAGCGAGGCTCCGCTGAAGCCGGGACAGGCTCTAAGCTCTCGACCGGTGTCTGCGCATGTGTAGTAGTGTAAGGCAGAGCGTAACTGTGGGTGTGTAGGTAAGGGGTGAGGATAGGACAAGGAAGAGGACGGACAGATCGCGCTCGGACCGAGATCCGGTTGTTGGAGTACTGCTCTGGTATTCACATGATATTGATCGGAAATACCAAGGAAAACTACCTATCAGAATAACCAACCGCTATAATTCTCCTGCAGGCAGTGTTTTAACACGCCCCACCTATAACTAGTGTCGGAAACTCTCCACCATCGAAACTAACCCTGGGCAACCCGTGGCCAACGGTGTAACCACTGCACCCGCAGCCGGTCCCATTCTCTAAGGGGTTTACCAAAAGAGCGTGTAGTGCACGCGGTACCACCGCCACCGCGACCCACGGTTTGCTCAAGTGTGTTTTGGTCAGCGGAGCGTCTCGAGTTGAAGTTAACGATGCACGTGCACGAAAAATCAATGATACTCTGCTCGACTATCCGGTTTCTAGAAATAGCCTCAGGTATTTATGCACCTGAATATCTTTCAACAAAGTTAATTGCAATAATAATAACCACCGCAGAATTGTCCTCGGACAGCGACTGAATTGGACCTATCCATCTGGCTAGTGCCGTCAGGAGGGTAACCGTAGGGCCCGCCGGTCAGAGGCTGGCGCCCCGACGCACCTGGCAACGCCGCCCAGTCGCGCGTGAGGTTGCGCGCGTCGGCGCGCACGCACGAGTCGTCCTCGTCGGGGTCCTCCTCGCCCGACGCGCCCAGCTGCCGGCGCCCGCCGCCCAGCACCACGTGCAGCTCCTTGCCCGGAGCCGCCTCCGCCAGCTGCCGCGCGATGTCCAGCACGCACCCGCGCGACTCCTCCGGCATCTGCGCACGCACGCACGCACGCGCACACACGCTCTCGTTACGCGTCTGGGGCGCGGGGGCACGCATGCTGGGGCTCATCCACATTGAAGTCGTAGGCTTCCGCGGCCAGAGTCAGGTGCGTGATCTGGGCTGTCCGGGTGACGCCGCGTCGAAGGCTGAGTTGCCGACGTTTCGACCATCCTGTCGTGGTCTTCCTCAGGGCACATACCAGGGGGCGCATACCATCCCTGAGGAAGACCAGGATAAGATGGTCGAAACGTCGGCAACACAGGTTTCGACGCGGCGTCACCCGGACAGCCCAGATCACGCACGCTCATCCACATTGCCTTCCCGGCTGTCCGGGTGACACCGCGTCGTTGGATGACGGGCGAAACGTCGGTCTCTCACCCGGACAGCCAAGAAGTCATGAACTCGAGCCGCGGAAGCTTACGTGTACCTCATCAACATTGCCTAGTACTCTCTTGTTTAACAACCACACTAAACATTTTATACGCGCACTTTTTTTATACTCCACAGCTGGGAGAGGCAGTGCTGTCAGACAATTCATTCCGCGCTGAATTTGGAAGATATATGAGCTCTTAAGGAGCGGCATAACTGCAAACAATACCAATAGCAGTTTTTCACGATTTTACGGTCTTGCGGATTGATACATGCGTGGTAACGGTGATGCAGTGAAAGCCGAATAAAAATGTCAAATGAACTCTATATTGGCTTTGCCTTTGGCATTGTCAACGTTTCAAGTTCCTGAATTCCAGATAATTTTGATTTAAAAGCCTCGAAACTATATTTAGAACTGTTCTACGTCATATGAAGGGTGAAATACATGCTGGATGCCAATTTGCTCCAAGTTTAATCGGATGGATAATACATTTCGGAGACTTGTATTCCTCTGTATGGCTTTCACAAGACTAGTTTGAAATAAAATAAGGCCTATTTTCAAAAAGAACTAATGTTGCTAAAACGGCATTTACTGTCTTCTCTGTACTTACTTTAAAAAAGTACGCGCAAATTATCGAAAACTTGTACACGACTTTAATTAAAGTTGAAATCTCTATCTTCATTATTGTGGTGGTAGGAAGACACCGAAAACAAATTTCCCTTTTTGCAATTTTCGAAAAAAAAACTGCATCATTGATTTAAAGATCCTCCACACTATACAACAAAAAAATTAATGAAAAATTGAACGATGGAAACATTTTTTTGAAAATTTGGCAATTGACCCCAGGGCTTTAAGTAAAGTACTTATCCCCTAAAAAATAAAATATCGGTTTCAAATACAAGGGGCCGCGACATCAACCAGATGGATTGGGGAATATCAATTTTGGAGAAAATCGGCTGAACGGTTTAGCCCCTAGCGTTATTCACAAGAGGACAGGCAGCGGAACGGACAGACAAAGACGTTTTGCCGTCATTCGTTTTTTCAGCATCAAGGACCCTCAAAACATTGATTCTGACTACAGTACATGTTAGAGGCTTTTTTTCTAAATTTAGCATAAGATTTTATCAGCATTTTCGTTACCAGGGCCCTGTAATAAAATTTTTCTTTCCCTCTACTGCGTAGGCGGTAGAAAGGGGCTCACCTCCGAGTCGCACTCCCAGTCGCGGTGGTTGACGCTGGCGTAGGCGGCGGCGGGGGTGGCGTGGGTGATGCGCGCCGTCGTCACCACGCCCGTCGCCTTGCCCGCCTGCTGCGCCCACAGCGCCAGCGACGCCAGCTTCGCCTCGCGGTTCACCTCGCGGTCGCACGTCGTCGTGTTGGCGCGCGCGTCCAGCCCCAGCATCTGCGGACGAGAGAACCAACCGCGGCCGTTAAGAGCGATGTTGGACACGGACCTTTCGATACTTTCCGTACCACCTTATAGGAGAGTATTGCACCAATGTCAAATTCCTTTTCTAGGAATGGAGTGCCACTTTTGGCTACAAGCAGTTGGTTTTGGCTTTTTTTTAACGATCGGTGAATAGTTACAATTCTTTACCGATCCGTTCCTTTGAGTGTAGCTTTCTGTCTGGTTCCGGTGGGTCGATGTAACATTTTACGAAAATGCTAACAGACTAATCTAAAGCTTAGGACCTTCTTTCGACCCCATATTAAAAATAAGTTTTATAGGCTCTTGAAAAAGAGTCACGATTTCATTAACAAGAGACTGAGGAAACCGAGAAAGAAATTACATTTTCCTTATTGCAATACATCTTAATGTAATTTAATATGACTTAAATTTAAATTCTTTCATTCAAAACTTTTCAAGGGATAGCAGTTGGGCGGAAATTGCACTACTTCATACAGTTTATCCTATCTTTACTCCATGCAACACATTATAGAAACTTTTGCCAGCTCTTTGTGTAAACGACGTTTGCTAGTTGGAATAGTTGAATCGAAACGAAACGATTGAAGCTAATGTTTGTTAGCTTGAATCTTTTCGCTTTCCGTCGTCAACATTTCAAACGATTAAAACTGAAACTATGAAACTCAAAATAAATAAACAAAACGAGCTGCGCGCGGTCCTCACCCTGGAGTGCGTCTTGACGCCGGTGAGCATGGCGGTGGCGGTGGCGGCGGAGTCGGGCACCTGGTGGTCCACGGAGTAGGTCTTGGAGAGGCCGATGTGCGGGAAGCGCTCCCAGGCCAGCAGGTGGCCCTCGCCGCCCACCAGGATGCCCGCGGCCGTGGTCGTGGCCACGCCCATGCCGTCGCCCACGAACAGGATCACGTTGCGCGCCATGCCCGGCTCTGCGCACCGCAAAACGCCACACGCCCTTAGAATGCATGCCATACACGCGCAGAACATTTACACATTCCCATACGCCGCGTCCTAGACACAGATGCCTGCGGCCTTCCTCAGGGCGAAATGCTGGATGGAAGGACGCAGCATGGTCTCCCGATCAGCCAAGTAGATGCTGATTCCCGCCACGGAATCCTACGCATACGCGCTGAGATGTATCCACGGTATGGTAGACACGTCCCTTGCCATGGGCGCCAATCACAAGGGCGCTATTTGGAGTATACCCGCTAAAAAAAATTATAACAACCCTATTTGGATGTATCTTGACAGGGCGCAAATTCTAGGCTTACCATGGAGTCTGACTACTTTTTTTGTTGCGTTTATATCGACGCAATGCGTCTCCGTCAGGAGTGTTGGGCGTATCTACATGCGCATCGGCGGAAACTCTGGCGGAAGCCTACGCAACCAATACAATAAATGTTTATTAGTGCTTGACTTTATTTATTTAATTTCAAAAGCTGTGACTTATGAGAAAGAAATGTAATCTATCCACGTGTCTTGAGCTTTATAATATTAATAAGAAAATAGAAACAAAATATAAACATCAATCATACCTTGCCTCTCAAACAAATAAAGATAACAATGCCAATTATATTATTTAATTTTTAAATTATATTTCTTTTATGCTAAATTTTATAGTAATCAAAACCATATTTTAATTTTATAGTTAATATTGATTTTCTTAAAATTGAATTCAAATATAGGAGAGAATGTGAAGGGTTGGGGAGTCAGTTTATGGAAAAATGGTCGCTGATGAAGTATAAAGTAATTAGTTCCTCTGACGAATTAAGCTCATTACTTGCATTTGAATGTGTCGGCGACATTTGCTGCTCCATATTGTGTGTTTTCGGTTGTTGAACAGGACGTACGATAAAAAAGTGCCATCATCCGACAACAAAGCATTGGTAGCCGGAGATTTCATCAAGTCGCAATCACACAAAAACACCGCCAGGGCAATGGAGTGCCGGACAGTTACTTTCTCTGACCTGTTTGCTCCAGCTGTTGTTGACGGCGCACTCGCCGGTGCCTTGGGGCCGCGTGGTAATGAAACAATCGACGGCCCTCGCAAACAAGTGTAGATCGATGCATGCGCGCGAGGTGGAACCGCCTGCACGACACTTTTCAACCACGAAATTCCCGGAACGAGCATTAGTGATGCCCGAGTGCTCGCATTGCCAACTACGAGAAAAATTGGTAGTAATTGAAAGGCGTGTTATTACCGCCAAAATATACAGAATTTGTGATGACGCTTTTCTTCCCTTTCCGTAAAGCCTCTTTCTTACAAATATTAGAAATTGCACTTGACATTAAGAGGTAATATAAAATGGCATGGCATGGTAATATAAATTGGCATATAAAACGTGTTGATGCAAAATCATTATTTTGAAAACGTTTTGATTATTATCTTTCAGAGTCTTATTGTATTTAATACATTGGATAGATTCCTCAAATTTTATTTCGTGTTACCCGCGTAATTCTAAAAAAAATATGAATATATGTCACTTCTCGTCTCTGGAGATCAAACGAGCTCTCACACAGTCAAAATATGTGTCGCACAATATTTTCATTTTCGTTCCTCGTGTTACTGCAATTACAGGCATTAAAATGCCGCTAAAAATTCGTTTAAAATACAATACCTTTCATTTCCCACTCAAGAGCGCCTGATCACTATCCCATTTTAAAGTGCTTTCCTCATGAGTCAGAGTTGGTACAACTTTCCTTTTCGATGTTCCTTCTCCAACATCGTTTCTAAGAATTACACAAGTATGCCCTTTCTGACACACATTATCACACATTCTCAAAAAATTGTCTAAAAATAATTACTGGTATGTGTCTTATTGGTATGCGAGATAACCACTTTAGCAGTGAAGGCAGTTGGAGGTTACGATCGCAAAACAAAAAAACGAAAACAGTGAAATCCTGTGAGACTTCCGGTTGAACAGCCGTCTGCGAGGTTGTAAGTTTGTTCACATCGCGTGGAGGGCGGCCGTGACTGCGAGGGCGTCTAGCTTTTCGCTTGCTCTGCGCGTTTCCTCGCTCCTTCCTGTGGACCGGAGCGGAGGGAGAGGGGGTGGGGGTGGGGGGACACAAGGCCCGCTGAGAGCGTTGGCTTTTCTCGCTCGCACTATCAGCGACCCGTGGGCGGCACTGCCTGAATGGTCCCGATTCACGGCTGAATCGCCACTTGGGTATATTTAGCATTTAATCTTAATACGCACATTTAGCCTTGGAAGCTGGTTACGTTCTTTACGGTTTCTTAACGTCACGCCCACAGGCTAATGCTGAGTCCGTGGACAATTGTCCACCTAAATATTATTTTCACCAGTTTTCTAGACCAGATGCTATTATAGTAAATGAACTGAACAGCAAAATACAGTGTAAACTTCGAATTAATTGGTGTAATTAAGAATCAACAGATTATGGGGAAATGTGAATGCCCAAAGTAGGGCTGCAACCTGGATTTTTCTATGGGGTGGAACTATAGATGTAATATTCTGCCGACTTATTGTATTCTTATAAAGAATTTTTCCTCTATGATAAATTTTAGGATTATTATTATTATTATTATTATTATTATTATTATTATTATTATTATTATTATTATTATTATTATTATTATTAGACGGATTCGAAATTTCTGCAAAATGCGGCTCCACACATTTGTTATTCGGCGAGTAGAGAGCAACCGCTCGCCGAATCCCAAGTAGTGTGGACGAATTGCTTATTCTTTGCCGAGTGTCGAAAATTCAGCATTCGCCCTACCCACCGCGTGTCGGACCTAGGTCACATCAAAGGAAGCGAACATTCTCCGAACACATCAGCTGCTCGGAATTGAGCGAGCAGAGGCTTGCTGTTCGGCGAATACCGAATGTGTGGAGTGTAATGCCTTTCGCTGCAGGTGTAGTGCTGCTAGCAGCGATTGCAGGCAATTACAATTGCTTCCAGTACAGGATGCAATAAAAATTGGGTTCGCAGGGAAGCTAAGTTCCCTGGAGGAGCGTGGTGGTCAGCGAGGTTTCAATTAGAGACCAAGTCCGATGAAGTATGAAATTTTAATAGAGCTGCAGAGCAGCGTGATGTGTACACAGCAAAGTCTTTAGGCGGTCTCCCCTGTCTTCTCAACGCTACACGATCCTTATATGGGAAACAGAGAGTTTAACGAGGCTATTACGCCGCCTCCCCCGCCAGAACTCGGCGCGCCCTCGACGCCATAAACTGACATAACTGTCAGAGGACTTTTGCCCTTCTTGAAAACTAACAAGTTCCCAAACATTCCTGTTTCGTCTGGATCGTGTCAGCGTGACAGCGGTTCGGGTAGTTTAATCACCCGTGACCGCAGCCGGAGCGCCCGCTCCCGGCGCGACCCCAATTCAACCATGAAGGGTAATATTTCTTTCATGCACAAGCCGAAAGAAATATTCATTGCTCCTCTCATGCAATGCGCACTTCACATGTACGCAGGTGCATTTGCCATTACACCTCCCCCCTTAGAAAAAGTTTTGATCAACAGATGAAAACTTTTCTAACGGAAAGCTTTACTTGAGCTTCTCGTACGTGTGGATATGGGTAGATGTTGTTTCTCGCCACCAACTTCAGTTATAAATTTTGATGAGTGAGCAGGAGATATTGTGGAATTTATTTCTGCAGTGGAAGACTGCTCGTCACGAGTACCAGTTGCTTTATAACACAATTCTCCCTGCTCCTGAATAATTACTAAGAATCTTTCTCTTGTTTCTTTCCATTAATTCTTTGGCGAACATCTGTCCCATAACCAATAAGTACAATTTCTACATATTTTAATACATCAAAACATAAAACAACATGAAAATATTACAATTGATATGCCAAAAACTAAACTACATGTTATCACATGAGCGTACCACTAAGAATAATTATTTCTTTCTTGTTGTTCAATTAATTTCTCTACCTCATCAACTTTAACACTTCTTGACATACATAGATTCTTCCTTACATATATAGTTTCTTTCTTACGTATATAGTTTCTTCCTTATGTATATAGTTTCGTCCTTACATATATAGTTTCTTTCTTACATACATAGTTTCTTTCTTACATACATAGTTTCTTTCTTACATACATAGTTTCTTTCTTACATACATAGTTTCTTTCTTACATCATAGTTCTTTCTTATATCATAGTTTCTTTCTTACATCATAGATTCTTTCTTACATACATAGTTTAACATACTAGTTTGAAAACATTTTGACAACTCATCATTTGACATTTTACCATAATGTTGCCTCATGGAATCACTAAAAATAAACTCTTTGCTTGAACTTAAAAATACATATGTGTTAGTTCCTTTGGACACGGGAAAAGGTAGGATCTTATAGAGATGATAGATATTGGGGGAGAGAAGAGGAATTTCTAATACATACACCAAATATTGCTTTAAAGCGTACACATGGGGAATCATTATCTTTTGGAGTTCAGGAAGGGGAAAAGGAGGATAATCCAAACCATTTGGCAGTGCCTGGCTCTCCATTACCTTTTTGATCTTAGCAGTAGTAATGAGTTGTGGCTGCAGCGTTCCCTGCTCTGCATGGACAAAAGCATCTAGCAAAATTTCAAACGAATGCTGACATTCCTCGATACCTCTTTGCAATATTCTTATCTGCTCATTGATCTGACTGATGTTTTCTATCTCCACTTCTAATGCATTAACTTTGTTATCAGTATAATTAGCTAATTTATTCAAATTTTGTTTTAATGTTTTCTCATTTTGATTCACTCTTTGAATTGTTAAGTTAACAGAACTTAATGTCGATTTTATTACCGTCATTTGATCTTTGGAAATGTGTAAAAATTCGCTTTGCTCTTTTTCTAATTCTGAAATATGTTTATTATATTCCTCTGCATCCGATTGTGTTAGAGTTCCAAAAAGTACCTTTGCTATTTCTCCCACCAAATTTAATACTCCTCTCTTTGTTCTTACCGCTCTTTTATTGAAAGATTCGACATTTTCTGAATCTACCATATATTCGCTTACTAAATCTCTCAAATTATCAATATAATACGTTTTGGATCTCATGTATTGCTGAAAAGCTCCACAGTCTGTCAGATGATACCAATTTGCTTCCGATACTTTATTACAATATTCGGTTACCTTTCTGTGATGTTCTTTCGTACTCTTCCAAAGCTCCTTAATTGGTTCTAAATTTATATAGCTTACTACTTTCCATCGCATTGGGTAAAAAGAGATAGTTCCAGCTTCATCAAAATAAATCCCGGTTTGCGATTGTAGCTGCTTCACTTCCTGTCCATTTGCCATTTCCCACCACCATAATAACGCCGTTAATATTGCCCAATTCCTAAGAGCCCTCATGCTTCGTTTCGTTCCCTGAAACGGAAGAAAAGTATGGTTTCAGTCGGTTGGTATGTACTTCCTGATGCTTACGTTTACCCACTTCTTGAATAATTGCATTAGGTTCCTTCATCATCTTTACTTCATAAGGACCTTTCCATAATGGTTCTAACTTATGCCTAGCTTCAATTCTTAATAATACTAAATCATTTACCTTAAACTTTACAGGATTGGCTTTTGTTTTCTCTCTTTGATTTTCCTTGAATTGTATCAATCTTTCCTTAGCAATTTTATGACAATTCTGCATTTTAAATTTAACATTCTGTATTATGTCATCATAGTTGTACAAAGGTTGTGGAGTACTTTGTAAAATCCCTGGAATATTACATCTCCTACCGTATAATATCTCATAAGGTGTGAACTTAGTGATACTATGCGGAGTAGTATTGTAAGAAAAACATGCAAACGGTAACCACGTATTCCAATTAAAAGACTTTGGATCACAAAAACAACGTAAGTACGTTACAAGCGTTTTATGAGTCCGTTCTAATGCTCCATTACTCTCCGGATGATACGCTGCGGTATTGATTTTTTCAATCTTAAACAACTTGCATATTCTTTTAAATACATCAGACATAAAATTACTCCCTTGGTCAGTGACTATAGAGTTTGGAATACCGTATATTAATATTACCTTGTTCACAAACGCATCTGTTATTTCTTCCACAGTTTGATTCTTAATAGGAATAGCGATAACATATTTACTTAAATTGTCTTGGCAAGTTAAAATATATCTAAAATTGTCTTCCGTAACTGGAAGGGGACCTACCACATCGAGATAAAGTTTACAAAACGGTTCGTCCTGAGTATCAGTGACTTCTAATTGCTGTTTTATTTTGTGATGGGGGTCTTTATTCATTTGACACACCTTGCAATTCCTAATATAATCGGCTACGTCCTTCTCCATTCCCATCCAACTTGTATATAATTTTATCCTTTCTGTAGTTCTTTGAATTCCCTGGTGACCACCTACCGGGCAATTATGCATTTCTTTAATAATTGCTAATTTCCTCTCATTGCTTATTTGCTCTACATTAAATTGCATACATTCTACAGGATATCTACTTAAACAATCAGCATTACAATTTTTAATCCCTGCTCTGTATTTAATTTCATAATCGTATTCTTCTAGCAATAATGTCCATCTCAATAATCTTGAACTCGGATCTTTCACATTAAAGATCCATATTAATCCTTTGTGATCCGTAACGACTGTAAATTTTCTACCTAGTAAATAAGGTCGAAAGTGTTTACAAGCCCAGACGATTGACAAACACTCTTTTTCCACCGTACTGTAATTAATTTCTGCCTTGTTCAGGGTTCTACTGGCGTAAGCTATTGGCTTATCCTCACCTAATTTTCCTTGTGAAAGTATTGCTCCAATTGCATATCCACTAGCGTCAGTCGTCAATATGAAAGGCTTGGTAAAGTCGGGATATTGTAAAAGGGGTGCTTCAGTTAACTTTTGTCTCAGTAAATCAAAACTGTTCTGTTCTTTTTCTGTCCACTGCCACTCGACATCCTTCTTTAATAACTCTGTCAAAGGTCTTGCTATTGTACTAAACCCATCGATAAACTTTCTGTAATAACCTGCTAAACCTAAAAATGACTTTATGTCCTTCGGGTTTCCTGGTCTGGGAAATTCTGTTACTGATTGAACTTTTCGCGGATCAGGTTTTACTCCTTTTGTTGTCACCACATGTCCTAAGTAGTTTAATTCTACCTTCAAAAATTCACATTTGTCGGGTTCAATTTTGATATTATGTTTCCTGAGTTGCCCGAGTACTTCCCTTAGCTTTTTGTTATGCTCGGCTAATGTTTCTCCCATTATCAACACATCGTCCATGTAGCAAAAGCATCTGTCACCAATTGACTCGTGCAGAATTGAGTTCATCATGCGTTGAAACGTAGCAGGAGCTGATTTTAGACCAAAAGGCATACGCGTGTATTCATAATGGCCGCTAGCCGTACTAAATGCAGTTTTGCATTGATCCTCTGGTTCGATTGGCACTTGTAAATACCCACTGGCACAATCGAGAGCAGAAAAGTAACGCGATCTTCCTATTTTATCCAAAATATCCTGAATATTTGGAAGAGGATAGCTATCTCCTACTGTTACGTCATTAAGTCGTCTAAAATCCACGCAAATTCGCCACTTCTTTTTGCCAGTCGCATCGATCTTTTTCGGAACTACAAGCAAAGGAAAATTCCATTCGCTCTTACTATGAGTAATTATTCCGTCATTTAGCATTTGTTCTACTTGCCTCTGAATTTCCTCCTGATGAGCCTGAGGTAACCTATAATTCTTTAAAGTAATTGGTCTACCTTTAGGAATAGAGGGTGTGGGAATATAATGTTTTGCCGCTGTCGTACTAGTCAGTTTGTCTCCCGGTAATTTGAAAACATCTACAAATTCACTACATATGTCTCTAATATCTTTAGCTCCTTCCTCTATATGATGCAATCTCAAGTTATCATATAATAATTCTATTCTCCGCTTCGTGAACGCGTCTTCATTCGTCCTATCAGTAGCATTATTTAACTGAGTCGGAGGTTTCTTTAATATTGGTGTTTCTCGTACTATTAACGTTTCGGGCGTGACATTTACAATAAGACACGGAAACGTTTTATCACAATTCGTTAAAGTTGCCGCACAGACTATTCCCGGCTGCAATAATTGTTGCTCTACATATCTCACTCCTTTTTCTGTGGTCGGGAATTGAACTACTGACTCACTGAAAGGTGGTATTGCAATATTTTTAGTAAACACATAATTA
Source organism: Gryllus longicercus (assembly GCA_038098605.1). Lineage (NCBI taxonomy): Eukaryota > Metazoa > Arthropoda > Insecta > Orthoptera > Gryllidae > Gryllus > Gryllus longicercus. Next base: position 1,828,891 of record JAZDUA010000193.1, on the reverse strand, counting down.
TTCCTTAAAAGCCAATCTTGTCCTAATATAACATCAATATTTCTAGGCAATTTATTTACAACATAATATTTGGATTCTATTGACTCACTGCAATTATTCAGAGTTAAATTTACCATACCTTTTACCTTGATATTTTTTCCACTAATACCTTGAATCTCAATTACATCATCGCTTTGGGCAATATTTTTGACTAATGAGGATTCCCTTACCAATGATACCTGGGCCCCTGTATCAATTAAGGCTATTCCTAAGCCTCCCTTAATTTCCGGACACAATACATATACCTCGTATGGTCCCAAATCATTTTTCATGTAACTGGTTTTATCAAAGGCGTCCCCTTGTTTTACGCAGTTAACCTCCCGCGACTCCTTGCCGCATCCAGGGTTCATCACAGTAACTATATCACGTGAATCTCTATCACAAGAGCTATTCCTTACAGTATCTTTATCACGCGAATCTCTTTCACGGCTGTGATTTCCCCCAGTTTCCATATCACCTACGCAGCCATTTTGTAGAGTTACTTGCGGCTGCTCAAGCAACTCTACTGCCTGTTTCCCTGTTTGCAATTCCTAGTTTCATGATTTCGCCTACCACATTTGGCGCATTTCGGTTCATTATTGCAAACCCTAGATATATGACCCAGTTCCTGACATCTATAACATTTCACAGTATTTACAGCAGTAACATTAACTTCACTTTTAATATGCGTACTTTGTTGCCTCCTAGAATCATATCGCGTATTCTCGTATCGCGAATTCCATTGCCCCTGATTACTCTTATACCTTTGCGATTTCACTTCGCTTTCTTCTTGTAAAGCGGTTTCAACTATTTGTGCTAAAGATTCCTCTTCTCCTTTAGCTTTAACAATATACCTTATCCTTTCATCTTTCAGTCCCGCAATAAACGTTTCCTTTAAGAATTCTCCTATTAACTGCAGACCTCCTTCTACGTAACGCGCATTATCTTTCTGTTCTAATTTTTCCAACCTGCCTTTTACTTCTCTTCTCAGATCTATAGCCATACTATCTACTCGCGAACCCCATTGTGCTACTGTTTCATTTGATCCCTGCTTCGACGTGAATAATACGCCCGCGTAATATTCTAACGTACGCCGTACAGAGAAGTTTTCCTCTAATATCGCTCTAACCTGTTCCCAAGTTTCGCGTTCTGTTCGTGCTAATAACCTATCTTTAGCATTGCCAGTAATTTTTGATTCAATGAATTTCAAAAGCAATGATCGTTTATTGGGGTGTACTACTTCCGTTGCTGCCTCAACTCCTTCTATAAATTCTCTAAGATGTCGGGGATTTCCATCAAAGTTACGCGATATTAATTTTACTGCCTGTATAACTGATATATAATTTTCCTCATTATCGCCAATATCATTGTCTGCCATGGCTGGATTAACCTCTTACCAGGAAAAAGATGTAGGGTGGCTTGAAGATGCGCAGTTCGGGCCTCCAGTGATGGCTTCGCAGCTCCCCTCAGGGTAGAGGACCCTCTCGCGGCGCAGGCTGCCAACGGCTAATCACCGAAGACGTCCCTCGGGCTCGTCAGCGGCTGCTGGTGCTGGCCTCCAAACCACGGACTCGGCTTCTGCAGGCGGTGAACGGGTACCACGGCGCCTTGTGGATTCCTCTGGAGCGTTGTTCCCTCGAGAAAGGCTCCGGCCCACCTCGGTACAGGCGCGAAGTCTCTCCAGCCCGGCCGTCAGCAGAAAGTAATTGAATTCGCTGTGCTCCTCAATCCAAGCCGCTGCCACCATGTAATGCCTTTCGCTGCAGGTGTAGTGCTGCTAGCAGCGATTGCAGGCAATTACAATTGCTTCCAGTACAGGATGCAATAAAAATTGGGTTCGCAGGGAAGCTAAGTTCCCTGGAGGAGCGTGGTGGTCAGCGAGGTTTCAATTAGAGACCAAGTCCGATGAAGTATGAAATTTTAATAGAGCTGCAGAGCAGCGTGATGTGTACACAGCAAAGTCTTTAGGCGGTCTCCCCTGTCTTCTCAACGCTACACGATCCTTATATGGGAAACAGAGAGTTTAACGAGGCTATTACGCCGCCTCCCCCGCCAGAACTCGGCGCGCCCTCGACGCCATAAACTGACATAACTGTCAGAGGACTTTTGCCCTTCTTGAAAACTAACAAGTTCCCAAACATTCCTGTTTCGTCTGGATCGTGTCAGCGTGACAGCGGTTCGGGTAGTTTAATCACCCGTGACCGCAGCCGGAGCGCCCGCTCCCGGCGCGACCCCAATTCAACCATGAAGGGTAATATTTCTTTCATGCACAAGCCGAAAGAAATATTCATTGCTCCTCTCATGCAATGCGCACTTCACATGTACGCAGGTGCATTTGCCATTACAGGAGCAATGCGTGGACCTCCATTAACGCGCTTCCTTTTTGACGGTTTCGGAAGTTTTATCTTCAGCCCACCCCCCGGCGAAGGGAGCCCGCGTTGTGACTGAATGCGCACGTGCGTGGGGGGGGGGGGGCGCGGCCGACGAGACGGGCGGTCGCGAAAAGACGCAGTCGCCGCTGGAGCTGCCCCGCTTCGCGTCGTTCGCAGCATCCAGTCGCGGCCGGCGGCCCCGCCGCCACTGCTCGGCTTTTGTGCTCGAGTTACAGCCGACGGAGCAGCTTCAATGCGCTCCCGAGGGGGCGGCGCGGGGCGCTCAAACTGCCCATTGTGGAGCGGCGGCGGCGGCGGAACAAGGCCCCCCAGACGGGAGCTGGGAACCGGGCCAAGGCGACGCGGGCCGAGGCGGAGGCAGATGCTGCTCCGGAGGAGACGCGCGGCAGTGGCCACTCGTCCTGCTCCCCACGCGCTAGTTAAAATCGTCGCCTCTAACTCTGGGGCCACGGGGTAAAGGTTCTCAAGACAAAAATCTTAGTTTGGAGAAAACAAGGGTTAATTATTGAGCCGCTATTGATGAGTGGTATGAATCTGTATTTCCAAACTCTCTTTTTGCCGTTAAGGAGGCAACATTTCAATTCAGTCGTTTTACTAAAATAAAATATAAGATGCTTAACTTGTAGTTTCAGTACTTAATTCAATCTCGACAAAAACTGACGTGGGAACTTTTGACCCCGCGACCAAAGAATGCTAGGAATTTCGACGGATCCTCCTGAACAGCACGTCAGTACACGTCTGCCACTCGGTGCTCAGAAGACGGGAATGATATTCAATGACTCTTCACGGTATTCTCCAGGGGCGTCGTGAATTATTATGAAACAGCTGCTAAAATTGGGTGGGTCGGTAAGGTACCAAATAGTGCAGAAATAATACACGCTCATTTAAGAGCGAATTGAGCGAATTTTGTTTTTAATCCGTGGATTAAATCCATCAGTATTGCAAAGCCAATGCGTTTCCTTTTTTCCTCATTTTCTTCATTGATGTAAAAGATTTCTGCATATATAGTTCATGTTACAAAACCTTCCTACAAAACAAAAAGGGTAGAGAATTAAATTGATTATATTTTAAAAGCTATATAAAGCGAGTGACACATTTCTTTCCTCGATTAACAATAATGGTTTGTAGAATTCTTTTTTTAAACATTTATCTGGAAATTATTCAAGAAACTGATAACTAAAATTCTAAAAATGCTTATTCTTTAACTCGCTTAAGTTGTTTCGTTGAAAACAGTTGTTCGACAACTTTCATGAGACATTTATGAGACAATCTCATGATTATAGAGTATTTTTGATATATTGAGGAATAAATAACAGTATATTTATGGTCATTGTCATGTGATACGAGTAATCGCCGTAGATGTGCAAGTCACAAAACCTAAAAAATGCAACGAGTATAATCTTCTTCGTGGAACTACATGTTAATGAAGTCATGAAGCGGAAGTGTTTTGTCACTAGAGAAAGACATATCATGCTATCTGCTACGTGCACGTTAACTTAATAATCTTACAAGGAATTTCTACTTCCTGGGCATGCTTTGAACATTCGTCTTCAAATTTCATGCTCCTTGTTCATATTCATAGCGCCATTGTTTTGAATATCAATAAAATATTCATTTCCACATTTTACCATGCCCTGCTTACGAACGACAAAATGTTATTGGCGAAACACCACTATTTGAATAAAATTACATTAAACATATTTCTCTAACATTTAAGCGTTTTTGAACTTGTGTTTCTTCTAACAATCAATATATAACATTTTTTTTTACGAAGGAAACGACTGTACGGGTTACATTGTGTGAAACCCCTACAGTCTTGTTAAGGGTGTTTGCGTCGTTAGCCGAACGTCTTAACCAATCTCCATGAAGTCACGGGAGTTAAGCAATTCGAGATACCTCGTGTTCTTGAACGGGTGTCCGTCTGGGGACTTTGATTACTATCGGCGCCGAGCCCCCATGGCCAAAGGGATAAAATGCACTGTCTCACTGCGACCTGAACAAAAAAGGCAAAAACGTTAACGGAGGATTACTTCACATACGCCCAAAGGGTTAAGAGATATGTTACATAGAAGCAATAATTTTTTACAAAACATTCCGATCTACGATCAATCGATTGATTAGCGATTCCGGGCGCGTCAACAGCTAAGGTCATTACTTCCGTAGCAGTAGGTAGGTAGTTAGGTGTCGTTCCCCGCTGGCGGACGAGATGCGACCTACGTCGGTTTGCGAGTTTTCCCAATGCGTTATCTCCCGCCAGTGGGGCACGCCCCATCCGGGACAAGCTCAAAGTTCCCAGACTGGCCTCCCGTCAAGTGTGATATTGTAGCGCAAGTATGTGTTGTAGGAGGTCGGGAAATGAAGAGGAAGGAAAGATCGCGCGTGGTCCGTGGCCTATTTGTTAGAGTACTGCTTCGGCATTCGCCTGGTGATGATCGGAGAAACCACGGAAAACTACCGATCAGAGTAGCCGGTTTCAAGAATTCTCCTCCAGACATCGACTGAATTCGACCTAGCCGACAAGCTAGTGTTGAAAATCCTTCCACCGTCGGGACTTGAAACTGAAATCCCCCCGTCAGAGGCATTGCAGTGACATCAGTTGATACCCTGAACTATCGCCGAATCCCGAGTAATGGGGACGAGTTGCTTGCCATTTTCCGAGTGAAAAACATTCGGTGCTCGCCCTACCCACCGCGTGTCGGTCTTTGGGACACGTCAAAGGGAGCGAACATTGGCCGAACACAGAAGCTGTTTGTGGACTGGGCGAGCAGTAGCTCATTGCTCGGCGAATACCGAATGTGTGGAACCGCCTACTACTAAAATTTATTTAACCGTGCTCTTGACTCAATCAGCAGTTCACGGATTCATCCAATCGGGAGCTTGAATGTCGCCATTGACGTCATTGTAGCGACATTTAGCTCCTAATTGGATGAAAGCGCAACAGCTGATTCACGTCAAGCGCGCGACTCAATAAATTGTACTATAAAGGCTCATTCACAATGCAAACGTACACATAAGCATAACGCATAGACGTAAACATTAACATAAGTAATAGACTGAAGTATTCACAATGTCTAACATAAACGTAGGCGAAATACGAGTTTCTATTGGCTGTAAGTCATTCTAGTTTACTATTGGTTAGATGTGAGAATCGATTTCGGGGTATCGACGGAGTCCATAGTTCATCTATCGACTTCGATACTCGATTTTGCGTTAACGTACTGTAATTGGTCCATTTCTTATGTCTCACTTAAGCATAACAACATGGATTTATCAAAGGTAGATCAACAAATACAAATCTCTACTTATATACTAACTACGTGCTTAATCACATGAACCAAGGTAACAATGTACATGCAGTATACACGGATTTCAGTAAAGCTTTTGACACGGTGGATTATGATATCTTATGTGATAAACTGAATCAATATGGAGTACGGGACAAAGCACTGGGTTGGTTTCGCTCGTATCTGACAGGACGGTATTTTCAAGTTCGAGTAAATGGACACATCTCAACTGAATATGAAGTAACCTCAGGCGTACCACAAGGTTCGCACCTTGGACCCATTCTTTTTAATATTTTCATCAACGACATCGGTGATAAATTTAGATCTGAGTATTTGTTGTACGCAGATGATTTGAAAATATTTAGAAAAAAACTGATGATTATGACGTTCATGTACTCCAGCAAGATATTGACGAGCTGAATAACTGGTGTTCGAGGAATAAATTAAAGCTGAATCTTAGCAAGTGTGTGGTAATCTCTTTTTCACGTTCTGCTCAACGACAACCTGCAATATACTATCTTCCTGGACATCATCTTGAAGTCACATTCACAGAGGACCTAGGGGTCATTATCGACAATAAATTAAATTTTTCGAATCACGTAAATAAGATGATATCTAGAACGGCACAAACACCGGGATTTATACTCAGATTTGGAAAATAATTTAATAACGTTCATACACTAATTCACCTATACTCTACATTAGTACGTCCAAAACTCGAATACTGCTCAACGATCTGGTCACTGTACACAGAAACTCTGGTTGAAAAAATTGAAAATATCCAAAAGAAATTTTGCAAATTTGTTAAGTATTATATGGGTACTGGAGGTCAATGCATAAACATCGATGAAGTCTACAATCAATTCAACATTGACAGCCTTTCGAGACGAAGACGTATCACGGATCTAACATTTTTTATAAGATTATTAATTGGCAAATCGACTGACCAGAAATACTAGAACAATTCGCATTCGTCTGCCCAAAGCTTGGCTTGAGATCCAACAGACTGTTGAATTCAGTTGGGACTACAAAGAATTACGTACATCACGGGCCGAAAAACAGGATAGTGAATCTGGTGAATGAATACTGTTCTGACTTGGAATTCTTCGGAGGATCTATCTCATAATTTTTGTCACAGATAGAGAAATGTGGTGCTCTCTAGAAAATGATTTCGTCGTATTTTCGATTCTATACTTCGATTATTTTTGATCAGTAATATATTTAATGTATTATGAATTAAATTATATTTTTGTTTTTATATATATATATATATATATATATATATATATATATATATAATTATTATTTCAATAATATACTGCGATAACTTCTGTTTCAGTAATGGTTTATTGTAAATTATACTTAGAAACTCAATATATACATTGTAATTTCTTATTTGTATAAAGCCGATTGGCGTAAATTAAATAAATAAATAAATAAATAAATAAATAAATAAATAACAGAAGCTTGCAAGCTTTTAAGTTAACGTCTTACGTGTTCTGCGAACGCATTGTCTGCTTATGGACGTATTCCTAACTTTTATGTAAACGCCATGCGTATGTTTATGTTTGCATTGTGAATGGGCCGTCAGCGGCAGCGCGGTCGCTCACCGGTGGTGGTGCGGTCGCGGCGCGCCAGCTCCTCGCGCTGGCGGAGGCGGGTGAGCGTGCGCTGCAGCTGCAGCTGGCCCCGCCGCTGCCACTCCTCCGCGGGCTCCCACTCGGCGGCGAGGGCCGGGCGCGGGCGCGGGGTGGGCGCGGGCGAGGGCGCCCACGACGACGGCGCCGCCACGGGCGCCGTGGGCTGCCGCCGCCCCTCGCTCGCCCCCGCCCCCGCCCCCGCCCACGGCGACGGGGTCGGCACCGTCGACGTCGTCGCAGCCGCCGCCAGGAACAGCACCAGCGCCAGCGCCGGCCACGCCGCAGGGCAAGCGCTCATGGTGGACGGGAGTGACTGTGCGGTGCTACCTGCAACACAATGGGGGACACGTCTTAGCGACAAACGCCCGATACAATAGGGCAACGTTATGCAGCAAGTCACGTCACGGACCTTGACGTCATAACGTCCTAAGGCAAGACACAACAGAGCACACCTCTACGAGTATCCGTGGTCACATTACACACGGCAAAATGACCGCCTATGAGCAGGAGGGACCGGTCGGTATGGCCGAGATCTTTAAGGCAGTAGTGCCGTAGCGATCTCCGACCGAAGGATCGCGGGTTCGAGTCCCCCCGCGGGCATGATTGCGTTTGTACTCGTCCTCATCACCAAATCATGCCGTCTTCACAGTTACCACACCGTTAAATGCAATAGTGGTCGCTAATGACCTAGATGTTAATGCGACCTTAAATAACAAAAATAGGAAAGGTTGACTTTTTCCCACTCTGATAAACTAATTCTATGTGAGACAGTTACAATTAATCCTTACCAACAAACACAACTTTGGCTAGAATTAACGGAAAAAGTTACAAAGGGGACATGTACAAATTCGCGAAAAAGAAGTTAGAATTGTATCTTCGTGTTAGGGTATGTCCTACGCTCATAACGAACGCTGTAATAATTAGATATTCCTAAATTCAAGAAAAGTCTATTCAAAATCCCAGACTGCGTAATCCTGACAGACCAGTAAGTCTAAAACTTCTTGTTGAGTAGAGTTTTTTTTAATCTTCATTTTTTACCGTAGTTCAATTGTCCCACCAACTGTCTACCTTTTTGATGTTATGCAACTCCTTTGTTAACCCCTTTAAAAACTTCCCTTGTTATAATGCACAACGCAATGTCACAATTGCCGAAGCTCATCTGCAATTGTTCTTTACGACCGCATAATCTTTAGTCACGTGATTAATACAGCTTAAGTCCTTAACCTGCTGCTAAAACTCCCTATTGCCGCGCACGTCAAACAACGGTCAGACTTCATTTGTGTTCTTTCATCACAAAAGGGTTGATAGGTCAACTTTCAAAAAAGTCATCGAATCTGATACGAGTAATCTTTACCCAGATTAAGTTTGACATGTATTTGGCTCGTAATACAGATACATTTCGGATTCAGGTACAACGCCACGCACGTCAAGCAAATTCTCTTCATTCGTGTGCCTCCACAAAATGGATTGATACGCAATTTTCAAAAATTGTAGTGATAGTTACTGACACGAATTTTATTTTCACCCTATTTAATTTTGCGGAGATATAGTAGATGGGTGATGAAACTGATACATTAGGACTGGCCCCCTCGAGGGTTCTCAAATTATACGGATTTAGAAATGAACTAATAAAACTACCGATAGACTTCAGCATTGAATAAAGAATAATTTTAGAAAGTTATTTTCGATTATCTCGTTACAGAAGTGGAGCGGATGAATCAAACCATTAATTTTCAAGGCTTATGTTTTTCTTTCAAATTTCCCATGGCTTGAACATTTTCTTTTTTTTTCTAACGTAAAGTAAGGATTCTTGTGAATTAGTAGTGTGCTTTAACTCTACTACTATGGAATCTGTTCGATTAACTATTCTAGATCGAGTGTCAGATAATGGACACTCATCCCAGGCTCGTGTATCTGCTGTTAAGGCAATTCTTTCTCTTCCGAATCTCGGGACCATTCAGTCTGACAGTAATATATACTACAAAAAGAGCCTGTGTTTTACAATAGAAAGTGAGACTTGCATGACATTCGCAAACAATGTAAAACTAAAATATGAAACGTCAGAAAAAATTAAATGCTCAGAACCATATATTCAAACTTCCAACGTGCGTATTTCCACAGGAATGCCTCGTACCCGGTATTACTTAATCACACATTTCAACTTTTCAACCTTAAAATAATAAGAGAGGTAGAAGAAGCCCCCAAATCAAAGCTTGGATTACTCTGCCCATAAAATAAACTATCCTGATCTAAGACGTCATAGATCACATCATCACAATTCTTGCTTGTCCCCGTCCTCACTTATCCATTTAGCAGTTTACAGGGCAGAAAGATTCAGTGGGAAGGCGTAGGTTGTGCAGACGAAATTATCTTTAGCTGCGATGTTGTTCAACTGACCGGATCAGAGCCATTTTCCCTCGCCCTCTCAGAGCGCTGCATTTACGTATTTCTACTTGGTTGTATATCACATAGTTAAAGTGACAGTGAAATTGCAGCAGTGAACTATTGCAAAAAAGGCCTCAATTATAGTATTCAAGTCAGTTACGGCCAACAACAAATTTAGATCGCCACGAGATAGTGAGAAAAGTGAAGCATTAACCATCATTAACGTGATAACATCATTTGCAAGAGTTAATACTCTAAGACAAAACCATTCTGTCTTTGAAAGAAAAAATGTACATTACGTAACAATAATACAGAAGTAAAATTATATATTTCACTATAAATTTAAAAATAAAACTATAAATTTCTTTTAGAATATCTTCTTGGGCCAAATCTTTACAGTTCCAAGTTTTCTTATCTTCAGGCAGCTCTTATCATTAAGCGGTTCCGCGTGTGTCAGAAGCACAGCATCTTCCGCGATTACGGAAACCATAACGACCGAGACACCCGAAAGATACTCTCCAGACAAAAGACGGATTTTTTCGCCCTTTCTCCAATCAATGAGATATCTTGCCACCATCCACTTTTTGCCCGCCAGGAAGAACCAGTCTCAACCGGAAATTCAAAGGCGGGAGGATCAGGCGAGCGTCGACGACCTTTGGGACGGGGCCGTCTGGCGGGCCTCCCGCACGTGACATCTGTTGGCCCCAGCGCCAAGCACCCCTCTTTCCCCCCCACTCCACTCACAGCCCAACACCCTCCGCCCTCGCTCTTCCTCTCCACTTCATCCTTTCATCATCATCATTATATTTCTTTTATTATTATTATTATTATTATTATTATTATTATTATTATTATTATTATTATTATCATTATTATTATTATTATTATTATTATATTCCTATATTTAACGACAAACTATGTTGCGAGTCGGTTGAATATAAAATCTACCCCAGGTTGCAACCAGCTTTCCAAGGATCAGATCTCTTCAAAGTGTGGGCTGTTCCAAGCAAAGCAATGTCTTACACTTCCCAGTCTTTTGAATGATCTGGTAGTTTAGCCAAGTAATGAAATACTACATTATCGAAACGGCTCGGGAATCTTATTTCTAACTTCATCTCACATTTTGGTCTACAACGGAATTTCTATGACAGCTTCGTAGGAAAGTGGTGTACATGGCTATATTCAAACAAGGTAAATGGAACAAGTGAATAAATTGGGTTTGCATCATGTTAAATAAGGGTTAGGCTCTGAGGAACGGATAACAAATGAAAATGTTGAAGGCGAGGATATTAGCTGCTGTGATTCGCTTCGGAAATACGATATAATAAATATGTTTAATATAATTGCATCTTGAAGTGCTATTTTCTTCCAAGATACAGATATGAAACACCGGAATCCATAATCTCTTAACTCTCGTAGAGCGTCATCTGCATCACTGGGGTCACCAATCTGCTCCGATCGTCTTTCTCGTTTATTTAGGCGACGTATCAACTTGGAGTTGTGAGCAACGCTGTGCACATGGACTCTCCAATTGTTTCGCCATGTCCTTTCCTCTCTATTCGCTTACAGAGGAGTCGAGCTCGACGGGCCGATCCCCGCCCCGTCCCCCGCCCCGTCCCCCGCCCCGATCCCCGCCCCGATCCCCGCCCCGATCCCCGCCCCGATCCCCGCCCCGATCCCCGCCCCGATCCCCGCCCCGATCCCCGCCCCGATCCCCGCCCCGATCTCCGCCCCGATCTCCGCCCCGATCTCCGCCCCGATCTCCGCCCCGATCTCCGCCCCGATCTCCGCCCCGATCTCCGCCCCGATCTCCGCCCCGATCTAAGCGCCACCGCTGCCTTGCCTTGGGCGCGGGGGCGGGCGCGGAGGAAGTGGGCGGTTCGCCGCCGCCGGCGCGGCGCGCCCTGCACGTGGCGATCTGCGCGAGACGTTTTGCTGGAAGCCCATTAAAGCCGCGTCGCGCTCTTTCTTGCTGCCGGAGCGGCGGTCGAGTCTTCGGGCGCGGGCTGCACGCAACACCCCCTCTTCCGCTGCGTCGTGAAATTAAAGACGGCTGAAGGCGCTGCGATGGCTGTTAACTTTGGTAGTATGTGTAATTAAGTTTTTCTTGCTGACAAAGCGATCGCACAAAACATTTTTGTTAAAATATTTTTAAATGTGTCAGTTGCCGCTAATTTCACTTCACATATTAATATCATCCAAGCGTATGATGGCATACAATCCTACATTTACGCAGGTATGAACTGGACTAAAAAATGGAGAATTAAAATTAATCTCCTAAAATCTCAATATAGGATATTCACATTAAGACGTCCTCCCACCTCACATTCGTAAGCTATTAACTTTTATAAATACTGGATTTTTTTAATGAGTGTCAAGAGGAAAATATGATACAAGTAAAATGATAAAAAATAGTTTTGTGATGTGGACTTGCAGAGATCCGAATACTGAATACTATCTCTTCCGCTATGCAAATGGGAGATAAAATACAGTGACTCGCGTAACAAACAAATCCATAAATTAAGTTAGTAGTATCAGAAATATAAACAAAAACTTGAGTTCTATTTTTATAATAAAATTGCAATTTACTTGGCCAGATTAATGTTATTATTAAATACTTTGTCATTCAACAGCCATTTTTTTGTTATGCAGCCTCAGAGGGGGAAAGGTTCAAGTGGAACGATGTTACCGGGTTGTAAAAGCTACTTACGTCATATTACAACGCGACGGAAGTCGACGTTTAACACACTCGGTCCCTCAGCTCGACTATGTAATCTTCCTTCTCGCGAGATATGTTTCAGATACTAATGGTTGGTTGTTCCAATGTTTCCTGGACTAGCACAAAGTCATGTGCATGGTCACAGGTAAATAAGCACTTTCATGTAATTTTAAAATTCGTGCGCGTACTTGATTGAATAATATTAAATAAGCTTACATTTTTTTCTTGAAAGCTATAATTTTTACATTCGTTCTTAGATAAAATATTTTCAAATTTAATGAAACTCATTGTGACATTGTAAATATAGGAAGTATCAATCGATCACATTCTATTGTTCTTCATTCTTCAGAACAAAATTACATTATATATTTATAGTATTGCAAGAAAATACTTGAAAGAGAAAAAAAACACGCATTGCATCCATGCCGCACTTCTTCCCCCTCCTATCCAACTTCCTTCCATATAATTTTTCTTGGGGAAATCTCATTCTTTTGTATACTTTAAGAAGGGAGAAACAGAGGAAACGATTACGTTTAGTCATAAGCAAACCTGTTACTCGTCTGATTAAGGCAGCAACTGCCGTAAGTAATTTTTTACATTACGTTGATTTAATAGTATTAATAATAACATTAATTCCACTTAATCTATCATATTAACTTCAACGAATTTTAAGGTTGTACAAAAATATAAGCAACATCATTCATATGTTCACTTAATTTACAACATTTTATCGTTCAATTATTTTTGTTTTCACTTAACCACTTACAGGGATTTTCAACTCTTTTCTTAAAGACTCCTTAACTCCTTCATTTTTTTCTTAATATGCCGGTCGCATCATAATTGTAACACATAACTAATGACTAAGAGATAACAATTAGACAAAGTATAGTAATAAAGGATTGAAAAATGGTTTATTAGATTTGTTTCATTTTTGTACTATTTTTTTGTTTTTGAAAACAAACAAGTATAATTATGTTTCTCTGTAAGAAAACAATTACACAGACACAGGAAAAACATTTTGTCAGATCCTACGTCTGACGTCGTAGGATACAATACAATTACATTCTACAATTACATGATGATTTTTGTGATTAAAAAAAACCGGAGGGTGGTGGCGCAATTCTAAACTCGGATTCAGATTTAACGCGTCAAAATACATAGAGAAAGATATGTCCAGTCATTGGGTCTTGCACCTTTTTTGTTCGTGTGTTATTTATCAACTTCATTTATATTTTTGTAATCATGAGAATCTTATTTATATCGTGCAGTCGCCGGCCCTATTCGCCAATCGAACCCTCCCGCAACCATCATTGCCCTCCTTCAATATTCTACCGACCCCAGGGGGTCGATACCCTCCCCGTTAGAAACCCATGACGATTGGAAACGAATGACGGGGCCTCGTTTGAAATAAATGTTCCCATTAATATATTTTTATTATTTTATCATTATTATTATAATTATTACTATTATTTATTATTATAATAATTATTACTATTATTTATTATTATTATTACTATTATTTATTATTATTATTACTATTATTTATTATTATTATTACTATTATTTATTATTATTATTATTAAATTTTTAAGTAAATCATATTTCAACAACAGTTAAATACATTTGTCTTTTCAATGAAATGCATTAAATGAAATACATTATGTGTAAATTTTCGGAGCCTCATTTGTGCCCCACCCTCAGGACACCACTGTCTGTGAGAGTGTCAATCTCTTGTCGCGAGTCGCTGCCCTCGAGCCACCGGCACCAGATGCACCGCTGCGCGGCAGTCGCGGCCCTCCACGCACTCGGGGTCCTGCCGGCCAAGTGGCGTCCCCCCCCCCTCACGACCACATGCGCTCGCGCGGCGCTCGCGTGATCGCGCGGCAGCGGGGCGCGGCGCGGCGCGGCGGCCGGCGACAAGACGTCGCCAACGGCGCGTCGTTTGGGCCTCTTCGTGGGGCACAGGCGGGCGGCCGCACTCCACCGTGACCTAGCGCAACCGACCAGCAATTCGAGCCGGGAGTGTCTTCCTGACGATTTTAAACGCGGCTCCACACATGCGGCATTCGCCGAATCCTAAGTAGTGTGGACTGGTTGCTCGCTATTCGCCGAGCGCCCAACATTCGGTATTCGCCCTACCCATCGCTAGTCGGTCTTTAGGACACGTCGAAAGGAGATAACATTCGTCGAACACATCAGCTGTTCGGGATTGGGCGAGCAGTAGCTGGCTGCTCGGCGAATGCCAAATATGTGGAGCCGCTTTGTCTCCTTCATAAGCTTCCTTTTTCACGAAGATTTTCGGAAGTTTTAACTAAAGGCGGCTCCACACATATGTTATTCAGCGAGTAGCGAGCAAACCGCTCGTTGAATCACAATTAGGGTGCTATTTGCAGAGTGACGAACATTCGGAGCTCGCCCTATCCACCGCCTATCCACCGCTTGTCGCGTTTTTGGACACATCAAAGAAAGCGAACATTCGCCGCCGAGCACATAATATGTTCGGGATTCGGCGAGCAGTAGTTCGCTGCTCCGCGAATGCCGCATATCCGGAGCCGCCTTAACGCACACATGCGCGACTGCTTCTGGACCGGATGAACCGCTCCACGCACGTGCGCGTTGAACTCCCGAAATCGTTCGTTAAGTGAAAGTGTGTGATTCGGTACTAAGAAAAAAAAGAAGAAAAAAGACAGAAAAAAAACAACACTTTTTTTACACCCGAAAATCCGGTGAATCTAAAAAGCAAACGAATGTAAGACTTCTGGCAGAGTCTGTTGAGTAAAACTCAAATTCTATATTTGATTCTTAAACTGTGCTGGACGCACTTCTTCCATTCGAGTTATTTTGGTATTGCCTTTGCGAGTGCGTCATTTAAGATTAAAGAGTTCGTCTCGTGTAATTCGAGACCTATAATTATGATGTCATGACTCAGAGAATTTAATTGTTTCCAACACGTTACGTAAAAGGTTGTAGCGGACATTTCTATTTCAAATGACGACGCACCCTTCACTGAATACACTATAATAATTATTAAAAGTACTGGGTTTGCTTAAATAGCCTGTTTAGGTTTCGCCCACAAATTATAGACGAGGCACCGACGTCGTTCGGTTACGCAAGTAGCACGAAAACCATCATGCACTTCTTCAGCTGTCACCATATGTGGCAACGGCCGTATAGCGTTAACTTACGTTGCGCCTTTCTGCTCTTTTCCATGGTTTGACACCCATGTGCATGCACTGCTCTCTTCAAAGACCACAGCAGTTATATGTTCGTACGTATTAAAGATATCTTGCTCCAGTTTATCGTTCGACTTTGATCTCAATTTTTACTCAATTATGAATGTCCACTGGATCACACATTAAGAGCACTACAATAGCAATACCGTTATCTTTTGGGTTAAAAAAATATACATAATAAAGTAGATCAAACTATTTTTATTCTGAACTTCAGGGTTTCTAGTTTCAAAAAGTTTTTCCGATATCAGACAGCAAGAATAGTAATTACTAGGGATGCGAGATCGAAAACAAAACGGCAATGTTCAAAATACTTCGAATGAAAACCATCTGTAATTTTAGACTGGTTTAGTAACCTCTAACATTAAATTCATGTGCATTAAAATTTTATTTGATGTGTTCGTGTTTATCAAATCGCCGAATAAGGATATAACAAGGAGCAGACCCTACGCCCAGACCGTATTTGTTAACCACATCTCAATGAAAAAAATTAATATGAAGAAAGAGGGATAAGGGCATGGAAAGAGATCTGGAGAGAGAGAGAGAGAGAGAGTTTGGTCGCTGAAAGTAGTACAAAGAGTGTTATTTCATATTTTACTTCAACTACATTGTGATCCTGGGAATTTTTCCATTCAGAAACTGTTTATTAGAAAAGAAAACAACATTGATCACAAAAATCGATGTTAAAATAACAATGACGACAATACATTGATGTTTAAAACCGATGTTTCTACCAATACATCGACATCGATGTCGCATCCCTAATAATTACTCCGTAATACGTGACAGAGAAACGACAATTTGATTTTTCATAATTTCAAGTAAAGCAAATCTCGAGTCGCAAAGAATTGGCTGACGAATTACATAGACCTAACAAAATGCCATAACATCGGATACTCTATCCTTATATGGACGGACGATTCGTCACGTTTCCCTTGATGATAAATCAACGCGGTCTTCCCGGGGAATACCCCGACTACCTGAGTTTGTCTTGGCGGCTTGCTTCCTGAATCAAATTCCAACAGCAAGACGTAAACGGGTAAGGAAAGGTTTTTTTAAAACGTCCAGAACACGAAACCTTCAAATGAAACAGAATTATAAAACAAATTACCTACCAATAATATTATGTAAAACCATACGTGTATTATGTATGTATACACAATTCTAGAAAATGAGCTCTTAATTTTTTAACTTGTTAAACCTTCAAATAACTTTCATTGCCTAGATTTTTCACCATCATAAATAAAATTGTATTACAATTTAAGACAAAGGCTTTGATGCTTCATGTTGAAATCTCCTCTTCCCCCTCCCCTTGCCGAGTAATGCATCATTGCAGAGTTGTGAAAGACTCGTCCAATCGTTATTTTCCTTTACAGTTGCGCATTTGTAAATTAGAGCAATGCTGGGTTTTCCCGCCGAGTTTATTATATATTGGGTTTGCGATCAACACGTTTCTGGGAAGATAGGGTCGCTGCTATTGCGGTATATGAACTTCAGAACGAGGAAAGATTATGACTGTAATGATTGTGCTCTTAACTCTGAGAGAAAAAGATGGTTAGTCATGAATTAATCTAATATTTCTGAAACATTTTTCTTTTTTTCTAATTAATGTCAAATATTCAATGTTGTGCTATAATGTACAAATGAGAACATCTCTAACAATCCATTAATAATAAGAACTAGCGACCAAATAGATAATATTTTATGACGCTCACGTGTGTAAATCATTAAAACATTTTACGAGATGTGTGTTCCGGAAGTTTTCCTGAGTTCACAAATGCAGTTAGCTCTTTGAGTTTTTATTTTCTAAATTGACCATTTGTTTTTCATTATTATTTATTTAAATAATTTTTGAATTAAATAATTTTTAATTGTATCATTCTTGTCTTAAGCAATTTATAAAATTTTCTTCCTTTGAATGCGTCATGAAGAAGTGGTAATCACTTACTTCTTGCTTACAATCAAAAACGGATTAGCAACCTAATATATGAGTCTTGAAAGCTCTACACAACAATGAAAGTTGGAATTTGCGGATGGGAGGCAGCGAGGAAAACACAGTTCTTTCAAGTGGTGAGTGGGGATCTAAAATTAAATTAAATCAAATCAAACGAACTATTTTTGAAAATTGATCAGAGAAACCATCGAAAACTATCGATCAAAGCAACCTGCCGTTAGCATTCTCCATCAGATAGCGACTGAATTGGAACTGACTGTATAGCTAAAAATGTGGTGAAATCCGCCTTCGACGGAACTCGAACCTAGATCTTCCCAGACAGTGTCGCTGTAGAGAATGATAATTCTGGCTCTGAACTAGATCAGCTTGTGATAAATGAAAAGTAACTATATTCTGGCAGAATGTCTGCTCAATTCTAAGAGTGCAGAATTTCGCAAGAAGAACCTGGAGATGTTTTGTAGAAAGAGCAATTATTTCTTGAGATTACGATTTTTTGTTGCTGTATTATTCACGCTTTCATCATCGAACGTTATTTTTTGTCCAGCCCCCGTCGCTTCTATCGTTCTCCGTCGCTGTAACGTCCCCTGCTCCCTGCTCCTTGCCATTCGCCGCCGCGCTCGTGGGTTCCCGCCAATCGCCCACTGGCTCCCTGCCAAGAGCGCGCGCCGCGAACCGTGGCCTTCGATTGTCTTCTGTCCCATTTCCCAGTTCACGGCCTCACTCGATACTTCTCTCCTACTCACGTCAACAGTGCACAAAATGTCCTTATCGGGTTTCAATAAAGTAGCTTCACTTTTCAAAATAAACTATTTTCAGCAGGTGTGAGGCAGAAAAAATATATTTTTTCTATAAATCACCTTTCTATTGTGTAAATATGTCGTGGTCAGATTTCTATTAAAATCACTGATATTTCGAAAATCTTATTATTAGTTTTTTTAATCATGTCCTACAAACATATTCTTGAAGCTAGAGAAGTTTTCTTAATAAATTATTCAAAATGAGACCTTTAAAGCATTTCTTTGGCATTTTTTTTAAAAAGGTGGGTAATTTTCGCGTAATTTTGGGATATAAACGGGAATTTTGCACAAATAGATGTTTGCACAACAAGATGTTCTCACAACGTCTCCATTTTTCTTTAAACGGTTTGTAAGGAAACAACCCAGCATCCTGAATTCTACATCACAGGGCCATTATTATTAAAGATTTTGGATTTTCAAAAATTAAAGATTATGTATTTTTTGTGGATTGGTCTGGGTGTATGAAAAAGAGATCCGGCGGTGTAATGTCCAGTTCACAGAAACCTACGGTCTCAAATGCAAATCTCGCCTAGTCTAATCAGATAGTTCTGTTGGTTGGAAATACTAGTGGAGGTGAGCGTTGGGTGGATGAGGCGATTCTAAACTAGCAACTAACTTCCCCTGGTAAATCCGCTATGAAAACATACGCAGTATAATTCAAATGTGCGTATTTTATGCATGGGTTCGCCGAGTATTATTGTATTTTGTAATAGTTGACGAGAAAGTATGTGATGTAGCATAACTGGTTTTGCATTGTGGCAGCACTGAACTCATTGTATATGTTTTAGAATGTATCACTGCTATTCAAAACTGGCAACTGTGAAGTCCCTATGTTGATAGAAAAGCGATGAAATTGAAGTTACAAGGAGTCATCATTTGTTTGTTCCTATATTTTCACAACTAATTTTTCTAGAGCACTTAAATTTCAGCACACTAGAACCATATTTCATCCATCTGTTTAAACATTCTCCCCCTTTCTAGAATCGATATCCCAGATGCTTAATAGTTTGCACCTTAAATTGCCTTTTCTTGAATGGAATTCCATCACGGTAGAAGCTTCCTCTTCGCCATCTGTATGACATTTTTGTTGATGGTTTATTTTGTTATTAAGATTATTAAGGATTTGATAATAACAATCGAAATTTTGGGAGAAAACTAAAAGTATAAAATATGTGCTATGAACGAAACTGTAGAACAATGAGTAATCCATTTTAACACCGTTAAAATATGCTATCGAATACTTGTGTGTATTCGTTTAGTAGATCTATTCAGATTATTTTTCCCTTGGTAAATATAATGGTAAACTTCTGTCTGAACCTCAAGGAAGTTTTACAGTCAGTCGTGACGGTGATCTTCTCGGCTTTTCTAGAAGTAAAAGTGCGAGTAACGAGTCGTAAAACTGCAGGCATTAGAAGGAGCGCCTCATTGCGGTGGGTGGTTGCCGGCGGAACGTTGGTGGCGACGGCAGTAACAAAGTGTTCACGTGATGGACGTGTGGCTTCCTCCGCTTCAGCTGTCACCACCACCGACCTAGTAATACAGTCGCACACACGAAGTCGAGCAGCTAAATGATACACCAGCGGCGTAAACCTAAAATCTCTATCACTCGTACATTCGTAGGTTACGTTTAATATTATGTACTGTGCAGACGAGTTTCGCGCATCTGGCATCGCGCAGTCTTGTTTTCGCAATGCTCATTTCCACGTGACGCGGAGTGTACCGCAGCCACCACCCGTTCCACGGTCTGCCGACGGGCCGGCCGGCGAAAGTTTAATGGCAAACCCGACCGGTCCCAACCGGAAAGACGGAGCCTTCGCTTCGCATGCCCACAACGAGACCGCCACGAGATACGCACTTTAACCGCGTAACGTATTGACTGACCTTCACAGTAGTCGTCCAAACGACCGATCGAAAACGCCGCAGCCGAGAGAATTTTTATGGTGGTCACTTCCGAGAATGTCTTTATACCAACGAACCGTTAGTTATACTAGAGAACCTAAAGAACCTTTGTCAGAGCGTCGTCGGTTGTTGTTTTTTTTTCCCTTTTTTTCCTTCAGCGAGAGGCCTTGAGTTCTGGAGGCCTTCGTCGGGAGAAGATATTCTGGTTTCGCATCGACAAACTCGCAGGAAAAAAGTTAATTCACTATAATCTTTCCGCGTCAAAAGTAGAAACAGATTGTTAGGAAAGTGCGTTGATTAGTGTAGTAGAAGCGTAATCCCTTTAAATGACTACGTATTGAATGGCACAAGAAAGCTTTTCAGAATGTACGTTCTACCTTCAAAAGTTTGTCGGGTATGTTTTGTCTTTTCCCGGATTAACACGAAATTATTTAAAAATGTTCTGTATCTCCAATATTTAATTAAAACTATTTTTAAACTATAGTTTAAGTGAAATGCGCTAATTACGTACATTTTGTTTCCTTTAATTACGAGAGACATTAATCAAAATGAGTACATCACTTCATAGTATTACGTTAAACATTGTTCTCGGAACACTGTCACTGCACTGTTCTGGCCAGCCACAAAAGCCGCAAAGGACTTTGCCAAAAACAGTGCCCTAGATAATTCCGATTTAGGTATTATTTTATGTTGTTTTGGTTAGAAACAAGAGTTTTGCCATATTGATGTGATTCAAGGCCAAACATATTGATGTGATTCAAAAATGTTTTTAAAAAAGCAAACTTCGAGAAAAAAAAAGGCGAAATACTAAATTATTCTTGAAAGATCTCATATTGCAAATGATACTAAAATTAAATCCGACGTTTCTAAACTGTACACTTTCATTACTCTGAATATCAAATTTAATTTTAAGAATTCGTATAAGAGAACTCTGCATTCTTAATTATTATTACAAAGTCTTCTATTAATATACCCTCACCACATATTTATTTTTCGAAATACAATCTAGTAGATATTTATTGTTAACTGTATCGTGAATATTTCGCAACTCAAACCTAAAAATATGAGTCTACTCAAGCGACAGCGTAAGGTACCGGGAACCCCCTTTAGCTCGAGCCTCTCCCCTCTTACAGGCTTTCTCTTCCCTCGCCCCCCACCCTGCCGCTCGGCTGACGCCGCAGCCGTCGCTGCCAGACGTCTGCCACAAAGAAGGTCACAGCGCGGGATTCGAACAGACGACGACGCGCGGGCGGGCGAACCTGTTGAAGAGCTCCGCCGGGCTGACGATCAGGGAAGACAGATAGTGTAAAACTAGCGGGATTCTTTTCATTTAAGTTTCAACCGGGCGATTATTAATGTAATAATCTCATTGTTACAATTATTGTAAATGTCAATACTTAAATCTTTATTATAAAAAACGGTTATACAAAATTACTGGCATTGTTGCCGGAACCGAATAATTTATTTTTACACTTCTATAATGCAAAAAAAAATCAATTTCACACACTACACGAGAGTTTTTAGATTATAACATGTAGGTGTATGATTAAAAAACTATAAGACAAAAACTGAACACTAAAAGTTCCGATGGCTTGGCCTGTTTGATAACACAGTATTTCTTATTAAACTACATTTCAGAAAGACTGCCATCCACTCAACGCTAATTTCTTTAATTTATCTTTTTTCGTAAGCCGGGACCAAGGAAACGACCTGGACAAAGGCGAAATAAACACAATAAAAATCTATGAACTCCATCAAAAACTGTAATCTAATGGAACAGGCACATTGTTCCCATGTTTGCTAAGTTGGGGGCGGATTTTGATGACCTCGCCAAAAATTATCAATGTAGTGCTTTTAAAATGTTCTTCAAATTTCCCAAAACCAAAGAAAAATGACGTAAAAAGTTATTAAAACCAGTTCGGATTAATAACTCAAGCCGTTGGATACGTTACGGATGCAATTTGAGGCTTTTTGAATTCGTTCAAGTGAACTCAACTATAAAACTTTTGGTTTGGACTGTTCTTTACCATAAAATATCCTGAGTTATCCCGAAATCAGCTGAACCGTCAATGACACTGACAGGCGTCACAGAAACTTTAGATTACATACTCACAATAGCTGGCATTACAAGTTCTGATCGCAAAAAATCGAGTAGGCTACGAAGTATAGGTACTCAGGAATTTTGTGGAGAACATTTGTTGCATCTCGTAAATATTATTTGAAGCAAGCACCATTAAAACTATATTAAAATCGATGAAATCGGCAAAAAATGCATTAAAAACGACAGAAAAATGGCAAAAATAGAAAAAAGCAAAAGTGACAGAAAAATGCAGAAAACAAAAATTACGTATAAAAATTACGTTTCCTTTGTCATACCATAAAATGAATTTCTATAATAAACGGAATTTTTCTAAAGTGAAAAGAAGAAAAAAATGACGTTTCAATAAAATCCGCCTCTACTGATAAGTCGCAAGACCGAGGGGGACCGGCGCGGACCCAGAACGCACGCCTCAGCGCCGTCGCGTCGCTCCGCGCGCGAATGCTGCCCACGAGGGCGGGCAGTCCCCAGGCGATAAGGCGCGCGCGGCACCTGGCGACCTCGTTTCCCGCCATCGCTCGCGTCTCGCGCTCGCGCAGGCGCTCCGGGGGGGAATTTACCTTTCGGGGATGTGCGATGAAAGAACGGTCAGGATAGAGTCATCAAATTCTGAAATTTTATAAATATATTCATTAATATTTAATTTGAAAGTATACTAGCAATGTAAGTTGTATCTGCAGTACACAATTATATGCTCTGACCTTCTGAAGTCGTAATGTTTGAATATAAGTATTAATCTGAATGTCTGTAACTGGTTATTAAGTACACTAAACTTACAGTCACTACCAAAATTGACTAAACAATATATTAAGATCGAACAATAAGTTAACCGAGGTCAAAATATGTTAAACTTAAGTATTACACCCATGTCTGTACCCTCTATTAATTAACATCTAAGTATTCATTACTGTTATATCAATGAACCAGTTTTGATTCGCTAGTGACCTCTGATGTCGATGCAACTATAAATGAATGAAAGACAAAATGAAAGACCACTTTATCAAATAGTGCATAGGCAAATGAAGTATTCACACTTGACTTAAATTGCAATTTGTTTAATAACAATTTATTATAGTGTAAAAGTGTTTTATCAGCTATTAGCGTTCTATCTCAAAATTCATGAATTGATGTTACTTCAATACCGTCAATATCTTCCGCGTTTATTACTTTGTATTCTTGGAAAATACTGTGACCAATTGTGTTGAAGCACAGCAAGGAATGATGTGTCTTTTTGTTTTTTGTTTTGTTTTGTTTTTATACAAAAGTGCTCATCTCGTGAGAGATCGCTCGGATGGATGGGTACGAACAAACTGCTGAAACTGAATATCACCCAGAAAAAAAAAAAGTGTTCTGTTACTTTGCTGAACTCCTACTTGAGGTACAGAATATTACACGTAAGTCTTAATTTAAATTGTCACAATTTTATCATATGATATATTGCATAGCGAAGGTTTTTAATAGACGTTCTTAAGGAATACATTTTTCTCCTTTCGACAATTACAAAAAAAGAATTCTCGATAAAATAATATCATGTTACCGCAGTCTGAAAGAATTTTTCGTTGTATTCGTTAATTAAAAAAATTGAATTCTCTCTTTGAAAAAAAATCTTCAGTTCCATCTTTAACGAATTCTTCAGGGACAGCAAAACGAATAGTTTGTTAAAAAGAATTTTATTCCTGTTTTTGTGTTGTTTTCTACATAATGAGAAATTTAATATTTTCGAGGACGTAGATATTACACTCTTGTCTGCCTGATAAAGTATAATTCGAAATCAATCAGGTAAAATTAATAATTAGATTTTATAATAAATCTGGTTACGTTTTTCTGATTGGAGTGTGCGATTCTTAAGTTAATGGCTTTTTACGCGTTTTGTATTCTACTCTCTGACCCAAGAGAAAGTTGTTTGAAAGTTTGTGGACACAGGAACGATTTGCAACGTTTCGCTCACGCTCGCAAAACCTATCAAGTGAACTGACTGCAGGAAGGGTTGTAGCGATGGTTCCACCTATCTTTGCACTCTGAGTTGCCCACACCACTACACCACTACGAGGAAGGAGCGCGTGTCACTATCGTGAAAAGGGGGAGGGGGGCGCAGTCACCTTTGCACTCAAACCTCTCGCAATAGAGTAAATATTTATGTTTTTCAGGTAGTGTGGCACAGAGCTAGAGAAAACCAGTGCCACGAAAGGATTACACAAAAAAACCTGATCCAATAATAGCATAGGTGTGTATTATTACATGCATGAATCATTCACATTGGCATATGTCCCCGTTACTTGTCTGAAGTAAATAATTAAGTTTTCACGTTGACAGTCACTGGTACGCTGAACACGTCTGATAGACACCTTTACTCCATACCTGTTCTTTATCATTTGTGAAGTGTACACGAGTACGTCTTATGACAAAGATTGACAAAACAATGCTACTTCGGTGTTTATGTTTTCGTACAAGACTTTTCCCGTGATCTGTTCTTATGATATACACAACCTTCCAGAAAGAAAAAACACCTGTTAGTCGAGAAAGTCGCACCCCATGTCAGACATTGTGCATGTCTCCACTTGAAGATTCCCTAAAGCGTAACCCCCATGCAGCAACGCAATGTCAAAGCCCATGTTACCCCGACCTGCTCCCGATCGCAGTATCGAGGTCGCCGTCTCGCGAGCACTGCAGCGACAGCTGTCGTCGCCGACGCCGTCTGTCTTACCTCGTTGAGTAGTCGCCGTGGCTGCCTGCGCCTCGCCGGGTGCCGCGGGTAGTCGCCTCCAGTGCACTGGCTAGACGGCGGCGCGGGCTTGTTATATGAGACCTCGCGCTGAGTCGCGGCCGTGGAGGCGACGGAGGCGGTAGCGGCGGCGGCGGCGGTGGTGGTGGTGGCGGCGGCGGCGGGAGGGGAAACCGCGGGGCCGGCAGGTAGAGGCGGCTGCGGTGGGGGCGGTCGAGTAGTGCGGCCGTGCCCGGGGCGTGCCTGGCTTCGCGCGGGGCGCCCCCTGGCTCGTGGGGCGTGATGGAACCCGACGGAACCACGGGGTGGGACGGGGTGCACGTGACGTCACGATCGGCGCCCCCTTCTCGCGCGGGAGAGGAAGAGTTGCCGCCCGGGATTATGATATCTCGTAAGGTCTAGAGCGAGATACGTAGGCTGCGCGCGCAAGGCCTAGTCCACGTTCCAACCACAATTTGCGACTATGACCATGATTCACGGGCGAATATATACTGAGATATGGTTCAATTGAGGCCTAATGCAACGTATAGTGGTTCAAATAGTAGTAGTAAGATCTTCGGACCTAGGACAAACTCATCTGTGTGGTGGTATTGAATTGACCATGAAAACTCAATTTTCGTTGTATGTCATCAGCACACAGACAAGCATCTGTTATTTCACTATTATCGGTCTCATTGAAAATACGAAGTCCTAGATCATCGATTTAAAGAGCAGTATGTGAAATTGAGTGTGGGAAGTCCATTAGAAGATACACTAGAAAATATGAACTGAAAGACAATTTGAGCTCCGCAATAGAAAATTGGGTTGTGGGGTTCATTGTAGATTTTGTGATAGAGATAAGTCTCGTGTCGAGATAAGTCTACTTCTCTTTTTCATATTTCGAATTTAAAAAAATTTGCATTCAATAGAATCTTTGTAACATTCAATTAGCAACAAACAATGAAACGTAGGCGTGCGTAATAGTATTTTAAGAAAGCCACAATGAGGAAATGTTAAGTGGTACTATCATTAATGTAGTACTCAGATGCAATATTTGCTTTTATTTTCTATTCACACTCTTTTGTCGCTCGTAGCTCACAGTAATTTAGTATTCATTTCCGCGTTGTTACGCCTAACACGTGAGATTTCATGTTTTACTGTGGACCATCTGAATGTAGAAGCGAAAATCAGATGGAGATGGAATCGTTATGTACGTACACTGTATGTTACACTGTTCCGTGATGAACATTTCGCTGAACTTTACTTTTACGAGCTTTTAGTTCAATTAGAACCTGCAGAATTATAAGTTTTCTTCAAATTATTGCAGAAACTTGATTTACTTTACACGGGATATTAGAGTCGGTAGACATCTTTGGTTCGTTTGTACTTCGTCGTATTTTCATACTGGGAAAGGTGGCTCAGGGCCTCAATTGATGACACTACAGTGTCTCTGTCCTGGAAGTCCTAGGCTCGAGCCACGACGGGTGGCAGTTACTGACACTACCTACATAACTAGGTCGAAGTCAGTCGCTGTCTGTAGGAGAATTCTAGTGGCCGGCTGCTCTAATCAGTAGTTTTCCGAGGCTTCTCCGATTAACACCAGGCGAATGCCGGAGCAGCACCCTAACAAACGGGCCACGGACCGCGCGCAATCTTTCCTTCCTCTTACTTGTCTTATTCTCCTCCTTACGCACGCACACACACACATACACTTACATGCAGTACATTGCCACACATACCGGGAGACAGATCAGGAGTTTAGAGCTTGTCCCGGCTGGAGCGGTGTCCCGTTCATGGGCGACACCTGCTTGAGAAAAAAACCCTTAGCGAACGGGAGGTCGGCGCCGGATTATCTGGATGTAGAGGCGGAAACCAGATGGCATGCTGTACATATCCAACGGGGGCAGATCACCGCCACCTCCCGGGAAAAAACATGCACTACATTTTCGGTACTAATGACCTTAGCAGTTGACGCACTCGGAATTACTAATCAATCAATCGTATTGTCATGCCATTCGATATAGAGGACGTGCGATTTTCTACAACGGTTTAATAACCAGGTTATTTTTCACATTTAATTACAACGGTACTCTTATTTATAAGTGAAAGGAATAGTTGATCCAATTTTGTGCACAGAATAGTAATATTCATTTATTTGCAAATTTATGAAATTGGACCTAGAATATTCTTTGTAAAAATCAATGTCGTGGGCTGCCATTCTTATCAAAAATTAAAGCTACATTTTATTTATTGCAAGTTAACAACAAGGCTAGTTGTATTGAATTCTATTGAGTTTAATGATAACTTCAATTTCAGCGGTCAGTATAAATACGGAGAATTCGTGTAGTTTGCATTAAATTATTTATGTATAGTAATGAGAAGAATATGTATTGAAAATTACTAATTTCCATTCTTAGATTCCAGAGACTGGATAATAATTTCTGTCAGAACTATCATATTGTAAAATAACAGTAAACTATTTTTGATTACGTGCGCTGATGAGAAAATGCAGTCATTAAACGCATTTCTTTGTTCTATCAGAGCGGGAACTCAAGGCAATAGAATGTAAACGAAATGGAACATGAGAGCTATCATTTTATGAAGAATTATAACCTAAGGCCAGCATTCAATGAAATTTATGTAATCGATTCACAAAGTTATGTTCAACTGGCCACTATGAATGAAAAACGTTTTGAAGTTGGAAGGGCATGTTATGTTCCTCGATAGTATGTGATTTGTCTTAGAATGGGGAGGAATACAACGAAAAATCTAGGTTAGGGCCATTCTTAACTAATTATTCTGTCTAGTGTATAATTCTCTGCAATTTTTGTTTAGATTTTCATACCTATTTTCTTTGCTGTAGAAAAATATGAAGTCACAAGGAATTTTCCTGTGCTCATATTGGTATATTCATAGCACCTCGTTCAGAAAAGGTTTGTTGTGAGCTGTGCTTGTTGCTATTTTTCTTCATCATTATTGCGACATTGCATGTAGTTGCAAATTAAGCAATAACTAGAATGTTTTCGTGACCAAACGTGATGTGAATTTTAGCTAGTGATATTTTTTAACGATCCTCTAGTCCGGAGTCTCAAAGCTATTTGTCCAGCGTGCATATGATGTATGTCATTTATATATATATATATATATATATATATATATATATATATATATATATATATATATATATATATAATGTCCGCCAGGCATGCGTGCATAGTCGTATTATTTTTGTTTTCTCGAATAAAGAATAAAAGATACGCAACTATTTTGAAAGATGTTGGTACAAATAAAAAGCGAACAAATATTCCACTTTTGAAATGCTCATCCCTCCTAGTGTTTCAGCAAAACTGAGTATATTACAAATGCTAAAACATAGTGTATTTGTGATTGATAATGCTTAATTTATACGCGAATTAACGTAAAAATTTCAAAAAATTATGGATGTCAGTCAATATTATTATGCTAGTGGTTTGATAACGAATGCAGTCAAAACATCAGGGAGAAGTTTCTACAATTTTGACAATTCAAGCGTCTGCTCATTGTAAATGGAACTAAAATGTTAATAAAATGTTCGTAGGTTGTTTTTTGAATTTACATTTTATGCGATTTAAATTGTTCAAGAAAGCATTTTATTTTATGGAAAACGTATAGTGGCCTTTTAAATGTACCTTTAAAATGCCCAAATGATAATTGGAAAACTTTTTTATATCATATATATCTAGTGATATTTCAAATGGCACATACGTTCTCTTACTAGTTAGTTCCCTTTTATTTTCAGACAGTTATCCCTTTTCGTTTTTGATAACTCATTTCCAAGCTGGCAACTATCCATTGATTAATTAGAGATTCCGGGCGCGTGAAATATTATGGTCATTAGTTCCGTAAGTGTAGTGTCTGTTTTTTATCGTGGCATTTGGCAATGATCTTCTCCCGCTGGATGGCGAGATCCGGCACCGATCTATCCGTCTGCTTGCTGGGTTCCGCCCCCTCCCCGGTATCCCACACCACCAGGACCCTTTTCTCCAACCGGAACAAGCTCTAAGTTCTCGATTGGTCTCTCGGCGTTTGTGGTAATGTAGTCCAAGTAAATGTGTGTTTAAGTGTTCTGGTATTCTCTTGGTGTTGATCGGAGAAACCACGGAAAACTACCGATCAGAGCAGCCGGTCGCTAGAAGTCTCCTCCAGATAGCGACTGAATTCGGCCTAGCTATGTAGTTGGTGTCGAAAGCCCTGTCACCGTTGGTACTCAAACCTTAGAACATCCCCTGCCGCCAATCGGTGTCTGCGAACACCGGCATGTCTAACTATCGCTCTCCTGGGAATAATTCCAGACTCACTTGGAATGTTCTAAATCTAAACATCACGCTGAGATAGCATTAAACTTTTCTTTACCCTGTACATTACAAATACGTCCGTGGTAGCACGTGGGGTGCGCCAATCTCGGTGCGTTTAGTGTTGTTCAAGGTTAGAGAACCACTTCTTTAACTCACGTAGTCAGATTGTGCACTAATTTCGCAGTTACCAAATGTAGGATTCGTCAATTCTCTCTTTCAGCCCCTCTTCCTTCCCCCCCCCCTCTGTCCAACAGTATGCATTTCATCTAATCATATGCAGTTTCATTTTATTAACATTAACACTAGAACGTCCAGAGGAATCATTTCGACTCCTGGTGCTCTTTATGTCCTTGTAACTTCTTTGTTTTCGAAGACAGGATGTTATAAGTTTATGACTTTTTCATTTAATCGTTTTCATTTAATTACAGTATGTTAAAAATTGAAACGTGTAAAAAATATATTTCACAAAAAATAATGGAATTTACCTACAACGCCCGGGAAGCGTCATTTCGACTCCGTATGTATTGTCCCCATCCTCAAGCTTTTGTTTCATATATTTCAATACTGACAGTTTTTAAAGGTCTCTCGTAGTATTTCGGATAGCTTCTAAAGAAATATGCGATCATTCTTTCCTTCTTTGTACTTTTTCTAGCCCTCGTGTTCAATGCATGCAAATTCATGAGTTTTTTCGAGACGATAGCAAATATATCATAAAGTTCGGAAATAAAATTTGATACAATGAAGGAATAGCACTGTTATCAGAAAATGGTTGAATGAAAAAATATGTCTTCAAATCATTCCGAAAAAGAGAAATGATTGGGTGTAAAAGACATTTTTTGTATTCAGCCGGGTATTTTGAGATCCAGATGGTAATGGTGGGGTCAGATATTCATAGTTTTTTAGACACTGTCTTGTTTCATGATTTTCGAAATAATAAAAGGGTTTTTGAAAGCAATTAAGGGCAAATTTCACAGCTTTCACCTGAAAAATTACTCTGCTTCATTATGAATCAATAACTTTACAAACTGTACCAATTTCATGCGTCAGAGGAATAAAGTTGATATGCAGGCATTTACCTTCCAAACTCGGTGTATGTACACAATTTATGACATCAAAACCGGTGAAAAGCAGAAAAACACGATCCCTAAAATGATCACTAAAATGCCGTGTTTTTACATACATCGAATATATTGTGAAAGTTTTGTGAAAGACAACGAGAGGAAACACCTGGAAAATGTAGCCATAAACCATGCATACGTTATACGAAGCAGGTGTTGATCGAACGTATGGAGTATTCTACAAATGTGTTCCAAATCTGTAGTTAGTTTTAGATTTACAACTACATTCATTAGTTTTAGATTTACAAGTATACATATGTATACTGTTCATGCCTAGTAAGGACAGAAATGTAGAAAGTAAATACAACGAAAATCTGAACAAGAACTACTGTCATTTGAAACCTGGCATTAAATTTCTTTTAAAACTCCGTCGTCCGACATGCATCAAGTTCCTATCCGTGTGAAACGAACATAAGTAAAATATTTCAAAGAAGTTGGACATGTTGCAAGATAGAATGGGAAATGCATTGCAAGAAAATAAATTTTTGGGTCACGTGTGAAACTAGTATAATTTAAAATTCAATGTTTATAACATTTTTCTATTATTATATGAACACTATTATTACTGTATTAAAATTTACTTTTTAACATAAACTTTTGCCCGTTTACTTGCGGATTCCTTTCAACATGTTTGTTTAACTTCGATTTTGCGTGACAGTAATGGCAATAATTGTTTAAAATATATTTAAGGTGGGGCATAATACTTATATTATACACTAAATTATTCTTTTAATAACGTTATAGTGACATAGATAAATATTGTTTTCAATATTTCCTTTAAACAAGTATTGGTAAGCCGTGCGTTCTAGTGTTAAGGTTGGAAAGAAAAAGAAAATATCCATAAAGTTCAAATAAACAATGGGCATGTTTTTTATTAAAATACTATTGTCTACATGGCATAATTTCCTGCCAATTCGGTTTGAACGCTTGCGCTCCGAGCGGTGTAACGGGGCCTTTGCGCTTGAGGGGGGGGGGGGGGGGGCGAAGTGGCGCGCGGAGCGTGTGCGGGATAAGACGGTGACGCCGGCGGCGGGCCAGCACGTGCCGATGAGGCGCCGCGCGCGCCTTGTCACGCCTATCGTCACCCTCCCCTCCATGCACGCGCGTGACCAGAGCGCAGGTGGGTACGCGCCGCCTCGCTCCGCCCCGTCCCATCCCGCTTCGCACAGCCGCGCCCGCTCAGCTCTGACCAGCCCCACCAACACCCGTCCCCGCACCACTTCGCTCCACCCCGTTCCCCGCCCCGCCCTGCCCCGCCTCGTCCTGCTTCGCTCCGCCTCGGCCCGCTGTCCCCGCCACACCCGCTCTGCTCCGCCCCTCCCCGCCAACTCCCCGCCAACGCCAGGCCTGGCCTGCTCCCCCTTCCCCGCTCCCCTCTTCCCCACCCCGCCCCGACGCTCACAGCCTCGCTCCAACCCGCTACGTGTGAGACGGCGGATTCGCGGATTAACGTTGAGGGCGAATGTGCAGAAAGACAGACAAAATAGTGAGGGGAGGTGTGAAGAGTGGAGGCCATTAAGTTTACTAGACACGTTGCAATGTTGGTTTGTATGCAACAAACGCAGTTGCGTCAAACATAGAGATGGGTGTTGCATTGCAAACTATCTTTGCACCCAGCAAACTTTTGAGTCGTGGCCAAAAGAGCCCGTCTAGAGAAAAGGTATCTATTTTTTTTTTAACTTTTTAGTATCCTTTTCATTTTGTTACATTGCTTCTTTTGAAAAATACTGCTTATGAGAATTTCCCGCTGTATGTATTGAGCGGAAAAGAACACTCAATTCAATAGTAAATTAATATAATTACAAAACACGTGTAGTTTACCTTTCAAAGTATATCAAGTTTTCAACTTGATTAAACCTCAAGAAATTAGTGGTGCAACACAATGGCACAGACTTTCCCATATTAGTTTTCTATATCCTTTGGGCTCGGCTAGCTACTCAGTCTTACTACATACTTTTGCCAGCTGCCATCTATCGCCGCCTAAAGTACATTCTTTTTTACATTTTCTTAATTTTTCGATTTTCTAATTGTAGACTGGAAATATTATTTTAAGATTAGAGAACAGTAAAACCTCGTCCTAAACGAAAATTTTATTTGAAAAATTTGGAGCCTTTTTTAAAAACTGGCGTTTAATCGCTACTATAAATTTGAAAATTAAAGCTCTATTTCACAGAAATTTTTTGATTTTTCGAAAAACTTCATTTCAAGTAATTATAAGTACTTTAACTCACAGTTAAAGTAATTACAGTACTGTTTACAAATAGCTGGAAATGTGCATACCAACGGCTTGGGAGATCTTTAAAAAATACATTTGTGTTATTTAAAAAAACAAAAACAAAAAAAACGAAATTAGCTTTACGTCTTATTAAAAAGTGCAATTAGCACTATCCGTTTTTTCTATCAAAGTTTTCGAGAAAAGTTGTATGCCTAAAGCACATGAATTCATAAATACAATAATGTGAACAAATCGCCATTAATATAATTATTAAAGACATAAGAAGCAAGTAAAAAAAATTACATTTTTTGTAATGTTAGAAAAAAACACAGAATAGAACAATAAGACGTTTATGTCATCTTATAGAGTACATTTAACACTATCCCAACCAAAAGTTTAAAGAAAAAAACTTGTTTTTGTAATTTTTTAATTGCATATATTTTATGCAATATTGCGCGAAGACTACTAAAATTTTCAAAAAATATACATGACCTTAATAAAAGAACTTACTGTGGAGAACAAATTGTATTTGAAGGGAAAATCTCTATCTTTAATTTTGAAATTGTAGGAAGACGCCGAAAAAAAATCATTAAAAAAATCATACTTTTGAAATTTTCCAAAATTCAGAGATAACCTTTAAAATCGGGTCTATGCCACTTTATAAGTATATTTTACTCTATTCTTACAAGAAATTTAAAGAAAAAATTGGAGCTGCTTTTGAGACAATTTTGAAAATGTCCGGAGGGCTTCATATAAAGTACACCCAAATTCTAAAGAATGTTTTTCAAAATCTCGAAGTTTCGACTAGAGCCAGATTGACACGCGTTTCTTCATTTTGAAAAAAAATTCGTACGTATGGTTTTGGCGTAAGTAGTGTTCACAGACATCAGACGGACGAACAGACAGACGGGCATTTTGAAACAAAAACACTTTTTCGGTATCAGGGGACACGAAAACGTATTTACGTTGAAATCTCGAAATTGATTTTCCGCAGCGCTACATATTACTCCGTATATAGGCACGTATACGGGAAAATAATAATGAAACACACATCGACAGTCCAAAGCACAGGTACATTTCATTAACGTGAGACATCGAGTTAACGTGTGAAATTACTACCAAAAATGTCCGAAAATAATTAATATTTTGTGGGGTCATTAGTCTACGGACAAACTACCTGCCACTGATTTTCGCGGGGGTGGAACAAGAGGGAATCCTGAATTGTTATTCGGAAGTTCTAAACTCTTGTTGCACTTTCAGATTCTGCGGAACTCTTGCAAGTTTTGTTTTTCAGTATTGTAAGAATGAGTACTGTAATAATTAAAAGTTGTAAGTCTTAAATTTCTTCTATTGACTAATGCTATTGTTCTTCTCAAAATAAATTTTCCAAAAATAATACCATTATGTTGTTCTAATCTTTATTATCTTAGCTCTCTGGAAGGAACTTATATCGACGAGTATGCAAATGGGAATTATTAATACCGGCTCGGAGAAGTAATCACAAAGTTACGTTTGGAAGCACGTCCTAGCACGATACCTTGCCGTCACCTCCACGGAGGGGTGAAGAATACATACAAGCGAAATACAATTGCGCAAACAATGATGAGTTGAAATTAAACAATTAAGTAATAATTAGTTTATAGTTTATTACTATTATTTATATTATTTATACTATAAACTATAAAATATTATTTTGTAGTTTTTTCACACGATGTTTTACTTTTGTTTATTGCATTTATTGATGCATGTATATGCTCACCGTTTTAGTCGTTCAGTCTCTATATCTGTCTGAGATAACCTCTAAATGATCTGCAGACGTAGACTAGGGGTACAGTTGCATGCAAAATTATCCGGCCAACCATATTTTTATATTTAACTATGGTTCAAATAGTATAAAATGAAAACTGCAATATATCATTGTAAAGTAGATTTATTGTGCTACATTACCACAAACTCAGATAATTAAATACAACAATCAATAATTATTTATAACAAAAACAAAATTATTTGATTCTCCATAAATATCCGGCCAAAATCTATAAAGGTATTTACTAGTCGGGAAACAACGTGTTTCGCTCCGTGTGTTATGTAAACATTGAGTAAGTTGTTTATTCTGTATTATCCAATCAGTTATTATTCGTCAAAATGCCAAAACGAAAGTCTTTAGACAAATGTGAATTAGTTTTGAAGCTACACAATGAAGGTAAAACTTCACGTGAAATATCGTCAACTTTGGCTATTGGAAAATCGACTGTTAATGATATACTCAAAAAGTTTAAGATTACTGGTACTGTAGAAGCTAAACGCAATCCTGGGAGACCTAGAAAAACGACTCAGCGTGTTGATAAGGTGATCAAAAGGAAGGCTGTCTCAGAAGTAAAGAAAAATGCTGCAATTATTGCACTGAATTACGTCAAGAAACTTTAGCTGACATTAGTCAAAGTACCGTGTCACGAAGACTAAATGAAGTGGGACTTTTTGGACGCGTTGGTGTTAAGAAACCAATGATCAGTAAGAAAAATAAGAAGGATATATTGGAATTCGAAAAAAAAATCAGTTCTGGACTATTGACGATTGGAAAAAAGTTTTATTCTCGGACGAAACTAAAATTAATTGATTTGGAAACGATGGGAGAAGATACGTTCGACGACCTAAAGGTACTAGAAATGATCCACGATATCAAACACCAACTGTGAAACACGGTGGCGGAAACATCATGCTATGGGGAGCTTTCTCTTGGAAAGGCGTTGGTCCAATTTTCAAAATTGACGGCATTATGGATTCCACTAAGTATAAGGGTATTATATTGGATGTAATGCTGACTTTTGCACGTAAAAATATGCCAAGAGGATGGATCTTTCAGCAGGACAATGATCCAAAACATCGATCACAGCTCCTTCAAGTTTTTTCTCAGAAAAAAGTCCGAGTTTTAGAGTGGAGGATTTAAATCCAATAGAGCACTTATGGCACGAGTTAAAATTGAGAATAGGAACTGAAATATCTCTCAAGAACGAATTGTCAAACTGATCGAATCGATGCCTCAACGAAGTGCTGCCATGACAGCAGCAAAGGGTATGGCTACTAAATATTGATGAAAAATGTTAATTCTTATATGTATTTAAAGTTATAATATTTTGTAACTGCTTCTTCTGAAGTTTTTTGTACATATATTGAATAATTTTTGTTTTGGTCGGATATTTATGGAAAATCAAATATTTTTGTTTTTGTTATAAATAATTATTGATTGTTATATTTAATTATCTGAGTATGTGGTAGTAGCACAATAAATCTACTTTACAATGATATATTGCAGTTTTCATTTTATACTATTTAAACCATAGTTAAATATTGTAACGTTTCTCGTGGTGAATTAAAACCAACTCAATATTTACAACAATTACGTTTATTCGGGAACAATTATACACTACTGACACAATTATACATCTACTGACAATACTTATACTGACAATTATACATCTACTGACACTAAAAACTACTTGGTCTATTTACAGATATATTACACTTAATTATTTACACTGTTACACACGACTCCGTTCTCTTGATTTATTTACAGAGTTCACTTCTTACACACTATTTATTTAAACAGTTCTCTTCTTCTACAGTATCAGTCAGTCCATGCACTGTCCACGGTCCACTGCACTTGACCCCAATTCCCTGCACAGACCACAATTCCCCTGCGCAGACCACAATTCCTTGCGCAGACCACACTTCACTGCGCACACCAGGGTCCACTGCACTGCTGTTTACCGCGATGCCCACTTCACAGCTCAGCTTCCACTGCAGACTTCAAACTGCTGACTGCTGTTTCCCCACTGCACCACTGTTTACCGCGATGCACCCTTCACAGCTCAGCTTCCACTGCAGACTTCAGACTGCTGACTGCTGTTCAACCACTGCACCACTCTTCACCGCAATGCACACTTCCCAGCACAGCTTCCACTTCGGACACACTTCGGACTGACGTCTTACTGCTCACTACTGACTTCCTTCTGTTGACTGACTCCTGCTAACTTCTGACTTCTGTTAAACTGACTCGCTTCTACTAACTCCTGACTGACTGACCCGCGGCAGCCGGCAGCGGCGCATTTATACCTGCCCGGCGTGTGTCCCCAGGCACCCGGCAACTTCTCGGCGTTTCTCCGCGGCTCGCGTATTGTCCGGAACCGTCTAGTTCGGGGGGAAGGGAAGGGGCGGCGGCAGATGACGCAATCCACGCGCAGCGACTTCGGCAGGTGATGCAATATTCGTTACAATATAAAAATATGGTTGGCCGGATAATTTTGCATGCAACTGTAGTCTGCGTCGGTGAACTGATTTGAATATAAACTATTGTTAAAGAATTCGGTTTGTATTCCTGCTCTGTTACGATAATTCTTTTGAAGTATTATTTAATGCAAAGTTAATTTGGAAATTTCTAAGTTTAAAGCGTTTTCTGGGGTTTAACTTTCTAGAAAATTGCTGTTCCGTTCTTCTCGAGATCATTCACGTATTAATTCCAGGAAAAATTCATACATCTTTGAGTGATATTTCAAGGCTGAAATTGTATTCATCGGAATATATTTCTTGGCATTATTTTTACAAAAAATCTGTTCAACACTTCCCTTTTCAAATTACATTTAGTAATATGACACATGTGTAATTTGAGGAACTCCATTAGTAGACATAAGGCGGGGGTCCAAAGGAGTAAAATTTCTAGCTATTCAAAACGTCTAAATTTCAAGAGAATTGTTTTCAATGAACACGACATGAATCGGATTTTTTAACTTTAAAGATTATATTGAAGAAAATGTGCACTGAAAATTGTTTCCATTTATTAATCTTATGTTTTTGAGTTACTTTCTAGAGATATTAATACGTACAAATGGAATAACTTGACTATGGTATTACCAATTCTCGAGACCTTGTTATTTCGTACTAAAAATTTCCAGTCGCTGGTGTGACGGAGTTCATGCAGTGGTAATTAGACTCAATATATTGTTTTATATTTAAATAAATAAAATTAATGTATGTGTCTGTCGTGAAAAACATTTCAACCAACAATTTTTTTGATAAAATTATC
The DNA here is from genome assembly GCA_038098605.1 of Gryllus longicercus. Taxonomy (NCBI): domain Eukaryota; kingdom Metazoa; phylum Arthropoda; class Insecta; order Orthoptera; family Gryllidae; genus Gryllus; species Gryllus longicercus. The sequence goes on along the minus strand of JAZDUA010000193.1, from coordinate 1,791,026 downwards.
TACACTGAAATATATTAACAGGACACAGTTCATGAAATTTCATCAACAGAAACTAGGTAATTGTAAAATACTAAATAAGGATAAAAACAAGAACACACAAATATAAATTTCAGCTCTTTTTCAGTAATTCACATATCTTAAAAATGAGGAGGAAATCAACAAAAGTGAGTGATCCTTCTTAAATTCCATAAAATTTCCTTGTAAATGCGCTTTGATTCATTCCAATAGCGCATTTCTGCGTAATTCAAAGTCAAATTTGAACTCTCTCAACCACAGAATGAGTGTATACACTTTTTGTCGTGTATTCTTCTATCGGTCAATCGAGCCTTACGTACACTGAGATAATAGTTAAATTCATCATACATATAATAACACTAATAATAATAATAATAATAATAATAATAATAATGATAATAATAATAATTAAAAAATCAGTGGAATTCCATACAGGGTAAAAGGCCTCTCCAAGATGGAGTATAGCTCATTAATTTGAAGGCGCACAATTGAGCAAGAGTTCGGACAATTCCCTATTTGCCTATTTTATTTCTTCGAATGACTTTTTCAGGTAACTTACCTCAATATCCATGTTTACCTAAAAATGGCTTTTGCGATGGTTTTATAATGCCCATAAATGCCTATATCTGTATCTATATCTATTCCAATAAGTAAAGTCACATGGACGTTGCGTTATAGCGCGATAATCTCTGAATGTACTGGATCAATACTGATGAAACTTGTGCTAGCTTCCTTTGAAGGTCAGAAGTACTATAGGCCATTATATTATTAAACCTTAATATATCAAAATAATTACTTTTCTAGACCTTTTTCACCTAGCATTACATCACAGATTTCAGAATGAATCAATGGGCAACAGTTTAGCTGCGCTCCATCAGAGAATGACGACAGATCTACGATTGAGTTCATCAGTAGAGAGAATTATGTATCTGTTTTAATCGTGAGGACTGTTTTCTAATTTTACAGCCAATTGTTTAATTCAAAATGTTCATAAGAATGATTCAGACTGTTTTTCTTCACTCTATTTACAAAAGTAACTTGGATATTGATTTTACTTACGACTCGGTATGCATGTATTCAGTGTACAAGAGAGAAGTATGAAATGTTGGAAAACGACATTTTGCTGATAGATGTTTGATATTGTCGTAAAAGGGTATGAATGCTCACATGTGTTGCAGATGAAGTTATTGGTTAGTTGTAGTAGATTAATCAAGATTATTACGTATTTGAGAATTACTCGAGTTAAAGTGAAACATAATGTGAATGATTTACGAGTTATGCTAAAACTGTAGCAGATGGATGACTTTTTGTAAGGAAGTGTTTTATGACAGTGGAGAAATCGTACCTTTGGATGGTGAAGGAATGATTATTTAAATTGTTATGAGAAAGGCGCCGCGATTTTGAAAAACGGTTTTCAAAATTTGAGAGTACTTTACATGAAGCCTCCCAGATAATTTCAAAATTTTCTCAAAAACGGCTTCAATTTTTTCTTTACATTTCTTGCAAGAATAGAGTAAAATACACGTATAAAGGTAGTATAACTAAATAACAAAATTTTGAATTTTTCTACAATCTTCCTACAATTACAAAATTGAAGATAAAGATTTTTCCTTCAAATGAAATTTGATGACCACAATAGGTTCTTTCATTGAAGTCATGTACATTTTTTTTTAATATTTTAGTAGTCTTCACGCAATCGTACGTGCAATTTATGCAATTTTAAAAAGTAACAAAAACAAATTTTTTTGCTCCAAATTGTTATTTTCAACGTTTGGTAGGGATAGTGCTAAATGTAGTGTGTGAGATGGTATAAACGCCATGTTGCTCTATTCTGGTTTTTTTAATACAAAAAAATAATTTTTATGACTTAACTCCCATGTTGTTTTTATTTACATTAGCGGCGATATGTTTACGTAATTATATTTATGAGTACATATGCTTTAAATAAGGCCAAATACAGTTTCTCGAAAACTCAACAATTCTCAGTGAAAACTGGCTGAAAATTCCGCATTTTCAGAAAGGCTCAAAAGCCATTTTCTCATAAATGGCTACGAATATTTTCTTCTAACTTTTTAGACGGATAGTTCTTATTGCACACTTTAAGTAAAATTCATTTTGGAATATTTTCTTATATATTTTCAGCAATTTGTAAATACTATTGTATTTATGATTAAATGTGCTAAAAATGACTCCAGTTGAAGGCTTTTGAAAACTCAAAGTCTTTGTGAAAATGAACTTTAAATGTTGAACTTACAGTAGCGTTCAAAGACCATTTTCTTAAAAAAGCTCCAATTATTTCGAAGGAAATTGCCGTATAGAACCAGGTTCTACTGATCTTTAGTATTCTTAAAATAATATTTCCGTTCTATTAGGAAACCGAAAAGTAAGAAAATGTCCAAAAAATTTACTTTGGGCGGTGACAGATAGCAACTGGCAAGAGTATGTGGTAAGTCCAAATAGCTAGCCAAGACGAAAGAAAACAGAAAACTAATACGGGATAGACTGTCATTCTGTAGCACCACTAGTTTACACGTAGGCTTCCGCGGCTTGAGTTCATGACATCTACTAGGCTGTCCGAGTGACGCCGCGTCGTTGGCAGAGGGGCCGACTTTTCGCCTGTCATATCGCAGGTCCCCTGAAGTCACTACCCTGAAGAAGCCTGCGATATGACAGGCGAAACGTCGGCCTCTCTGCCAACGACGCGGCGTCACCCGGACAGCCTAGAAGGCACCACTAGTTTATCTATTTTTTGTATTCCAAAATAATTTTTTTAGCAAACCCATAAAATGTATTAAGGCGCCCTCTGTTCGAGAAGCTCTACGACCTGTGTGTTCTTGCTTGTGACGCGGCGCGCAGGAACACCGCTTAGAATGTATGTGAATTTGACACCGTACAGAATACGCTTGTCTATTTTGCCGAAGCCCGTTAGGGCTCGTCTGTACAATTAATGCAACATAGTTGATTTCCAATCAACAACTGCACATTTAATTTCAACTCGAAAGTATAGAAAACCACAACACGTATCTCTCCACACAGTTTTACCATAGCTTACCTCAAATCACGAGAATACGTCTCCTCCGGTTAGGCATAAATCCCACCCGTATTAAAAATAGATTTCCCTTCTGTACGTTTCTTACAACGTTTTCCGAAATGTGACTCCCCTGAGGCCTCCCCATAAAGGATTCCCCTCCAAAAAAGGTATTTTTAGAATTAAGTTATTGGCATTAAGTTTATATTAAGCCAACAATACAAAAATGTACAACTTTGAAAAGCTGAAAATGTTTTTAATAAAAAAGGACGCTCCAGAGAAAAGGAAAATACTCTCGTCTTTCCGATCTGCGCCACCCTTATTGAGCTAGAATCTGTTCCATATCAAGATCACAACTGACTTCAAGATTAGCGCTCGCGGCGTCTTTCACCTTTAGTAGTACATTTACACAAGATGGGCGAAGTTTTCGTCGATAATAATTTTGTATTGGTTTGGAAGTTTGGTGTATGCCAGATCAGAACGTTTACATTTTCTGTGAAGCACACATGCTACTATTCCAAAAGTATCAAGAAGTGCATTGCTAAAAGAGTGGATTCGGGGAGAAGGTTTTCTCAACGGACGGAAATGTATTTTTTGTCAGTGTTGTGAATAAGTGCCAAAAATATATCAGACAGCGTAAAACACTGCAACTCATCCGAAAAATATGGGAAAAGTGAGAAAAACTATTCAACCCTTTCTTCAGCAAGTGCAGTCACAAGATAAAAACAAGAAAGACTGACTTGTGCCGTGCGCTGATTCCTGCGGACTTTCATATTTTAAAATTTGAAAATCCAATGTGTAATCAATGCTATACAAAATACACAAAATATAAATTTCCACGTGAGTGGACTCATTGGGAATATTATCGAAGGGGTTTTTGAGCCTATTATCAACTACAATGCCTATTTCCCTTTAAGTTTTTTGTTCCTCTTTGCTTGTCTATTTTCAACTATAATGCCTATTTTTAAGTTTTTAAGAATTTATTTCTCTGGCTATTTTCGCCTTTTTAATGCCTACATGTCCGAGCTATAGAGATAACAAAGCTCCCTATTGGATAATTGCTTAACAGCAAACGATCTGTCAGAAGTCACTATATTTAAATCGTTGTATAGTGGTATAGTGCGTACTCTCGGATACGCAGAAGGCCTTCCACGTTCCCTACAGGGTTTGTGTCCGATACAATCTACTCGAATTTTTTGAACTTTGTGAATTTTATGTTTTGTGATTTTTATTTGAAAACCTATAAAATGCGTAATTTATTTAATCCCCAAACACAATAACTTTACCTATTCTCTGATAAGAATTTTCAAAGTAATTTGAATTTCGAATAGACGTTGATTACGATTGAAGTTGTTTTTGTAGTTATTTTACCCACCGACCCCAAATTAAATTTTCTCAAATACAGATTAAATTTATTATTTGAATGTTACCTTCGTGATGATATTATTCTCTTATATGATATTTATTTAAGTTTATTTCAGTTACATTCCTACTTTGCTGCATTTCTCGTAATGGCCACCAAATATTGGGAAATGGTATTCGACTTTTCCTTGCAATTAAGAAAATGCTAATTATGATTTAGATGTTATAGAGTTCCCTGGTGGTTTGTATTTGTCTTCCCTGCCATGTGGAAAGGTGAATTCATGCGGGATTGGAACCGCCTAATCTTAACGAAAAAAGGTTTGAACTGCAGCTATTCAATCCAGTAATACGAACCTTACGAAAACTCATTGTTCTTTGATATGAATGACATTTCAAATATACAAGTTGAGTTAATAAACTATAAAATTACAAAGACATGCATTGAAAAATTAAATAGCATGTACTCACTATTCAACTCAGGAAATATGATGCCGGATCAATTAAGAAATACGATATCGGGGCAAAGTGAAGGACGTATGAATTAAAACGATATAATAAGTACAGTCAGATGACTTTATGAAGTATGTGTTATACTTTAGAATAATTCAATTTCTAGCAATTCAACATAATATTCTGGGTGAAAAATCCGAATACGATTTTTAAGAAGAACACATTTGGCGTATTCAAAAATATTGTACGCTAACATCTGGTGACCAAACATAATATTAATTTGAATTTATTAAACCTTTACTGCTGTAGCGACTTCAAACTCCAAACATCCTACAACTAAATATCAAATTTTATCAAATAATGAAAATGTTCTTTTGAATTTCAGAGTGCTTGCGTGTTCAATACCCAACTGCTCTACACAAAGATATAGAAAACATCTACTAATTAATATTTCCTTTAATTCTTGTTTTTTACTTAATTAGAAAAAAAATTGCTCATCGTCGTGAATAGAATTTCATGTCACAAGCGCCTGATCAACCACGTTCGCCAATTGTGTGCAGTTTTCGACCGCCGTGCTTGTCAACTCACCGGGCGTGGAGCAGCGTGGCCGGCCGGTGCCCGAGCTAAGAGTCGGTGGTGACTGTGGCCGCGGCTGCGGCGACCGCCCGCGAAACCCCGAGCGCGGGACGTGGGTGCGGCAACGCCGCTTCACAATAGGTCGAGCACCTGTCGCTGCTGTCAGTCAAAGCGACGAGTGGCATTGTGGCCGCCCTCCCCCTAGGCGCGACCTGCTGCCTGTGAATTTGGATGCGCGGGTTTATTCCACGTAGAGTTTCGTGAACAGGTGGCGCGCAGAAAAGAGCTTTTTCTTTTTTTTCTTTTTCTTAGAATTAGTCCTGCGCAGTTGCTGACACTGCCAGGCCTTCTCAACGGTGGATGCCCGATTTTGACGGAGTGTATTCAGGCGGGACGTACTTCCCCTCGGCACTCCAAGTCCAAATTGGGGGAGATAATGGGATAATGATGGTACGATTTTGTTCCCTCCGTGACCCGTTATGTTTAGTGCTACTCCAGCGATGGCCTGGAAGTGGTCAAGGAAACAACTCGAACCACTGATCAGCTCAGTCGGTCAACGGATTGGAGTCAGCAGACGCCACAAACTAACCGATGTTAAACACATAAAGTACATTTCTGACCCTGTGCTGGGATCGAACCCGCGTTCTCGTAATCACTGGTGCGCTCGAACTGTGAGACATTGTTTTTACACTCCAGGTGTCGATTAGAAAAAATGAATAAGCATGCAATAGGAAACAAGTATACAAAAATATTAGTTCTTCTCGGACTGTTCACTTTCTTACACTTAACTTCACTCGGCCCCTTGTTCCTTTTTTTACTATGCTTTTCACTGCACACTACAACTTTGCAAAGCACTAACCTAACAGCTGGCTATTTGTACTGGTCAAAATGTATGGCTAGGAATGTCTAAACAATATAAGATTTCCATTTCAACTGTACATACTGGTTGAAGGCGACCATAGTGAGTCATTCTTTTTACCACTGTAGCTAAACGCCTACGTAACAGATTAAATGCTCAGTTCGTGCGGTTTGGATTTTTATTATTATTGCCATCTTCCGGGCAAAATGTGGATATTCATCCGTTTGCCTATTAGGTTTTACCGGTGACCTTCCAGATCACGGGGTCAGTTTTGAAGGGCAATGAGCCCGTCGTTCTGTCGTTAGCGAGGCGGAGAGAACAGGATATGGAAGGAACAATGTTTGAAACTCGTAGATGGGGAACTGATTTGATAATCTATGATAAGAGGAATCCAAAGATGCAAACTCGACCAACTCTCAGAGTAGCTAGTTTAAGGAAATCTTCAGTCAGGACGTCGTTTGACTTGATTGATAGGTGTAGTTGAAAAGCTAGTAGCCTCCGCGGTCAAATTTTTATTTTATTATTTATTTGTTTAGTTGATTGTTTTGTACATAGTTCAGTTTTTGATAACTTTACATATGTATTGATGACTTATAAATTAACTTATCCTAAACTTATCCTAACTTATACTACTACAGAGTTTGAGGAAATCATAATGGCACCTCATAGGAACTATTCCAGATCTGAGACCAATTTACAACATATGTGGGATGGATGTTGATTTTTTATGCGAGTGGGATGTATGGGTTTTTTGCAAAGTTTGATTGAAGATAAGATTTGGATATGGTGTATATTTACGAAGAAATTCTGAAATAGATAGGTGATATGCTGCATGATGGGATCGAGGTGGAATTCATTATGTAATTGATGATTAGTTATGAACCAGGGTGCATTAGTAATTGTGCGGAGGAATTGGTTCTGAACTATTTGAATTTTGTTGATGTTTGTTTTCGCAGCATTGATCCATACTGAGCAGGCGGAGAGAAGAATAGGTGTGATTATTGTTTTGAATAAAGTTATTGCTGTTTTGTATGGGAGGTAATTATTTCTATTTATTAGAGTTTTTAATTGATGCAGTTTGTTTTTAGTTTGAATTATTTTGATGTCTATGTGCTGTTTCCAGTTCATTTTGTTGTCCATGTGTAGTCCAAGATATTTTATGAGTTTATTTGGTGGGTCCCATGGGATGGGCTCATTATTTAATGTTAGTGGGGTTGGTGAAGTGTATGGTCTTAAAGATAATATTTTAGCTGCAGTTTTGTTTGGGTTTAATTTCATTTTTAATTTGGATGACCAGCTGTCTATTTGGTTTAGATACAATTGTATGTGATTTTTAATATTGATTAGTGTGGCTGGAAGAGAAGATAAGTGTGTCATCTGCAAACTGTGCTGTTTTTACAGTTTCATCTTGGGGGATGTCTGCTACATAGAGATTAAACAGTGTGGGTAATAGGTGGGATCCTTGTGGTGATCCGGCTTTGATTAACCTGGGATTTGATTGATAGTTGTTGATTGGTACTGCAAAGGTTCTATTGGATAAATAATCTTGAATAACTGAGGTGATGTAGTGTGTAGTGAGTGTAGAGTGCCTATTTTCTTTAATTTATTATAGATAGTGCCTGCTGCCAGACTATCAAATGCCTGTGTTATGTCGAGTGATATGAGTATTGTATGATGTTTTTTTCTGAAATGCTGTGTTTAGATGTTCTGTGATCCTGAGGAGTTAATGTTGTGGGGACATATGATCAGTGAATCCAAACTGCTCTCTTGGGATTGCTTTTGTTATTTGTAGATGCTTTTTAAGTAGTTGGAGTATTATTTTTCGAACATTTTAGACAGAGATGGTAGAAGGCTTATCGGGCGATAGCTGTCGGTGTTGGCTGAATTTTTATTTGGTTTCGGAACCGGAGGAATCATGGCATGCTTCCAAGTGGATGGAAAATGATTTGTCCTGGAGCATCAATTGTATATATTTGTAAAGTATGCGATTGCGGAGGCTGGTAAGTGTTGTATTGAATTATTGATATTATCATGACCTGGTGCTTTTTTATCAGGAGTTAATGACTTGTTTTATTTCTTTAGGGATTGTGTAGTGAATTTTGTAATATGGGTCGTAGTTTGGGAGGTTTATTGACTGTATTATTGTGTTGTGTTCCGGGTGGAGGTGAATAACTTGCCTTTCGGTGAGTTGATGGGTGAAATTATTGTTTTTTTAGTACTTGTTTGGTGAATTTCCAAATAGAGTTGTGCTGTTTGTGTGTAGTTTGTGCTGTTAAAGATTGTATCTTGTTCTATAATGTGAGATTTATCATTTTTTATTGATTTCTTAACTACATTACTTAATATATTTAGTTCTGCTTTTATTTGTGGGTTTTGGTTTGGTTCCATAGTCTTCTGGTCCTGTTTTTGACGCATATTACATTTTTTTATTTCTGCATGTAGAACAGAATGATTAATTTTGTCATGTGTTTGTGTACTTATGGGCTGCGTTTCTGTTATTGCTGTATTATGGTATGTATTATGGTGTTTAGTAATATTAATGCGTTGTCTATTCCTATGGAATTATTTTAAATTTTAATTTTTGGTATTAAATTGCTGGTTATATTTTGGAATTTAATCCAGTTTAATTTAAGTGTGTTTATTTTGGGGATTGGGGATCGCGGGGGACGAATTTTTCGAGTAAGTATATTTACCGGAAGATGGTCAGAGTCTAGTTCGTGATACGGAGTTGAGTAAAAATTGATATTGTCGTCAGTCAGTCAGATGTCAAGGATGTCTGATTGCGTAGTTACGTCTCTTGGATAGTATGTTGGTTCAGGAGGCGATAGTATATTGATAGTAGTATTGTTTATAATTTGTGATAGTTTTTTTCCTGCTTGATTGCAAGTGCTACATCCTCAGTTTGTGTGTTTAGCGTTTAGATCACCTAGTATTAATGTTTTTTTGTTTGGGTGAATAGATTAAGAATATTTTGGGGTTGTATTTTTATTGGTGGAGGTTTATAGGAAGTTATTACATTCCATGATTCATTGTTCATAGTTAGGGTTGTTGCTACAGTTTCAATTCCTGTGATGTTTGGTATATTAATTTCATGGTGGATTATATTGTACCTGACTGCTATAAGTACACCACCTCCTTTATGTTCGGTCCTGTCATTTCTATAGATTTTGTATTCTGGAATGTAAAATTTATTACTATTGTTTAGGTGCGTCTCTGTTATGCACGAAATGCCTATGTTATATGTGTGTAAATATTGATTAAGTTCTATTTTTTGGATGTGATCCCATTTGCATTCCAATTTGTTAATGATATATTTCTTTGGGCTTGTATTGACATTATTGTTATTAAAAAATGCTGTTACTGTATTCTGAATTTATTGTATGAGTATGAGGGAGTTTATGAAGTTAATTATACAGGACTGTCTATCTAGGACTATCTTGTTGGTTTTGTTGAATATGGTCTCTCTGTGATCTCACTTTGTTGGTTTACAGGGTGGTTGTTCCTACTGAAGTTACGGATTGGCTGGGTAGGGGATAGTGATGGGAATTGTTCTTGTTGGTTGCTAAGGGATGATGGTGGTTTTCTTTGGTATGGATTTCTTGTGTTATTGGGTGATGTGGTTTTCTTTTCAACAATTTCCTTATAGTACTCGTATAAACAATTCTCACTTCTTACATCTGCACGGTGATTGCCTTTGCAAAAAATAGAGGTGGGGTTTGCTTTACTTTCAGGACAAGTTACAGTATAGTGATTACCAGAACATATTGCACAGTTAATTTTGTTTGCAATTGTTTCTAGAGTGTCCAAAGTCCAAACATCTATAGCCCTGTAGTGGACGTTTTGGTCAATTTCTTTTTTCGGTGGTGACTTTGAGGTTGCAGATTTGATTAATGTTGAGTATTGTTTCCAGTGGTTCATTGCCGTTGAACTCGGCTGCTATTACAGGAACGGGATTGCTGTCCTTCTGAAGACGGGTGATTTTAACAATAGATGTGTCTCTTTGTTTTAAATCTTGCATGATTTCACTGTCAGTTATGGAGATGTGGACATTTTTGAATACTACCGAAAAGTTTTTGTTTACAGGGTCCTTGTATGAGTGGAATCTTCTATTTGTGTTGATTTATGATTTTACGGATCTCTTCAGCTGAGCCGGGATTTATTTTCACCTTGTTTTTTTTGTTCAGCTACGAAGGTTTTGGATACGTTAATTTTAATTTCATTAACGAATGAGTTGATGTTAGTTATCTCGGCAATAAAAATTGGGGGTATTTTATTGGTTGTAGTAGACTGTGAAGATTGATCATACTTCAGTTAGTGTTTAGATAGTTGAAGTGGTTATCTGGGGGTAGAGAATTGGTTTCCTTGGAGTCTAATTCCGTACATCTGTTACCTACTGGGGCATTGTATGAAGATTGCAAGCCTATATTCTCATTTCTGTAGTTGAAGTTTTGGGCTTCGGAGCCTATTGGAAAATCGTAAATGTCTGAGGGGGGTGCACCGGCTAAATCTGGTGTAGAACCTTTAACATAGTCACTGTCACTTGCACTTGCACTGTGTTTTTTGTTATCGTTGTTGGAAGCGTCCTCGCCTACTGATCTTTCCCTTTGGTTGATGCCGGCTGCCTAAGGTTACGAGCGTTGTACCTTGCGATGGGTTTTGATAACATGAAGTTTCTGATGTAGAAGATTCCATGGCTGAATACTCGTTCGTGGTACTTTCACTGTGTGTGGTAGGTAAATTGATGAAGTTGCTTTGCGGAATACCGCTGAAGTTGTGTAGCATGTAAAGAGCATTGCTGACTACGTTGCCTGTTGATTGATTTACATCGAATGCCATTGGTGAAAGTTATTCGATGCAATTGATCAACACTATATTTTACTTATTGCACTTATTACAATAAGCGCTTGAAATATAAACTTGTTTGTCGGTATCGGGTGGGCCCGTACCGACTCTAGCGTTCCGACTTTTACGAGCGCTCTGCGATGTGAACGGCTCGGGAGGGGAGCTCGAGGACGGGACTCGAATGGCCGCGGTCAAATATAGTAACTCCCAATCTACGGAGTTGTATTTGAAATATAACTACAACCGCCAAGACTTCCGTCCAAAATTGTTAAAGATAAAGCGGATTGAAGGATTGGTAGTAATTATGGTCTATATGTATACCTCTGTTGCTTTAGAAATATTGCTTTCTATGTACTTACAATGCCTTTAGATTTTCTTCCAGACAGCCTAGTTGCGTAATTACAAATCGTCTGCATTAAGTGTAAAGTATACCCCTTTCTTTTTTAGCGCTTTTTCAGCTATATCTCTTTCTTTTTGAAGTGCTTTATCTAGACAAGATTTTTTCGACTGCAATTCTGAAACCTGATAGTCAAAGCTGTCACATAGTACGGGGACCAGGAATATTCTAACTAGTATGTTTCACAGATAGCTCAAGGAATGTTTGCCATCGAAGAGGAGTTGGAATAGTGCTTTGGCGGTGAACCCTCTCCACTTCACGCTGCGCCGCCTCTTTTGTTCTGCTACCTGCTTGGGTGTCCACAATAGCAGGGCGAAGGTTTTCAGTGTTCGTGAATTATGTATTGTGAGAAACTGTTCGTTGCAGAAGAAGATCAAGTGTAATTTTGATGTTTAAGCACTGCAATTTAATAACTGGAGCCAAAGTAACTGGAAAATTTGCTGGCTATAATGATTTTATTTTGGGAGATATTTTGTATAAAACAAATGTAGAACCCAGAATTTCACACATAATTTGCACAAACGAACGCCATCTGTATTATTAAAGGAAAAATGCTTTCACGGCTGGATTCCCAATTCGAATTACCGTCTGGGCTGGATGGCCGTGGTCTGGAGGAAATCGTATTTTCAGATTTTCGCCTCCCTCTGTGGCAGACATTACCAGTGGTCGTGGACGAAGTGTCCTTCCAGACACCTCGCTGGTGACTGTGTGCTATGTGAAAGGACATTTCGTCTACGACCTCTTCACCATTGGACCTGCGCCAATTCTATAAGGGTATTTTGCCCTCTTTAATTAAAAATTTATCAAAACATTTGGGGCCATGTTTTGAAAAAATGAAAATGTCCTTGAGGCTTCATGTAAAAATTGCCCTTACCTCAAAATTACAATATTCATTCCAATTTCAAGGAGCCGCGACATAAGCCAGATCGATCGGGAAATAAAAATTTTGGAGGAAATTCTGCTTCCGATTGAGCATATTCAAATAAGAACGGAATGTAGTGGGGATTCTCTAAGATGACAGAATCGTGTCTGTAAAAGAAAAATTGGATTGCGGCTTCTATCTTTAGCTCAAAGTACTTTATTTCCAATCTGTTAATTTGTTTTTTACCTGCTTGCACGTCTAGGTGGATAGAGAGAAAAACATTCTATTGATCGTGAATGACCGAGGGTCTAAGAGGATAGATTGTATTCGTACAAACTATGTTTCTAACACGTGGATGTGTCTAAACTGGAATTGGTTGATGTTGCAGATACATATTTCATTTCTTGATTTCATTACAGAAGTACATAATGAGAAAAAAGTATGTGTATAGTTTGTGTGCGTTTTTCTGTACAGGTTATTTTGGACCTTTCAATTGGAGAACCCATTCATTTATGAGAAGATTTGTGTTTCTACAGGTGATACATATGATATCTCCGAGGATGTACTGTACTTGCCTAAGCCATTTGGTATTAACATAACAATTTATTTGTTTTATGAAAACATCGAACAGATACCCTTCTACTACCCTCTCATTATTTCTAAAGAATTCGGCACATTGCTCCTGTAGTAAAACTGCCCCATTAAAGGGCACATCTTTTAATTTGGTAGCTGGATGAATGAGTTGAAAGGAATATAAATATTATTTTACTCCCATAAAAGTATGTGCTGCTACTCTCTCTCTCTCTCTCTCTCTCTCTCTCTCTCTCTCTCTCTCTCTCTCTCTCTCTCTCTCTCCCTCTCGGAGAGGAATAGCCTTGCTCTTTGCTTTATTTTGATTAATGGCCAACAACATGCCACGCTGCGATTTGATGATCAATAATTGAACAACTCATTGAAAACTTTACTTAAGTTGTTCTTATTTGTATTAAAAATCCTCTATTATATGTAATAGTTAACGCGTGTAAAATATTTTCCTTTATGTCCTTTATATAATTATAATATCAAACGTTTCTGACTAATATTCTATTAGTAGAATGTTTAAATATATTCGTACATTGAATTGTTTTGATCAGTTTGTTAATGCCGGTAATTCTTTTAAGTTTTATCAAATTCAAATTGTAAGACGGACACAAATGAGAAAAGAGTTTAAACATCCCAAAATCGTAGTACACATAAAGCAGCAGAGCTTTGTTTGATTCTTCTGTATTTTTTAAAGCAAAGCAAAAGTGTTAACTCACCAAAATTTACGAGTAGTTTCTGTGCACAAAAAACGTTTTTGAAGAAGAACTTTATACCAAGAAAGAAAATACAGGAACATTTTATCTTCAGTGGTCAGTATTGTTTCTGCAGAAAAAAGACTTGGTAAATATACACTTAATAAAAGTTCTGAGAAAAAGGAAAGGACATTAGGCAAAATTGTGCTATTTGTAATGAATTGGTGACTACTCGACTTGTAAATATCTTAACTATTACACTTCAATTACATCCCGTCAGTTTTTCTGCACATGCGCACATTAACCTTCGAGTACAAAATCCCAACAATCTTTCCCAGTTTGTCCCGTCTTCTATTTTTCACGCCACCATTTATTTCATTACATTCCTAGATTTGATTCCAAAAGAGAAATGAAACTGCAACTCACACCCTCAATAATTTCAGGTAATACATGGAAATCATTTATCATATTGTAATCTAAAATTTAAAAAAAATAATTTTCTTGTGAACTAAATATCTTGTTAAATTTGTTTATTCACGTTACCGAGCTCGTCCATAGCCACGAGCAGTAGCTCCGTCAGTGTAGGGAGTGTTTTATTTCGGGAGGAGATGGTATGCCTTCTCTTTGGATTGTGAGATTCGGCGCCCACCTTCACGTCAACTTGCGCGAGATTTCCCCATCTTCTCCGGCGAGGCACCGCCCCAGCAGAGATACGCTGTAAACCGTCCATTGTTCTCTCGCCATGAGTGGAAATGCAGTGCATGTAAGTGAGAGTGTGTGTGTAAGAGGAGAGGACGAAGAAGAAGGAAAGATCACGCGCGTTCTGTGACCAGTTTGTTACGGTATTTTTCCGGGATTCGCCTGGAATTTATCGTATAAACGACTGAAAACTATCGATCGGAGCATCCGGCCGAAAGTATTCTTCTCCAGGCGCCGGCTAAATCCGACCTAGCTGGCGTGCAAAATCCTCTCTCCAACACTAGGACCTCCCCGTCAGAGTCACCGCTGACTCAGCGGCAATGCTGGCTCTGAGCTAACCTCAGTTGGTGTCATCCATGAAATGTGCGTGGCCGCTGTCCTGGAGGGTCAGGTAACCGCTTAATTCTCACGCGCCGCCGTCGATGTAGAGAAAAATCAGATGAACCACAAAATAAGATCCGTTAATGGAGTCGTGGACTCAATGAAAGTGCTAACCGTTTCAGCAGGTACTCTTATTATACGAAAGATATTAAAATCAAACACATTCAGATAAAATATAAATGTTTTAGCAGGCATGTATTTTGTGCGGAAAATCATTTATTGTATTGGATTGATTACCAAGATGGATTAGGGATGCATCTATTCAACACTTCATTCCTAGTTCTAAACCCCAGATCTGAATCACGGGTTCGAATCCCTCCCTGCTCATGAATGTTTGTCCCTTGTCTTTTACGCATTATATGTAGTTGAACGATTTACTCCTTCGGTTAATTCCAATTCTCTCACAAACGTGTTATTAAGCATTCATGTCCTTCATGCCCCAATTGAGTGCAACCTAAGCGGAATCCAGAGGGACAATTTCTGACAAAACAGCAAATGCCGCTTCGGGCTGGAGTCGCGCCGAGCTGCGCTGGTACGCGAACGCGACGAGCCGGATGCGGGCGACTCCCAGCTCACGGATATGACAGCGGATACGGCCTGAGGAAGCGGCTGGGCGGGTTCCTCCGGCACTTCCAACAGCGCGAATGGGGATTTTTTGTAATGCACCTCGCGCCGTATGTTCGCATAAACAAGTGGCATTTTATTATTCTGAGAAAAAACCTGTCGCAAAAACGTGTGGCAATACAAAATGCAAGGATTGAACAACAATTCTTGGCTCTGGTATTGCGCAGTGTCTTCTGAATGATTAGAGTATTAGTCAGAAACCGTGTGAGCGATTGCAAATATTTATATGTAATTTTACAGAGTTTATTGATGTTGAATGTCATGAGGTTTCGAAGAAACGTTTCATTTTATTACCTCTTACAGTTGCCGTTGTAGACGTTCATTGTTTTCTATTAATAATATTGTGTTTTGCATTTGAATTACTTTGCAGCTTTAACACGTCTCATAATATTGTGTCTGCGCACAAATATCAACCCAGTTGTAAATATCATTTTCGTTTTTCTTGTGCCATATTTGATTCTTTTCTGAACTGAACGAAACTCTTGTGTAAAGCAAATTTAACCTGAGTTCATTACAATGAAACAAAGAAAATACGATGTCATAATGATGGAATGAGATTGTGAATGGGAAATTGAAAAATATTACACTATTTACTTCGGAGAATGGACAATGGTCAAATCTCTTTGCAGTACCTTCAATGCCGATAACACGGAAGACGAAGTTTGGCATTACTGAAGATCGTAATGCACATCTACCCCATAATCTTTATGCCACTTACCAGCTATCCAGGCGATACTGGAATCACATGTCACTCGCATGGGTGTGACAAGTGCCTTTCGCATTTATGAGTGAAAACAAAGCATCACTGTTTATGGTTTTACTCAGAAAAGTCTTACAAAAGGACTTTTACATATGGTTTAAAACGGGACCCTAGGGCAGTTAATCCAAGGAGGATCCCTATTTTCAAACAAAAAATTTCCGTCCTCAATTCATAAACATAATTAATTTCTCCATACACCAGAAATAACTGATTGTGTTCAATTTGGATTAGAGATAAATATATTTTTCATTTCTTTTGAATAAAAAAATTGCGGCCCCAATTAAGTCGGATCCTAGGGCGTCCCTCTCCCTTCTGTCCCCTCTCCTTTCTAGGCAACCTTAGTTTCAACTCTGCTTTGCATTTACAGTTGTAGATATGCGTGTTGTCCATTATTTCACTTCTCCCCATCGAGATTTATTTTCCTAAACTTTTCTTGGGGTGTGGAAGTTTAAAAAATGGGGTGGAGTGAGGTACCACACGCCGAGGATCTGGCTGAGCAGACCACAGACCTCTCCTCTCCGCGAGCGATCACCTGAGTGCAGTTCGAGCAAGCTGCCGTGTCCCTGGCGCTCAAGCGCAGCTTGTTGCCACAGAGCGCCGCCCCCACCCCACCCTACTCCGCCCCGCCCTTTCCGATCTTGTGCTCGTCCCCGCTCCAGCTCTTGCTCCCAAAGTACACCCCCTCTTCCGCCCTCGTTCCGCTCCCATCATCGCTTCTGTGCCTGCTCTCGCGCCCACCCCCGCCCTTGCCCTCGCTCCAGCACTTGCTTTCTCTTCCAGCCTCGCCCTCGCCATCGCCTCTGGCCCCGCTCTTGCTTCCGTTCCCTCCCTAGCTCCTGCTACTGCCGGATGCCGCTCCCGCAGCTGCTCCCCCTCTCTCGCCTCCGCTCCCGCCCTCGCACCCACTCTCGCTCTCGCTCCCGTAACCGCCCACCCCCATCCTCGCTCCACAACCTGCTCTCTTCCGCCCCCGCCATCGCCACCGCGCTAGCCGCCGTTCTCTCTCTCTCTCTTGCTCCTTTCCCTCTCTCGTCCCCGGTTCTGCCACTCGCCGCTCTCGCTCCGCTCTCGCTTCGCTCTCTCGCTCCCGCTGCCACGTCCACCTCCATTTCCCGCCCTCGCTCTTATCATTGCTCCCGCCCCTGCTCTCGCTCCCGGCCTATCCCCCGTTCCCGTCCTCCCCACGCCCCCCCCCCTCGCCACCGCTCCCCCCTCCAGCATCTGCCCTCGCTCCTAGTCCATCGGCCCTCTCGCTCTTGCTTCCTTTCCCACTCTCGCCTTCGCTCCCGAAATGCGGGTTGCGTCAGAACAGTTTGTCACAGAAGATCTCTAATCACACGTGCAAACCACAATGAGTTTCTGTTTAACACGAAAATGGAGGTGGTGATGGAGCTAAAATCCCTCTTCATGCAATTCACAAGGCAACATCGATTTAATTGCAAGTATTTCTTTAATGGTCCCAAGGTTGCAAAATTACTTCTAAACCACATTTGACACAAACAATTACTATCACACCAGTGTTTCTCAGAAATAATGTTAATGGATTTACTTTGTTTCCCATAACTACTATTTTACATATGTACGTTTATTTCCCCTTTCAAATCCAATGCATTATTCTTAGAGGTATTACATCGGACAATTCTAATCATTGAAATGTAAAAGAAGATATATTAAAATGCTCGTACATCACAACACTGATACGTAATAGTGAATTTGTAAGAGCAAATATTATGAAAAATTGCCTGGATTATAATTATTCGGTCAGTTTTTTTTAACTTTTTTAGGAATGAAAAAGACACTTTGAAAAAGATTCGGCCTTCAAAGTGTCGAATGACAGGGTGCGGGAATGCAACATGAACGTCGAGCTTCACAAGTTTCCCGTGCAGTCAAACTTTTTTCTTTCAGAATCTTGGTTTGTCACGATGGGTGAAGGATCTTGCTAGGATGCGAAGAAATAGAAGAAACAAAAACGGGTGGAACTGCAGTGTCTGAAGTGTCTCTAATAATAAACCAACCGAAGAGCTTCACACAACAAAAATAATTTTCATTGGACTTCATCTTCTATGAAAGTGAATTGTAAATTCTTCATTGATGTTAAAACTCCTGTTTCCACATTTTTCAAAATACCGCCAAAATCTCACGTAAGTAATTGCAATATTAATTCAATATAATGAATATAAATTTATAGGATTGTAACAGTTTCTTTAAATTGATTTACTTTTTTGTGTTATATGAAAAGTAATCAAAGATATTGTTTTAAATGAATAGATATTTTTATTTGTCACACTTGTATGTATAATTTTCCATTTTTCCATATTGTAACAGGTTAATTCGAAACAATCGTATGATTCATATGAGCAATAAAATACTAGAGACTATTAGATAAATTACCTATTACGTACGATTTATTAATTTGTAGACTAATGGGAAATGAAATAAAAGTGTATGTCATGGAACTAATCTGGTTACTGTGTGTTTCAAGAATATCCACTCTGTCAAAAAACCTGATTTAGAGGAACCGATTACAGATTGGAATTCCACTCCTCTAAAATGTGTTATTTAATATATCATGATTTGCTACAATGATTTGTTTGTTAAAGTTTGTTGGTGTTATTTCCAATAACATATGTCAAAACCGATTACATAGGTAGTCCTCTGAAAACATCGTTATGGAAGAACGGGAAATCCAAGTTCATTTTTAATATATTGCGGAGTTCTCGTTTCACGAACGCATTGCAAAGTTCATGTTCTTGGAAAAAGTTAGTTCTTTGGGATAGTTTGTGCCACTATTCTTCCAGCACATCCTTTTCCTTCATTTAGAAGGAACAGGAACACAAACAGCAAGGCACCAACACTGAATAAAAAATACGGAAAGTGAAAACATCCTTTTCCACTTCGTGCCTCTTCCCGATGACGTGAGTAATACTGCTCTTCCAAACCCGCGAATGAGTGTGTGGATGATATTTGCTCTGAATGCTGTATGTTATAATAATAATTGCATTGTAGTGGCAACTGACGCAGATTCTTAATGGTCGCCAAGTCTCATTATTAAAAGCTCCTCGATACAATACTGTAAGTTTTGTTAGAGAAATGGTCTTTGTGCAATGTAAATCAAGATCTTTCTTTTTTCTTTCTTTCTCTCTATTGCCGTTAGTAATGTGTTGTTGTGTTTTTTATGCCCCCTTCTTATCTATCAGAAATTCATAAAATTCTTCAATAGGAATTTAGGTAATCTTTTCGTCTTTTTTTTTCCTTTTTCGAGAAACGAATGTTCATCCTGGGGTGGAAATGCTAATTTACAGATTTTTCGCACTTACTAGTTGGAGAACTCTGTTTGTACTTCATGTTCCACGTGATCTCTATCTGCCTGAGTCTAGTCATCTGCTCGTTTTCGCATTGATTGCTGAACGCGTTCAAACATGCTTGATGTGGTGCCTGATCTTGGCTGTCCGGGTGACGCCGCGTCGAAGGCTGTGTTGCCGACGTTTCGACCATCTTAACGTGGTCTTCCTCAGGACTTCATGCTTGATGTGGTGCTCACCGTCAGACACGTTGCCACAAAGCAAGCACATTGAGTTGGTTTACTATACATAGCAGCCGTGTACATCATACTCTTATGCCTTCCGGTGTTAGTGGGCGTGCAAAAACCGCCTTGCGATTCTTTGAAATATCTTTGGTCCGTCAATCTGCGGTCTGAATATAGTTCCGGACACAAACGTCGCGATTTCAAACCGAACCGTCCGTTCAACTATATACTTGTATGAATTGGATGTACAGGAGTCAACTGTTCACATTACAGTAGAATTAAGCATATCCGAACCCATAATGTAATGAAGCTTTATCTTTCTGTATGAAGAACGCATACGTGAAGTTTTGCAGTTGAGATTTGATGAGAGAGAGTTGAGATTGGATAAATATAAATAATTTCAATTTTACAATGAGACGAACTCAAGCGACATTCAAAGTACGAGTATTTAGTTCAAGTATATAATTATTTACCTACATTTGCAAGAGACTATTGTCATTAAGAATAAAAATACGATTGTCACACACATAAATTAATTAAAGGTCAAAATAATGTTAAACCGAACTTCTAATATCAGTTTCGAGTAAAGAAGGTGTTAGGAATTTAGACAATGCAAAGAATAACCCAGTTTCCATAAAGATGCGAGACGCTGATAATTATCGACGTAGAATACGGAAGGCCAAATCTGAAGCCTCTGGACAAACAGAGCTACTGATTACGTCTGAAAACACGGAAAGGACAGAAGGAGCAAGTCATTCTTGCAAGTCATCATGAACAAGGGGACACTCAAAATAAATCGAAGAACAGACCGTCGTGTAATCATACCTCTAAAAAAGAAAAACAAAAGAAAAATCCTTGCTCAGTGTTTTCTGAGAAGAGTCGGGTATTCTGGGATACTGAGGTCCCTGGCACGCTGGCGTCGCCGCCTAGATGTCGCGCCCGCCGGTACTTGAGGCTCCGTGTGACGTAACAGCAGGTACGACAGCGCGGCGGCGGCGGCGCTTCATTATAAAACAATTGCTGCGCAGGCGGCGTTAATTGAGTGCGACTTCCGGCTGCGACAAGCAACACTCATGTCGAGCGCGCATTGATTCTATTCGCGCATGGCGAGGAAGGGGTAATGAGTGTCCCAGGAGGCCGTGAGGCGGCGGGCGGGGCGAGGGCGGAATGGGTCGGCGGCGTAGAGCCTGGGAACGAGTAGGAATCGTGGTGCCAGCAGCTTCAGTTGGTCGTGCCAGCCTTAATACCGGGCTTTGCATGGGGTTCTTAATTGCTGGCACTTGTGTAGTTGATTGTTGAATACGTTGGTGAGTGCGATTTTTTTCTTCAGAATTTCTCACGCATTGGCTTACTGCTGCACTCTATCTCTGCACGGAGAAATCTTTACAAATGTAATAAAGGATTTTTTGTGAAAAATTTCCCTATTCAACTAAAACTCGCCGTTTGTGGTTTCATGGACGATCTTCATATCATATTCTAAGACATCGATTTTGCGTAATTTGTTGTTAAACATTTTTATCCGCTTGGCGGATTATTTGGTGCAGATCTACTTATTGTAGGTAGCTTAAACTTTGTCATGTTTTAATTCAGGTTGAACATTAAATTGGAACTTGTAAACGGAGTGAGAAGTTGAATAAATAAACACTACGTAGTTTTCTGATCAATTTTTATTTTTATATAACGTAATTCTTTCTACTTCTTTCCTGTTTCTACTTTTAAAATACTTAACAATTGCGAATCCACTTTCAGTGTTGGCGTTTTTCTCAGAGCGGAAGCCAATCGAACCGAAAGAACATGTGGTGATCTTTCTGACTCAAATTAACCAGCAATGAACAGAGTGCAAGAATTTAATAAGGTGGACTTATGAGTAATATTAACGTTGAATTTACAGTTCATGACAAAATTCAGGACTTGCAGTGCCTACGCCTCCACATATCAGCGCAATATTTCGATTATTTGTTTGAATGCTCGAAGAAGGTGGCCGTCTTCCGTGTTTTATTACTTACATTTAAAAGAAACGTAACGAAAAATAACCAAAAAAACCGTCTAAAATATTATGTTCTGAAATTTGTGAACATCGGCGATTTTTGTGTTTCATCTGGATCTTCTAAGAGAAGAAATTTACCGTTTCTCCTTGACTAATTTTCTCCGTTTAGTTCTTATCGTACCGTTTCTATTCGTAATCCAATGTTGGAGTAAAATGATTCGTTGAGTTAAATTGCATCCCCCGAACATTCAATACAATACGCCAAAATTGTGAACTTTTATTTGTGGTCGAGTGCGACACCCCCATTAACACTCAAATATGTGATAAAGAACTAACCTCAAAATCTATGACACAAAAAATGTTCCTTATAGTTCTGGGAAAACCATCCTGCTGAGAAAGTTCCAAATTCTCACGTTTTTATCGCAAAGTTTGGCATCATTTTTATCTCTTATACACAATCTTCATTTTACCACGGCTATAATCTTTGTTCAAAATATAATTGCCGACTATGTTGAAGATTTATGCTTGTGCATTAGATGACACAAATTAAATACAAGTACTATAATAATCATAATTAATAGTACTTAGGAGCTAAATATTCGACGTTTACTGCAAGCAATCATTATTCTTTTAAAAGTATGCCTTTTTTACCTAATTATAACTTACAATTATGCACATCTTCGTCCCTTGAAAATAATGTTATTGACCTCTGTCTTGCATGAATGAAAACTAACGACGTTCCGAAGGTGTTTCACACTTCTTTACAAATACAACAAATATTTCAATTTGCATGCACGTGAGACCTTTTTAACTTGCTATTCACTAACACGTCCTTACACAATGCGTTGCACCAATTGTCAGAACATCCTTGTAAACAGGAGAAGTACAACGGGAGGCACCTGAAAGGTACTTTTAACGATAGTTGACCTATCTTTCAGAACTATAGCTAACTTCTCACTTTGCTTTGCTAACACGTCTCTACTTACAATTTTAGGAGTTGATAATTAGATAGAGGCATGAAACTACTTATGTTAAATCGGTATCCAAAATTATTTTTCTTGAAAAAATTGTGTTGTGTGGAAAACAAATACACACGTTTTACACTTCTTTCGCTAAGTTTCTTATTTAATAAATTGCTACAAGAATAAATATTTTATAGCACATTTTATACCACAATTAGAGGGGAAAAAGTGAAAATTCTGGAGCAAAAGGAATATTTTACGCACCGGCTAAATGCCCTGCTGCTCACTGTTATAACATCGCCTGTATCAGTGACCAAATGGGGTAATAAAATCTTCCAATTTCTCTAATATTTCTCAGTTAGATTTTAAAAGTTACACGTACTCTTACAATTTCGAAACTGAAGCTCCAAACATGCTTGTTGAACGCACACTTAATTGCTAACCTTCAATTCATTTTAAAGTGAGCAAAAGTTGCATTTTCTCGTCATTTTACAAATACAGAAGTTGATGATGTGGGAGTATACAGGAGTTAAATTTTATTTTTAAACGTGATTAAGGCATTTTCTTCCTTTAAAATATGACTGTATTGTCGCCAGGAGTAAGTAGAAGTTTAATCCCGGGGGGATTGAAGTAACAGCATAGAATACCTTAGTGTGTGCCTCTATTCTTGCAGTATCTCTCTCACTGAAACCAGCGCAGATAGATAATTGAGAATTGAAGGTCAAGCGGAAGAGGAGGAGAGACAGTGAGGACCGTCAGTGATGTCAAGCAATGATGACAGGCAATAAGGATTGAAAATGAGGACAGGTAGCGACGACGGGTAGGCTTTAAATCACTTTTTCTTTTCCGTTCTCATTAGCCATCAACACCGCTTTCTACTCGCCACCAATTGTAGGAGGCAGGAGGTTTATTAGTAGTCATAGCTACTAGCCAATGTAGTAAAACTGTCTGCGTGTTTTTGAAACGAAACCAAAGATTTTAAAAAAATGGTTTGAAATAAAATGTGTATGTCGGAATTTTATTCACACGAGTGAATTGTTCTTTTCACTTTCACGCTTGGAATCTATACATTTTCGTCATAAATAAAGCTCTTCCTAAACCTCTTGTTACATAATCAACTAGTTTATTTTGAGCTTTGAAATATCTGTATGAAAATGAAGTGCTTTTTTTTTGAAAACTAGTTCTGAGAAAATGTAGAATAAAGTGTTTTCATAATGCAAAATGAACCTAATCGAAATGCGCACAATTTTGATTTCCTTGAATGAGGGGTGTCATGGCACCTTGTGATTTTTCTTCAAATACAAAACTTCTAGATTTTCAGAACTTTAACTTGTTCTATTCTGTGAATATTGTTGTATACCTCTCAAATCATTTATTGAAATGAGATATTTTTTCAAATCTATTATTTAAGAACATTCTTTCTCCTATTTTTCTGCAAAGGAACTTATTGGTTAAAAAACATATTTCTTCATATAAATTAAAAACTCTTAGGCATTTTTGTTCATCTTCTTCGATACCATTTCTGAATATTTCCTCAGAGATATTGGTTTGTAAACATTTTTGATGATCCTTCCTGGATTTGAATGTAAATATCTCTGCTTTTAGTCGTTCTTCGTAACTCTCTCTCTCTGTCTCTCTCTCTCTCTCTCTCTCTCACACACATGCACCATCTTTAATGTGTGTTTTAAAAAGTAAATAGATTTTGTCTGTAATTACGTCGTTGAATTGAAATTGATTCTATAAAGTAACGATTTCCAACCTTTTCTTTGCATCGAAGCATTTTAGAGAATCGTTTGCTTCATCGACCTCCTTACATGTTCTCTATAATCTACAGCATACGTAGTCAACAAAATGAATTGTACATAAATTGCTAAAAGATAACAGTTTCACATAGAAATAGTTTCGTGAATATCTCCAGACGCTTCGGATTCTGACAGTAAATAGTTGAGATGATAATTTTTAGTTGTGGTCTGGTTACAAAATTATGGCGAGCGTTTTGTAAGAATAGATCGCATTTCCGCAGTGCATATTGCGAATAATATTTTCTTGTGCGATAGAGTAAACGTTGTGAAAGCTACTCACGTAGTTGTGATTTGTTATATTTTGTAAAGATCGTAAAGATGAACGGAGAATACGACGTAAGAGGAGTGAATTTACAATTAATTCACTCGATTCAAAGATTTATTTCACAACAAATAATTGTCAATTTCATTAATATGTTTTGTAATAATTAAGATTGTGAACTTCATTAGTCGCCGGTTTCTGTTAATCACCAATCAACCTCATAATCTTCACTGTCCCCATGGAAAATTCTATCGAGCCCCAAGGGAGCATAACCGACCCCATCGTGGACCACAAATCTAAAGACATTAAATTTATTCTAATAACCACCCGCGCTATTTTTTCTGTGGCGGTGTGTCCAGTGGTGCGGCGCGTGTTGGTAGCCATGCTGGACCTGCGCCTGCTGCGGCCGGCGGGGCCGGGGGCGGGGGCGGGGGCGTGGCCCGGCGAGGAAGCTGAGGGCGCCCGCTGGCTGGTGGCGTGGCGGCGCGTGGCGGCGCCGCTGGGGCTGGCGCCGGGGGCGTCGCGCTGCGGGCGCGGCGCCGCGCTGGGGCTGGCGCTGCTGCAGGCGGCCGTGGCGCTCGCCGCCGCCGCCCACGCGCTCTCCGGCGCCGCCCCCGCTCCGCCAACCACGCCCACGCCCACGCCAATGCCCTCCGAGAGGACGAGGCTCCACGCAACCAATGCTCAGGTGTGGATGCCAACAGACCTCACATTTCATTTGCACCAATATTAGTAGGGAGCGGATTTCGACCATTTTGCATGTTTTTGACCCCTGCCTCAGGGTATAGTTAAGTGAAATTTTTTGACATTTGGTTACAATTGGATGCTACGTAGATTAATTTGTTAATGCATATTTGGTCGTTTTTTTCCTGTTGGTACATATTTGTGTAATTATTGGGACATATTACGTTAAAATAGAGCATTATCTCTTAAACGTTTCAACTTTTCTTATGATTTATTTATTTGTGAGCGTTCATCGATTACAAAGAACTTGTTACTGTTTTCGTTTTTTTTCTATAGATGAAATACTTGTTCAAATGTAGAAAATTTCTTGATATTATATTTTTAAGGCAGGCGGAAGACATACAACGTACTTCATTAACGTGAATATTTATTTTTATTATTTCTCCCGCTAAGTAAGGTAGATAGGTCTGTTTGCACAAATATATATCTTTTCATTCCAAGTACGTTTCTCTTGAATTTTATCAAGGAAGGTTAATAAAGAAAATGAAATATTTTTAATTTTAATTGCATATTAAAGTGCATTTTTGAGAGATTTAGGTCATAAATTCGTACTTTTAAAATCATATTTCAAGATATTTTAAGGCATAAAATTCCTCTCCCTAAAGATTAGAAATATTTCTTGTTTCCCTAGTGTTGGAGTGATGCAAAACATTTGTATAACAAATATTATCAACTTTTGGACGCAGCATGATGACAATAATGCTCAAGTGTAAATACCAACAAGTTTGAATGTTTCATTTCCGCTAAAGAGATTTAAAATATATTTTGTTTCCTTAGTATCGCAGTGATGCGAAAACATTTATAAAACAATTTTCAAATTATATAGCATTTAAAAAAAATAGTGGATACACGAGTAATTCATTAAAATATACCTAAATGGCAAGAGAACTACACTGTTTTAGAAACATAATTGATATGTATTAAAATTATTATCCGATATAAACACGAAAGCCCTTGTGATTTTAATATCAATTTAGAAGTCCCAAGTTTATCTATAGATGTAGTTGAGGACTCATTTCAAAGCTCGGAGAGGGGTTCAATATTTAAATTTGATCTAACTACACATTGCCAAACCTCCCGGTGTGGGGGGTACTTTACATTCTTGTCTGTTTGTTTGTTTGTTTGTTTGTTTGTTTTTTCCGCGTGTAGACCAACTCTGACCACGCGTGCATCTTACTTCAGCAGGTGCAAGTACCTTTCTGCGGGGGGCAGCATTTTAGTTGAATCCCGATTTTTATCTCCCAAGGTTGTTAGCCCTGGGGGTAGAGATGATGAGATGATGATGACGATAGTGAGGGATGAAGGACGGCACACACATATAGACTTGCCCGAGGTGGGAGTGAACCGGCGGTCTTGTGGTCCTCTGGTCCGAGACCGCTACGGCACTACTGCCCTAACGATCTCGGTCATCTGACCGGCTTCTGCTTGACGTTTGTTGAAATGTTTGTTTTTATTCGGCAATGGGCGATGCATTGGAGTGTGACGGACTGTGGCGCAGTCGGCGCGTTCAGAGTAGCAGGAAATGGTGGGGGGGCGGAGGTAGGGCGGTGACTCCTGGAGGAGAGGTCTGCGGACCTGCAGGATTGAGTAAGGTGGGTCGGAGTGGGGCGGTGTGTATTAAAAAAAATTACTTCCATATTACAGTACATATCAAAAGCATTTATTTTCCTGTTAAAGATTGTGATAAGTAAATACGGGGGCAACGCATGAACAGAGTTGAGTTAACAGGGCCGTTACATTTTTGAAAAGGAGATTTTTTATTGTTCTTTACCTCTTTCTAAAATAATTACGACGTGAATCGGCCAAAGAAAGTAATTTATTTTTTAATCCATTTTTTAAAAATAAATTGTGCATGTACATGTTTGTGTTGCTTAGTCAAGCTCCGTTAAATGTATTAGTATATTTTATGAGCGTATGCAAATAAACATCTATTATATTTCTTTACAGGATAAAAGTCAGAAAATCGAAGGGCTACGAACCCATGACATTTTTTTGGATTACGATGGTTCTCTATTGTACCGGAAAGACCAAGAGTCTCTGAACTCACAACCATTTCCTGCTTTCGGGTTAGAGAAAGGGAAAAACGAAACATTTGTGCAACAAAAATCTCTTCACAAAACTACGTACAACACAAGGTATGGCATAATGGAAACCCATGCTAATATCAGCGAACACAGGAATTCAGTGTCGTCTAATGACTTCTTGGCTGTGGTGTCGGAAATACGGGTTCTTAGAGAAGCAGAAAATTCAAGTCAATTATCGTCATCAGCTCAGCGGAGTAATGCCTTAGAAGCAGATAAGTCTCATACGCAGCTATTGACTGACCAACAGGATATCATGTCCTCGAGAAATTTAGATTCAACTCTTTCATTTCAGGTAAGAGAAAATTCATCTTTCACATTTCCAACGAAAAACGAAAAAGAAGCTATTAGCAAGAGCATTGCAAACGAAGGTACTGAAAAAGATAAAAGAGGAACGGAAATAAAAAGTATATACTACATAAAAAGAAATGTCAGCATTGTGAGTTCAGAAAACAATGCGGACACTCTTGGTGAAGATAAATTAAAGAAAGGAGAAGAAATAAAGCAAATGGTGCCGGCCGAGGATGACTACGCGCTTAGCAACCCAAACGAAGACAGCCTCTCCAGCGACGTCGAGTACGAGCCCGTGTGGTCAGCGCTCCTGGTGGCCAGCGCCCCGGGTGAGCTGGCCGGGCTGGAGTCGGAGGCGGCCGTGCGTGCGCTGGAGGCCATGAGCTCCTCCGAGAGCGAGGCGCTGGCGCAGGAAGGGTCGGGCGGGCGGACGGCGGCGGCGGTGGCGGCGGCGGAGGCAGCGGTGGTGCACGGCGCGGCGGCCGGCGCCGGGCTGCTGCTGCTGCGCCTGGACTGGGCGGCGCTGCTGCGCGCGTGGGCCTCAGCGCACGCCCAGCTGGGCGCCGTCGCGCCGCCAGGCCCCGCCCCCGGCCCCGCCCCCGCGCGCCCTCGCTCGCAGCACCACGCCCTGCTCATCGCACTCGCCGTGTTGGCCCTCGCTGGCGGTGAGCCCTTTCCACACTGCTTCCACATGTTTAGAGGCGATTTATTTTATTTATTTATTTATTTATTTATTTATTTATTTATTTATTTATTTATTTATTTATTTATTTATTTATTTATTTATTTATTTATTTATTTATTTATTTATTTATTTATTTATTTATTTATTTATTTATTTATTTATTTATTTATTTATTTATTTATTTATTTATTTATTTATTTATTTATTTATTTATTTATTTATTTATTTATTTATTTATTTATTTATTTATTTATTTATTTATTTTATTGAAGGCTGTTACAAACTTTAATTCTTGACAAAGTTGTTTCATGATGGTATGTACGTAATTGGTATTCCTACTATTTTTCAAATGCTTTTCCAGTATTTTCAAATCACTAGGCAAACGTCTTAACAATACACAAAGATAATCGTTATCCTCTACTGCGTAGCTTCTTGACATTGAATAAGTGGTACTTAGCCAATGTCATGAGAACTTCCTTTCCATGATGTAACCTCTTCCTTTCTATTTGTAGGTGTTGCCACCTGTCAATCACAACAGATGCGTGGGCTAGCCACAATGGACAGGTGTGGTTACGGACGACGTCGGTGCGGAGGCAATAATGTTCTAGCACCGGCATTTTGAAGTTGCGCTCACTCAACGAGCTAGAATACAATACATAGAGGGGCTGTCCCTATTGTTTCAGCGCTCCTGGTGGAGGCTCACGAAACTAGTGGCCGCCTTGTTTTTTGAAATCAAAACATACGAGTGGCGGTGTAACCGTCCGTAACCAGCGCCAAACGTAATGCT
The DNA here is from genome assembly GCA_038098605.1 of Gryllus longicercus. NCBI lineage: Eukaryota > Metazoa > Arthropoda > Insecta > Orthoptera > Gryllidae > Gryllus > Gryllus longicercus. The sequence continues at coordinate 1,761,770 of JAZDUA010000193.1, read as the reverse complement.
AGAATACTTTGCTTCCCAGAGGGTGCTGTCTTGACTGCAAAACGCATGGCTTCAATTTGCTTGAAAGATGGAGGCGCTTCAGCCACTCTATGTAGTAAAGTCAAGTTCGTTGCACCCACTAGTTCCTTCGTCGATATGAAATCACTTAACCTCGAAAACGATCTGTAAACACCGTATCCATCGAAGTGGGATAGCTACTTTGAACAGGCTACTTGGAATTATATTAGGACACGTAAACATATTAAAACGTAAATGAAGTCATAAGCTTCCGCGTCCAGAGTCATGTGCATGATCTTGGCTGTCCGGGTGACGCCGCGTCCAAGGCTGAGTTGCCGACGTTTCGACCATCTTGTCGTGGTCTTCCTCAGGGCTGGTATGCTATCCACGACAAGATGGTCGAAACGTCGGCAACTCAGCGTTCCACGCGGTGTCACCCGGACAGCCAAGATCATGCATATTTCATACGTATTTCTTTCTTATTCTCGCAGTCCAGATATATTCCGTTCCGGATTGCACAGGCAAGCGTGGCATGCTGGGCTGACGAAGTCCGAGTGCCGCTGGTTTTCATGTTTCAAGTCTCGTGCTAAGGAAACGCAGAGTTTAGTTGCCCGTTTGTTGTGTGGCAGCGGTGTTTCAAGAATTCATAAAAAAAAAGTCCTCCACGTCGCAGCACCTATTTATAGCAGATGTTTGTTTACATTTTATATTTGCGCCTGAAACTGCTGAGAGCTGCAATTGGAAGATGACTCACGCGAATGTGGAAAATTAGAGAATTATCATGGTCGTGCCCCAAAACATTTTTTTTTAATTTTTTTTTATTTTCAATTCTGCTAATTTACAATCTGTTCACTTGGAACAATTAGTAAATGGTATACATGAAATAAGTTGCTATGAAGAGAATCTAAAAGGTAAGTCTAGAATATGTTCACGCTTTAGCCTATACACATGTTCACTATTGTCCAACATGTTCACTGAGTGTTGATTCGGGTGGCTTTCCAGTTTCATCTGATGCCTCTTGCTTCTCTCCGAGATAGTCTCTGACATTGTTGAGATGTTCAAATCTTTGTACAAATTATTGTTGGTGACGAACCATGGGGCGTTGCATATATATCTCAGTGTTTTTGTTTCGAATCTTCTCAGGATCTCCAGGTTTGACTTGCTGGCAGTTCCCCAGAGTTCGATTCCATAAGTCCATATTGGCTTGATTATTGTCTTGTACACTAAAATTTTGTTGTATAAGGAGAGCTTAGACCTTCGGTTAAGTAGCCATGATAATTTGCTTAATTTCAGTTGTGATTCTTTCCTCTTTTTCAAGATGTGAGGTTTCCAGGTTAGGTGACTGTCTAGAAGTAAGCCAAGATACCTCACAACAGTTGTTACTGAGAGTTCTGATGAGTTTAATTTAACTTTGGGACACTGTTCTTTTCGAAGTGAGAAGGTAATCTGTTGTGATTTTGCTGTGTTTATATTTACTCTCCATGGATTCGTCCATTCTTCTATCTTGTCCAGATGCGCTTGCAGGTGTTGCGATGCTCGAGTTGAGTCCACATCGACAGCTAAAATAGCTGTGTCATCAGCAAATGTAGCCGTCATTGTGTGTTCTGTTGTTGGTAAGTCAGAAGTATAGATTACATACAGAATTGGTCCTAGGATACTTCCTTGAGGGACACCTGCTGTCTGTGGCTTAAATCCAGAGAAAACGTCTTGGTATTTAATTTGAAAAAAGCGGTTGGATAGATACGTTTTAAAAAATGAATAGAGTGAGTGCGGGAGTAATTGTTTGATTTTGAATAGCAGGCCTGCATGCCAGACCCTATCAAATGCTTGCTGTACGTCCAAGAAAGTAGCTGAGCAATATTTCTTTTCTTCTAGGCTTTGAGATATCTTGTTTACTATTCGGTGTGTCTGATCTATAGTTGAGTGACCTTCACGAAACCCATATTGAAAGTCTGGTATTATATTATTGGTTATTGGTTTGAGCCGTTGTAAAAGTAGTTTTTCAAATACCTTGGATAAAACTGGGAGAAGACTTATTGGTCTGTATGATGTAATGTCTGTAGCAGGTTTTCCAGGTTTCGCTATGGCTATCACTTGTGCATACTTCCAGAGAGTCTGATAGTGGCTCTCGCTTATAATGGCATTAAAGATGGATGTGACGAATGATAGCGCTTCCTTGGGTAATTCTTGTAATATTGTACCAGTTATGAGATCATGTCCTGGGCTTTTAGTAGGATTTATGTGCTTTTTAATGGTTTCTTCTATTTCGCATAAATTGAACGCCTTGATGGGTGCCGACTGTTGGAGAGGAGCCTGTAAACTTTCTATTACCTCATTTTCCGTAATACTTCGTTTTGCTATTGGTTTGAATACTATGGAAAAGTGTATTGCAAGACATTCGGCCTTTTCTTCAGGACTTCGTGCCCAAGTGCTATCTTGTCTTCTAATAGGCGAGATGTGTTGTTGTGGCTGATTGTTTTTTTTGTTGCTTTCCACAGTGAGTAATTGGTTATAGCTGTTGGTGACAAGGAGTTTACATAATTGGAAAATTTGGTGTTTTGGTACTCCTTTAGTTCTCTTTTTAGTTGCTGGGCTGATGCGTTAAGTTTCTTTTTGTCTTCAGGCTGTCTGGTGTACATATAGATTCTACGAAGTCGGCGTTTTTCAGTTATTTTTTGTCTAATTTCTTTGGGATACGGTAAGTTCTTGATTATTTCAGATTTTGGTGTTGCTCTCCAGGCAGCGTTTCGTATAACCTCTGTTAGATGTAAAACTGCAGTATCTATATCATTACTTGATTTTAGAGGCATATTTACGCTTAACGAGTTGTTAACGTATATTCTAATTTTTTCCCAGTTAGTAAACTTACTACAAAGTTTAGGTGGTGATCTGCGCTCAATAACGGATGAACAGATGGTCATCTCTACTGGCGTATGATCGGAGCTAAGGTCGTAGTTGGTTTTAATCTTGATTGTTGCAGGTATTATTCCTTTTGCTAAGAAAAGGTCTAGAAGATCAGGCGTTTTGTTCATATCAGTGGGCCAGTATGAAGGTTCTCCTGTTGATAGTGTCATAACATTCAGTTTGTTTATTGCCTTAAGTAGATTCTTCCCCCTTAGGGTATTGAGACGTGAGCCCCATTGTTGATGTTTGGCGTTGTAGTCTCCGCCGGCTATGAATCTCCGTCCAAGCGTTTTTAGAAACGTAGTAAATTGATCTTCCGTTATTTGGTGTTTCGGAGGACAATAAACTGCTGTTAGGGTTAGTGGTCTTCCGTTTTCTGTAATCATTACGGAGGTGGCCTGAATTTCTTCTGTTTTATATTCGGTAAGCTCATGATGTTTGACCGTTTTACGAATGATAACGGCCGTTCCGCCGTGCGCAGTTCCGTCCGGATGTTCAGTAGTGTAGATTTCATATCCCGGAATTTGAAGATAGCTTTTATCTGTGAAGTGTGTTTCAGATATAAGCATGATATCTATGGCTTGTTCGGTGAGAATTGCTATTACCTCTCAGCGATGCTGGAGTATACCATTAGCGTTCCAGAGTAGGAGTTTTATTTTTCCCGCCACTTTACGCATTTTGGGTATCAGTGTAGTGATTAAATTAAGAAGGGTATTAATTTGCACGGATTGCTGTTTCAAAATGTTTTCGAATCTCTGAAAGGCTTTGTCAAGGATTTGTCTGAGGCCTTCTTGGTCGTTTGTAGTTCCATAATTAGAGTAATTTCTTATATTCCATACTGGTTTAGGATTTGGATAATAGGTTGAATTATCATGAGGTTGCTCGTGTTTCCTTACGGATTGTGGGTTGGGATTGGAAGTGCTATTTTGGAGGGAGTGAATGGGTAATGGAGGGAAATCTGAGGCGTTTGGTACTATTTGCTTCTCTTTAGGATTTAAAATAGGATTTTGGAATGTGGATTTTCTATATTGAATTCTGCTTTTCATATATTTCTGGTATTCTGGGCATCCTTTGTAGTTGGCAGGGTGATTATCAGAACATAAAGCGCATATGGCTGGTTCATTTCTATCCTTCTTGCAGTCTTCAGTGAAGTGATCTTCACCACATTTTACGCATTTAGGGGTTTCTCTGCAGTAAGACCTTGTGTGTCCGTACTCTTGACATCTGTGACACTGTACGGCTGTTTTCTTTTTGTAGGGAGGTTCAAATTTTATTATGGCATTGACGAGTTTCTCTATTTTGTAGATGTCTTTATTATTTGGGCTTGGTTCAAGATCTACGAAGAAAAGTGAGAGTGGGCGTTTAGTTAGTCTATGCCGCACGTTATGTAAGTTACGAACTGTATGTCCGAGGGTTTTTAATTCTCTTACAACTTCGTCTTTATCAATTGTGGGATGTAGGTATCGGAGTACAACTCTAAAAGCTCTGTTTTGTTTGAGTTGATAAGTATGATATGCTGCCTTTTTTTCGTCGAGGAGCTTTATTAGCAATCGGAACGCGTCCACTGTGCGTGGCATTAGTTTTATTTCGTTATTGTACATTTTGTATGTAAAGTCTTCTTGTTTTACTTTTTGCTTTAGGATTTCAATCAATTTTGCTACATTTGTAATGCCGGGTATAAATATGGGTGGGATGGAAAAATGTGATTCTTTCCCCGCCGCTTCATTTTGAAATTGATTTTCGTTCATTAGAGGGGTGAACTTATTTTGTAGAGGAATCACTGTTTCTTCTAATGTCGGTAGGTTAGTATTTAATTGATTACCATCACTTCGTCGTCTACGTTTACGTATGTTTAGTTGCCATTCTTCATTACTTTCTTCTCCGTGGTTATAAGTTGTAGATATTTCAAGGTCACCTTTATCTTTTCCTTGTAGCCAGGACTGGTGCTGTGCTTGTGAAGGGTGCCATGAAGGCTGCTGCCCTGGCGTACTTACTACTAAGATGTTGTCGGGTGTTACTGATGCTACTATTCACTAGTTGTCGGGTGTTAATGATGCCGTGCAGCCGTTCTGCGATGATTGAGACCAGGGGTGTGGCTGCATTTGTTGATGGGGTTGCCATTGAAGCTGTTGTTCTGGCGTAAGCTGCTGTGGATCGGTTGGCTGCATTGCAACGGATGTTGTTCCGTTGTAAGTTAGTATTGCTTCACGGATGCTCTGGCCGAGGCCAGCAGTTTCATTTTGTGTTTCACTAACTGTTAAATATTTATATTGCACTATATACGTTTACATACACTTCACTGTATAGTTATACTTGTATCCGGATAGAACTTAAAGTACACACAATAACCTAGGTGTTATCACAGCGAACACTTTATCACAGCGAACACTTTATCACAAGGAGCGACTCCGGCGGAGGTCTTGCCCCGACGGGAGCTGAGCTCGAACTAAAAATGCCCCAAAACATGTATATTTTTATATTTCTATTGATACCAATAAAATATTGAAAAAATAAGATATGTTTCTGTGTAATAATTATAATTACATAAGAACTTACCCAATATTTAAAGTTCTCCCCCCTTTAAAAACAGGCATTTTTCAAGCAGAATTTTAAAAACGATAGAAACACCTTGCCTATTGATGAAATGTGTCATTGTATAGAGGAAATGTTACTTATAATAACATAATACTAGCTTTAGGGTCTATTTTTAGTAAAAATACAAAAATAGTCAACTGCCGGTCGACTGGGATCAAGAACTACCCAGAGGAGCAGTCCGGAATGTGTTAAAAACAATACCAATCAGGAATATATTAGCTTTACGTGGCACCGGTTTTTGTGTTTAATGTTTGAGTCACGTAAAACCTTCGTCCGAGTTATCGTAGTCGAAATGGCCATGAACTTATCACCGCTTTCAGATCCAGTCATAATAAAGCCTGGATTTGCTTAAATATATTGAGTGATAAACAGGTAATCAACAACGTGTGGTATTTACGTGGGCGTCGGTGGTGTGAGTTTCGGGGAAGTACTTAGTCATTTCATACGTCATTTCTATTGTAACTTTTGCAGCTATATGCTGTATGAAACATTACCCATGGTTATTGACTCATATCCGGTGAGAGAGATGCGAATTCAATACTAGTTTGCTAGAAGAATTCTAAGGGCTGAGAAGCGAAAAAGTAAAGCAAATGGAAGTTGGAGAGAGGAAATAAATAGCTTTGGAGGAGTTTGGTCTAGATCACTACATCGTCTTGCCAGTTTCATTATTCCGTCGTCCAAACTCGACTCTGGTCCGTTCTTCGATTCACACTTTTGACGTATCGTTAACCAACTACAGGCTCTGAATTCTCATTAAGTGTAATATGAATTGCCAGAGAACCCACCAGGACTTAAAGGAGAAGTACACTATGCTATTCACTAAATATCGTGAGCTTTCTGGATTTTTGCGAATTTTGCCACCTTTCCGTCTTTTGCGAATTACAGAACAAATGCATTTGCTACTAAGGGCAGTAATTACAACGAGCGTATATTACGTTCTACTACATATGTATATACACACTACCCCTAAAATATATATATATATATATATATATATATATATATATATATATATATATATATATATATGAGGGGCGTTCAAAACTTTCCCGAAATGAGCTTGCAGTCGCCAAACCAGCAATAAGACAGGGTTCACGGTTTTGTGCTACGGGGCTGCCCATGTTCACACACGGGCAAAATTGGCGTGGACATATTTCAGTGCGCAGTGATGCCTCAGCTCCGTATCACGTGGTCTGTCGGCGTAATGTCACAGTTCGAACAGCATGCGAAACTGACGTTCTTGTGAAAACTGCGAAAACCGCCTTTATAGGCACTATCGGCCCTGCTACACCGTAGCCTGGACTGTCTGTTACTGAAAATTTCTACGTGGAAATTTTGCAGAGTTTTGGTAATGCGGTTCGAACGACGCGACGGGACAAGGGGCAAGGGAAGGGACGGGCTAGTGTTTGCTTCATGATAACGCGCCAAGCCACACGTCGCTTGTTGGACAGAAATTCCTCACCGAGAACATTCCTGTCTTCCCTCAACCACTGTTCTCTGCGGATCTCGTTCCCAGAGATTATTGGCTGTTCCCTGCTTCAAAAATGAGTATCGAAGGGTGACGATTTGCAACCGTGGAGAACATTAAATAGAATGCGATGGCTCAGCTCCGACAGGCGCCAAAAGAAGCCATCTACCGCTGATTCCAACAATGGCAGGAACCACGGAGCTATTGGAAGGATGCGCAAGGATCTTAGAATGGGATTACGTAACAATTGCCATAGGGTATACCATTAACAAGCTGAACCACCATTCCGGGAACTTCTTGAACGCCCTTCGTATATATATGTATGTATGTATGTAACACCATGGTCATTAGAGACTTCAGTTACATTAACGAAAGTGTAATTCATTCATATTTTACTCTTTATATGAATAAGAATGGGTTTTAACATGTTAATAAAATTTGATTGAAACATAAATTATAAATATCATTACATTCTTGTAATGTCCATTACATTAATAAAAAAGTATTTGAACATATTTTGCCACTCAATTTCAAGTAGGGAATCTCTTTACAGATGGATAAATTTGGTATACAGGTGTCCCATTGAACTTGACAACTTGAAATAACTCCAAAAATTCGTGATGTACGAAAAATTGAGTCGAGACCAAATCTTAGCAGTTTTGAAGGGGGAATCATTTTATGCTAAAATCAGCGGGTGGGGCGGTGGGCAACACTGAAGTCTTTAATAGGAACCCCCATTTTTTATTTCAGATTCGCATTCTACCGACAAAAATACATACAAGTTTTGTCTGAAACTTTTTTCTGATTTGTGATAGGTTGAGCTGTAATCGCAAAAATTTAATTTTCGAACATTTCCCACTGTAATTGGAGTGGTTTTGAGTGTGGTCTCAGGGCACACCCGTCAAGTTGTTGGTAGCGTCTCTCCTTGGTCCGTGCCTACAGTACTTCAGAGGCGATCCGATATTTATTAAACATTTACCTTTCTGAACTAACATTCCTTCTTGTTGCATCATGGATTATGTAAATGTGCAAGAAAAAATTGAAATGATTTTCATTTGCGGCGAAGCTGGGAGAAATTTCGACGCTGCTATTAATTTGTGTGCTCAACGTTTTCCTGACAGAGTACGATCGCGTTCTTCTTTCGTTAGAATTGTTCAACAATTCTCTACTGACGGAAGTGTACTACCCAAGACAAGAACACGTTTCTTCTACTAGACAAAATAATCAAATATCAGTACTGGCTGCAGTAGCTCATAATCCACATGCGAGTATTCGAGAAATATCTCAACAATCAGGGATTCCTCGTATGTGTGTTTGGATGATACTGAAGATACATAAATTTCATCCGTATCATGTATCCTTGCATCAGGAATTTACTGACAATGACTTTCAAAACCGACTACAGTTTTGTCAAGGAGCGGAGGTGGGTCTGTGGGCGGCGGTGAGCACTAATGTGTCCGTGTCTGTGTGTGCTCGCAGCTGAAGTGTGCCTGTGAGCGGGGCAGTGATGCATATGTGTGTGTGTGCGCGCAGCGGAGGTGGGGCTGTGGGCGGCGGTGAGAACTATTGTGTCCGGGTCTGTGTGTGCTCGCAGGTAAAGTGTGCCTGTGAGCGGGGCAGTGATGCATGTGTGTGTGTGTGTGTGTGCACGCAGCGGAGGTGGGGCTGTGGGCGGCGGTGGGCGTCGGCGCGGGCGGGGCCGCGGGCGTGGCGCGGGCGGCGCTGCCGGGGGCGCCGCGCTGGCTGGCGCTGGCGGTGGCGGCGGCGCTGCGGCCGGCGGCGGCGCTGGCGCTGGCGGCGCTCGACGCGCTGCTGGTGGCCGGGGCGCGCGCGGGGGCGGCGGCGCTGGCGCGCGTCAACGCGGCGCTGGCGGCGGCGGCGGCCGCCCCGTGTGCCTCGCCCGCCCGCTGGACGCGCCTGCGCCGCGCGCGCGCCGCCACGGCACACGCCGTGCAGCACACCTTCGCGGAGCCGCAGGTACCAGCCAGGCGTACTGCATTTCTTCGTATTACTCGAGCAACTTTGCTTGAACGATGGCCTTGCTTCCCTCTCTCAGGTACAATAAACAGTTGAAGGCAAAAGCTCGCAGCGACAACATTCCAAACACATCTTTACTGGCGCGAAATAGAAACAACTTTCTTTTGAAGAGAACTTCTGACCGTTATTATTTCCAAAAAATCTAAAGAAATGACCGAAGCAGATGAAGATGTATCACAGGAGATACCTCGAACTCCTGAGAAAGTTAGAACGCAAATTGTTGAGAACGTGTCGAAGGCATGACTGATTCTCCAGCGATTGGCGTCGCTTCATAAAATCTAGTAGTCGACTTCGTAACTAATACCTCTATTCTACCTGCATGTCTTCAGTCCATTGTTCAAGAAAAGTTGCGCGAGTAATATTCCAAAGCCAGGAGTACGAGGAGCGGAGAGCTGTACGACGATTTTTCCAACTCTGCCCCTAGCAGGTATCAGCTGTTGACAGTTTCATCCATTCGGGACCTTGCACTTCACCATAGTGAAGTCACTATGGTGACGTTTTAGCTCCCGATAGGATGAAACCGTGAACAGCTGATACCTGCCTGAGACAGAGTTGGAAAAATCGCAGTATAAGTCACGACGTAAAACGACGAACCAACAATTTGTACGAACTTATCGACAGATATACAAAAGAAGAGTTACAAATACATGTATTGTTGTCAATTATAAATAATTGATCAATGCATATTTTGTACTTCCTATAATTTCAAAATGGTGGTAATATCGTGGTAAAGGTGTCAAACGTTTCGCAATTCACGTATGAAGGAATCCTTAAACTCTATTGATCACGTGAATAACGATGTTAATCGGTAGTAAGGCACAACGTTCACAAGAGCTTTAGCAAGTGCTACATTGGGATATGCAATGTAACAAAAGAAGCATTTCAAGCATCGAAAAAGATATTGCGTAGTGTATGAAAGAGTGTCGGCAAGTGGTGATACATCTAAACCACGAAAACTAGTCAAGAGTCATTAAATGTCCAATACGCGAGAAGTTTTAGATTTTCTATGCCTGTGCGTTGAGTATACAGCCTTGTTGAATCGGCTTTTCTTAAGAATGTAGGGAATACCTAATAATAACATTCGTTATGAACATAAAACATAACCTAACATGAAGTGATTTCAACTTCTTTTTCGCGAATTTCCGACCTGTCACCCTTCCAACATTTTCACATACTTCTTGCCAGAGTTGTGGAGTTGCTAAGGAATAATTTTATTTGCTTCACCTTTGAGAATCAGTTTATCAGAGTTGTAAAAATGCAATCTTTTTTGCTTTTACACGGCCATTGTCAGTTGACCGTAGCGACTCCCACACCCGTGCGCTATTTATGAAGGTATAAGGTCGTGCCTTAGACCTAAAGTAAGATGTAATGACTTCAAGGGCCGTCACGAGACTTAGTACATATCGTCGCTACCTTACACATGGCGATAAAACTCTCTGTACAATTAAAACACGAAGTCCGTTGACATGTCGTCTGCTGTCACTCAATGGCGGTGCGCCCATCTCTTTCCCCCTTTGCATTGCGTGCTTAGGGCGGCGCGTTGCTGGCGCTGGCGGTGGCGGCGGGGTTGGCGCGCGCAGCGGCCGCGCTCTTCGTGGCGGTGCGCGGCGGCGGCAGCGGCGGTGGCGGCGGCGGTGGCAGCGCGGCGGCGGCGGGCGCGGCGCTGGCGTGCGGACGCGCCTTCGCGCTGCTGGCCGTGCTGGCCGAGGTGCCCGAGCGCGCCGCCGCCTCCCTCGGCGCGCTCTTCGCCTGCCCCTCCGCCGCGTACGGCCCCGAGGTGCTCCTCCCCACCCGCAATGTTGGGGACCAAATAGTCTCGTTTTATTTTCTTGCGAAACCTACTTCATAATTCTACATGTAAATTGGGGACCAAATAGTACCTTTATCTTTTCGCACGATACTTACTTTCTAATTCTACATGTAAATTGGGGACCGAATAATCCATTTATCTTTTCTCGTGAGACTTACTTTCGAATTCTACATGTAAATTGGGGACCAATAATTCCTTTATCTTTTGTCGCGAAACTTACTTTCAAATTCTACATGTAAATTAGGGACCAAATAATCCCTTTATCTTTTTTGGTGAAACCTTATTTCTAATTCTCAATTCGGGACCAAATATTCCCTTCATCTTTTCTGGCGAAACTTACTTTCGAATTTTACATGTCAATTGGGGACCAAACCAACCTAGGTAAAGAAACAGACTGATTGAGCAAGTAAGCGTGTTAAGGGGGCCGCCGCCGCGCAGCTAGCAAATCTAGCAGTCTCCCTCTTATAACATAATGAAAAGCAAAGAAAGTACTGGAAGTGTACGTATGTCTTTCCCTGGGCCGGTCCCCAATTTAAATATGGGTTAAACTCTTATTATTCTTATGGTCCCCAATTTTTATACGCCAGTTAGGCCGTCGGTTCAATCTGATATTTAGCAGTTCACTTTATCACGTAGCAGATCGATCAAATATTTCACTTTTATATGCTAACACGTCTATTCCAACTATGGTAAAGTTGTTAAGCGTTATAGATCTTTTTTCTCGGACACCATACACCATATTTTTTATTGTTTCAAGTCTTTGTAACCGGACTATTCTGTTTGCTCAATTATTGTTTCACACCTCGATTGCGCGTTATATTACTCCCTTTCCTTTTTCTTCTATTCTATAATTCATGCTTTTAGTTCTTTTCTGGATTGGTTTCACTACCTTGTTCTCGAGCTCCAGACGCCCCAGTCCACCGGCAGAGCTTAGGGGTCGGGTGCAGAGCGTGGCGTATTTTCGATTCTGCCGTATTCCGCCACTGCCTGGAGGGGAATTCTAGTGGCCGGCTACTCTGATCGGCAGTTTTGAGTTTTTTCGAACACTTTCTGGCGAATGCCGGGGCAGTAGCCTAACAAAAGGGCCACGGAGCGCGCGCTATCTTTTATTCCTCTTTCTCGTCCTATCCTAACCCCTTACTTACATACACACTTAAACATACTACACTACCGCGCATGTCGGGAGCATACAGCTCATCTCTGCTGGGACGATGCACCGCTTCAAGAGACTCCTTGAGAGGGAAAACCCACGCTGGCTGACATGTAGGTTGTCATGTTACAGCGGAGGAAGAACATCCCAGGATATTTACGGGATAAACATCTTCGTAGTTGACACGCTCGGAATCAAAATTCACTTGCTCTGTCCATCACTCAAGTCTTGAAGCATTAGCATTTACGTTTCATCGCAGCTTTGCTCATATTCTCCTCACTAAAGGCATTTAATGGCATCCATAACTTTAATACAAAATTAAAGTATGGAACCGTTCCGATTAAATCCTACCACAATAAATTCTTTTTACAAGTAAAATATTCGGATGAGCTCACAGCTTTTGACCCTATCTCGTCTAGTGTTACTTAAGGAAGCGTGTTTGGTTTTTACTCTGCGACGTTCGTATTTATCTTCCACTAAACAATTATTTATTTTATTCTACCCCAAGTTGGACAGCCATTTGACAGATATGGTATACGATTTTTACTAATTTAATTTGACTATTTATGTTGCCCGGTTAATATTACATTTGTTACAATATTAATTAATTTTGCTATTTCAAACATTACAATGACTTTACAACCTGGGTTCGCCGTATAATAATTTACCTTTTTATTTGACTATTATATGTAAACGTGCGACTCTATACAGAGACGGAATTCCTGGAAGTTGCATATGCTGTATTACCCTGTTATTAAAATTTGATGACAACTTCTACAAGTTATCAGCCTTTTACTTTGTTTGATAATAAAGAAGTACCATTTGTTTTGCAGATTTACATTTTTTAGTCTTTGATATCATTAATGATTTGAATTATCTTTAATATGTATATTTACAAATTCCGAACGGTATTTGTTATATAAATGTACGTAAGCTTACGAAAATATTTTCCACGCCGGTCTTAAAGATGTCTTCCGTCCGGATGCCGTCGGTGGAATGTCCTCGCGATGCTCTTGCTATCGTCGCAAATTCTGGTAGCGGGAGAAATTTTCTAATGTTCCCCGAAAATCCTATCTGTTTGATGATAATAATATTCTATAATCCGATCTACTCAATTAATGCAGTCCGCGAACGTGAGTTTCCCTTCCTGCGCCTCGCATGAAGGGCCTACTCGTGACTGCCTGTCTATTTACGTAACTTAAAATAATTTACAATGTCCAGTTACGGATATATTCTACGCTAATTCCCCACGTACGAAGTCTATTTTACATGAATTCCCAAAATCACAAATTAGAACACAAGATAAGAATGATACCCTCAAATTACAAGTTATATACTACACATAAACAAATCATACAATTAACGTAAGTTTACTGCTAAGACAGAGAAGAGAGAGAGAGAGAGAGAGAGAGAGAGAGAGAGAGAGAGGGGAAGAGAGAGGGGGAGGAAGAGAGAGGGGGAGGAAGAGAGAGGGGGAGGAAGAGAGAGAGAGAGAGAGAGAGTGACTCATCCTAAATAATCGCGGGACCTTGATTTTCAACGCCATCTTTTCATTTATTCAACATTATGTTCCAGGGCCTTGCTTCGCACAATATCGCGTTCAGACCCTTAAGAACGTAACATAAAATTTGTTGACACATTGTCCTGACGAAGTGTATTCCTTGGTTTACACTATTGGTATGCATCCAATTCCAAAGTAAAGATACGTTCGATGCATATTTCCCTTTATTAAATGCCGTGGGGGGATTTCTGGTATGTCACAACCCGTGTAGCTTGTCCACCGCTAACTCAGCATTTTCAGAATGTAGCCACATTTGCCGATGACACAGCAATTCTTGCATAAAAGGTATACTCGTACAAAGGATCAGAAAACCTGGAAAGACATTTAAGCAAATTGCAAAGTCTCAAAGCGAATGCCTCCAAATCTGAACATATAACCTTCACATTACGCAAAAACAGTCCATGTGGTTTATTGGACTTTCATTCAATAGATATCGAACGTAGTTGATAAAATCTAGAGCAGCAACTAATTTAAAAGTCTGCTTTGGAATAAACATATAAATTAATTTCTGCATTGTATTGTGTATTAGCTTAAAAATCTGTCTGAAAATATCTTTTTCTTGATTAAAAGACAAGGTTCTGTGACACTTTTCAACAAATTATGAAAAGCATAATATTATGGAGTAAAACATGGTTTCTGAATGTTTGATGACTTTTTTGATGCCCTGAAAAGAATACTTGTTTGTAGGCAAAGGATTCCTGAATGCAAACAGACAGTAATGAAAATGAATCAAATGACCATTCAATTTACTGTTGCAACGTGGACGCTTATTGCATAAGTGCCAACAGAATTCACTTAATCAGGTATCAGTTCAATCTAATATTTCCCCTTTTATAAAAACATGACATTTCCGAGTATGTTTGAAGTGTTGTGCGTTATAGATCCTTTTTTTTTTCAGTGCCGTTTATTTACAGGACACCATGAATTTGATCGATTCAACCATTCTAAAAATACACTGATCTGTTTTCTCAATGATTATTTCTCCCCTGAATTGGGCAGTGTATTCCATCCTATCTTTTTGCTTCTATTGTGTATTTCCTGCTTTTACGTTTTTTATGTATTTCTTCGTTCTCTTACGTCTCTTACCTCTCATTCTCTTTCTTAGCTGTGTTAGACAGAATCTCTCTGTCTCAGGCTTCCGTGTCCTTGTTTGTGTCTGCCTCTCGCTCAATCCAACTCATTCGGCTTCTCATGTATTTCATCGTATGATTGATTAGTGGTTCTGGGCGCATCAACTGCTAAGGTCATTAGTTTCGTAAGTGTAGTGAATGTTTTTATTGCTGGATGTGCCAGTGAGTTTCCCCTGTGGATGTCGAGATCCGGCACCGACGTACGTCGGCTTGCGGGAATTTTCCCCAACCAGGTATCTCCCGCCAGCGTGGCACCGCACCAGCCGGGACAAGCTCTAACCTCCCTACCAGTCACTTCTAGGCTGTCCGGGTGACGCCGCGTCGTTGGCAGATAGTCCGACGTTTCGCCTGTCATGTCGCAGGCTTCTTCAGGGTAGTGACACAGTCTTGTGCACTACCCTGTGTCGAATTAGTGTAGTCGAAGTAGTGACTGTGTCACTACCCTGAAGAAGTCTGCGACATGACAGGCGAAACGTCGGACTATCTGCCAACGACGCGGCGTCACCCGGACAGCCTAGAAGTAATGGACTCGAGCCGCGGAAGCCTACGTGTACACTCCCTACCAGTCTCCCGGCATGTGTGGTACTGTAGTGTATGTTGGTGAAAGTGTGTGAAGTGCGGGGTGAGGATAGCAGAAGGGGGAATAATGAAAGATCGCGCGCGGTCCGTGGTCCGTTTGTTAGTGTACTGCTCCGACATTCGCCTGGTGGTGATCGGAGAAACCGAGGAAAACTAACGATAAGAGCCGCTAGAATTCCCCTCCGGACAGCGACTGAATTCGACCTAGCTGACAAGCTAGAGTTGGAGCTCCTGCAGGCGTGGGCACTCGAACCGTAGGAGCTGCCGGTGAGAGGCACCGCAGTGACCTAAGCCGGTGCGAGGCGTGCTGTGCTTGAGGAGTGGTGGGTGGCGGTGGTGCGCAGGTGGAGCAGCTGGTGCAGGCGCTGCTGGCGGAGGAGCTGGCGCCGTCGGGGCTGCGCTTCTTCGCCGCCACGCGCGGCTTCCTCTTCGGGGTGAGCCGCTTCATCCCCCTCACCACCCTCCGCTCATCAGGCGCATGCCCTTTCAAGGAGACCGCTTCAAATACACTGCATTCTGTTAGCTGATAATTTCCCCTAATTACAAGGCTAATTAATCTATATCCATTTATAATGCATGAAAATGATTGATCGATTGATTGGTTTTTGGCGTTGATTGTTTAGTGATTTGGGGCGCCTCAACTGCTACAATAAGGTCATTTGCCACGTAAGAGTAGGGAATATATTTTTTTCCTCCGTAAATTGCGGTGGTCTTCCCCCGCAAGATGGCGATATCCGGTGCCGACTTACGACTATCCCCTACCAGTCGGGGCACCGCCCTAGCTGAGGCAAGCCGGTTTCCCGACATGTGTGGTAGTGTAGTGCATGTTAGTGTAAGTCTGTATAAGTAAGGGGTGACGATAGCATGAGGAAGGGGAAAGAAAGTTAGCGCGAGACCCGTAGCTCGTTTGTTAGGGTACTGCTCCGGCATTCGACGTCTTGTAATTTTAAATACTAGGGGAAGAACATATGACTTTGAAACAAACATTCGATTTAATCTTAAAATTTACTCTACTTCACTGATATAGAACGGATTACCTTGTATTTCCTCATTTGTAGATAGGAAGCAAGCCTCTTAAAGCATCTTTAATTGGGCCAAATAAATAATTAGACATGGATAGATCGGAAATCAATGCAGGATCCATTGACACCTCTAAATACAGATTTTGCAGAGCTTGAGCGACAGTAAGTGGATGCGTGTTGACTTGCAACAAAATACTACCTTCGGCAATCCACCTCGCCGTTATGATATGTAGAACCTAGCTAGGTCGTATATGGTTTGCTACTTAATCAATAGCCAATCATCGGTTACTCAGAATTCGGCAACAAGCTAAATATTGCAATCAGTAGAGGTTGAGGCTGGACATCCCCTTCCTCTTTTCTCATCAAGCATGCTTGTTTGATTGTTTTTGAATGCTTCAAGCCACTGATAAAATCTTCGCCAACGAAAATCACTGCACCCACATTGTTCTGAAAGTCTTGTAAGGATTTAAGCTTTTGATACACATTCAGTTCCCACGCAAAGGATTACGGAAGTCTGTTTTCTTTTAGTGCAAACGGAGAGTGGCGCAGCCCAGTATACGTCGCCAGAAATATAGCGAACAAAAGCCAAAACTAACCATAGGATAAGCGAACGATGACATCTTGAGGCTGATAAGCTCACAAAGCTGTACAGTCAATCCATGGACTATTAGCACGTATTGAGTTACCCCTGACGAACGATTAATTTCTGTCACAGCGGTCTTGCTGATAAACGTTTCTAGAAATTAATTCCACGCACTGCACTGCAGCTTTATTAGCACAACATTTTAATTTCTATACGCACGTTTCTCTTAAAAATAAAATTATATATCTATACCCACCTATTTTGATGAATTTCTTGCAGGTAATGGGTGCTGCTGCTACTCTGCTTGTCCTTTTGCTTCAGAGTTGAATGGATTCTTCTGTTGCAAAGGATGATTCTTTGCATTCATTTTGAAATTGGTATCCTTTATCATAATCACCATCATTTTAATCATTCCATAATCAGTCATAACAACCGCTCGTTGACGATCTCAGAATACAAGAAATCATGTGTATTTGTCATGAAGAGCCTGGAATTACTAATTATTTGTGTGGTAAATATAATTCAAATTCTTTATTTACATTTTAATCAACGGTTGTAACTAAACCGTCCAGAAATTTATGCAAAACATATAATACATTTATGTGCCACAAATATGAAGATTTTTTAAGAATATCGTTCAAGCAATAATGGAACATTCCCAACAATAATATAATAAATAGAAACGGTTTTCCCATTTATTGTCACAGAATCAAAGAAAGGTTGTACAATGAAGTTGAGCTCATTAACATAATTTGATTTGTTGGCGAGGCTGTCACTGCTAAGGAAATGTAAAAGTAGAGCATCGTTATGAAAAAAATGAATAAACTGCTAAAAGAGAAGTTCACTTATTTTGTATGAACATGTGAAAGCAGTGTTGTCTATCGTCAACACTCAAAGACTATCGTTACAAATGTCATTATAAATATGATCAAAAACCTCTTTTCAACCCAAAATGTAAGCATTTCGGTTACATGCTAGATTGTTATGCAATCCTTCTAAAATATGCAAAATAAATGTGTTAACAATTAATTTATTTTACAAACTTGAACGGTATTGAATAGAATCAATGCAATCACTTATATTTCTCGTCAGTTATTTGAAATTTCTCTTTTTATGTTTTGAGAATTACTAAAGATTATTCTACACGTGACGTAGCATGAAAAGGAACGTTGCAATGGCAGAAGAACATTAAGAACAAGAAAGTTTAATAAAAATCACGATTTAAAGGTTAATAACGTAATTTCTAAACCAGAAGAATATGTGTTTCTAGGATCATTGATTTATTCTAATCTTCAGGTAATCGAAGAAAGTGGTATTTGTTCAGCCATCTAAATTGTTAAATTTTTCTTTTATGATATATTATGTTAATGTTACAACTATTATAAAAGTGAGTTTTTAAGTATTATTATTTTTATACTCGTACATTGCTTATATTCATACATTATAATTTGTTTACTAATTGTTTTTTGTTAAATCTTCAACTAATATTGACTTGTCATGGACCATGTATTTTACATATGTAATGCCTTTCTTATATTCGTTGTAATTATGAAGCATCATGCGACTGATATTCTAAAAGAACTTAGTTTTTTACGAGATGTAGTACATAAATAAAGTAGCGATTTGAATTGTGACTAAAATGTTAATTCTAATATGTATTTTGATATAAGTCATCATGAACATCAGTATTGGCATTTGTATTCAGTGACCCAAACCTCGTCAGAAGTAAGAAGACACTTGAAATAATAGTGCTGCACAGGTGGGATAAAGCGCAAAAGGTCTTTCATGTCGTTTTTTCTTTTCTTTTGCATCGGGAAACAGTCCTCTGCGCAACGTTAGCTAGTGAAACTGGACGTTATATTTTTTATCCCAACTTGTCGCTTCGTGGCTCGTGAGTATTCTGTTGTGGAAACAATTATTATAGCATACAAAGTTTTAATAAAACTTGTATCAAAAAGAGAACACTCTGAACAGAAAAAATTGAACTAGCCACTCAAATAAAAGTCTAGTATATAAATTCTTAATATTTATTCTTTTCTTAGGATTTGTATTAATTATAAACATTTATAATAATAAACATTAATGCGAACATTTCATTCTCTCTAAATATTTGATGATGTTATGATTGAAGAAACTTGAACACTCCTTCTATTAATAGATGCCGTGTTTTTTCGAGCTGGTCAGCTGTTTTGAGAGTCTGTGGATGAAGCAATCATACAAAAGGAACTCCAGTGGAGGTCAAGACTTGCACAAGAGAACCCACTGTGGTAAAAACGCTGTCAAAGTCTTCTGAAACAGAGCTACAACGACGATAAATAAAATACAATTTACGCACCATTCATAACATAAACACTAATTAGGTTGGAGATAATGAATGGATACTCCTTGATAACATTTTCAAGCAAAGAAAATTGGCGTTCCTTTGAGGAACCAAAATTTTTATTTCATAAGTGTGAGAGCAAAGGTTAAATTTATGAAATGATATTTCTTAAACTGTTTGTAAATGTTTTAATCAGGCAAGAAATTATGCATTCATTGTAAATATATTCATATTCATAAATATATTCATTAATTCACTGTAAATATACAGCAGTTTTCTGTCATAAAGTGTTAGTACAATTATAATTACTCGCACAATATTTGCTTATATATTTTGTTTCCATTATCGTAATATAATTGATATAATAAATAATCACGCAAAATATATTCAGTTATATAACTAAAGGAGCATATACCACCACTTATTGCCTCATGTAAAACACATAAGCTTTATGTCATATGAGGTATTGGGACTAGGTTTTTGTATACTGGGTCCAGTCTTACACATCACGCACAAAACCATTGCTGGCCTCGCCATCCGGGGTAGGTAATACTGAACAATTTTACTGGTTTTGGCAGTTTTCATTTTAAATGAATTTATCTTCCCACCAATTGTCCCCATGCGAGTCAATATTCAATGTTGATGTGTTATCAGAGATTGTGTGCGGTGAAGAATTGCGTCAGGAAAACCGGCTTAACGCCTTATCCCAGTGTCCCAACTCCCACACGATATGATTAAGTGACTTTTTTACATTTGTCGTTTTGAACACAAAATATCGGGAAACTCAGCTCCGTCGTCTCCAATCGTATTCCGCGTCTTGTGTGCGAACCATGCAGGAGGTCGCCTGGGCGTAAAAGAACCCAGAGAAAAATTAGATCCATAGATGTCTTCTAACGTAAAGAATTAATTTAGTTTGGTATTTAAGTGACTGTTAAATCCATAATTTCATATAACGAGTTCCGTTTATTTAAAATTATTAATAAACAAGTATATAGATCATTAAATACTACCGATGTCTACAATTATTATTTTTCTTTCATATAATGCAAAATAAATGTATAATATTGTAATATTGTATCTCATTGACAGTTTGTGTCAGTTTGAAATTCTCAAGAAAACTTTCATTGTTGGTCGACGACAGGGGTTGATTAGTGATTCCGCGCATTAACGGGTAAGATCATTAGTCTCGTAAGCGTAGTGCATGTTTTCATCACGAGAGGTGGCGATGTTCTTCCCCTACTGGGGGGAGATACCATCCAGTAATCACCCACTAGCGGGGAACCGCATAAGCTCTAAGCTCCTGACTGGTCTCCCAACAAGTGCGATAGTGTAGTGCAAGTGAGTGTGTGTGTGTAAGTAGGGGTAATAATAGGACAAGAAATGGGAAGGAAAACTTGTACGCGTTCCGTGGCCCGTTTTTTGAGTACTAATCCGGCATTCGTTAGGTGTTGATCGGTGAAACCACGGAAACTCGATAAGAGCAGCTGGTTGCTAAAATTATCCTCCAGACAGCAAGTAAATTCGACCTAGCAGACTAGTTAATGTTAAAAATCTTACCATGCACCGACAGGACTCAAACCTAGGCACAGGCACTGAAGTGACCGCACAGAAGTGGTAGGGATAGGATGAAGCTTTATTTACCTCACGTTAATGCTCCGTGTAATTATCCTTGCTCGTGTGTATAGTATGCTGCAAATATTATAACAGTTGAAATTTATGTTAGTCTCTTTGTAGAAGTAACAAAGTGCTACTTTTTCGGACTATTGAAATAATTGCAGACATGTGTCACAGGAGATCCGTTCGGATTTGTTTGGACTTTTCAAGTAATGACTAGTGTAGGCAGAAATTGCAATATTATAATAATAATAATAATAATAATAATAATAATAATAATAATAATAATAATAATAATAATAATAATAATAATAATAATAATAATGTCTTTATTAATGGCGAGGCTCAGGCCATAGGGCCTGCTCTTCCGCCTAACCACTGAATTTACATACATTTAGATTAGTAACATTTTAAGAGGGGAGGACAGGCTGTACATTTACGTCTGGGAGAACAAATCTAGGGACCATCCCGGCATACGCCTTAAGCGATTGAGTAAACCCAGAAAAACCTCAATCAGGATGGCGGCTTAGGGCCGAACATTAATAGAACTGAGTATGTTATACTGAGTAGTGAAAGGGAAGTTTCGTGAAAGAGAAAAGAGAAGACGTACAGGGGAAGGGGTCAAAAAGTATAAATGATAATGTTTGTGAGGGAGAGGGAAGAGAAAAAAGGGAAGGAAAGGACGAAAGAAGAAGTAGGCGAAAAAAGTGAAGTTATTTGAGGAACGTTACAGAAAGCTACGTTTAGTTTACAGTAGCACTTAACATAAATATACAATAATTTTTACACCAGAGAAGCACAATACACTATAAGCTAATAACAGCAGTAATTTTAAACACAATACTGGCAGTATCAAGGAACAATACAAAGAGTGCGGGTATCTTAACATCAATTTTGTTTATGCCAATATATTGTAGTGAATATCCTGATGATGGTACAAAGATAGCTACAAGTATATTTTATCTGGAACGTCACTAATACTTTTGTATATTTTATTAACAATTTCATTAGGGAACACAGAAAAAAATTAATGCTCATAATTTAGGTGTGAGAGGGAATGGAAGATGAGGATAGAGCAATGAGGTATGGGGTAGAATATTGAGAATAAAGAGGGGGAAATAGAGGGTGTTTAACGGGGGCGGTGACCGGGCGCTTGGAAGTGGGAGAAGTCTGGAGATTGAAGAAGATGTTAACGCCGTTCTATATGTCGTTATTCCTTACCCATGTGGTTAATTCAGCTTTGAATTTGCCGAAAGTATTTAAGTGTTTTAGTTTCGCTGGTAATTTATTCCAGGCTCGGATAGCTGTAATGGTGAATGATTTACTGAATGAAGTCGTGTTGTGACGTGGTACACAAAGCAGGGCTGATTCACGAGCTCGATTTAGTTTCAGAGGATTGAAGTTACTTATGAGGTGTGTTGCATGAGAACCGGTTAAAACTTTATAAAGAAGAAGTAAAGAGTGGAGTAACCGTCTTTTGTCTAGAGTAAGCATACGAATTCTGTCAAAAAATTCGGATACATGGTCGTATTTTCTTAGATCAAAAATAAAACGTACGCATGCGTTCTGGGCTACTTGAAGTTTACGTTGTAATTTGAATGTCATGTTGGTCAGAAGAAAGTCGCAGTAGTCGAAATGTGGCATGATAAGTGATTTGATGAGAGTCTCACGTGTGCTACCTGGTAAAAGTGCTCGCAGGCGTTTCAGTGAGTGCATTGAAGCAAAAACTTTACGGCAGGTTGAATCTACGTGCGAGTTCCAGCTGAGAGTGTTGTCGATAACTACACCTAGGTTCTTGACTTCAGAACACCAAGGTAAAATGGTGTCATTTATATAAATATTAGGCAAAGGAGAAGAAGAGATTTTATTCATACTACATTTCGAGCTGATAACCATGCACTGTGATTTGTTTGGGTTTAATTGTAAGCCTAAAGACGCTGCCCAGTTGTTTACCGCTATTAAATCTTCATTAATTTTTTGTACGAGTGAAAGGAGATGAGACGGGTGACCACTTAGATATATCTGGAGATCGTCCGCATACATTTGATGACTGCAATATTTAAGCGCATTTCCCACGTCATTTACATAGATTAAGAAGGCCAGTGGCCCTAACACAGTGCCTTGAGCAACTCCGCGGTTAAGCTTCAAGTCCCTTGAGCTACGGCTACCGGACACCACTCTTTGGGTTCTGGAAGTTAAATAATTAAGAAACCATTTACACGTGGGCTGTGCAAAACCCATGATCTTTAGTTTGGCGAGCAAGATGTCGTGATCTACTGAATCGAATGCTTTGCTGAAATCCAGAAGAACCAAAATAGTTATATTACTGTTATCTATTGCTGTTCTCGCGTCTTCAATGACGTTTAGTAGTGCGGTTCCAGTATTTCTGCCGGAACGGAAACCTGATTGCTGATCGTTTAAAAGTGATTTTGTTCGAAGATACTGTTCAGTTTGCTTCCGGACGACTTTTTCGAGTACTTTAGAGATAGTTGGGAGGATGCTAATTGGGCGGTATTCAATAGTGTTTTTGGTTGATGTTGTCTTGGGAATAGGATGCACGAGCGCAGACTTCCAGGATGAGGGATATTGCCCGCTCATTAGTGAGAAATTTACGATTTCGGTGATAATTGGGTACGTCACATCTAAGCTATTTTTTAGCAGCTTGGCATTTATACCATCGGAACCTGAAGCATTTGATTTTAGACTTTGAACGATTTTGATTATGTCCTGATGTTCAACGGACGAAAAGAAAAATTTATCGTTGGATTTTATTTCTGCGTTTTGGAGAAACAAAAGAGATTGCTTTTTCAAGTTACTGTCAAATGAAGGAACGTTGTTTATGAAACTGTGATTTAGTGATTCTAAGGGTATATTCGCTTCAATTTGGGGAGGACCTTTGCCTATTCCTAGATTTTTCAAATTTTTCCAGATCGTTCTCGAGTCGCTGATTCTGCCGAAGGTGGTGTGGTAATATTTTATTTTAGCGTTGCGGCATTTCTGCGTAACTAAATTTCTGAGCATTTTGTACTGTTTTTTAAGTAGTTCGCATTTAGTTTTCCGGAAAATTGCATACGCTGCATCACGGTCTTTCATTAAATTTCGAATTTCAGCAGTTAACCATGGTGCAGGAGGACGAGTTACACGCGAAATTTTTAAAGGCGCATGCCGGTCGTAGAGCTGTGTTATTAAGTTAGTGAAAATATTTACTTTATCATCCAGTAATTCTTCTTCTTGCACAAGGCGCCATGGAAGTGCCAATCCATCTATAATAAATGCTTGCTTATCAAATTTTGAAAAATCGCGGTATTTGATTATGTGAGGTGAGTATTTAGGGCACTTCAGGTTGTAAACAAGGTAAATTAGGTCGTGTTTTGAAATCCCAGGAACTGGGAATTGTCCGTGTTTTCGAACTTTGTTAACATTAGACACTATAATATGATCGATCCAAGTTTCTGTGTTCTTTGAGTGGTGTGTTGGTGCTAGAGGTAAAATTTCAAGGCACATGCTGTGGAAAAACCGCGTAAAAAGTTCTGCAGAGGGAGAAGGTTTTAATAAGTTATGATTAAAGTCACCCATTACAATAACGTGTTCATAGGAATTTATCGCAGATGCAATGGTTTCGTCCAGCATATCTATGCTGCCTGTCTTAGGAGGTAAATATATTACAGCCAAGAGACATTTTTTCCCTAAAAGTCCTACTTCGATAAAAAGATATTCGCTACGCAGGCAATCCGTATTTGTTGAAGATAGTAAAAGTTTATGCCTAAGATCTTCGCGAATGTATATACCGACGCCTCCACCGTGTGCGGCGACGCTGGCCTTCCGATCGGCTCTTATTAGGCGGTACCCTGATATTGCTACTAGCGCGGAATTGAGAGAATTCTTTAACCAGGTTTCGCTTATGAGAAGTGAATGAAAACGGTGTTTAGATATTATTTCCGTTACTTCGTCGAAATGGCAGGGCAGAGACTGGGCATTTAAGTGAGCAACGTGCAGAGAGAGGGAGCGAGGATTAGGCTCATTTATAGTGCCAGACGCTTGGACGGTCGGGGAGAGGGTCCGGCCACCCACAGGTAACAGATTTACGGGATGTGCAGGGAAGAAAGTAGGTAGCATTTACAGAGGATTTGAAGACAATGTTCGGAGAAGAAGAAGGGAAGGAGAGTTCTCGGAAAAAATCCGAAAGTTGTTGTGTCGGGGAGGTGTAGAGTGGGGGTGGAAGGGTGGGGGCGCTCCTACGCTAAGGATTAAGTACCTCTAGCTGGGCCCTTGTTTGCACCCGGGCACGACCGTTACCGTGTTTAATAACGATGTTGCCATCTTCTGTCCACACATTCCTGAGGCCAAACTTCTCGATAGCAGCTTGTAGCAAAACCAGGCGCGATTTCGTGAGGTCCTCGCGAATCGTTATCCCAGTATGCTTGAGCAGCCGTTTCGAGCGGAACATTTCGTTCCGTTTCCTGTAACTGACAAATTTAACAATAATAGGTCTGTTTTTGCCAGTTATTTGACGACCTACCCGATGACTTCTATCGATATCTTGTAGGTTTAAATTAACACTTATCTTTTTTGCAACATTTTCGATGACCAGCTTGTCGGTGTCTTCAGATTCAGTTTCTTCAACGCCGAATATCCGCAAGCAGTTTCGGCGCGAGTACATCTCGAGCTGATCTGTCCTTTCTTCTAACTGAGATTTTAGAAATGAAATCTCGCAATCCCGTTCAGCCAATTTCTTTTCTAAAGATGTCACAAGATTATTATTAAAATTCATCGAATCTTCTAGTTGCTTTGCTACTAATGCAGTAAGCACAGATGCCAAAGAGCTTAAGAATGTAGGCGATGTTACTGCCCTATCCAGTGCCTCAGTCACTTGCGCCGCAATTTTACTTTCAAGATCAATATTGGCACTAGATGAATTCTTGTTGCTCTTCGTCATCTTAAGAGAAAAAATTATACAGAGAAAATCAGATGAACAGGAAAACGAACTAGGAGAGTTGCTTTGTGGAGAAATAGGACAAGGAGTGGAATAGAGCAATAGAGCAGATCTTAAAATTTAAGAAAACGAATTAATTCTAGAAGATAGAGATTAATACCGTTTCACTGAGCGGCAGAGTAAGGCAAAATATACTTATCTTTGTAGGCTTCTACAGCGTCAAGCAGTCGTTGAGTGTGAAAGCTGTAACGGTGACTACCTGCGAATAATACTACCTGCTGCTTAGCTAGGAGCGCCAAGGGACGATGCTTACACCGCGACGGTCATGGACAGACTGATATATAATATATATATATATATATATATATATAATATATTATATATATATAATATTACGTAACATTCCCAACAATGCGATAAATTATGTGCTGTTGCAGAACCTCTAGCTATAAAATAAAATAATTTAGGATCTAAATGTAGATTTAGATTTATTTAGTCAAAAAACAGTGAAAAATGAATGTGACGTATGGGGGAGAAGATAAGATGTTTGTGCTTATACAGCTTGTTCAGATGATCTGTGTACGAATGAGTAGCATTGTCTAGAGTTTTTTGATTCTTTTGTGCTTCGTCTGCATTTGAATGTTCAACAATATCCTATATAATCGAGTCTGGCAGAGTCGTCGCGAATGTCGCCGATACTTGGGAGATGGTTCTGAGCGCTGATTAGCTAATGAATTACGGCAAGATGAGAGTGTAGCTGCAGCTTCAGCTCGTCGCAGCAAGACGTCGGGTACGCAGCTTCCAATCGTGTGACACTCAGTATTTTTTACAAAACGTATCGACCCGTGAGGGAGAGGGGGCGATTTCAACTTGTTTGGATCGTCAGTTCGTCGAGTAGAATTCTTAAAAGGTAACGTCTGCTCAGTCGACTTTAAGTTCATTTCAAATTGTTTGCGCGGACCCATGCTCTTTCTTGCCGAACAAGCAATAATCACCTTTTCCCACAAGCACTCTCCCTCCTCCTCTAAACCACAAATGTAAACTTCTCTTAGTGAAGATATCCAAGTATGAAATTTTAAAAAATAGTGAAGGGTTATTCCGAGACCCGCATTTGCCTGAGGATGGTCAAGTAAAGTCATTGTATGTAACATTGTACCCGTTAAAACCTCCGAAAGACTGAAGTCGAACGGGAAGAAAATAAATAAAAAAAGCAATAATCACGATCACTAATATCGGAATATCAAATAAATTTTAAAATTATTTTATATCACATTTATTTGATTGAATGAATTTAAGTTTTGCCTTCTTACCAATATTTCTAAAGCATTTCCCTACTGATTTAAGAGACCGGAATATTTATTTTAAACTAGTGGTGATAAAATCGCACGTAGTTTCTCCTCCGCATTTTCACGCAAAATTACGCGCTAAGCACTAAAATTACCGAAAAATTATACCTGACCTTATTTCAAAATCTATCTTTGAAGAACAGATTTCAAAAGGGTAAAAATCAATATCTTTAATATTTTGGTTGTAGGAAGACGCCGAAGAAAGTTTGAACTTGGAACTTTGGAATTTTCGAAAAATGAAGGTTTTTGATGAACATGAGACCTGTACTATTCTCTTAAATGTCCTTCACATCCAAGAACAAAATTTAATCAAAAACAATTGAGCCATTTCTTTAAAAATTTGGAAAATGTCCCAGGGGCTTTATGTAGAGTACCCCCCCCCAAATTAAAATATCGATTTCAAATTCAAGAAGCAGCCACATCTGTCAGATCGAAGGCGGGATATCAATTTTGAAGAAAATCGACTGAACGGTTTAGCCGCTTGCGTTGTTCACAGACGGACAGGCACAGACATAGGGACAGTCATTTTGCCGTCATTCAATTTTTCGGTATTAAGGACCCACAAAACACGGATCCGGCTTACACCACATGTTAGAGGAGGATTTTCTGTAAATGTAGGAACTGAATTTATGCACTTTTCGCTACCAGGCCCATGTAATAAGAGTTTTCCTGTCGGAAATTCGCTGTTTCTTCGAGCAGTATTACATAACTTTCTCTCTACTCCGCAGCGAGAAAGTAAAAAATCAGGAAAAAACAGCGTACTTTTGAACATTTAAAAAAACAAAACACCCTACGATATTGCGATTTCCTTCACCCCTAGTCTCTTCTGAAAGGAAGTCTTTTACACGTAAAATAGGGCATAATTGAATTGACAGCCAGACGTGGATACTGGGTAAATCTAGCGATGAGCACGGAAAAATGCCACGCCTAGCCACTTACCAATGGCGAGTGCGATGCAAACTTCCGTCTGCATGTTTTGGGCGATTCCTAGAAGAATCAGTGACGCCTATTCCTGCATCTTGGATCGTGTCGCAGGGAATGAAGGTTATCGCGAGGGCTGCTGGGGCGACTCGTCAGTCGACGCTGCTTATTAACGCGGAAAGCGCGTGCGTTTTGCGATCCCGGAGGAATCCGCGAGATAAAAAAAATAATTTTTGAGAATTTACAGACAGAGTGCAGTTATGGACGAGGAAAGGTTATTGCAAATAAAATATTAAGGTGAAGGTAATGAGAACCATAAGGGTAAACAACATTGTCAAACAAAACTGTACAAGAAATAATCAAACCTGGGGTTCAAATTCTCCCATGTGACCCCTCCCGGATCAACGTATTTAGAACGGCAGTGTCACACCTGACCTATGCACGAAGTAAGAGTTTGCAAGTTTCTAATCTGGCCAGCGTGACGCATATCCATCAAACTATCTGCGCAGACTTCATAACATACACTTTCCGTTTCACGTACCCTCGAAACGCTTTTAACACCAGAATTCGAATTTTAGAACAATGCAATATTTTTCCTCTCGGACATACTTGACCTCTCTATGCAATGAATAGTTGACGAAAAGTAAAAATAAAATCCTTTTCAATAAAATAGTTAACTGAAAGCGGAATATCCTGTATCCAGTGATTATATTCAATAGTGTGAATGCATGTTGAAACACTTTTCCAACTAATGCAGCAACATTATTTTCTGCAGACGTACTACATCATACTAAGGTGAAGGATACCTAGTCTATCGGGATCTAGTGACTCTATTTGTTCTGTGTACTTTGTCGACTACATGACCTCAAAACTTCTCAATTAATAAGAAATATTGTAGCATTATTTACCCAAATGTAGATAAAAATTAAATAAATATGATTGAACAGAGTTTCAGAAGTCATATCTTCAGCAATAAAAATCTCATGAATATTATGTGATTTTCCACCTTTTTTTCTTTTTAGTTCTAAAATAAACTCGATTATTTACATAATGTCGACACGAAGCAATTGCATGACGACAGCAGGTTAAAAACCCACCAGAATAAAAATTGGGTCAACGCCCTCGCACCAAACATTTCCAACACTAGAAAATTACGTTGGGTCAAGTATCCTAATAGGTGAAGTATCCCTTGATTACAACATTAAAATATTTTTTATTTACATATAACAATACTTTTACATAAGGGCATGTTTAGTGATTAGAGATTACATTTGATTTAATTATAAGATTTATTTGAGCAAGGACAGACTATCAACAAATATTTCTATAACTAATATACTCATTACATTTTTTTATTGCTTACAATATCCTTTGCACAACGAAGAAAATAATTGAATCCAATAAACTGGGATGAGTCCTCTCTGCATCCTTGATTTCCTTGTGCTTTGGGTATTCTTTTTTACTTTCCCTTACATTCATCAAGCATCAATGACGGAGAGTGATTTGTTCAGTAATTGTCACACTCTTTATTAATTAATTTAATAGATAAAGGTAGAAGGAAAATAATATTTTCCACGTACGAAGTATAAGAAATAACAAATATTTTGATCATTATACACCCAAGTGATTAAAAGTTTTCGAGAATATACATCTGTATAATCAACTATTCACGCGAGAAATTTCCTAAAAATATCAGAATTTATAATTGCTTTGGAATATTTCAATTTTTTATGCATCTCGTCTTTAGGAGACAATGAGCAAACTGTTCCATTTCTCTAAAATTCTAGTGAGTACAGACTGTCAAAGGTCTTAAGAGTTTTGATCGATACAATTCATTAGTTTCAATCATGTCCCGAAAGGTGTATTTATTTCTGTGTGTATTAGTAACTCGCAATGGAATTACGTCACTTTCAGTAATACTATCATTCTTCAGTACATCACATACCTTAAGCAACATCTACGCGTATACATGAGTCGTTGTCTGTCGTAATCAGAATGTGTGGCGTTTTGATTTGTGTATTTACGCACGAATGAGAGCATACACACTCACGTTGACTTATTCTCAATGACTGAGAAAGGTCTTCAAACATATTCAGCAACATCTAGTCTCTTTCATGGTCGAAGAAATGATAAATGAGCGGGCGCGAATATATCCGGTAGGTATTTTTCAATCAGTGGCATCCTAAGGACATTT
This sequence comes from Gryllus longicercus, assembly GCA_038098605.1. Classification (NCBI taxonomy): domain Eukaryota; kingdom Metazoa; phylum Arthropoda; class Insecta; order Orthoptera; family Gryllidae; genus Gryllus; species Gryllus longicercus. The sequence continues at coordinate 1,731,606 of JAZDUA010000193.1, read as the reverse complement.
GGGGATGAATATTGACCACTTGATTTGACTTCATTCAGATAGATTAATCCATATAAGATATTTGTCAGATATTTTGAAGGATTTATAAATTTCAACTTGAGTTAGCAGTTAATTACATTGCATTGATATTGTATTGTAGGTAAGAATTTCCTTGAATAAGGTTGAATTAGTGCAAACCTGTGCACGACACAAATCATTTACTTACTCAATTCGTTCGGCGAGCTGCTTTCGTCTTGGCTTTGGAACGAATTTGGCTTAGGCAGCCGATCCCACACGAGAGCCCGATCCTGTATCCACCTCGAAAACTCCACCTCCCCATTGACTACAATCCTAGTTATTCATATATAAAAAACGTAACAAGTCTGTGAAGACTCCGGGCCCCAGCACACAGTAGAAAGCTGCCGAAAGTATTTTCACAGCAAGTGAAAATCGTATCTCGTGGATATCAAAAATATTGTTTTCGGCGTTGTCCTGTTTCAAGGGAAAAGCTCGACGTTTCCCTGCGTAGGGTCAAGGGCCGATGATGGAGGCGTTGCAGAGATCGGGAGAAGTCGACGAAGAGTTGCGATCGGAGCTCTCGTTCAGGTTGTTGAACTGCACCAGCACGATCTCGTAGGTGACGATAGTTCCGGCTACCTGCAACAGTTCAAATGTGCTCTGGATAACGTTTATTCTCACTATTCTTTTATTTTCGTAATAGTATTTGTCTACAATTTAAAATTTACTTTTTAGTAAATCATGGTGTTGGTATAATTTATTATTCTCAGAATTTGTCCTACTAGAGTTCTCATACACTTGTGTTAATTAAAATGTAATAAAAATGCTAATCCTCCCCTTTGAGTATAAGAAGTAAATACTGTTAAATAATATTATTCTACCATATGAAATGTGTCACTTCGTTGGTTTGTTTTTTTTCAGAAAATTTCAATAATAATCAATGTGTAAACATACATCTGATGAATTGGTAGTTGAATAAACAAAAAATGTTATTAACTAAGCTATCTTCCTTAGTAAGGAGCTTGATCAATGGATCTTGAGCCAGTTTCAGTTAATCGGATGCTAAAATTGACTAACCATGTAAGTTAAAAAAAACATGGTCTTAAATTAAAAGTTACTGTTACAAATATACAAATATTTGAAGAAAGTCTTAATCGAATGTTAATAGTTTCAGTTCCAATTCGCTGTTTGAAGCACCCATACGTCTTTGTTCCCTTTCTTCCGCATAGGAATTAGTTCATGTGCTTCTTAAGTGCGCCTCAACTTTTAACCGTTATCACCACTCTCTATCAGCAAAACCATGTTTTCTGGTCTTAATGGATAACGAACTCCATGCGAACAATGAAGTCTGTTTGTAAAAAAAAAAAAAAATGAAGTTAAAGAATGACGTTTTACAAAGCAGAAACTAGTGATTAAACTTTTCTTCAACAAATATCTACATTATGTGAGTAAATACCTCAGAACTTTATACAAACAGTAGAGTACTCGACATTTTCTAAAAAGACAGTACAAAAATATGTATTCAATAAATAGGGCCAATTATGTGGAATAGCCAACCACATACAGAGGAAGCATTTTTAACTACTTAAAATGACGTTTAAAAATGGTATAAAATACTGTATTAAAATTCATTAAATAAGATCATATTTAATTACTAAAACGGCATACACAACTACAGAGAAAAATATTGAAAAAATAGCCATTGTAACGCATCTTTTAAGAATGTCATCCAAAGTATTATTCAGTTCATTCTCAGTATGTGGAGTTGTCAAAAACATTTATATGGTTCTGCACTTGGAATTTTAAATCTTACTTATATTTTTATTTGTATTTACTTCTTATACATTACAAATTACGTTTTATGAAAATTCACTTTTCATTATTCGCAACTAGTCTGACAAATACGCTTAAGAAATAATTTAATAGTAATGCGAAACACTTTAATTTATTTACGAGTGTTTCCTGTATATTTAAATCAAAAGAAATCAATCGTAGTACTTCAGAATGGTGCTCGTTAAGCAGTACGGTGATATCTCACCGTAAGCAAGAGCGTACGCGTCACTGCAAAGAAATTGAGTCCTGTAAGTACGATGTCATCTGTTACCACTTGCGTGAGAAATCGTTGTACCTGAAAAAGAGATATCAATATCAGTTTTATATCAGTTTTCTTTTCATTCGAAGTAGATTTCTAATTTACAAAGATTCTCACTATCCTACGATAATTGCATTATTCGACTGTTAATATAACTCCGTGTTGAAAACCTCGAAGTTTTAAAACGGTATTAAATATGAATGATTTGGACATTAAAAAATGTAAACAGATTTTAATTTAGGAAGCGATCTTTTGAGAACATTTGGAAAATGAATAGAGGTGAACTATTGAACAATGTCTTCGTCCCCTTGTCACGACCACTTTAAAAAACGTGTATTGATTTTCAGAAACCCATGAAAGAGTTCAATTACTTTTACAACACACAATAGGAAAATTGTCTAAAATATCAATAAATAGGAAGTGCCCCAGGTTTATTGTCTGATTCTTGAGAGATTTTCAGGCAATGAAGTAAAATTTTGTTTCCAATCGTTTATTTCATTTACAAGCTAGGCTCATTGAATAGTGCTATGTGACGTAGGGTATTTTGAAATTATTTGTATACTTTTTGCAAATGTTAAATCTATGGTAGTGTTTTCTCCTTGCAAATTCATAAACTAGTTCAAGTTGAATATCTTCTGAAAGTATTAATGTAAGAATTTAACATTTTCCTCACTACTGTGGAAATCGCTCATCAGTACAAGCGATATGCCACTGCTAGACCAAATGTCTCCGCATCTTCTGTTCTTTGGAGGTTGATGCCATTATAAAGGGGTTATTCAAGTTGTTGGTATAGAAAAGACAAATTGTTTCACGATTGATGGATACACTCAACTTCGTTACGGAAATTTATAGAATACACAACCTTACTCGGAACACCTAGAAATCTAGCTGTTTGATATGATCTGGGAAAAATGAACAAGTTTAAATGAGGAGATGTACTATGTACAACATTACATCGCTTCCACCTCATAATTCGTTTCAATCACATATGGAGTGCGAGAGAAGTGGGGCAAGTAGTACATAGGGTCTCGTAACCGGCTCTTAGTGAGAATAATAAAGTGGGGCATTTTAATATCTTGTCTGCCTGTTGGTCCTCCAGACTCGTTAAGGTTGCTTCTGAATGTCAACAAGGCTCTCCTGGGAGACTGCTGCCATTTTCAAAATTATATGGACGAGGAATATAGGGCTGCGATGTCGGAGAGGATACAAATGAGAAACATAATAGATGAAGAATTCTATTCCTTGGATTCCAAGATACTCAGAAGCTGGATGGAACCCAATCAATAAATGCATCATGTCTACACTAGGCGCGCGGTCGGTGGCCATCACTACCAACTGTGCGAAAGGGAATACCTCCAGGAAGCCGTCAGTGAATGCGTGTTAAAGCTCGGTGGAAAAACATGTTCAAGAAACCGTATAACATCCTGCCGAAAATGAGACAAAACTGACAGAATTTACAGATAATAAGCATGTGTAACGACACCAAATAAGTGACACGTAACTTAAATTTAACTAACTAATGCGCTATTGCATACCCTTTTATCATTGTAACATTATAGGACCGATTGTATTTTAGTATTGAAGTGCACGTATTTGTTTCTTATTCCATCACCAACGATCCACACATAACCCACATCGGATGTTCCGAAGTTCTCTGAACTTGCTTACATTTCCAGTATTTGCTGCACTACTGTTTGTTATTTTTTAGAATGGCCCTTGTATTTTTGAACTCATTCTTATTGAAAGTTTAAACACGGTCTTAGCAATCCTGGCCATACCTGACCCTCATGTGTCGCGACATTTTAAGAAAATCAAATTAATAGCAACGTACCTTTTTGAATTTTTGAGATACGCCTTTGAATTTTAGAAAGGGTTAATTTGCATAAACGCTTGTTTAAAACTCCACTATGTCCACTCCATTGGAATGATTGTCTCTGAGATATGATCCCGTTTAAGAAACAGGCGTCGAATCCATAAAGTCAAAAATCGTGGACCCAATTTGTGAGTGTACATATAACATCAACCGTCACGAATGGTACAGCGATGATGGCACAAACTCGAATTCCTACTCTTTAAAACGGTCTTAATTTTCCCCGTTAAAATATTATGGTGACATCATCTATTCTTAGCCGAGTTGTGGAAGTTTGAAATAACATCAACAGATATTGTCGCTCATTTGAGTGTAATTTCTTATCCACAATTGGCATCGATTTTAAAGATGCTTTGAAGTGAAAATTCTATCCAATTGTTAAAGGCCAGTACGGCCCGTTTAAAATAAGTACGCGTTTGTCATTTGAAAGGTATTGTGACATTCCTATTTATTAAACACCAAACTGAGTGTTCTGGTTGCCGTATACAGCGTAATTTATATATGTCGCCATCAAAGTAGTATTTTCTTCTTGTCAATGCAAATTTTATTATCTTTTTACATTTCGAGTACTCCAAGTTAGTTTAACGTCGTGAAGGTTTCTGCGTATCTCAGCGATAGCAAATCAGTGTAGTTAACCCACAGCAATTATTAACATCCCACAGATAACAGGTGATAGACACATTTTTTGACAATTAAAATTATCTTATCAACATTTCGAAATAAACATTTTGAAAGTATAACCTTGATATACTGTCGCAAGGTGAGTCTGAATTCGCTGTTTAAACAATTCGTTGCCATGAGATTAAGTGCATGTTTATTTACGTGAAATATACTGAGTTCTGATTTAACCTGCGATCCTTAAAACCAAATGGGTTTTACAAAGATTGCCCAATTATTTTCTGTTGAAATCAAAACAAAGCTAAGTGAGTTTTTGTAATTGTAAGTATTCATACACAATTTCTATTTGAACCTCACTTCAACCATTTAATCTCAATCTCAAGTTTTAATTTCTTATTACGTTTACCACGATTACTCATCCGCCTACTTTGCTTACTCGTCTAATATCAAAGGAAGACGTAGGGTAACGAATAGTCGCCAAATTGACGACGTGTGCGATATACACGCCTTTGAGTCATGCTGCTGGCGAGGGCTGAGCAGCGCGGGCTGGCCCGGGGGTTCCCAGGTGACCAGGAAAATCCGCGCCACGCTGCGCCTTCACCTGTTTGGAACAGGTCGCTCGCCGCAACGACGCGACCGCGCGCGCTCGGCGGGCACTGCGGGAGAGTGGGAGAGGGAGCGGGTTGCGAAAGCGGCGCAGGCGCTCGGGACGAGGACGGAGCGACGCTCGCGAAAAAGAGAGAGAAAAACGAAACAACGAACGAAAGCACTAGTCAAAGAGAAATAAAAGGAACAAAAAACAGGAAATTTAACGTCAACAATATGCGCAAGAGAAGGAAGGAGCAACTGTCGACTTCAGCCTAAGCAATCCACTCAGCAACTTATGTAACGTCTCTGAGAATAAATGTTACAAACTTCTAGAGTGCGTGGAGAGTCGAGAAAGATAACTTTCTGTCAAAGAAATTGTGACGGGAAATTTCATAAAACGGAGCTACCGTGTGGTTTTTAACGCTGATTAAGTAATTTCTTATTCAAAGGTATTCTGTCGATCACGTTTTGAAATGGTCATGGTGATTACATGTACCTGCCGTAACATCTGTGTATATGGGGGTTGTCTAACAATTAAGAGCAAATAAAACATGTCTTATTCATTTCTATGAAAATTTCCAATTTATGTTCGTTGGCAAAAAGTGATCATTTTCGACTCTTCTGCAAGCTCTAGACTTCTTAACATTTATTCTGAGACCCCCTTTAGATACATCATTATCCTGATGAACAGCAACATGTTTATAGAAATTCGCAGATGCTAATATGGCAGCAATTTTTATCCTACTGCTTTCCTGGTTTACATTTATTTACGAGGGATTAGAAACCTAACTAGTGCTAGAAAGTTTGATCCGTCTGTAGCACCACTAGTTTAAAAAATGATTAGTTTTCACGCGTGAAATAAAGAAAATTTTTAAATTTTTTTTTTTCAAAAATGGTTCCATTTTTTTCTTTTACCTTTTTAAATGGATAAGAGATAAAAACACTAAATAACAAGACGTTAACGTTATATGGAAGATATCTTGTGATTTCCAAAATTACACAAATAGATGTTCAAGTACTTTATAACGCTAATGGCGAGTAAGTACGTACTGTTGTGCACCACTAGTTTCATTACGTGAAGTGACGTCACCTATATTAGAATGCACACTATATAAAGTGGAAGAAAATAGAATTGACATTAATGTTGTAAAACAACTCAAGCGATTCAGTGCCGTGTTCCAATCCATTCCCGTTTTGTACGTGTTTTAGAGAAACTAGGAAGAATATGAGAGAGAACAAGCAGAAATATACGAACGTTGATAACGCGCGTCATATTTGATGAAGATAAAATAATACAACATCAACATTACTTAAAAATTCAGGATAATGAAGAGTTAATAATGAATATGGCATGACATAATTGCTTTCTTGTGTTATAGAGTTTCTTGAAATATTGGTGTTAAAGAGATGGCATTTGAGCACAGAAAAGTGACCACAGACAGCATTCTAACAAACATTTAGAATTCTTCTGTAAAGGTTTTGTTTATTTGGTTTTAAGTCGCTTTTTAACTGCAGTGGACAAAAGCGACCATCTGAATATATTTATAATAAAAATATATATATTTTAGAGAATCTCTGTGGCGTATTGTATTAAACTATTGAGTTACGTAATGGAATGCTCTCTTTTCACTCCAGACCTAAGAGGTACTCCGGAAATGTGATAGTGTTGAATAGAAATGTGACTTCGTGTGTACACAGTGGTCAGCGTTGCAGATTCGGAATATTAACAAAAGCAATTAATAAACTTGTGAATGCCATAAACTTCAAGAATATATTGATCAACTTTTGATGTATTGTTGGTTGATAGATTGTTTGATGTTCCCGGGTTCGAAGTGCTATGGTTATTAGGCCCGTTTATGTCATGAATATTTTTAACACCGAAACTCGATGTGTACCTCCCCAGTCGGCTGTTACGTAGAATTCTCGTCCGGACGGGACTGAATTTGACCCTGCTATACAGTTAGACTTGAAAATCCATCGCAGCAGAAATAACGGCAATGCCGAACCTGATCTGAAGTCAGTCGTTAGAAGTATTGTTGGCATTATATAAATAATTCAAATTGATGCCCTCGTTTCATTAAATCATTAAGCAGGCGCGAGCTCAAGCTGACTATAGTGCTACCTTGTGCGTGTTTCTTAAGAGGAGGGAAGAAATCAATTGCATAAACTTCTTTGAATGAAACATATAACAAATGAGATTAAATGCGATAATGTACGATGGGATAAGAGAGAGGGGGAGATAGAGATCTGTAGGTTTTGTTTGACCTTTCATAAGGGCTTCCGCCGGCTCGCTGTATAGGTTTACACCAAGCTAGTCTCTGATCACAAGGACCTTTCCGCACTGTAACTTGTATGGGTGAAGAGGTCCCAGAGACTTTAAAGAAACGTCACTAGATGCCAGAGCCGTATTGCTCCATTAGAAATATTGTTTTCTGCTGGCCGCAGGAGTGCTGAGAGATACTGGCAATTACTATTGGAAAACAGCTGAGGCTTCCAGTCACTACTCCTGACGGCATTTCGATTGTTTTCGCGTTGCTTAAAAGATGCCATGATTTAAAACTAGATTCAAGTCAATAACCTCGCGTCTACGTACTTATTTTCTTCGAGCATCCAAGGAAATATTTTATTTGGCAATTACATTCAAAAGAAGAAAATGCGCGAGAAGGCGTTTCACCCCTTCCCTTCCCCGAGTAACCGCCGCAGCTAGGAGCGCGAGTGCGGCAGGGGCGTGGGGGCGCACCTCGACGCCGTAGCTCTCTGGCGGGACGTCGTACAGCAGCTGCCGCGGGCCCCGCGACGACTCGAACACGTCGGCGGCGCACAGCGAGACGGCGCACGTCTTGAGCAGCAGGTAGCCGAAGGACCAGTAGAAGTAGAAGTTGCCCACGGCGCCCTCCGACTCCTCCGACGGCCTGCGCAGGAAGCACGCGCCACGCTGTAGGCTAGCAGTTCTTTGTTTATTTAATTAATTAATTAATTTATTTATTTATTTATTTATTTTTGAATGTGTTTAAAGTGCGGCTTTAATCTCACTTTTTTATGTAAAAATGTCTTTATTCTTCCGGGTATTAAAGTGGCATTTCAATCCCTCCGGGATTAAAGTAACCACAGAGAGGAATTAAAGTAATCCTTCCGGATTAAAGTAACTTCCACTATAATCTGAGAAAGAAAGAGTTTGGATAGGATATACGGTTAGTTCAGAGGATATACGGAGCATTCAGGTTAGTCCAGAGGATATACGGTTAGTCTGAGTCTACATGTACGTAAGTTAAAAACTAACCTTCAACAATAAATACCGATTCTCACAAGCTTTTTTTTAACAAACCTGTAAAATTCAAGCTTTGCTCATCCCAATCAATTTACAATATGTAAAAATATAAATATCAATTAAAGTCTTAAACACGTATCGTCATCAATTTTTCCTAGAGAAATACGTACGTACTTACCTGGGGATACCAACATTTTCCTTGTCACGTACTTCTGCCATCACCATGGAATACTATTTAGAAAATGATGAAAACATGTATGGTGTGATTTATTGTTAAAATTCTCAAGTACAATTTATTACGAAACAGTTCTTATTTTTCCGTCATTTCTTCATTTGCGGAAACATTTGAACTCTTTTTCGTAGATATGACTCGATTTTTCAGAGAATAATTCTGAAATATCTCGTTCTGCTTCTTTCATGATACCATTAGGAATTTGAAGATATTCATATTCAGAGTAAATAATATGTATCGTTTGTCCAATTAAAAAATTCCTCAATTCTTCCATGCAGAATTCAAAGTAGCTGAAATTACAGCCATCTAAAGGAGACCTCCAGAAGGAAGGCCCGCTGATAACTTTACTGCTTCGTCATTCGTGGCATAGGTGTGCAAGCGAAAAGATATTGTTTAAAAATAAAGTTTTGTGTATGACACGGGGTTTACCTGAGCTTTATTCACTCGAGAGAATTATGTCTCTCTGGACACAACTGTTCTCCCTCGTGAAGAAAGCTCTACTCGTTTTATAAATAACTATTATTGATTGATTGATAAGGTTTATGAGGATAAAATAATTTTTTCTTTATCCAAAAGACATTTTCCATTGTGAAAATTTGCCAATTTTTGTAATTAGAAATTTTTACTTTCCCGTCACATTTCTCTGTTCTCTAATTATCCTTTTTTTGAATTCTTCTTATAACATCACCCTAATGCATTACTAATTAGGTCCATGTTAATTTTGGTCTTTTCCCTTCACAACCTTTCCCGTACGTTTCTCGCAGATTTGGTGACACTTGCTTTTCACATATCCATGACATTGCACTTGGTTTTTCTGTGTGTAATTTAAATACGAAATTTTGCTTTCATCATATCTCAAATTTTCTCATTTTTAATTTTGTCTAATTTTGAAATTATTGCCAATTTTCTCGAAAATATTATTGTTGCGAATAATGTGAAATTGTTTTAAATGCCAAATTTGTGCTCCATGATTATAACACGTTTAATTACATGATCCTATATTACAGTATATAGTTATTTACTTGGGCCTCGTTTACATAAAAACGTGAACGCTCACCGGATTCCGGAAATGTGATCTTTCGAATTACGGAACATATTAAATATGCTATGCCTGAACTTTTTAATAATTTGATGTTTTCATATCCTACAACACCAAGTTCATTAATTATTTTTTCTGAAATTTAAATAAAATGTACTAGGTACATCTTTGTTGGAGTAATGTAAGTTATTTATAAAACACAACATTATTTCTTAAATTGAATGAGCATGTTCTGTTACTTAATTCGTGACTCATCATCGATGATTTAGATGTAAAATTTCCTATAAAATGTATTTTCATGCTGATCGCAGTCCTGGGGTTGATATACGATTGGCAGAAAAAAGAACGAACAAAAGCAGAAGAGTTAGTAGTTCATTTTCTGGTCTGGAACCCCTCTGATTCACAGAAAATGCATATGAGTTCACGGAATCCACAGTTTCCGCAACTCAAGTTCGCGGAAAAATTTCTTTGAGTACTTCCGTTTCCTCTGCCACTCCATCGTTTGTTCGTTCCCATTTCACCAATGCGCTATCATTATTATTCGTTGATTTATTCTCTTTTAATAGTTGAAAACATTTAAAATTTGAACTTATTAGGTAAATACATTATTGAAAAAGTCTGCATGAACGTCATGAAAACAAACAATTTACAACCTAATGAACATGACAAAAATATGACAAATTACGAACATTTTGTTTTGCAACTAAAGGTAAAACTATAATTTTACTATAATTTTTTCAACAAAAGCCCGTTTTATTGTCATATATTGTCCTTTTTGTATCTGAACGTTTGGCTGAATTTACTGAATGAAGAATATGAAATACTTAGAGTTTTGTATTTATTTTGTATTTTGATAATAATTCATCACGTTTATTTTGTTCTTAATATTTATTGAAATGACGAAGAGAGATTCAATTAAATTTACTGCGAACGTTTATGATTCTGTTATTGTTCATTGTAAATTGGTCTTTCCTTTGGACCAAAATGTTCTATCTCTATCTTTATTTTGTTAAACTTTTTTCCAGATGTCTTTGGGGTATTTGAGATGTTATCTTTAGAATATTATTCTCGAATTAATATCTAGGGGTGTTAGCATTGTTTAGATCTACATTGTCACAAATCAGGTGATGTTGACTTACCAATTTGAATCGCACTATTATGTCCTTGAAAATTTAGTGTGAACTCTCTGTGGCAACCATTGCATCCTAACAGTATCAATGCATACGCACATAAATATTCATAATTAACATTTTTGAGGTAATTTCCATACTAATAAAAACCTGAATATTTAACTGTTACTAATATTCTGAAGATTTTTCCATTAAGAGCTTCTTGTATAACAAAAATCTTCTTTCATTATATTCTCTTTTGAGAATATATAATATACTGTTATACTGAAGTTTAGTTTTAGTAAATGAGTCTTTCATTCCACTATTTCTTAAAATTGTTTGAGCTCCCCACACACAAACTATGATACTTCATAAATTGACTAATATCCGGCCCTAATGTAGTTTGCCTCTTCCTTGCAGCTGAGCATAATGTCTACGCTTGTTTGCTGTCACTCTTACTTGACTCTTACACCTCCGCAAATGGTCTGGGCAGTCTGTCAGACGACCACATCGACATTTATGATTCATCCTAAATTAGACAATGATTCATACGTACATGTTCTTAAGTTTGCTTCTGAGGCGAAACGACTCGAGGAGAGGCGCAATTTGTGACGTGGGCGATTCTTTCTTAAGAGGCGGTCCTTGTTTATATAACCCTACATTAATACATTAGATCGACATGACACAAACTTTATCTGTGACACAATAATTCATTCAATATACAGTGTCTTAAAAAATATAATTATTATACATAATGCTCATACACTGAGTAATTATAAGGCATAATGTAATATGATAATTCATAAGGTAAATAATTGTATGTTCTTGAGAGACGACTTCAGATTTTCGGAACTCTTTTCTAATATCCAGAAAAAATATAAATTAAGTACAAACAAACAAATAGCATTTGAAAGTATTAGGAGACATTTTGCCCAAAAATATCAAACACACATGTTTTATACACAAACTTCACATGTTTTTATAATGTATTTAGGCAAATAAAAAAACATATTTTTTTCGTGTATCCACTAGGTGTCAATTAAGTTTTAATTTATTTTGAGAATTCAAGGATTATGATACAGACGTGTTAATTACTGATGAATATTTTAGTTTGTACTCTGTTTAACTGATTCAGCATTTCAACTGTTTTGATGGTAATACGATATAGAAAATATATTATTGCTATTAAATTAGTTGAATTTGCAGTATGCCTCCCCACATTTTACCTATACAAAATAGAGATCTTAGAATTTCTCTAGTGAGAAAACAATATTATCCAAATGTTGTAGTATAAACGTGTTTATATAACCATAATAATTAGCATAAAAAGCAGCAAAAACCGAAGTATGTCTGATTTCCCAAAAGTTTTATTTTTCCTTTTACTGATAAAAAAAATACAGAAATGTGGATTGGCACTTTGTTGTCGCGACCTTTTAGATTATTTTAATATATTAATGAAAGAAGAAACTTTACCGAGCCATATCCTGCGTTTTTAATCATATATTTTATGCTTCTGGCCTACATGTGACTTACATATCTAAATGGAATTTCTGAGTTGCATAATAAAAGGGACAGGGCACGTGGCCGCCCTAAAAGTTTGAAAGAGGGCCAATAGCTTTACGTAATAAAATTTTGTATGTCAGTAAGTATGCTCAATTCCTGAATTTCCGCTTTTGTAACATGACAATTTGAGAAGTTGTTAATCGATATCCGGGGAAGAGTCTCTTCAGACCATTAATAATACTATTTGTCTCATTGTATATACTTTATTTATTTACTAGTAAATATGTCATAATGAAATCAGAAATGTTTAATGGAAGATGGACTCTAGAAATATTTTTTAGCCCTCCCCTCGCCTCCCCACTTGTTTCAGACTGCACACGTCTGTTAAGTTATGCGTATGTACTCGTATTCTGAGCCTATGTCTCCAAGAAACGAAATCCTACAGTAGTGTCTAACGCTTGCAGGGGAGGTAGTTTGAGTGCATGAGGCGTCTTCAAGCGCAAAAAAACAAAAAAACTCGCTGAACCGGTCTTGTGCTGCGCATGAACAAGTTGGACGTGCCGGCCGTGCGTTTGCTCACTTCATGCTATGCAGCAACTGTAGGCACACGAAGTACAAATTGTTGCCGAAGGAGAGCAGCACCAACTTAGATAAGGCTGCGTCCAGAGCCTTCGTGAGGCACGACAGACTATTGTAGTCTTCCCGCAGGGCACGCCATTCAGCCTGCAACACATCGCAAGATCACAATTGCGGAGAACAATTTATGTGGTAAACAACCATTCAATCTTGAAATATCTTTACTCGGTATTGCCAGAGCAATCGCACAAGTTTGGAATTTGGTAGCATACGTAGAAAACTGTTTCGAAGAATCTTGGTCGCCTTAATGTTCAGGAGATGACACTGCACAGACTTTTGACGAATTATAATTTTAATCACATACTCTGGTAAGATGGGAGATTTCCCGCAATGTACACTTCACAAAATCAGTTTACTAAAGTCCACAGGTATGGATGTCGTTGCGGTACATGAGAGCAGTGAAACTGTCTCATAAAGCTGCAGAAAGAAAGAATTATCTTCCAAAGACGTTCCCGGAGAAGAAATTCATTACTATTCCCCAGGGGAAGTATCTAGAACCGCTTCATTTTTGGGGGTGACTACTAGCAGAAGCGTAAAAACTGAGTAATTTCTTGGAGGAGTGTTTGGAAGATATTAAATTTGCAGATAATGCATTAATATCGCAGATGTTACTGTTCATTAATAAAAAAAATTGTCATTTCAGATTACTTACTGATACTAACGTCGGCCTCTTCAAACTTAGAAAAACTCATTTTTTCCGCGCGCCCGTGAGCGTGAGAGGGGCGCAGCAAATGAATCTGCGGTTGCAGAGTGGTGTGCAAACCTCCTTTCCGAAATTTACTGAACCTTTGGCTCTACAAGTAAATAGTTTCTTTTATACGTCTGAGAGAGACTTGCTCCTACCCCCCCACATACACACACACACATACATACACATCGAAAAAATTCCCGGAGTCCTCGTGGAGCGTGGCTACCTGTGGGAATCTGGCGTTTCCGGGAGCGTCAAGTGCTAAGGAATTTTTAATCGTTTAAGGTACTAACACTACTTTGTTCTCTGTACATTTTTATAAACGGGGCGCGGATAAAAGTGTTGCGGGCAGGCAGGCTACTGTGCTAAGGTCATTAGTTCCTTGAGTATATTGCTTATTCAAACGTGGGAGGGAGCGGTGAACTTCCGCTGAATGGCGAATTCGACGTCAACGTACACGTTGGCTGGCGGGGTTTCCCACAACCAGGTATCTCCTATCAGCGGGGCACCACCCCAGACGGGACAAGCTCTAAGCGCCCGACTGGAGTCCCGCCATGTGAGGTAGTGTAGTGCTTGTTGGTGTAAGTGTGTGTAAAGGGAGAGGATAGGGGAAGAAAAGGTTGCGCGCGGTCCGTGGCCCAGTCATTGAGGTTCTGCTCGAGCTTTCGCCTGGTGTTGAACAGAGAAATCACGGAAATCTACTGGGCAGAACAGCCGGTTGCTAGGATTCTTCCCCAGACAGCAGCTGAATTCGACCTTAGGTGTCTAGCTCGTGTGGAAAACCCTGCTACCGTCCGGAATCGAACCCTAGGACCTTCCGGTCCGACGAACTGCAGTGACATCGGCGGCCGCGGAGATGGTGTAACGGTTAGCGTATCGGACTGTTATACCAGTTTGTGGTTTCAAACCAGATCGAAGTGGAGGGAAGGTAAAGCCGGCTGTCCCATGTGAAAGATCCTCAAGCCTAAATGAAGCTTCTGAGCTAAAATTCAAATCGCCGGTTTCGTCACCCACGAAATATCTCCTTTCTCCGCAAGTTGGTGAAAGAAGCGTAGCGAAATTTGCGTGGTCAGACGGAAGAGCCGCTCTGTGATCTGAGTCTCGCCACATAAAATAAGGCAATTCAATTCAATTCAGTGCATGAGCGGTTAGCGCATTAGGCGGGCGCGTCTACCTGCGGGAGGTGCAGGCCGCGCAGCGCGCGCAGGCGCGCGTTGAGCTGGCGGAAGCGCGCGGCCAGCGCCACGCTCAGCAGCATGATGAGCACGTCCACGAAGCTCCACGAGAAGTTCTCCAGCAGCACGACGAGCGCCAGCGCCGCCGCCGCCCACGCGCCCGGGTAGCCCAGCACGTCGAGCGGCGCGTAGCTGTTGCGCGCAAACGGGGTCGTCCACCCGCCCGCGACGCCCCCGCACAGCCGCCGCCAGCGCAGCGCCGACCGCACGTTCGACAGCAGGTGCTCCGCTGCGCACCATGCCACATCGCTCTCTTGCTTATACCACACTCTCTTTTATTATTATTATTATTATTATTATTATTATTATTATTATTATTATTATTATTATTAAATTATCCCTTTAAATTTCAAGTCTGTTAAATACATTAATTTTATATATTTTTAATTATTATTATTATTTTATTAAAATATCCCTTTAAATTTAAAGACAGTAAAATAAATCCATTCTATATTTTTAAAATATTATAATTTTATTATATTTATTATTAAATTATCCGTTTAAGTTTAAAGACAGTTAAATAAATTAATTTTTTTCATTACTCCATTAATACGTCTCAACGAACATTTTTTGTCATTTTCAAGTACTAGTGTAACTTCTTGATTCGAATTATACACTCCGAATTACAAGGTGTACAAATCAATCTGTTATTTAATAAAATCGAAAAGTTATAGTTGAGAGAGTTAATCTATATGTCTTTGTTTGACAGGAAAAATCTAAACAGCATCTGTGGCCTGCGTGGGCCATCTGTGGGCAAAAGCAATTATCTGTGGGCCACTGAACGGCCGCCCTTCATAGGGCCTGGGTTAATCAGCATGGATTTATGGTAGAAAAGACGAACCGTGTTTGTGGCAACATCGTTCCCTCACACGAATCTTCCATTCATCAAGTTAATTCGTTGTTCGTGATACAAGTTACTTTGTACTGACGTCTATGTGTCGCAAACAAAGCGTTCGGGCACTGATGAGACATGCATAATGGATTATTTCCTCATGCTCTATCTTTTCCTATCTCCTGATTTCGAGGGCACCAAGTTCATTCTATAGGAAGCTCTCTGCCTCATGCCCTATAAAGAGGGTTATTCCTGAATTTCTCACTTTTTATATCGACGGGGAAGATTCTTAAGGGTGAGAAATAGGGCTAACAGAATTTTCCTTCCCATTTACTTCATGTTGAGAGAAAGAAAGAATCGCGGGCGCTCACAAGGGATATACATGACCTCGGACACTCAGAACCACACGAAACACACACACACACACACACACACACACACACACACACACACAAATCGCTCAACCCGGCAACAATGGTATGAGACATTCTCATGCAAACCTCATCTGTTGTCTACTAGCGCCTGTGGACGGTAGTTTTTTGTACCTCCATTAACAAATACTTACTTCAAATGTGTGACAAGTGTAACTGTAGTAGGAGGCCATCTTTTGGAGTGATTGTTTATTGGTTATGGGTGAACATTTGCCTTTGCGAGCCTTTTCCAGTATAAATGTTGAGGACCCCCAAGTTCTTGATTTCAACGTACAGGAGAACATTTATGAAGAGTATAATAATCGTAGCTTCATTTCCTATAGCAAACTTATGAGGGTTTGTAAACGGATTAGAAGGAATTGGAATTGCAAGTTAATATTGGATTATGTGTCTCACAGAAGGCGAGTTCGAGCTCAATTGAAGAGAAGCATGCAGTCACAAATAAAAAACTTTAAAAGAATATGTAATGTCACAATTTGATCTGCCAAAAGGGTATGAATATTCTCATTACAATTGGCTTCTACAAATGAGGAGACTAGAAACAGAGGAAAATGTAGCTAATAGCTATACAGTAATATGTGTTGTTGTTGTTGTTTTCTTTTTTTTTGGCATTACCAGAATTCCTCTCTTTGACTTTGAATAGGTAATCATTCAAATGTCCCTCTGATTCGCTTTTGATGACTCATACCACTGTCTTTAGGTTGAGTGATTTATGTTTTTAGCATAATTTTCTGAGGTTCTGATCTTCCGATGTCACGCACATCTCTTGGTAGTAGGCTCTTATGTTCTACTACGGTAGCCTGGAAACAATCAGATCAAATCTCTGATGGCTGAGAGTTCATTACAACCACGAAGCTGTAAAATGCTCTGGTCACAGAAGCTTTTGAACCAGCTGTATGCTTGTGAGCGAAAATCTATCTCCCCGGTGGCTCGAACCCAGACATTCCCGTCCACTGAGTTTCACCTCTGCAACTTAATGCGTTCAATAACACGTATTTGAGAAAAAGAAAATGCTCAATTTTTATTGCATATCAAGTAATTTTATTTGAAACAGTGGTATAATTTCCTCATTAAATATTTAAAAATTTCGAAGGCGTATTGTATCAATTCCATTTTTTCCACCAGAACGTGATTTACAACATAGTTTTCTAATTTCAGCATTTTTTGTCGCAAATCATAATTTTAGCTGTTTATAGAGTTGGAAAGTTAATTAGAAACTTCTAAGAACTTCGCTAGGGACTTTTCCAAAAACAATTATGTTGAAGTTTGTAAGGAATTAATTTGAATTATTAGAGCAACTCTACATCCACAATTTCAGTACTCGTTTCTGCTTCGCGAGCACAAAACACTACGAGACCGCACAGCAGTGCCTTGCTGTATAAGAAGGGGTGTGTCGGAAGTTGTAAAACTGAAAGAATCTAAAAGTGTTTGCTGAGATTATCTGAAGAATCCTATAAGAACAAGAAAAAGTTGCCTTCAATGATGTCAGAGACGTTATCAAAATAATACGTGATAATGTTTGAAGGACGTTTATGAGAACGGTTTGAAGAAGAGGATTGTTTAAATGACATCTCTTTCAGAACAAAGATGGATTTGAACAATCTTACAGCATCAGTCTTATCTTTCGTAAATTCATCTCACGTCGCAAGGTTTGTTTGCTTCTTTTCATCAAGAGTAAACAAGGGTTGCAAACTGTCAGACTGAAGGAGATTGGATGCTTAATTCTCTCGGAACATATGTGACTGTGTTCAATGCTCTGTGTGAAGCATTAAATCTTGAATCGCTGGATTTCATTATCGCTCTCCACCAATAAAGGGTATATCTTAGGGCTCTGCATTAGAACCAAATAAATTGCGTTAGAAGTGGCAGCAATTAAATAGCTGCAACTTCTAACTTAATTTAACTTCTAACTCAGAGATGAAACATTTTTAAAATAATTAAATAATGGTGCACTGATTGTAAATAGGCAATTTACTCCATTTCCTCAAAAAACTGACAATTAACTCCATTTCCCAAAAAATACGTGCGACCACTATTACAACTTGGACCGCTATTTAAATAAGCATTTCATTTATCGATTTATTGAAATTGATATGTTTTTAATTGAATGTTTATATCTTGTGTTTTTTAAATATTCTGATACTTCTGTAACAATATTTTTAAACTATATTATTGACGCAATTTCAATTAAGAAACGTCGGAGAGCTACTATTGTAAATCTTATAGCTTTCTTAATGATCTCATCTTGCGTAGGCCCGGGTACCTTGTAAATTACGATTTTACGAAATTTGAAAAATAAATTTAATCTAAAAGGCTAATTCGATTGAACAATTGAATGGATTTATAAACTTATTGTCAATAAATTACATAATTACAAAAAAATATTAATACTTCAGTTATTTTTTAGCACAGCCTGAGAAAGTTTCACACTGTACTAAATAGCGTAAACATTTATCGATCCCTAACCATTCCATACACATTATTATTTCAGTGATCAGACATTAAGTTGTTATAAAACAAATTGTATTCTGCATTTCGTTTTTTTCTTCTTAAGATTGAATTGAACACGCGTATTTACATTGATACATTTCTGTGAATGAAGTCAGAGAATCTCCTTTTACTTGTTTCCTTCGTCTTAGTATATCTTATAACTTTGAAAGTTCGAACAAATACTGTAATAGTCTCCACTCAGGACTGTTACTTAAAGAAAAGAGAGCAAGACATGTAGCTATGAAACATAATAAAGTGTTATTAAATATAGGAGTAATGTACAATGTATATTTCAATAACATTTAAGTTGATTTTAAAATATTACAAATATTTTATGTATATAATATTTTATATAATGGTCATGTTCCTGGTAGTACATCGCGTGAATGCGCCAGCATATGTAGCTACGAGTCGGTACTGAAGCTTCACAAACTGAGAATTTGTAGGTTCAAGTTATTAATGATAATTTTGTGCATTAAGTAGCATGGTTCGGGTTAGGGCCATGGACAGCGCGCGATCCTTCCTTCCTTTCTACCTTCCTTCTTCCTGTTCTCACTCCCATCCTTATGTTCGAGAAATGCTCATCTCGGTATTGTGTGTCCTCATTGATCTAAAGAAGAATGGAGGAGCACTCCAAAATTGTGGATGGCAATTCAAATGGAAGATTGCCGATGTCCGATTCATATAAAAAAAAGAGGGGGAAGACGGATTAGAAAATCCCTAGGTGAAGTAGCCCAGAGTTTACAAGGTTTTTATTAAAGTGTAATGAGGAGGAGAAAACGGAAAAATGAGGAAGACAAAAAGAAGAGAAGGAGGTTAGGAGAAGAAGAATGATAAGAAGGAGGAGTTAAGGAGATGAGAAGGATAAGTAAGAGGAAACAACAAAAAGGAATGGGAGAATAAACAAAAAACTAAGGCGAGAACTATGCGCACAAGATGAGGCAAAGGAAGAGGAGACGAAGGAGAAGAAAAACGAAGTACCGATATGAGAACAAAAAGAATAAGAGGAGGCGGAGGACAAGAAGATAAGAAGGAAGAGGATGGGAGGAGGCGGATAAGAAAGAAGAGAAGTAAAATAAGAAGCAATAAGAGGAAGACAAGAAGAAGAGGTGGACAAGTAATGAAGAATTGGAGATGGAGAGGGAGAAAGAGGGAGGAGGACGGGGAAAAGGAGAAGAGAGGAAGAGGAGGCGGAGGAAAGGTGAGTGAGAAGAGGAAGAGATGGAGTAGAAAGGGAGAAGAAGTGAAATCAGAAGTATAAGAAATAATAAGCGGGAGAGAAGAAGAGAACAAGTATGGAAGAGGAGCGGAAGATGAAGAAGGAGGGGGTGAGAGAGGAAGAGGCGCTGGATGAGGGAAAAGCGACAAGAGGAATGGATGGAAGAGTAGAAAGAGAGGATAAGAAGAAGTAGAAACAGACGTAAACTAAGAAGATAGAGGAGGGAGAGAAGAAGAGAACGAGTAAAGAAGAGGAGCGGGAGATGAAGAAGGAGGGGTGAAAGAGGAAGAGGAGCTGGAGGAGGGAAAAGCGACAAGAGGAAGGGATGGAAGAGTAGAAAGAGAGGATAAGAAGAAGTAGAAACAGACGTAAACTAAGACGGTAGAGGAGGGAGAGAAGAAGAGAATGAGTAAAGAAGAGGAGCGGGAGATGAAGAAGGAGGGGTGAGAGAGGAAGAGGAGCTGGAGGAGGGGAAAGCGACAAGAGGAAGGGATGGAGGAGTAAAAAGAGAGGAGAAGAAGAAGTAGTAAACTAAGAAGACGCAGGAGGGAGAGGGGAAAAGTCCGAGCTAAGAAGATAGAGGGACGGGAGGCGGAGGAGGCGGGGGCGCTATAATACCTGCGGCGAAGAGGAAGACGGCGAGGGCGAGGGCGCGCAGGGAGCGCGCGAGCGCGGGCAGGGGTCCGTGGCGCCGCGTCAGCGCCGCCTCCGTCGCCTCCCAGCGCCGCATCAGCGCCGGCCACTCGCGCGCCAGCTGCAGCAGCAGCAGCGACGCCGCCACGTGCGTCCCGCAGAACACCGTCGACGCTGCGCACGCACTCACGCACTTAGACCCAGACCGCAGCGCTCAGTGCATTCTTCCCTTTCTTACACATACCCTGCACTTAAGCTTCCGCGGCTAGAATCCATAAATTCTCGGCTATCCGGGAGACGCCGCGTCGTTGGCTGGGAGGCCGACTGTCCTGAGGAAGCCTGTGACATGTCAGGCGAAACGTCGACCTCCCAGCCAACGACGCGGCGTCTCCCGGATAGCCGAGAATTTATACATACCCTGTTGACTAATGACTTTTGATCTCGAAATGCATTCCTATTTATCATTTGGTTGTATTTTATATTATGAAGACGATTAATCGCATTTCACCAGATGATGTGAGCAAATGTGAAGTTATACATGTTTAATAAGTGTTAATAAAAACATAATTTCGTTTGTTCTGGTTGTCATACCTACCAATAGATTCTGATTCGTTAAAAAAGAGTTAGCATTCACAAGACATTCAATTTTCTGTTGAAAACAGTGCCATCAGCATGAAAAATATATAGACGGAGAAAGCTATAGAAAGAAGAATCTAGAAGATTTATGTTGGATTAGACGATCCTTCAATGATTAAAAAGTAAAATGCTCAAGAATGTCGTGAGTTTCTTACATCGATATAAATCAGGAAGATCGAGGTTATGAGCAATGAGAGAGATCAGTGCCGGAATAACGATCCACGGGCCCCCTAGATCACATAGATGGCACCCCGCCCCGGTAAAAAAAGGTAGACGGGGAAAAGAAACCGTCCCTAAATGATTTGAGGACGATTTCGCATAAATAAACATTTTTTCTGCCAATCTCGGTGTAACTGAGAGGTGGCTACGTATCTAGAGATGGACTCTCCACATTAAAAACATGTGAGCCCTGACACCCCCCCCCCCCAGGTCGGTGGCCCTCCCCAGGCACGTGCTTGTAAATCCGACCCTGCGAGGCTTAGTAAAAGTGTACTCCCGTTTCCGTAGCAAGGTCGAAATTTCATGTATCCACAGCTTGCTTTAGATCACCAATCACTGAGGACGCAGGGCTGCCGGCGTGTACTCACAGCTGCGCAGGAAGGAGAGGCCGACGTGGGCGAGGCGCACCACATTGCAGGCCGTCATGAGCACGGAGGCGAGCAGCGCCGCCAGGCAGTAGGCGGTGCGCAGCGACAGCCAGCGGAAGTGCAGCGCCGACGCCGACGCCGCGCCCACGCCGTGCACCGGCATCGCCGCGAACGCCTGCGCACCCGCCCACGCACGCCCGCACGCCCTCACGCACACACGCAGCGCGCGGCCTCCGCGAGCTGTGGTAGTTGATTAGTGCTGCCGGGCGATTCAACCGCGAAGGTGCCATGGGTGTAGAGATTGTATCGCTGGAGATGGCGAGATAAATGGTGAGATCCGGCGTCGACATACACGTCGGCTTGAGGATTGCCCCCGACCGGGTATCTCCCCCAGCGGGGCATCGTCTCAGCCGAGACACGCTCTACGCTCCCAACTGGTTCCCCGGCATGTGTGGTAGTGTAGTGCATGTAAGTGTAAATATAACTAAGGGATGAAGAGAGAACAAGGCAGAGGAAGGAAAGATCGCACGTGGTCCATAACCCGTTTTTGTTACTGCTCCAACATTGGCCTAGTGTTGATCGGAGAAACGACGGAAAACTACCGATCAGAGCAGCCCGCCGCTACAATTCTCCTCCAGAGGGCGGCTGAACTCGGCGTGGCTACCTTGCTAGGGTCGAAAATCCTGCCAGCGTCGGGACTCGAACCCTAGAACCACCCGGTCGGAAGCACTACAGTGACATCAGTTGCCGCCCTGAGACGTCTAAGCCGGTGCCACCACACGCAAAGGCCGGTGTATTAAGAGTGGAATACTCAATGGTGTGAAGCGCCCAAGGCACTTCTTGTTGGAGTAATTTTTGGAGTAAGAAATGAATCCGAGATTATTAACTACTGAAGCAATTAATTGCTCGAAGGTAGTGTTTCTGTGAGATGGGATAATTCTCACCCGATGGAACATACAAGTTAGTTGCGGATTTTTCCCCTCCTGAAATATCCCTAGCGGGGCACCGTCGCAAAAGCTCTATGCTCCTGACATGTCTTTCGGCATACGTGATAGAATCGTGCATGTTTGAAAGAAAGGGAGGAGGAGATAACAAAGAAGACCAAGAAAAGATTGCGCACATTCCATGGGTCGTTTATTACAGTACTGCTCCCGCATTCTTCTGGTATTTATCGGGGAAACCAAAGAAAACTAAAGATCTTAGAGCTTGTCCCGGTTGGAGCGATGCCCTACTTGACAGTGGAAGATATTTGGTTCACGAAAGCCCTGCATCTCGCCATCAAGCTGGGAAAGATAACTGCCACAACCGCGATATAAAACATGCTCTATGCTTACGGGACTAAAGACATTAACATTTGACGCGCCCCGAAACAATAATTCAATCGATCAAATAGCTCTCTTATTCCCGTTCAGCGAAAGTCAGATTCGAGTTATCAAAAAACAATTTTAAGAATGTTAATTAACTACATAAATAAAACAGTAAATATACTGCAGTTTACACTCTTCAACTTTAATAAATAAATAACACTCTCTCATTCTAATTAGCGTAAGCTGACATCAGTTCTCGTGCATTCTAGCTGAACTAAGTGCGTTTATTACAAATGCTTCTCTGTTTAAATTGTAATTTAAATCTACAATGAAAGTTAACTAGTGCTATAGCAAATTGTCTATTCTTGGCTTAGAAAATATGGTTTATTCGTTCGATTTTAATTTGTTTTACAACAATCAAATCTTATTCCTTTTCTGAAAGGTACTTTTATACTATACAGTTTAGTAAAATTGTTCCTTGTGTAATAATTAGGAAGTAGAATGGAATGTTGTTTGAAAATGAAAATCGTGTCGATACAGAAATCAAGAGCAAAATTAAATTATAAACAACATAGATAATTGCACTTTTTGTTCTATCCGTTGCTAAGACCTAAGACTCATGGACTCATCGGGTCAATACATTGAAGACGGACGTGTTTTCGATGTACATTTCGGTTAGAGACCATTAATAGACTGGAATTTAACAAAGCCTTAAAACACGACAATCAATAGCATCGATTGGAGAATATTTTCACAGCTGACATATCTATTCCAAGTTTTACTGCAGTTAGTTTATACTGAATAAAGTAGAATTGATGATTATTGCATCCTTTATTTGAGATATATTTAATATAGGGAGAATTGTAACTTGTAATGGTCAGTGTTCCTGATTCATACTACCTTAATTTAAATTAACCTGAAATGAATGACATTACCAACATCATTGGAATATATCAGGGAGTAATTCTTTGTAAAATCCAAGTTCGTTTGTTTGCGCCTCGGAAAATTTCAATACAACTCATTTGCGTTATCTTTCCTTTACGTTCTTGTGCAAAGTAAAACACATCTTTTTCTTTAACTACATTCAACAATGAAATTCAATAATGACTCAATTCGTTATCTTACATTTAAAATGTTTCTCATTCACTTCTTTAGGGAATACAATGTTACGATAATAAATAAAACGGATTTCGTATGCATACATGTGTACAGTTGTTAAGTTATTTTCAACCTGTTCTATTGATTTCCTTTGGCGTTCACTTTGCGAATTTTAAATTACGAATACGGGTCATTCTAGTTTGCATTTTAGTTTGGAGAAATTACAGCACAAATTCCTCAACGTTTATGGAAATTCTGTTGTGAAAACTAGTGATACAATAGCGGGATAATTCGAATTAACTACTTATTTATTTGAAAACGCTTGTAAATGAACGTGAGAACACTTTCATGCCATATTTAAAGAATTTGAGAAACTGTAGACTCTACACGTTGAAGATCATATTTATTAAAAACTATTTTCTGCTACAATATTTACATTGTATTTTTTCTTCATTATTGCGCTAACATAAGAGATCTCGGTGACGGTTCGTGCCCTTTTCTTAATAGCAAGAAAGACAAAGAAGTCAAATGCATAAACTTCTTCAAATGAAACATACCACAAATTCGATTACACGCGTCGATTTGCGGTTTGCCTATTAGCATGTGCTTCCGTCAGTCCACGTTCCGAAATGTTCAGGCATTAACCGCTCTTCCCTCATCCGAACGCGTCCTCACTCCCGGCCCTTGTCCTTGCCGGCGTGTGACATCGCCCCCGTCACGAAATGCGTTGATGTATCTACACGCGTGTAGACAGCAGTTCAAGACCGGAGATTTTTAAATCTTATGCTGTATTGTTCTGGCAAGAAACGTTTCCTCTTTTGGCCGCAGAAGCGCTGTGAGATATGGACCACATACCCTCGAAAGTAGGAAAAAATGACAGGTTCTGTACAGTTTCTCCACAATTAAATCGTCTTTCCGCTGCTTAAATGCGCGCGTTATTTAAAATACGATCAATGTAAATATCCTTATAGCTATCAATTAAAAAATATCTTGAAACATCAAAGCAAGTACATTATTTGGGAATTACATTCAGCAGAAGATGTTTGGGTGAAGAGGACTTCCTTCACTTTTCTCCGCTAAGAAACCGCCATCTGGATCTTCTTGTGAAGACATTAATGACTGCTCTTGAACGAGGAGAAAAGGTCTAATGTGGATTTACGTTATTCAGCATATCTCTGCCTCAAGGCTAGAATTGGAAACAATATTGGAAAGAAAATATTCCTACAGGGAATGCCTAATTGGAATCAACGGAAACATATGTAAAGTTAGTGAAGATAAGTCTTATCTGTATTTCGATGTAAAATGCTTTGCGCATTTTCCCTTGGCTAGGCTCAAGGATGTTTTGTTAATCGCGAAGATCAAAGGTTTGAGCTTCGCTGTCGACCTGGAAATGCGCCAGATACGAGCGTCGTAGGGGTCGTATCAAAATGTGCTCATCCAAACTTAACCAGCTATTTTAACACGTGCGACTTTTAATTCACCACCCATTGATTGACAGATTTATGTTGCCCACTGCTGTAGACATTAATTGCGTACACACTCAGGTTGTGTGGCGGGAGTTGGCACCGGCTGCAACGGGAGATCTGGCGCCGACCAACAGTTCAGTTAACGCAGTGCCTTCCTGCAGGTATCTCTCCCATTACGGCACCGCCGCAGCTGGGACAAGCTGTAAGCTCTCGACTAGTCTCCCAACTTGTGGGTATGTCGTGCATCTAGGTGTCAAACATGCATGTATGTGTGTGTAAAGAGGGGAAGAAAGGGGAAAGAAATATCGTGCATGGTCCGTGGCTTGTTTGAGAAGGATACTGCTCCGGTAATCGCCTGCCGTTGATCGCAGAACCTACGGACAACACCCGATCAGAGTAGCCGGCCGTTAGAATTCTCCCGACAGCGGCTCAGCCTGACTTAGCTGTCCAGCTAGTGTCAAAATACGCTCACCCCCTGTTACGCAGCGCATTCCACACGTATTGTACTATGTGTCCGTGGGTTGTGTCTGGCCGTGAGGTGTCCGCCCGCGTCCGCGCCCTCACCTGCGCGCTAAGCAGCAACGGCGCGAGGGCGCGGTGCAGCGAGTGGCGTTGCTCGAGGTCCTGATCCGCCGCCAGGCGCGGGGGCGCATGCGCGGCCTTGAGCGCGGGCGCGGGCGCCGCCGCCAGCCCGAACTCCTTGGCTGGCAGCACCCACAGCGCGGGCTCGGCCGGCGCGCGCGACGCCACCCCGCGCATGCTGCGTCGCCTGGCGCCGCGGGCCGTCTGCCGGCCGCGTTCGGCCACCGCGGCGCCGGCCACGCCCCCCGCCACCCCCGCCGCCCCTGCCGCCCCCGCCGCCTCCGCCGCCCCCGCCGCCTCCGCCGCCCCCGCCCCGCCGCCCCCGCCGCCCGATCTCGGCCGTCCCACTCCCGCGCCGCCCCCCGCCACACCGCCCCTGCCCCGTCTTCCGCCCCAACCTCCCCGCCCCCGCCGCCGCGCGCCCGCCGCCCCGCCCCCGCCGTCCCACCCGCGCGGCCTTGCCCCCGCCCCCATCCTCGTGGCCCCGTTACCACCCCCATGGCCCTGCCACCCTTGCGGCCCTACCCCAGCGGCCCCGTCGCCTCAGCCGCGACACCACTGCCCTCGTCCCGCCGTCCCAGTCCCATGGCCCCCACCCTGTGGCGCCACCGTCGCGATACCGCCCGCCCCCGGGGCCACACCCCCTGTCGCCCTGCCCTCGAGACCGCCCGGCGCTTACGCCGACCCTGACCCGCCCACATCGCCCGCCAGCCTTTCCCTGTTGTCGACTGCGCGGAACAGCTGGCGCGCTCCCGCCTGCGAGGTCGATCTCGCGCGCCCATCTCGCGCCCTGCCCTATCGCCCTTCGCATCCCGAGCCTCGGAATGGCTGGGCAGTCCCGCTGTCACAATAAATACGGGCGAGTTTCGCGTGGCTCTTGTTAGGCCCATTCCATTCCACACCTCCGTTGTCATATTCACAGAAATTCCTATATTTCTGGTGTCACCTCCGAGGCTCTTTCATACACACACACATTGTCACCTCGCTACTTCTTTTTAATTTTCCGAGGCTTTACGCAGTGCAAAGGAAACATGTTGGATTAGGTACAAAAATAGAGAACGATATTTCGGTGGTAAACTCTGTTTCGAGACTCCCTGACGTTTTTACCGTCAGGTGTGTGTATGAGGTGTAGATGGATGTGTCATGTATAGTCCAGGAAGAGCGCTACTTGGTACATACGTCTGGATTATGTTACTATCATTCGAAAGATGTTTCACATTGATACAGCTTGCGAGAAGATTTATCATTTTTGTAATATAAAACTGTGGGAAAACAGTAAAAATTACATCTTATTCTAAAGTGTGGGAATTTGAACGATGGATGCCTGTTCCCCCTGCCCAGTTTCCTCCTAATGTGTCATCTCGCCCCAAACACAAGAGGATAGTTGATGGGGAAATAAACACTATGTTTTACAATGAGAAGTAAGAGTAAAAACAATAAAATTCTAGTTTTACCTACCCTACAGTAGTGGTGACTCTGTGATTAGACCTTAAGCCGGTCTTGTTATGTTCCTTTCCCACCCCCTCGATCACCAACCTCATATGATTTACTTGGTTGCAATAGGTGTGGATACGGGTGTTGCTTTTTGAATATAAAGTTTAATGCCGTAAAATTGTTCCGTTTTACCTAATCTATGGTAGTGGGAATCGAATGTAATAATGATATTTGGGAAACCTTGAAAAGAAAATCAATAGCTAAATTGTTTTATTTCTACCAACCATTACATTTTCGAAATACTGCATTTCAAAAGACAGATGAGGCAACGTATCGGTATGCCACGCATCCCTGTGCTCCTTATTTTCGGTTGACTGGCGGCGGCATTGCTGTTTGCAACCCACACCGCGCTTTCTTTGCCGTTCTTAACGCACAACTGAGTTTTGCTAGTGTGTGTGATTCCTTCCCGCTTTACGGAATCCTTACATACCAAGGGACACCCGCGGCACTTCTTTGACTTTCAAGCATTTCTTTAACCTTTTCTGCATTCCTTCCCTTAGTCTCATATCGCCACGGCACACTCCTCAATGTTAATTATAACATCTCAATCAATTGTTTCGAAATGCCACACTCCTTTCTCGCCCGCGTTACTTTGTCTTCCTTGTGTATGATGATCCCGATGTACCTGTTGCAGCTCGTCTATCATCTGCCTTTTCCACTCTTGTGACTAGTTAGATGTGGTGATAATCTTCCCTGTTGCCTCTTGAGCTATTGCGGCAGCCAATTACGTCCCCTCACCTGATCATCCTCGTCTACACCACAATCGCCTGAATCAGCTTTATTGTGTGTCGGGCTCCTAACACTTCCGTCCCAATACCCGTCAATACCTCTCTTACATGACCCTGTGACCAGTTGACAAGTATTGAGGGTATTATACCATCTGAGAGAATAACCGAGGCAACATATTACAACGGGCAATGAAGTGGTTACGGTAGGTAAATAAAAGAATGTGAAACAGGCATTGATGTTAGAACTAGAGCAGAAGAAGAGTAGTTATGTTTGAAGTGAAGGAATGAGAAGAAAATATGATCTCGCAAACGAGAGATGTACACGTACAATAGAAGTAGTTTTAAATTTAAGAGGCTATTTTTTAACTCCTTCCACATGCGATTTAACCCCTCACCTTCCCCCTTGAGTTCCCACCGTTGCGATTTCAAACTTGCAGTCATCTGCTTGTTATGCTCTGCAAATAGCCACTGAATAGTCAATTTCCTTTAAAATTACATTTTGTTGGTCTAATTTCTTCAATCGTCACGTTTTCCATTATAAATTCTACAGTGAATTATATTCGCGCCCTGTTTAGAGGTATTGGTGGGTGTCACGTCTTTTCCTCACTTTCTAATTTACAACTTTCCTATTGTTTCTATACAACCAAATTTGACCATAACTGTCATAAACGTTTTATTAATGTTCCGCTAAATTAATCTTACTCATATCTCTAATTTTCCCTGCCTCCCTTTCTGTCTCCTTTTCCCCCTAGTTTATTTGCCTCCTCTCTTGGTAGTTGTCTTTAATTTTGCAACCCCTTCACATCCCTATTACCCTCGTATTTCTAAACCCGCTCTTTCGATGGTTTCCATCACAGACCTTCATTCACAAGTAACATCAACACCCCTTCCACCAACCTCCCCACCGCCTCTGCGGCGTAGGCCACTCATCGATTAGGCGCATCGTACCACTTAATCGGCCTTTGGCGACCACCGCCCGAGATACCCAACCCCTCGCATCAGCGTGCAGGTGTGCGCAGGCAGCATTAAACCATCAGCGAAATGTCCTCACTCGAAATCAAGAATAATCGTTACCATCTAGGCTGTCATTTTTTATTTTTTGCTTACCACCGTGTCAAACTGAACATGTACGCTGGTAATTATACTTGAGTTAACAAAAATGTTTATCTCCTTTGCCGAATGAAACGAGTCATACT
Source organism: Gryllus longicercus (assembly GCA_038098605.1). NCBI lineage: Eukaryota > Metazoa > Arthropoda > Insecta > Orthoptera > Gryllidae > Gryllus > Gryllus longicercus. The sequence goes on along the minus strand of JAZDUA010000193.1, from coordinate 1,702,032 downwards.
TAGCCTTAAATATGCACGATACCCTGTACGGAAAACGTTTTGGAAAACGTCCTTTTGTGTAGTAGTATATGTTTAAAGTAATTGGCGTTTCAGTACATAATACGGCTTGTAATACTATTTTCAATCAAATTATTTACTATTCATGAACTAGAATGCTATAGTTCTACATGCTAAAGTACTTCCAGTGGAAAAGGATAATTTGTAAATACAAACTCCTTGAATCATGTGCAAACAACCTTAGCCCATAATTGTAATTAATAATTGACATTTTCAGTATTATTAAGAGTACCTACTATTATAATATAATCTCATGTCAGAATCAAATTAAAACATTTCAGCAATATCTAGTCCATGTTTTAGGAAAGTCATGACCTTCCCGTTCTATTTAATTTACCTTGGAAATGTAAATGAAGGGACTTCTAGATTTGATGACCAATATTTAAACCCAACCTCTGCATTTGCTGAGATACTCTAAAATTACGATGTTATTGAAAAAATTAAAGCATAAAATTTGGAAGAAGTGAAGACCTACATAGAAATGGAACAAAGATATAAAAGACGTAGAGAACTGGACGGTACATTGTAGAAAAATCTATGTGGTGATCAAAATTTGAGCTGCTTTTTCTCAGAGGTGAAGCGTATGAAAGCTTGTCTTTGCATCGTGAGTTGTCTTTTTTATTACTGTATTTTTAATGAAGCTTCAATGTAATTGCTTTTAGACACTTCAAGATCCAACTTCTTGATCATTTCAATGGATGTCTTAAAATTCTTTTCGACGCTACGAATAAAATATGCACTACCCTTTCGCCTTTGGAAGTTTGATATTGTGTATTCTGTACCTTCTATGCAAGCGTCTTTAGTGCTACTGAGATTAAACGCGATGATATTCACGGCAAAAATATCATTCTGTGAATTTAGTTTATATGTCTAATAATGCGGAGAGGGAATGAATTTTGTTCGCGTGATTCATGAATTTGGAATCTGATGAGTCCGTGAGTAAGTATATGTGATAAATTAGTTACGATTTAGCAATAGAATTGAAAATATTTCAAATAATACTAGAATGTGAGCAGCTTTCGCCAGTGGCGAAACATTTGAAACCATTGGAATACACTTAATTCTGTATTTTTGAATTGTAAACTTATAATTATTTTGCAAGAAAAGTCCAATTATTTTATTGTTTATCTATTTATTTATTATCTATTTGTTTATCTATTTTTGAAGTACATACCTAAGCAAGAACAAGATGAAGTTAAAACTAAAGAATTCTATGTAAGTACCTTGAATTTGAAAGAGACTACTGGTATTATATAGTGTATAGGAGGTGTAACGGAATAAAAACAAGGAATTACGTTTTGAACTTCATGTATTGAATATGATACAGAATAATATTTTTTCATTTTAATTAATAATTAACACACACTTAGATAATTGTTTTCATATTCGTATTATAAGACATACATCTTTACTAACTTATTACTTGAGTTATTTATTACTATTTATTCGCTTCAGTTGTGTGTGTCGCCAGCGCCCTCACGGACAGACGTCGCTCTGGTTGGAGGAGCGCTCCTGCGTGGCCTTCTGCTTGGTGCTCAGCCCATCCAGCTGCAGCAGCACCACTTCGTACGTGGCCACGGTGCCCGCCACCTGCGCACACATGCACACATGCATCTCCGCGGCAAGGCATCTGGGGTCTGGTGTGCAAGGGAGCGTCAGAGAACTCACCCCCCTAGCTCAACGCTACCCCTAACTCCCTCTCGTACTACAGAACAGGAAGGAATGGTATTGAAAAAACCTCAACAATTCGATCACGAATTTTTGGTCGTAATATGCATGTTTAAAGTTCTTTTGACCTGTAACTGCGCACATAGGTAAGGACTAAGGACTCAAGTAAGAAATTTTATTTGTTCATTGAATTAATCCCTAAATTTTAGGTATTTAGATAATGTCTTGCACTTTTTATAACTTATGAATGGATGTTCAGTAGTAACATTAAGTGGAGGAAAAGTGTTGGTGTTCTGCGCATTCCCTACAGTTTAATAGTGTGACAAAGGTTTGAATGAAGTGTTGAGTATAATGTGAAAAGTTTGCTTGTCTAAATAAGAATGTGCATTTCAACGCAATTATTTTTGACACGCGTATGAAATCAGCAAATGCGTGAATTTGAAGTCTTGAAAATGCGTAAATTGTAAGAAATATTTTAACAATTCAACCACAATATCACTGATGTTCAGGAACTAATGATCTGTTTTTATCTTTTCATTTTTAGGGAGAAACATTCTACATATGAGACACAAAATTTTGTACTATAATTACGAAAACTCTAATAAGCGGAAGGAGGACAATTCAGTAACAAGTATACTGCATTAGTTATAGTATGGATATATATAATTTTGGGTTAATTGCAGTTTTTACACATGGTGTTCTCTCGGAATGAGGTACCGCAAGAATACTACTCTTCCGTAAGAATAAAAGTACTCTTACGGTAAAGGCAATGAAAACATAAGGGTAAGTTCAGTTCCATTGAGTATTTCGTACAGTTACGATCACTAAATATATTTTTTTTCTTTCTTCTAGGGGCAGAAGGAAAACAGACTCTTCATTCCTAATCAAGAATTCGATCATAAATAATGTTAATAATTTTACAGGTATTATTTGCATGATATATTCTTAATTCTTTCACATTACACCAGACATTAGTAACAGAAACACTAGCATGTTTTCAACGGGAGTATATCTTATATAATAATAAACTTATCGAGTGGTTTTAATCGTATTAAAGAAGCACGCTATAACAATAATTTATTCAGAGGTGTAACAATTTCCTTGTTAAGAAATTTTCTCATTCTTGTAACTTCCTCTGGTTAAAGCAACTGAAAATACAAACGCCAACATGTAATTATTGCCAAGTCACTATACAATAATGGCACCAATAACCACAACAGTTGACGTGTCCAGAAACATCAATCAATCACAGAGCGTAGGTTTCCTTCGGCGGAAATCAATAACTACTTGGCTGCCCGGGAGATGCCGGAGATGATCTTGGGCATAGCTGCCCATTCATGCGCCATCCTCCGATCTTCCTCAGGGTGATTGATGGGCTGCATCCATCTCCATTAATAAAGACCATTATTAAAGGCATTATTATTATTATTATTATTATTATTATTATTATTATTATTATTATTATTATTATTATTATTATTATTATTATTATTATTATTATTATTATTATTATTATTATTATTATTATTATTATTATTGTTGTTGTTGTTATTGTTGTTGTTATTGTTATTATTATTCATATTCATATTCATATTATTATTATTATTATTATTATTATTATTATTATTATTATTATCTCTGCGCCATTGCTCCTGAGGAAGGCCGCAGAACGGCGCCCCATGCGTCGGCACCTGAGCCTAGAACGCGGCGTCTCCCGGACCGCCACTCAACCGATGTAATCGCGCGCGCGTGTGTGTGTCTGCTAGTGCGTGCGACGCACCGTGAGGATGAGCGTTCGAGTGATGGCGAAGAAGCGCAGGCCCGTCAGCGCCACGTCGTCGCCCAACACCTGCGTGAGGAAGCGGTGCGCCTGCGCCCCGCCACGCCCCCGCCACGCCCCGCCACGCAGCACGACGTCAGGAACAAGAAGCCCAAGATGGCGGCAGGCGCGAGAAGGAAGAGGGCTCAAACATCAGAACGCACACAGGGATGGCGTTGGGGGAGGGATTTTTAGAATAAGTTGTTGTATACGTTTTTGCTAAGTATTCCTATCTTAGTAACTAAAACATTCTGCTTCGATTATCAACTCAACTGATCTCAGTTTCGTAAAAGTAATTATTAGAATTCAAGTGTAATAATACGCTGCTCACTAATAACTATAATCAGTTTCGTAATAAGTTTTATTAGAACCAATAGTATAATACTCCATGACATATTTCTATAGTCAGTATAGTAATACTCCACGACATACTTCTATATCAGTTACACTGTACATTATATTATACGCGCACGTTTTCTTGAACCACAGAATACTCCTTTTCTAACATTAATTGAATTAAGAGTTAATGTTCGTGACAATCGTTCTTGACAAAATCTATTTGCCAGAAATGTTCGCTCATGGGTAATAGAAACTATCGAGCAAATAAAAACTTGCTAGAGATTTGATATAATAATTCCGTCGTAGAAATAAACCGTCCACACCTGTTTCATCTAACGAAATGCGTGCTCAAGGAACCGTGCGCGGATAATACCTGTTGTACTAAATGTGCAAAGGGTAAAAAAAAGTCGGTCACCTTTTGCAGAAGAAATAGTTGAATTTAAAAGAAAATTTTAGTTCTTTGGAATTTTGACAATGCGAGAAAACCGTTGTACGATATTAATAACGTAACATCTTTTTTCAATAGCCGATTGATTATCAAACTCGTCCTAAAGGCCTCGTTCAATATTCTCCAATTCCGTATTGTAATGAGATGTGGCACGATTCTTATTTTGTAAATATCTATTCTTTTGATAGACTTCTTTTTACCATTCTACTAAATTTCTACTGATTTTTAAAAAATGATTGTAAGAAAAATTAGCAGTTTCTGGAAAATTGCATCGGCTATTTACAGTTAGGAGTGAAAAAAACTCTTAATTTCTCCTCATACTTTCCACACATTCCTTGGAATAAAATGAAAATAGGATTGCCGTTGTTCGAAGCAGCCAAGTTCATTCCATTGCTACTTTGTACGATAGTTATTCAAACAAACGGTATTCGAAAATAAATTCCGAAATCCCCTTACAAGAAAATTCCCCGCACTAGTGCATTGGTTAGTTCTTGAATCTGAATATTAGCCAAGACATAATTGTAACAAAAAATTCACTGTAATGTCTTGGCGTCTTTAAATGACTTTTGAATTATTTGATTTTGACAATGAATTTCTTTTCTCAATTTCATTGTTCACAGTATTAGTATACAAATTATTTTAAGATGTCAATCAAATGACGTAAGTTGTACGTGTTTTAATTCTTTGGGAAATCAGTCTTAGAGCCTTGAGTTTGAAAGTTGTTTCCGCAATTTCTACTGCACACCATTCCTTACTACGCGATCGTGATTCGACACGATTTTGTCAGGGCCACCTGAAGCACACTGAACAATTCCCGTTTGCCCACTCTCTTGTAGAATATAACCGTGCCAATTCGCGTATTCATCATCATTTAAAAGGAATATCAATAACAAATTCTTACAGCTTTTTCAACAGTTATGAATAATTTTATTTTTAATACAAAATCTCGACTAAATGAATGATCAATGAATGTAGTATGTTTTCAACATTCATTCCAATAATTTATTAACTCTCAAAAGTTTATTTCTTTGTCGGTTTTTGTTTTTGGACAGTTACTTTTTTAGATGATTAACTTATTATTGATTAGCGAGATAGCTGTTATTGGGCTTCATTGTTTGAAAGCTATTAACGCAGCTAAGACAGGTAACGAAAGTTGGCTCTTCATAAAAATGTACAAACCCCTGAAAGGCAAAACTGCCAAACAGAAAGAAAATAAATTTTAAAAAGGTTGGCTATCTAATGAGAGTACCTACGAAGCGAAAATACGCGAGAGCCAGGCATTCATGGTGTAAGTCAGTCTTTTCTGAAATTGTTACACATTCTTTTGTGCACATTCTTTTGTAGTTCATCTTCCCCATCGCCAGTCATTTGCCATATTTGGACCGATACTTATACTATGAAGAAAAATTGAGAAGGGAAGAAATCGTGATCGAAGCCGTGGATTTTTAAGGGCGAAAAAATCCTTCGTACGCCTTCCTTCGGAGGGGAAGTAAAGCCGGCTGTCCCATGTTAGTAGATTTACTTGCATGTTAAAGATCCTGAAGCCTAAATGACGCCTCTGAGCTAAATTCAAAATCGCCTGTTTCTCGCCCAAGAAATACCTCCTTCCTCTGCTAGTTGGTGAAAGGAGCGTAGCGAAATTTGCGTGGTCAGACGGAAGAGCGGGCCTGATGGCCCGAGTCTCGCCACGTAAAATAAGATATTAATTCAATTCAATTCAATTCAATTCAAGAAATGCCATTTGTAGTAAGTGCGGAGGTTTTGAAGAAATTTATTCTCTCGTGAGACATGGGTAGAAATAAAAAACTGTGCTGCAGGGCTTTTTAATTAACTGAAAATCAATAGGACTTAAATCACACATGAAGCATCAATGCCGTGACCATTGCACTACAGAATTCTTGAGAGAAGTTAAAAGGTGTGATGGGCATTAATAGCAGTATTACGAACGTCACACACACGAAGTATTTTCTTTCGCATTTCGTTACATGTTAGAAATTTCGTAAAATTCATTTCAAAATTCACAATGTCAAATTTCAGCATTTTCAAAGTTATTTGTTCCGTAGTTGTTGAGAATTATTTTGTAAATCTAATGCGTTCTCCCTTTAGTAATTACAAAAATGTCATTCATTAACAATTGTTTCATTAATTATGTAGGAGAGATTGGCATAATAGATGTCTGAGACATAGGATTTTGTAATTTTTAAAGAGATTCTAAACAAATGTAAAGGGAAATCCATACAGCGTTCATAAAAAGGAGGTAAAACCAAAGAGAAATTAACATTCAAAAAGAAATTATTTATAAGAAAATATATTACTGCTACTTCAAAAATTAACAAGAAGTTATCGTAATTTGATGGTTCAAACCGAAATTAGAATTATTTATGTTACTGTATGTTACTTTCCTAACATTCCTTGATCATCAGAAAAGCAATAAATTTGTGAATTTCTTTATTTAGATATATCAAATAATAAAACGTGTGAAGACTCCTTTGTTTAAAGGGCGTTTTAGACTTATTCTGCAGTTAACGTATTAGCATTTGACGCAAAATGATAGCGTTCTTTTAGAACACCGATGTAGATAAATACTGAATTCATATAGAAGATTTCATTTAAATATGCATACTTATAATGAGAAAGTTTTCTCGCAATTTTTTCAGGGATGTTAAGTAATATTTCCTTAAATAACGCGTCTGTATGTTTTCAATTCAAAATAAGAGAAAAACAAAAGTTGGGTAATTTTTGTCTTGTACATAATTATGTTTCTTTTTGTAAAATACCAGGCATTCGTAGATAGATAATTGTAGATTCTTCACTAAAACATTATGCAATATTGCTTTCATTTCCTTCAAAATATTTAAACGAGTTATTTGCGCAATCACAAAATGGATATGAAGGTGAAACATCACGTGTTGGGTTTGCGCATTAGACTAATACTGGGAAAAAATGTTATAAGTTCAAATGGAAATAAGCTTTCAGTTCAGTTTACTGAAGTTCAATTTTATCAACTATTTGTATTCTCTTGTCAATTGATGTGACAGAAATAGTTATATAAAAAGCATTACGTCAAAAGTGTGAATGACTTAATGTTTTAGTCGCAAACTAATAACTAATATGAAATTAATTATCTATCTTAACATTTCATCATGGTACTAGAAAATAACTCTTACACCCGAGGTACTAGTGTTAATTGTAAAGAAATATTTCACATTACGTTGACTCATTTGCCATTCGGCTTCAAATATATGAAATCAATTCGCTTTATAGTTATTTCAATTAAGTCTACAGTATAAAGTGACATGAAAATGAGCAGTTTCTAATTAAAGTTATTTCACTTGACAAACGTCGATTTGACAATTGTTAATAATAGATAATAATGATGTTAACGATCTTCAGAAATATTTTCAAACGTAATTGTTCTAGACATAATGCTTACGCTTATAGGTAAGGGATTTAATGAATTAACAATTCAAATGTGGATGTGATAATTTAAAGAATGAGGTTCAAATATTACTATAATTTCAGAAAAGAAAAATTGAGACATTAATGTAATTTCAGTTGTAAGGCATTAATGTAACATTCTCAGATAGATAAATTAAAAATTAGGATTCTTTATAGAAACCAATATATTTTATAACACAATTTACTTCGCGAAAATTCAAATCTTTCGACGAGTGTGCATTGAGGACTTGAGGAGGTGCTTGAGCTTGCGCCACAAGGGAGCAATTATAGCATGACACATTACAGAGTTAGATTAACAAGTAAAATTAAAATTGAAAAAATGAGATTGTTCATAGAGATAAAGAGGAGTGCGAGAAATTGATTGACATGGAGGAGGCACTCTTGCTGGGTGTGGAGATGTCAGAAGAGGTGATGGGGAATAAAGTATGCCCTTTTCTAGTGGAAGCACTTGATCAAGTCGTACACTCAAATAACCGTTCTGTACCGCTAACACATAAATGAACTCAGAGAGTGATAGTCATAAGCCAAACAGATGCAATTTTGAGATATAGCCCGTTTAAAGATTGGTGAGCCCATGCAAATCAATAGAGAGCCAAGAAAATCTGTGGGGTGTTATACTGCCATACAGCTAGAAAATGGAAATCCGTAAAACTCATTGGGAATAGTATTGTGCTGCGAAAATCGTAATTACGATCATTTGAAAAACTCTAATTTTGGCTTGTATCTATCTCTCACTGACCCCTTCAATTAGAGGAAGGAATAACATTACTTCAGTCCGCAAGGATATTTAAGTGTTTTTTTTCTTACTGTTCCATGCGATAAAAAATGTGCCGCTCGGACCTTGGATAAGCTTATGTGTGAGATATAATTGAAGAATGGAAAGTCATAAGGAGCTATGTATCATATTTTGAAAAAAAACAAACTTTTCCATTAGATGGAACTACATATCAGAGCCAATTACTAGATAAAGCGCTATGTCCTGCAGTCGCTAGAAATGGCTGAAAGACGACTCACTAAGTAGAACTGCAGCTATGTTCAACAACGGCTTTTCTCAGAACGTTTTTCTTTATTTCAATACTACAAATATACCCGGCATTGCCCGGGATTTCGTCACATTAAATCCTTGTGAAAGAGAAAAAGATTAATTTTATCTAAATCACAGTGTTTTAGATTATTATTACCAACCATTAAAATGTAGTTGGTTCAAAATTTTAAAAAAATACTATAATTTTCTTTCATTTTACTTTACATTACATTGATATTAGATTTAACATCTATCATTGATATTAGATTTAATAACTACTACTAGCAAATCTACTAGGCACCACTTTTGCTGAATTGCTACTGGCCCCCGACAGAATATATTAGGAACCAATTTACTCTTAGAGACAGGCAAAAAACAATGATCATGGTGCATCTACCAACATATTATTTAAATTATTTAGTTTCTGCATTTGGGTTGTATTAAACTTTACAAGGACACTGCGACAATCTTGGAGAAGAGCCTATACAAATTTCGCGTCTATTCATACACTACTTTTTGTGATATCGATGTCGGTTATATGTTGAATTCACTTTTATTAAGTACTAGCGAAATCCGGCAAACATTGTTCTGCCCTTCGTCTCCTTCTTTCTCCTCCCCTCTTCCTTTCTCTCTCCGTCTCTCTCTGTCCCCTATCTTTCTCTCTCTCGGTCTCTCTCCGTGACTCTCTCCCCGTCTCTCCCCACCTCTTTTTCTCTTCAACTCTCTCTCTCTCTCTCTCTCTCTCTCTCTCTCTCTCTCTCTCTCTCTCTCTCTCTCTCTCCGTCTCTATATCCGCCTCTGTCTGACTATGTATCTCTCTCTCTAATTCTCTCTGTCCCTCTCCCTGTCTCTGTCCTGACCTTCTCGGCCTCGCCTTCCGTCACATGGCAACACTCAGCAACAATGAAAGGTGCGCAGTTTGAATGAAAATTGTATTAAAATGAAGCGAAGTTTTGATCTGCAGCGCCATCTAGTGGAGTTACCACAAAATCAACAGCATATAAACCTGGGTGAAAAAACACGTACATATTCCAACTTTCATGGAGGTCAGTCACACGGTATCGAAGTTAACTGATTTTTATATATATATATATATATATATATATATATATATATATATATATATATATATATATTATGTTTTCTTTTGTTACTAAGCCCCCTTATGATTTTCCATGGCTCGTGGCGGAGCACTGACCTCGACGCCCCAGCAGCCCGCGGGCACGGCGTACAGAGCGGTGCGGGGCCGGCGGCTCTCGGCGTGCACGTCAGCCGCGAGGAACAGCACGGCCGCCGTCCGAGCCAGCACGTACCCGAACGACACGTAGAAGTACAGGATGCCCCAGTCGCGCACCAGGCTGAGACACGCGCGAGTGGTCAGAGCGATGCTGCGCTCTGGCGGCGAATTCCCCAACCCCAACTCGGCGGTATTCGCCGCCGGTGGCACCGGGGGTGGCTCTTGCGCATTGAATCCGACTTCAATCAATGCGATTCAGACACCAGTTTGCGACACAATATTAGCGAGAATTTTAAATGCAGCCAAAATACCAAAATTATCCCATCGTTACAAGGCATTGCTACTGATCTGTGAAGCATTTCTTTTAAATTATGCAACTTGTACTCTTTCATCGTGTTATTTTTGGTTAGTTACCGTTGAAATTTGACACATAGTTTCTCAACACTTCTCGCTCTCGATGCAACATGGCGGCCAGCGTCTGGTCTGGTTTTTCAAACGCGATGCCCGTGCTCTGATCACGTAGTTCGTGACGCAAACTGGTGTTGCGCAGAACGAGCAAAAATCGGTGCGCCGGGGGAATTTACCCATGTGTTTCCACCATGGGTAGCACAGGCTGCTGCTCTGTCTTCACAGTCGCATACTTATGCGTGTGTTACTTAATCCGGGGAACACTAATGAGGGCGTGGTCAACGGCGGATCAGAATAAATTGCAAAATAATTTAAGGGCAAATATATAATAATAACCGATAACGAATGGTACAAGTATTTTGTTATATACTATTACAAATATTTTCTGCAAGATAATTTTATTTTCGATGTGACAAGAGCTTGTATATTTTTAATATTTCTTGTATTTGCTGTTTCCACGGGAATGTAGATAGTCTCTTAGGAGAACACCCGGTTCAATATTCACTATGTTGATCCAGTTGCACAATTGTTATCAACATCGACAGGTACTCTTAATAATTGTACAGTGTACAGGACTGTCTGTAGGAGAATGCAGTAGTTTCCACGAAGAGATTACGATTATTATGGAGACTGTCGTTGACTCCCCTCCTCCCCCCACACACACACTTTGGTATGTGACTGTTATGGAGGCGCCAAACATACGGTATTAGGTTGGAACCGAGCGACTGCTCGCCGAGGTGCTCGGCGGATGGTCGCTTTCTTTGTTGTGACACAAACGAGCAACATTACGGGTATGTCAAGCACCGAAAACTTGGCGCTCGACAAAGAGCAAGCGAATCATCCCCACAACTTGGGATTCGGCGAGCGGTCGCTCGGTAATCGCCAAATCCCGTCTGTGCGGCGTCTTTAGAGCTTTCTCCATGCGCGTTTGTTTTCACTTGGCATGCGGACACCTGGGGTCACTCTGTACGAAGGAAGCGACTATCAAAGGCGTTATATTATTGTCTTGTAACATGGTTAGTTACCATTATTCTAAATAAATTACTTTAATCGAAAAATATAAGTAGTGTTTTATTAAAGAAAAAGATTAAGGTTCATACAATACTTCGTAATGTGGTTTTCACATAAGCTATTTTTTTTAATTAAACGTATTAAATGTCGTTTATTAACAATAATGTATAAGATATTCTAAAATATTTTTAATTTTTGTCATATCTATTTTATCTAATTTAAGTTTTCATATTCACTAGATAATATCAGTTTCAACCCGATGTAAAAATAAAATCTTATAAGGATATAAAATTTATGAACACCGTCCATCCATCATTTCTGAAAATAATCAATAAAAAATTATTAGTAGTAAATCGAGACGCCCTAAGAAAATGCTAGATAAATTCTTTCTATGCGGTAGGCTCCCATTCTAAATGCAGTTGCTGTTGAATATTTGACCTCCTAAATGTCACATACACAATAAATTCTCTGGATTTATTATTCACAATCCTACGAAATAAAAGTGGTTCATATGGATTTCCAACATATTTTTTACTTACAAACATGTACAATATTACTTAACATTTTATTAATCAAAGAAACAATTTTGACATTAGAAGAAGCGTAAAGATAAAAATCTCTGCAGAGTTCTTTTTTCACTAACAGTGTATAAAATAAAATGTTTAGTATATTTTCGAACAAAGTTTACGTAGTAAGAAAGTATTTTGATGAGTATGTGATTTACTATATTTTACTGACGGTGTTGTTAATTGTTTTAATTAACTTTTAAAGTCTCACCACTTCAAAGAGAACTCAAATAGTGTTAATTGTTTGTATCCAGCATTCTGTTACACTTTTGTGATGTTTGTTTTGTGATTTGTTGTAAAAAACTGATACTTTTGTATTATTATAAATATTTAATAAACTGCGATGTTTGAACGTATCTTTCCTAATTCCCTACAGGTAAAAAATCTCATGTGTTAATAATTAATTTCTGGAAGAATAAAATATTTAAAAATCATACTTATTTCAAATTCATACAACCAAAACTATATTTTCCTTCATTGATGATAGTACCATTTCGACATAGATTCTGAACCGACGAGAGTTCATAGAGAGGGTGGGATTTTGAACCTCACTTCTGGCAATTAATTTTCTTTAGAATGTATTTTCTAAGTAATCGCAAATATCTGAATCTGGTGTTTGACAACGATGATGAATGAACGATAAGGATACATTTTTTTCTTTTCTAAAATAATTTCGACGAAACATTATCCCTAGTTAGTATAAATATACAGGACCAGTACACAGGAAATATTAAGTCAGATATTGAATTTGACATTTTAGAAAACGTATTTTTTCACCTGAGACTGCGGAACAACTGCAGGCAAATGAAGTAGAGGTTGTTGGCGAAGGCGAAAAACACGAGGTTGCTGAGCGTGGCGTCGACGTCGTGCGTCAAAGTAGCCAACCTGTTGAAGTCCTCGCGAAGTTCGCGCCATTCGCACGCTGGCAGCACCTGCAAGGCAAACGCCAGAGGGTCGTGGGAGCGCGGGAAATTCGAGTGGGCGGGAAGTTCGATGCCCCCTCAGCACTCCACAGCTTTTCCTCCATACGTCACGTACGGTTTTTATTGTAAAGAAAATAAATCAGCAATCGTAAGTAAGTAAATAAAATTTATAAATAGTATAATATAATTATGCAATCAATAGATTAATAGTAATATAAATAATAATACTAACAACAACAACAACAATAATAATAATAATAATAATAATAATAATAATAATAATAATAATAATAATAATAATAATAATTTCGTTAAATAAATCCGTAGTATATCACTGGGAGGCTCTGAATTATTGATGCTACAATTCCTAGAAGAAAATAGTGACTCCCTTCGCGAGTCCGAAGTCTTTGAGATATACCAACTGCTTTGTGCAGTGTCATTCAGCAAGTTCTTGCAACTACGTTTAGGCTACTACCGCTAGTAATAATAATAATAATAATAATAATAATAATAATAATAATAATAATAATAATAATAAAATAACCGTTAACTCCTATTTCATATTGAATAAAGAGAGGCGAAAGATTCCATCTGCTCAACAGATGTTCTCGGTTCCTTTACTGTTTTTACAAAAACACATTAATTAATATATAATCTTATTATAATCATCTTCAAATATATTCCAAATGACTTTGTTTTTTAAAAAACTAGCTAAGTAGTCAACTACCAATTCACAAGCCCTTTATTGTAATAGCTAAAGCGTAGGCAAATAACAGAAATTATTCTCAGTGTTAAAATTTTTAGAAATCATAATCCACAGCAAACTATAAGCGGCATTTTGAGAAATGAATATGTCTTTTAGAAAATTCGGATGATGCCGAATATCAAAATTCTGAAAACCCGTGAAAGAATTTTGTCTGTGTCTCAACTCCTTGGTGACGTGTGGCAGTTATTTATTGCAAAGGGATGTGAGTGTCGCGGAATACAACTTTTTGTCACATGCCATAATACATGTATACATGTATGTACTTTGGCACAACTGCTCTTTACGAGCTAAAGCCAATCAGCAGCGACCCGGCCTTGCGGCCATGGGTTAAGGAATACGTATGGTTTGCACATAGCCATCATTATGCTGCTCTCAACCTGAGAAGTGAGTCTTTTCTTCGCCACAGAGGAATAGATACTGGGACATTGCAAGGAAAACGCACAATTAATTTTTTCCCCGACCGGGAACCGAACCCGGGGTTGCGCACGCTAACCAACGGGCCACCGAGGTCCAAGCCATAACAAATGGATTAAGGAAATGGACACAATAAGTCTCGTTTGAACATCCAACTAACGTTATAAAGTAAAGCATTTTGAATAAGTTTTGTCTGAAGTATCTGATTTCTAAGAAGATATATTATGTTCTTTCGATTTTTTATTTTGTATATTGTAAGTTTAATTTAGAGTGTATGTTGTGAAAATTAGAATTTGTTCACTTCAGATGTGAATGATTACGAGTATTACGTAAGTACGATGGAGTTGTTTACGGTTGTTCCTGTAGAGATAATAATTGATTTTCCCTACCAAAGCTTATTCATTGCGGTCAATTATGAATTAATTTTCGAAGCAAAACACAATTTCCGAAATCTCGTGAAACCCTTGATTACATTTGCACCCAAAGGCAACTTTGAATATTTCCACTAATTCCAAGCGGGGACACGGTAGGAATCCGTGGGCAAACAACTGAGGCGAAATCGTTTTGGCAGCCGCCGGGCGAGCCTTCATCGAGTAAATAGGCGCGAAACAATCGATGGCGAGTCGTCGGGAGTGTTTTGGTGTTGACACCGCGCGGGGCGGACGCGCTGACGGGTGCGCCGCGCGAAACAACAAAAGCCGCGCGTGCGGCGTCACGACGTCCTCGCGGACACAGGCTCGAACGCAATTAGCGCTGCCATCTGGCGGCTCCCACGGCAGCCTCGCGCCGCGCCTCGTGCAAATGGCCGCCGAACACGACAGCTAATGGCCGACGCCCCGAAACCGGGTTACATCTGAGGCGTCGTCCTTCGTCTTGCAATACTCCTGCGAGGGACCTGTTTTGAATTGTTCAGAAGAACAAAACATCGTAGATTAATCGGGGAGGAAACAAAACAAACGCCTGGCTCGCGTTTCAGGAACGATTCTGTGGAGGACGTTCTTCGCACGCCTCATTGGGTGTCTTTGAATATTTATTAGATGGGATTTCACGACACTTTCCTATCTGCCTCTAGGGTCTATAATTTCACTGTCAACAACTCTAGAGTTAATGAGTTCATCTAAAAATCGATTTTCAGACCTAGTTCTCAGATTAAAATGCATCAGAGGAGAACTGGGGTCTGAATACATGTCATTTTCTGAGAAATATTCTGATCAACAATTATTTACGAGTGTTCTCTTTCAGATTATAATTTGAATTCAATCTCTTCTATCGATCCCTAATTCTGTGAATTCAGTTCTCATTTCCGAGAAAATTATAATCAATGTAAAAAGCTAAAGGAGTGACCAGATAAAGTGTGCTTCCGGGCCTGCAGGTAACATGAAGGAGGATAGGCCTCTCTCTCTTTCTTAGGAAGTTGTAATGTTCGCCGATCGGAGAGAAGAAAATAATGGTTTCAACCTGTATGATCATTTGCATTCTAGAAAGATACAGCATATCCATATACAAATTACACATAATATTTCCAAGACATAAAATAGTCTTCAGTGTCTAAAGTACTATTTATTCAAGATTTTTCTCAACAAACCATGCTTTCCCTGTATAGTCCCCTCCACATGGTTCACAAGACGCCAAGAACAATTGTTGCAGAAATACACAAGTTTTAAAAGAAAATGGCAAAAAATCTAAAAAAATTATAGACTAATATCTATCTTATTGATTACCATTCCTCATCCATCAAACACCAAACGCATAAGATTTATTTGAGCCAAGAAATATATTTTTTTTTCAGCATAGGTTAACTTACGGCAGCAAGGATGGTGGCCCGAGTTGAGGGGAGTGATACCATTCACAACCGATGGCGATGTCATTGGACCGTGCGTCACTGCTCACGAATACTACTGACAATTTTGAAACTTTTGGAATAATTAGCGTCTAAATTGTTACTTTTCTTCCAAATAATTACAACATTGAAATTCCGCATTTCCAAAAACTATGGCGAAGAGAAGTTCTATTATGCTATGCTTTCGTCGTTTTAATAATATTTCCATAACAATAAAGTCAGTCAAAAAATTCAAAAATTACAACCGATATAATTTAAATCAGTTTTCTAATATCTAATTTCTGAAGTCAACAGAAATTGAAAAAAAAACTACCTCACTTTACTATATTTATATTCCTTATTGGAAGGCTGCAGGGTGTAAAGTTGACAATCATTTCAAATCAGCTATCTACTTACTATCAGTATATATACTTTGTTTTAATGCGTCTGAAGATGGAGCAAATCACAACTCCGAGACATTACCAACAGTGTAAATACAATATAACAATGTTTTAGATCCTTCAGTTTACTGTTTTATTTTATCGAAAAGGTGAATACTAAATATGGATCTATAACTTATAAAAAATTTAAACAATTCAATTATGTAACGACATAAAAATATCAGAGAATCGGCATATGAAACTTCTTATTATGCAAGACACAGTTAAAATTTGCAGTAATTCATTCCGATAGAGACCACCCAAATGAATAAGAAAATGTGCTTGAATCAAGAAAGAAATTCATGTTCACAGTTATTTATCTCTCGCTCTGCAGAGAGAATAATATAATATTATTCCCATGCAAGCTACAGAATTATTGTAGCCAACTGTGTTCAAAGTTATTCAACATAATTATATGATCATGGCCAAGAGTTTACTTTTGGTGTTAACATTTTAACTGTTCTGAATAACTTAAACATATTTTACGCTAACACGGGAAGAAATGGACGAAATTGTTTGTTTTTTTTAGTTGCAGAACATGTGCTTGCGTTTAAAAATTACCAATTACCGGTATAAAGAAATCTTTATATTTCATAAACAATGCTACTAAAATGTGGAAAAAATTCACATCTCATGAAAAATCGCTAGTAGCTTTAAGTAATTAGCAAATTGATTAAATAATCACACAATCTTATTTCGGGGTAGAGTAAGTTGGTAAACATTCCTGATGAGCATTTCTAATCATGAATCAGCTTCGTCTCATCTTTGGGATTGCCGAATCAGTCAATGGTTAATTAAACGGTCACAAGATAAAAAATGTGAGAAATATGATGAAATAATTTTTTAATAGGGTAATTACAAATCAGAAGTTTATATATATGGCTTGTTTTGATGTGTATGAATTTAGTTTCTACGGTTTACTTTCAGCGTACAGTCATTAACCTGTCCCTACCAGTTTATTGCGATAATCATATGCCGAATGAAAATATTTAATTCAATGTACTTTGAATCGTAATAACCTAGTTAACTGCATTAAAAAATTAACTAAGTATAAAATTAACCTCTGGTAGCAATAATGAATACAGATTACTCTTTACCTACTAAAGAGTCTAACAAATCTGATAACACCATTTAACGTGGAAACTAATGATGGTTCTGTGAAGATCAATAGCTCTGCAAATGAGGATACGTAAAACGTATTTGACCCGAACGATGGGGTTCACCAAACACTTATCTCGCCTCACACGGCAGTCCTACGCTTCACGTGAACGAGGTAATTAGTTGCTAGAAGTAAATGGATTTGCAGGTTAGAAACGGCTCGTTAACGTCGCTTCAATATTCTCTTATTCTCATTGCAACGATTTCTTGTTTATCAATACTTTCCGCAATTGCTATTTACTTTCATTTCAATTATGAAATCTTAGAATGATTCATTGAATGATTCATGAAACCATCATTTATTCTGTTGATATGCAAGGCGAACAAGTAATTAATTTCCTTTTGTATTAAAGCTATTTCTTCGTTGTTGAAAAGTTTTACTTTACTTTTAATACAATTTACGTACGAGAATATTGCAGTTGTTACATATGTTTATGGCCCCTTGTCAAAGATTCATTGTATTTATTTTCGATATTAGTCCTCTAAGTACGACTTATGGACAAGGACGGGAAGTTAACTAACTAGTTACAATAGCTCTCAAAAACGACCGTACACTATGTCAGAAAATATAAAATGGCACAAAAAGTATTTATCGCAGAATTTTGAGGAACAAAATAAATATAGGTATTACTGCAAACCTTCACTCACACATCGCAAAACTATCTTAAATAACTGAATAAATAAAAAATAAAAGTACTCCCAATGTATAAGCAATTCACAACAAAAATTAACGTGCACTGCCAATTTATTTTCGAGAAATACGAGAAATAATAAATCAAAATTTTTATCACAAATAACTACCTCCAGTCTTACTGGCATTGATCTTACAGGATTTCTTGTAAATTTGGGCGCGATTTCTTCTGTTCTTCGGAGAGGACCCTCTCGAGCACTTTGGTATTCGAAACTTGAAGCTTCTGTTCATGTTTTTCCAATTCCCACCAAAAGTTCTCGTTAGGACGGAGATTGCATTATTGTGGCAGCATTGCAAGACGCTGGTACATTATATTACAACCATAACTTCAGCATATGCGTTGTATGGATGAACGAGTTGTCCTGCTGAAAGTAACATGTCGGCCCCAGATTAACTGCACTTTGTTTGACGTTACTTTCTAAAACTAACAAATATCCAAATTTATCAACTGTGGAATCAATAAAATAGATTTTCCTGACACCAGAGTTTCCTAAAGTTCTGCTGTCCATCGGATACAAATATTTTGAATTTACATTCATTGTTGAAAATCACCTTTCGCCAGTCCCCCTAAGGGTGGTTTCTGTAGTATTTCAAGAACTGCAGAATATTGTGCAGTTGCATTGCTATTCCAAAGTTTCTTGTTCGCTACTGTCGTTGTGACCAGCATCTCAAAGTACTCTCCTTCCGGACACAGTTCTCCCTGTTGTTGAAACCATCTGCTGAGTCATTTTAATGACACCTTGGCGAGGATTCCTGCTGATGTTATTGACAATATTTCTTTTATCTTGTTCGTTGATTATCGTATTTATTCCTCAGCCTATTTAATTAATTAATCTGCCGTTGTACTTGAATTTGTCTGCAATACCTTCACTAGTTGAATGAGGACTTTGCATTGTCAGCGCAATACCTCGTAGTTATCTTCCCCTCATTGCTAAATACACAATAAGTCTTCGTTCTTCCATCGTCGTTTCCCTTCTAGGGGCCACTATCAATTCGATGATGCTCTCCGCAGATCTGACCATCTACTAATCAGTTTGTCAGAACTATGTACCCAAGAAAACACTTCCAACCGATACGTTTCAAAGCGCGCTTGTAATAATGTATAATATTGAGAGCCACCCTTGGCAATAGCAAAGCCGAGCAGGTTGAGTGCCACGTAGAATACACGTAGAAGACGTGTGTAATGCGTTATTTATTTTAACATTATTTTTTAAAAAATAATAAAAATCTTGAAATAACCACGTTAAAGAAGTGTTCTGATGTTACATGGCAAAGCTTTCTCCGTGAGTGAGCTCTCGAAAGCGCGCGGAGACCGCCACGGATAAGTGCATCAAAAAGAAGTCGGAGAAGTTCCACCCGAAGGCGTGAAGTGCAGGATGGCACTGACCTGCCCGCGCGTGTCCTCGAGGCGCGCGTTGAGCTACCGGAAGCGCGCGGAGAGCGCGGCGCACACGTGCAACGAGAAGAGGTCGGTGAAGTTCCACACGAAGGTGTGAAGTGCAGGATGGCACTGACCTGCCCGCGCGTGTCCTCCAGGCGCGCGTTGAGCTGCCGGAAGCGCGCGGAGAGCGTGGCGGACACGTGCATCAAGAAGAGGTCGGTGAAGTTCCACACGAAGGTGTGAAGTGTAGGATGGCACTGACCTGCCCTCGCGTGTCCTCCAGGCGCGCGTTGAGCTGCCGGAAGCGCGCGGAGAGCGTGGCGGACACGTGCATCAAGAAGAGGTCGGGAATGTCCACACGAAGGTGTGAAGTGCAGGATGGCACTGACCTGCCCTCGCGTGTCCTCGAGGCGCACGTTGAGCTGCCGGAAGCGGGCGGAGAGCGCGGCGGACACGTGCATCAAGAAGAGGTCGGTGAAGGTCCACACGAAGGTGTGAAGTGCATGATGGCACTGACCTGTCCGCGCGTGTCCTCGAGGCGCACGTTGAGCTGCCGGAAGCGCGCGGAGAGCGCGGCGGACACGTGCATCAAGAAGAGGTCGGTGAAGTTCCACACGAAGGTGTGAAGTGCAGGATGGCACTGACCTGTCCGCGTGTGTCCTCGAGGCGCGCGTTGAGCTGCCGGAAGCGGGCGGAGAGCGCGGCGGACACGTGCATCAAGAAGAGGTCGGTGAAGTTCCACACGAAGGTGTCCACCACGTTGACGTACAGCATGGCGACGGCCAGCGGCGCCGAGTAGGGCACGCGCGCGAACACCATGCGGAAGGCGTTGAGGCAGTAGGCGCGCAGCCAGCCCGCCACGCCCCCGCAGCGCCACGCCTTGCGCGCGCCCGTCGCATTCGCCATCAGGTGCTCCACTGCGCATGCGCAGATACCGCCTCACACAGTGAACTCGGGTGAAAAACGTACAATTAATAAATAAGTGAGGAATTTATGTAAGTAGGGGACTACTGGTAGAAGTAGGGGACTACTGGTGTCAGCGGGGGTAACGACGTAGGTTATCAATTCTGTAAGAGTAGTGCATGTGTTATCTTGGTATTTGGCGAACCGTTTTCCTTCCAATTGGAAAATGACGTCATATGCCGACCAATTTGAATGATTTCCCACAGGTTCCTCTCCTAGCGGGGTACCGCCCCAGTCGGGAGAAACTCTAAACTCTCCGGTGGTCACTCGATATGTAAGGTATCAAAGTGTCGGCTTTTAATGGGAAGGGGGAGACACATGAGAAAGAAAAGAGTGCACTGTCCCTGGGATTTTTTTTTGTTGCTCTGGAATTCGCCTGGTATTGATGGAGGAAACCACGGATAACGTCTGAGCAAAGCGGCTATTTGCTAGAATTCTCCTCCGGACAGTGGTTGATTTGACAATTGTATTTTGAGTGAGCTGTAATTAAATAGGTAATAATTAACTCAATACACTTTATTGAGCCTCTGCATTTTGTAAGAAGCCTTGTAGAATTTTTAAAGGTGAATTTTTGTAACAATAATGAATAAGGAGTGCAATTATATATTTTCTTCTTCAGTTTTATCATTCAATAAAACGTATTAAGAACGCACATTAAGATTTTGCAATCAGACTCCATGACCATAGGAATAGAAAGGAACTTGTTTCTATATTAGGTTTCCAATTATACAAAACGATTATAACACATTTGTATATATTAGAGATAGAGATCTGATCGTTATTTATCGTGTCCCCAGCGTGTTAAAAGATCTTCTCCGCATATATTCGTAAAATCATCTTTCAATAATAAGTGCTTTATCGCCAGATAATTATTTCTTGCTAAATTACTTCGCAAACTTGTTTACATTAACGTATGTTAAAAATCGGTAAAAATTCAAGGAAAAAAGAAGGAGATGAAGAACAAAAAGGCAGAGAAAGAAGAAGGATACGGAGGGGCAAAAGATTAACACGAAGGATTAGAAGGGGAGAAAAGAAGACGAAGGAGAAGAACAAGAGAAAGAGAAAGAAGAAGAGGAAGAGAAAGAGAAAGAAGAGGAGAAAGAAAAAGATGAAGAAGACAAGGAAAAAGAAGGGGAAGGGGAGAGGAAGAAGAAGAGGGAGAAGAAAAAGGGGGAAAGAAGATGAATAAGAAGAGGAAAAGGAGGAAGAAGGCGAGGAAGAAGAGAAAGGATTAGAAGAGGTAGTAGACGAGGAAAAAGAAGAGGCAGAAGAAGAGGAAGATGAACAAGAACCAAAGAGAAAGAAGAGGAAGAAGAGCGCTGATGAAAGGGATGACTTGTCCCCTGAGGCGGGCGGCACGGACCGAGGGCGACGCCCATGACGAGCGCGGTGCGGGCGCGGAGGCGCGCGCGCAGGGCGGGCGCGGGGCCGTAGCGCGCAGTCAGCGCCGCGTCCACCGCCGCCCAGCGCCGCGCCAGCGCCGGCCACGCCCCCGCCAGGCGCAGGAACAGCGCCAGCGCAGTCGCGTTGCCACCGTAGAACGCCAGCGCCGCTGCGCACACACACACACTGGGACCACGTCCCCGCCAGGCGCAGAAACAGCGCTGCTGCACTCTCTCTCTCTCTCTCCCTCTCTTTCTCCCTCTCTCTCCCTCTCTTCCTCCCTCTCTCTCCCTCCCTCTCTCTCCTCTCTCTCCCTCCCTCTCTTTCTCTTCCTCCCTCTCTCTCCCTCCCTCTCTTTCTCCCTCCCTCTCTCTCCCTCCCACTCTCTGTCTCTCTCTGTCTGTCTGTCTGTCTGTCTCTCTCTCTCTCTCTCTCTCTCTCTCTCTCTCTCTCTCTCTCTCTAGTGCTACGCTCCGCAAGGCGCAGGAACACGGCCATTGCCGTCGCGTTGCCCCAATAGAACGCCAACGCCGCTGCCCGCGCGCGCGCTCGCACACACACACACACACACACACACACACACACACACACACTAGGACCACGTCCCCGCAAGACGCGGGAACAGCGCCAGCGCAACTTCAATTTATGAGATTTCCCACCGTATCCCATTCGTTGGCAAAACGTTATCATCTTGCATACATCCAAGCACTCCAGAAGTTTACAACATTTATAATTAGAATCTGCATGTTGGATAAAAAGTTGTTGACTCATTTAATGTTATAGTTATTAACGTCATTAGGTCAATTAAAACCAAATAATGGACGCGGTTGAAGTTTGTAAACCGAGGTGATAGCCGAGTTTTATAACCAACTAAGTCTATTATTTGTCTTACTGGCGTGTGTCGGTCAATACTTTTCGTAATACCATTGTTCTTATAAGAAAATAATATAAAGAATAAATATCTTTGCTTTTAATACACAGGAGTGCGGTTCGATTGTTTCATCAGAAGCGAGAGTGTATAATTTCTATTCGATTGTCTCTTGAGACGCGGTAGTTTTGTTTCTACACTCACGTAAACAGATATACGAGTACGTTCCACATTTTAGGATGGAGGACATTCCAGACAATGTTTTGGAAATTGCAAGTGGTGCAAATTTCGACTTGTTACCTGTGAACACCAAGATAAAGTATGAGAAAGAATACCAAGATTTTCAACATGGCGTCAATGTACGAATATTGACGAAAGTTCGTTGTGGACAAAATTCATTATAATGAAATTATGTTTAGTAGTTAACGATAATGTTGATATATCAAGGTTAGTATTCCAAATTTTCCATTTTTATGTTTCTGTCAAGAAAATTTATTTAGTAAATAACATCTGAATTCATTTTACAGATTTGGAAAACTGTACATATTTTTGAGACGACAATATGAAGGGTATATTCCCAACCAGCCCAAAATTTTATCGGAAGAACATATTAGAAAAGCTTTACTGGAAGCAAATGATTTTTTGGCTACTAATAAAATTTTTGGAATTTTTGCGGCATGTCGACGAGAAGACCTTGTGTCATTGACTATTGATGGAAAATACACTAAACAAATTGTAGGTATACACACAGAAGGAGATTCTGCTAGAAAGATAGCGTAATTTTTAAAATTAAACTCTCCTGAATTCTATCTAGAGCATTGTTTTCGACGATCATAGACAACAATGCCTGTCGGAAATGGAGGTGATAACTCTCGTTGAAAGAACTGGGAGGTTATGTGTACTACAGAAAAATACTTTAACATTCGGTATCGATAATAATTAAAATTTCAAAAAAGATATTCAGCACCGATGTTGAATCAACGTCACCCGATTCAAGTACGTCCACGACGGCACCTTTCCGTTTCTTATGAAGGTTTGCAAATAAGTACGAATACAAACGATTCAATCAATATTAATATTCATTGCAAAGGGAAATTGTAAGTAAAAATTAACAATAATGAAATTACACTGTAAAAAAGTACTTTTTTACGTGATTTCTTTATATATGTGTTACTTATGTTGTTGGTCATTTGTTTTAAAAGTTCAATAAATACTTTGAAGGTGGTTCCTTAACGGCCGGCTTGTGTTCATTCCATAATGGCCGGCAGCCGTCTAAATTACCTTTTCAGTTCTCAGCCGGGTTGCGTTATGCAAATAAATTAACAGGACAAATATTACAAAAATATATTTCCGTAATACTGTTCTGTTAAATCGACTCTACTCAACCAAATAGGAGAAGAGAAAACTAATCTTAGCATCCGGTGAATGTTAAGCATTTAACGATCGGTCGATTAGAAACAATGGAAACAAATGAATTGTAGTTAAAGTCGGATTGTGAATGGTAAACGTATTACAAGCAATAGTATTTCTTGTTTATATGATATTTTCTTATAAGTATATGGTATGACGAAAACGGGTCAAAGACACACGCTCAATAACACACATAACATATTCGTTTAATATTTGCTGTTAATCGGACTAATGACGTTTTATGTACGAGCATAACCTTTAACTTCATTGCGGGCCATGTTGAGTGTGCAAGAGGCTGACCTGTGTTGGGGTAGGTAAATCCGATGTGCGCGAGCTCGAGCGTGGCGACGTAGGCGAAGCCCAGCGCGCCCAGCAGCACGGCGAAGGCGAAGAGCACGCGCAGGCCGCGCACGCGGAAGCGCAGGCGGTGCGCCCCGCCCGCACGCGCCCCGCCCACCGGGAACACCCCGAA
The DNA here is from genome assembly GCA_038098605.1 of Gryllus longicercus. NCBI lineage: Eukaryota > Metazoa > Arthropoda > Insecta > Orthoptera > Gryllidae > Gryllus > Gryllus longicercus. The sequence goes on along the minus strand of JAZDUA010000193.1, from coordinate 1,677,308 downwards.
CACCTGCGCACACCGCAGCAATCACCTCGCCCGCGCCCCCCATCGGGAACACCTCGAACACCTGCGCACACCGCAGCAATCACCTCGCACGTGCCCCGCCCGCCGGGAACACCCCGAACACCTGCGCACACCGCAGCGATCACCTCGCGCGCGCCCCGCCCACCGGGAACACCCCGGACACCTGCGCACGCCTCAGCAACCACCTCGCAAACGCCCCGCCCATCGGGAACACCCCGAACACCTGCGCACACCGCAGCAATCACCATTCACGCGCCCCGCCCACCGGGAACAGCCCGAACACCTGCGCACCCCTCAGCAACCACCTCGCAACCGCCCCGCCCATCGGGAACACCCCGAACACCTGCGCACACCGCAGCAATCACCTCGCACGCGCCCCGCCCACAGGAAACACCTCGTACACCTGCGCACACAGCTTCGTGTGCTGGGCACTACAGGGAGTTTTAGTGCAAAGCTTATGGTGTCACCCTGAAGTAGTAAAACGTCCAATTGAACAACGCTCAAATACATACAGCATTTCGCCCACCGGCCACTATGTGGACTGGGTACAATAGTGAGTTTTAGCGTCAGGCCTGAAGTATCATTATTAAACCCGAAAGTACAGGTGTCTAACGATCTTTAACGGTCGTGAGGAACAACTCAGTTGCATGCCTCGCATAGCTCCTCGCATGCCGCCTACCACGTGGGCTGGGAGGCATAGTTTTAGCGCCCGGCGTAAGGTGTCATGTTCAAACTCTATTGCATTTAAATTTGGTGTTCGTAACTAACGACGTTTCACCATCGTGGGGAACAAAGTTCAAATGCGCTTTATCAAATGCAATTGGGTTAAACATAACAAAAGAAGCATTTCAATCACGAGACAAAGAAATTGCATAAAAGAATGTGGTCAATAGGTGAAACATTTGCCCCTTGGTCAAGAGTAAACAAATTCCCCTATATGAAAAGTAAATAAATCTTCGTCGCGCAAGAATTTTTAATTTTATGATTATAAACAATACAGTCTGAAATTTTGAATTTTCTTATTTGGAGAATTTATATAGTTTGTTGTGAGCATAAGATATAATCTAAAACAAATAAATAATTTCAAATACTTTTTGTGAGATATTTACCTTCACATTTCGAACATTTGTCCTTAATACTTGCTAGAGTTCTGGAGAGTGATAAGGAGTACTTGCAACTGTTTCACATAACAATTCATCAGCGTTAGAAACGCAACCGCTCGTGTTTACCAGGGACCATTTTAACAATTCTAAAGAGACCTTAGAAGCTCTTACAGGCGTGCACTGTTTATGAAAGGATAAAGACTTGCCTTAAACCTTAATTAAGATGTTATAACGTCCAGGTTCGTCACATCACTGATGATACATAACGTCGCTACCTTACGCATGGCGCTAAAACTCAATATTTAATCAACAAAGCCAATCTTCGGTCGAGATTTCCCCTCCAGACCGTGGTTGAATTGGACCCCAGCTGTGTAGTTAGTTCCGCCACCGCCGAGACTCGATCTCTAGGATCTCGGGGGGGGGGGGGACGATGCGACGGCATTGCAGGTGGGAGTGTAGGTCGACTGCGTACCTGCGCGAGGCTGACGGCGTGGCTGACGGCGCCGTAGAAGGAGTCGGGGTCGACGGGCGGGCGGCTGGCGCTGAGGCTGCGCACGCGGCCACTGCGCATGCGCAGGCGGCGCAGCAGCCGTCGCAGCCGCGCAGCCAGCGATACGCCCCCGACCCCGCCCCCGCTGCCGCTCCTCGCGGCCATCACGGGCGGCGCGGGCCACTTCACCGCCGCCTGCAACGCACTGCGCACCAACAAACGCTCTTCAGTGAAGGAAAAAAAAATGAGAACTAAAAATAAAATCAAAAAAGTAATGAATTGCTAGCATAGCCCAAAGTGGTAATGTATTTAGTTGTAAGTTAATTTTAATTAGTTTATTTAAGTTAGGCCCACACAGGCTGCACAAGCCGTCTTATAAGCTGTAAGCATTTTTGTATCACCAAAGGAAAATAAATTCCCGCCTCTCCAGGGCAACTTGAGAGGGGAAAATCGAAGGGAAAAAATGGGTTTCAAACGCTTTTGGACGAATAAATATTAATAAACACTGGCAATTTACAATACTGACACCGTTCTCTCCCATTATATATATACACATATGGAAATCTCGGGTAGAATAAGCGCGCCCTCATACTTTCAATTGATTTTTTAGAACTGTAAGTGTGGGGTGCCCACGTTTTCCTTGTTTTATTTTACAGAAAATTGAATCAGAAATACGCCTATATTTTATCAAATTTATATGTCATCGAGTTTATATAAAAGTTTTCAGTTAAAAAACACATTTTGAAAACGAAATATTTGTTTTTTGAATAATTTATTTACATTGGCATAAAATACACGTTTTAAAGTATTCAATTAAAGAAACCAGGAATATTTATGTTACGCAGATTCGGAGCATCAATCAATCAATCATATTTCGCAAAGTATGCGTAAATTCCAAAATTTAATACAGGCATAACTACACAAATAATTAATTTTCAAACAAATAAGAAAAACACTTGTCTTTTTTTTGTTGTACAGATTTAAGAAAAAATCGTTCATTTAAAAACAAGTCGTGTCAACTCTTGTGCAATTTAACGTGATACAAGGCGATACAAGGTGATACACAGTAAATGTTACATTTTGTTACAAGATGATAACATGTTGCCATTGATCCAAATGGGTGTATTTCGTTATGTTATTTTGTCTCTGATGGAAGGGGAAGTCAGCACACACTGATGTTTAGCGTCACGTTTGTGTACCTATGGATCACTAAAGTATGATGAGTTCCCTACTGATGAGAGGCAAATATTAACTGAAAATTTCTTTATAAACGTTAAATGGCAAAAAAGAAATCATCTTAGGTATCCTTACATGCCATATAAGATTCTAGCATTTATTCTGAAACACTCTAAACTCTGTGGTTTTCCATTTCCATAGACAATTCCACGAGACTGGAAGTTCCTGTATGTGCGGTTCCATATTATTCGATAGTATATGGTGAGAGGTGGGCGATCGCTCGCCGAATTCCCACTAGAGGGGATGGATTGATTACTATCCAACCTATCCACAGCTTGTCGGAATTTTGAGAATACCAGAGAAGGCAACAACGTTGCCAAACACCTCGACTACTCGGAATTGGACACCCGGTAGTTCGCTTCTCGCCGAAAGCCGTATGTGAGGAACCGCCGTTAGAGGAAGTTCGGAATGATTATATGATCAATTCATTTATATGGATGTACCATTTTAGTTTTCACTTAATGGGGAGACCCAATAGCTTTTTTTAAAATTAAAATTAGTGAATTGAACATCTTCAGGGGCGGGGCTTAGGAAGATCTCCTTCAAAAGTAAGTGACACATATTCATAAACTGAATTTTAACTAATTTTCAATAGACGCGAAATTCGTTTCATACATAAATGGAATATTTTCAAAAAATTAAAGTTCAGAAAATAAAAATATTTTTTAAATTGAATCAAAATGAAATTTTTTCTATAACAAACTTCAAGTCGACTGGATGTTCCCGTAGGAAATCCGTGGTTGCACAAACGCACTTCGTTCATTTTCAATGGACGATGAAATCGAATGCAATTCAATGGTACATACAATTCCAACGACACCATTTTTAAGTAGATACTTCAATCTATGTCCAAATGCGTAATGCGGAGAAAAATCAATTTTGCAATTACAGAGTCTGAGATCAATCATTTTTACTAAATAAACAGAAAATCCTCAGTAGCCTCTTGTCGGCTTTCTATGCAAAACACACTGTTTTCAGTAGACGACCGAAGTGAAAACAACAGGTTAGCGCTACTGTTTTTGTTTTTTACTAAATAAATATAAATATAACTATCAAGCAATATTTACTCAAGGCGGAGAACGGCGGGAAAAATTTAGAAGTAGCAGGGATGATATACGAATTTTTATAGACCGTTGTTACAGTGCTCTCTAAGTTAAGTAAAGATGTAAGAACAAGGACTCTTCCATTGGTACACATCAAATGTTCTACGGATTGGGCAGTCTAGCGATAAAAGGCGATCAGGGCAAGAATGGGAATTTCTGTCCTGAAATGATTGTGACTCTGCTTGAGGATTGTACAATTGTGACCGGTTGTTCCTAGGATTGAGAATAAATTATTAACTGAGAGTATTTTCTGGAGTATACCTTTGATGTGCAATAATCAATCTTTAATGTATAATTTCACGTGAGTAACAAGTATAGAAGCAAGGGATTAAAAGAGATGACGCTTCGTCAACCAACGGCAAACTGTGCAAACATGGCGATCCCACAAGATAACAATCTGTATGTCAATGTATGTAATCTGCATGCGAATGTATGTAAAGCGTCTCGTATGTTTGCTCAACACTGGTACTGTTCAATAAGTCCTTGATTGCTTCCAGGATTGAGCGAAGTCTGATACATACATTTCGTTGTGTATGTTCCTGGTGAGAAAGAATACTGGTCATCTCCGGGATAATTAATGGGATATTGGCGTGCAAAACGGTATCAGGTCGTATTTTCGAACGCGTTCCTCTTAGCTTAAATTACAAGCGGATGACATTTGCACGAGTATTTATCAATGAAGGCATCTCCATCTCCCAACGTCATTCTAGACGAATGGCGGTGGTGTGTTGTGGAATGCTACTGTATATCACTGGTATGGATGAAGTCGGATAAATTCAGTTAGCGATTCACAACTGCAAGTGCTTCATCAGAGAAGTCATAGAGGTAAATGTTGTTTCCTTCCTTAAGCCTATTCCATACGCTGTTTTTCGAGACCGCAAGGTCACAGATCCCCGGCCTACCCATTCTCCTGATACGACTTCCCTCGAATGGTTCATGGACCTTCGATGCTTGTACACTCTGGCGTTTTCCACCAGCAAGTTATGAAAAACCGAGGTCTCAAAGAACAGAACACTGTCAGGTGGTACTCTATAACGTATTTGTAATGCCATTCACAGAAGTTCTTGTATTATCTTGGGATCACTCCACAAAGCATTAATTTCTGGGGATTGAAAGTATTAATACTATTCTGAAATTGCAAGTATCCTTACACTACTCAACAATTTTTAAAACTTTTTCGTTTAATCTGTTGATTACTTCACTAATATCATCTCTGTCTATTATAAAAATAAAATGTCATTGTCTCTTGGCGCGCTGTAGGAACAATTTTATGTATGTACTTTGGCACAACACCTCTTTACGAGCTAAGGCCTACCAGCGGCGTCCCGGCCTTGCGGTGAAGGGTTATGGGGCACGTGTGGTTAGCAGATACATGACTATAGCCATAGAGTTTATTCTGGTTTTCTCAACCGGAGAAGTGAGCTTTCTCATCGTCACACAGCAACAGATACTGGGACATTGTAAGGAAAGCGCACAATTATTTTTCCGCGGACGGAAATCAAACTCGGGGTTGCGCCGTGGAAAACGAGCACGCTAATTAACAGACCAACGAGGGCACGCTTTAGGAAGAATATCTAATAAAATTGCAAAAGTGGTAAATTAAACATAAAAATTAGTTTAATAACAAAACTAATAGATAACTTGAACTACATACATTTGAATACATTTCTTTGATGAACATGGTACTCTTAAAAACGTATTGGTTTAGACTTGATACCCCTATCATTCTCCCAGAGGTGAATGAACGTTGAACTTTTGATTGCTGGAGGTTCGAAGCTTCTGAAACCAGAGGAATATTCAATGGAAGTATCACTGATGGAAGTATCACTGATGCTTCCATCCGGTATATATTCTTGACCTCTTTTCCCTAAATGAATATCGAACAAATGAAGTTATTTGAATGTGCTGATATAAGCACAATGGAATACGTTATCCAATGTGAAACACTTGAAGAATGAATAAAGAATATTTAACTTATTTTTATACGTCAATGACGTATTTCTCAGCACTGGTAACTAGAGAAACTCACATTATGCTAATCAAGCTTTAGCTAAAGCCGAAATTTTAATTTCTCACTGCGAAGTAGAGAGAAAGTAGTGTAATGCTACGTGTAAAAAAGCGAATTTTCGGCAGATAAAGTCTTGTTACAGGTCCCTTGTAACAAAAATGTGGATAATCCAGTTGCTAAATTTAGGGGAAAAAAATCTCTAACACCAAGTGTAGCCGGAATCTATGTTTTGTGAGTTCTTGACACCGAAAAATCGAATGAAGGCAAAACGTCCTTTTGTCTGCCTGTCCGTCAGTCCGTCTGTGTCTCTCCGTCTGTGAACAACGCTACCGGCTAAACCGTTCAGCCGATTTTCTCCAAATTTGATATGCCTCAATCAATCTGACAGATGCCGCGGCCCCTTGAATTTGAAACCGATCTTTTAATTTTCGGGGGTATTTAACATGAAGCCCCATGAACATTTTTCAAATTTAAAAAAAATGGCTCCATTGTTTTTTAAATTAAATTTTGTTGTTGGATAGTATGAAGGACGTTTGAGAGAATGGGGCAGGTCTCATTTTCGTTGAAAACTGATTATTCTAAAATTGCAAAAATTGAAATTTTTTTCGGTTTCTTTCAACAACTACAATTATGAAGATATATATTTTTCCATTAATGAAATCTGTTCTTTAAAGATAGGTTTTGAAACAAGGTCATGTACAATGTTTCGAAAATTCGGGTCCTTTTCGCGTAATTTTGCGTGAAAATACGAGCGAGAAAGTAGGTGCACCACTAGCTCTGCCTTGCACTCACCCGCCTCGTCCGGCCCCCGCCACCTCGCAGTCCTTTTCGACCCTCGGGCCCTCCACGACGGCTGTCACGGAAGCGGCAGGCGCCGCGCGCGTGCGATCTCTCCGCCTCCGCCACCGCCCGCCCACACGTGCTGCGCCCCGCCCTCCGCAGCCGTCGCGACGACGAGGCAGGCGCTGCTGTTGTTGCTGCTTCAGCCGCTGCAGTCGATCGCTTGGGGCCCCTTTGCCGCCCCGCCCCACCCCGTCCCGCCCCGCGCCGCTCAAAACACTGGGAGCCGCCCCCACGCGCCTGACGCCAGACACGCCCCCTCGTGACGCGGGGCGGCCCCGTCGACGCCGTCCGAGGAGGTGTCGCGCGTCACGTGCCGTCATTTTTGTTTTGTCAGTTGCTAATGGGTCTCTTTGGCGGTTCCTTAAATCGCCTCATGGGGCATGGGGTGAGAGGTTTAGGAGGGATACAGGAAAGTTTGCTGTAACGGACTTAATCTTATTTAGAGTCTGTTATAATGAAATGAGTTGATAGTGTAATGTCGACTAGTGAAATTTAGACAATCAGTTACTAATACTGTAAAATTGTTCAGCTTAGACAACCAACTGCCACTGTCACCTAGAATTTTAATCTTTGGGGCGTGGGGAACTTCCCTGCGTTCTGCAGGAAGCCTATGCCCTACTAAAGATGATTACGCTAATAATAATAATAATAATAATAATAATAATAATAATAATAATAATAATAATAATAATAATAATAATAATAATAATAATAATAATAATAATAATAATAATGCTGATGATGACGGAATGGTTCTGACCATCAAAAGTCTCATTTATGAAAAAAGTCGTCAGATTAAAATGCTGCGCCCCTGAAAAACTGGGAGCTCCACTCCCTCGTCCGACACACACACACACACACACACACACGATCGGGAGGTGACGCGCGCTGAATCTTGAGTCTTGCCGTAATTTTTGTTTTGATTGTTGTTAATTGTCGTTTCGTCGGATTCTTAAATGTTTCCGTGGAAGAAGGGGTGGGACGTTCAGAAGGGGCACAGACATTTTCGCTACAATGTAATGGCTACCCCAATCGTATGTTGTTAATAAAATGGTTTTGGTGTTTGAAAGTCTCATTCCTAATCGGAGTCCACGAATTAAAAGGATGGGCCGCTCAACATACAGAGAGCCGCCCCCGCCTGCAGCGGACGCGTCCCCTCCTGCCGAGACTCGCTCTCTTTTGAATCTGCCCGAGAACATTGGTCATGACTCGTATCGTGATTTTTGTTTTGTCAGTTCTTAATGATCGGGTCCTTTAATGGACCCTTGAAGGAACGGTTGAGACGCTCAGAAAGGATACAACAAATTTCACTGTAATGTAATGTCACCTTTTTTAGTATACGCTTTGAAATAATGAAAAGGATTATGATTAGGACTGTGATTTATATGCAATAAAAATAGTGAAATATACGCACATATGTAAAAGTATTTGGTAATATATTTAATTAAAAAATGAAAATACGCGAAATTGTGTAATGTAATGTGTACGTTTAAAAATAAATAAAAAGTGTAATGTGGAAAATATGTTTACAGCAAAAAATATACAGAAATCATATAAATTGTTACAAGCGACAAACATCAAGTCAAGGGCTTAATTTTGAAGAACACTCATTTCTTAGGAAAATAGTGACAGATGCAGTTAATGTACATTTCACAAAATAAAAACTATAGGTATTGCAAAAACAAAAAAACAAAAACAAAAAAATACGACTTTCAATTCGCGACAAATTCACTGGTCTGACTCTTTCAACGCCACTCCACTTATGTGCCGTGTGTGGGCACGCATAGGCGCTCGGCGGATGCACATTTCATTTCGACTGATACTGCCGATGGCAGGTCTTAGCGTGCTTCTCCGTCTCCACGCTTCTGTTCTGCATGGTCTGCATGCTCGTACCTGCTTGTGCTTGTGTACACTCCATATAAGCTCCATCGTTCTTATTTGGTCCCGTTTGGTCCGGTGTTTATTCGCAAAAGTTAAGATCGGCGGATACCTATCTATTTGGTATTTCCAATAGCAACATTATTCCATCTTTGAAGAATAATGCGTCGCAAATAATAGTGTGATTGGACTTACCACTGTGTAGTACAAAAATCTTTCTCGTGTTTTGGTGTACGCATGGCTAATGTAATTATGTGTTCTCTCTCAGATTATGCTTTCAAGTATTTCAAGGCGCTTTGTTAGTGAATATTTTGAGGCTATATCGGTCTAAAAAGAGGTAGTCATGGCAGAAACAGGAACAGAATCGCGTAAATCCAAAAAATCAAAACATAAAAAATCGCCAAGTAAAACCGAAATTTTTAATAGTGTAAGTGGTAGTGCAACTGAGGAACAAGATGAATCAGAGACAGATTTGAATAAGTCCTTGTTCAAACTCCCACATCACCATAGGACAGTGTCAAAATCACCAACTACTAATGGTGATGTTTCTGATTCTGAGACTGATTTAGACAAGCCCCTCAAAAGGACTACATTTCATAAATCTGTGCAAGAAATTCAAAATACCAATAATAATGCCCAGTCAGCTATGGAAAGATCTGATAATGAAGAAAGTGGTGATGAACAACTGAGCATGAGCTTGTTACAATTCCGACCAGCAAAAATTGTTTCTGAGAAGAGATCTAATCAAAGCAATGCCAACTCTCCAAAGTCTGGCCACAACAGCTTGTCTGCAAGTAAGTTTTTGGGTAAAAGTTAGTACACCATCCTCAAAGAAAATGCATGTTTTCAGATATGTTGTTTCCATAATTACACTGGTGGTAAGGACAAAAAAGTGATAAGAACGACATAAATGATAATAATAATATATTTGCCACATAAATACAGCATAAGTCATGTATTTCAAGTCAGGATATGTACATAATCTTACAATGTACAATACAGGTATTTCAAAAAATTAAATACAATGCAGAAATTAAAATTCAATTCAATTCTCGTACTAAGTATAATATAATGGAATACTAATTAATTTCATCAACGGTAGTGTAAGAAAACTAAAATTGAAAATCAATAACAATAAAAAAGAAAGAAAGGAAAGCAAGAGGAAAAAAAGTTGTCTTCATAGGAGAATCATGCCTGGGTTGGATTTATCCTTTATATGCAACAACCATTTTGGGGGATTTCAAAACCTGCAATAGAATATGCAAAAATTATTAGTACTAGTGTATATTGATGTAGATATGTATTTATGATATATATTTTCTTTTGTACTGTACAATGTATGGTTTAACAGGAAAGCTTTCAGTTTATTTTTGAATGTGTGTAAGGAGTTTAAGCTTTTAAATTTGCCATTTGCTTTGTTATATAGTGTAAGACCTTCTATAAGGGTACTTTTTGAAAGTGAAATTTCTCTGTGTGGACTGTGGGACATGCCAATTTCTTTTTTGTCAAGTATCATAGTTATGAACTTCTGTGTTTAGCAGAATCCTTGTTTCCCCATAAGTGTCTTCTTTGTGAAGATTAATATTTCAAATATGTATATGCATAGAGTGATAGTATTTGTAATTTCTTGAACAGTGGTTTGCAGGACTCAAGTTTGTGAGTGTTTTGTCTTTGGTCTCAATATTAATGTTTGGATGATAAAAGTGTGAATACTTTCTAGGGAATTTCCACAAAATATGATTCCGTATTTTAGGTGCGAGTGAAGATTTGCAAAGTACACTGTTCACAGTGTATCTAGGTTAGAATTTGACTTAACATTGTATATGGCATAACATGTCTTGGTAAGCTTGTTTATATCTGTTATATGGGAGTTCGATTTTAGATCATCTTAAATAGTCAATCCAAGGAAAGTTGTTTTTTGGGCAGTTTTTACATGTATGTGTTTGTCATCAAGAGTGTTGAAGGCGAGAGTAGATTGTGAAAGTTTAGGGAGATGGTTTTATTGGTGTTTATGATGAGTTTATTTTCATAAAACCATTTTACTAGTGTCTCTAGGACTGATTGTGCTTCTTTTTTGTACTGTTTGATGGGTATTTGCTTTAATAATGTTTGTTTAATCTGCAAATAGGACCATTTGTAAGGCCAGGGGCATGTCATTGATGTATAAGAGAAATAGTGTAGGGCCTAGGATTGATTCTTGTGGCACTCCATAATTTATCACTCTGGGTTAGAAAAAATGGGTAGATATCTTTTTATCTCTAACATGCTTGAGTGTGACTACTTGACAACTATTTGAAAGGTAAGATTTTACCCATTGATGTGCAATGCCTCTTAATTTCCAAAGTTTCGAAGTTGAATAACAGTATGTGATGGTCAATAATGTTGAATGCTTTTGATAAATCTAGAATCAAATCCATGGGGATTTCTTTCTGATCTAGAGCAACAAGTATGTCGTTAAGAAGGTGAAGATAGCTCTGTCTGAAGATCTACCATTTCTGAATTCATGCTAGGCCTCTTTCAAAATGTTACTTGAATTGAGAAAATTTTTGAGTCTTATTATTGAAAAGCTTTTCTAGAATGTTTGAAAATTCAGGTAATAAGGTATTGGTCTGTAATTCATGAGATCATGAGGGTTGCCTTTTTTGAATAATGGCTTAACCTTTGCTTTTTTGAGATTTTGTGGAAAGATGCCTGTAATTAAGGATTGGTTACAAATGTGAGTGAGCGGTTCTATTGTGTTTGTTGCAGTATGTTTGGATGATATGAATATTTGACAGCATATTTATATTATTTAAATAGTTACAGTGAATTAATTATTCTCCAATTTCTGAAAAATGTCTATTGAATGTGTTTGCTACTGCTTGTGGGTTGCGCAGAACATTATTTTTGTAGTGTAGTTCATTGTTCTTAGTATTTCTGTTTTCTGCTTTTAGAATATTTTTCACAATGTTTCACATTGCTTTTGTTTTGTTTTGTGCTTTGGCAATGCGTTGATCATTCCTGAACAGTTTGGCTTGTTTAATTACTTTCTTCAAGTTACTTTTGTATGTTTTGAAATAAGCAGAGAAATCACAATTACATTCGTGGTGAAAGATTGTATTGTGCGTGATTTGTTTCCTTTCACTGGATGTTTGATTTCTTTTGGAATCCTGATTTGTGGTTTTTGCTTTTTATTTTCTTCAGCGTCTGGGAAAATATTGTTGAAATAACTTTGGAATTTGTTTATGAATAAGTTAAATTATGAAATAATAAGAAACATCATTGGTGTGTAATATAGCGACTCGTCTCAAAACTGAACTTCACTCACAAAATCATCTTTTTTGAGGAAAGTGAAATAAATTTGGAAACTAAGCCTATTTTTATTAATACATATTTCATAAAGAGAGTTTATGAAACTGTCAGTTCAGTAGAAAAAATCACACTTAACCTTCAGTTACGAAATATCTTTACTCAGGATATAAAACTATTTTCCTACAAAATAAATAAGTTTGAGGTATTGCTTCTCTTATGCTTCGGCAATATGTAAAAATCATGTATTTTGAAGTTTCTTGGATTAACTCATTAATATTTTATTTCATTACAATTTTGCCTTGTGTTCAATTTTCTTCATTTAAATATTAAGAGACTAATTGTGTTTTATTGTTTGAATAAAACTGGTATTATGAATATTTTGTTCTAGGTGGTTCTTTAAAGAGTAAAGTTCATCGAAAACCAAGTGCACCTGAGATGTCAGAATCAGATTCAGATAAAGAAACTAACCACCATCATCATACTCAACCTCAACGACCTCCTTCTCAACCAGAATCTGGATCTGAAGAGGAAGAGGAAGAGGATGAACATCAAAATGAACAGAACTTAGAAAGGCATAATCGTCATCATCAACCACCACAACAGCAGTTTGTTTCTACTCTGAATCCTTTGGCGAGAATTAAAGAAGAAGTCCATTCTAATTCAGAGTCGTCTTCCTTTGAAGAAGATGATCCACCTGCTTTACAGGAATTTCAAAACACCTCACTTGTACCTCATGTGGAATCAAGAAGAATTAGTTCACAAAGTACATCTACACCTCAAAATCCCAGAGGTGGTGTAATAGACAGGAATCATTCGAGTAACATTGCCACATTTGAGCAAGAGCATACTCGAATATCAGCACCTGTTATTGACATCCCTCAAGATAGCCGAGTCTGGGTTTTGCAAGTTCCTCGCAGTATTGAAGCAATACATTTGCATGGACGGTATTTGCCAAAGAAACTCAAGGTAAAATGGACATGTGTTTTTAGAATATTTCCTAATATAAATATCTGAAAACTTTAAATCTTTGCTTTTGGGAGCGGAGTTCCATTCATTTATTGTCAAATATTTAAGTTACCAAGTAAAGCCTATTCTTTAACATTAAATGTGTCAACAAATCTTGGAACCAGGTATCTGAAAATGTAACTGACTTAACTTTTCTGAATGTAAATTTGATCGGTTTATTTGAATGGTCACATTATCTAGTTCTTAACAAATAGGCAAGTGTCAAGTAGAATATATAACTTTCTGGAAAACTGTAAATGTGTTTATTAAAAGAATATAATTGTAAATTAAATTTTCTTTGTAGGAAAAAATATTGTTTTATTAAAATGATAAGTTGGAATTTCCATGCAAGTGTCTCCTTAAACTAATAAGCTGTTTTATGAGTGTTAATTTGTGAATTTGCTAAAAAATGAAGTAAATTTTCAGATTATTAATACAGTAAAACCTCATTAATATGATTTCAAGGGGGTGGAAATAATCTGTTAACATTATAAAAAATTGTGTTATTTGATTATGAATTTCCTTGCAAGGCCTCAAATTTTGTTTCTGTAACAGTGAAATACAATATAAGTGGGTGTGTACTAATGAGGGTTTACTTTAATTTGCTAGACATATAAGGAAATTCCAATTTTGAAGGTCTTGAAGAAACTTGAATCTTGTAGCTAAAGATTAGCAATTTGTGTTATTTTTCACTCAAATATTTGTCATTACAAGACATTCAAAAGCCGTTTTTATTTCTATTTATATTTTCTCGTTGGAAGTACATATTATTATTGTTATTATTCTTATTCTTATTACCACCACTTATCGTCCTTTCTTATAAGTCCTCATTTTTTAGAAGAAAACTTGCAATGAGTTATATACCTTTGTGTGAGAGAAATAACGATTTACTTGCAATTTTTTTTAGAATAACTTTGACTTATTAACTATGAAAAAGTAATGTAAGATGTATATTTAAGAGTTTTGAATACTATTACATGATTTTAATAAATGATCAATTCATTTACTCCAGAAATTAACCTAGTAACCCTACCTTTTTTGGTGTGTAATGAAACTCTGCAATGTGTGTTTCCTTAAATATTAATAGTTTTATTTTGCAGGGTGGTGAAGTTTTAAATCTACCAAGTGGTAGCTGGCAAATTATGGAACAACCATATGAAGCTTCACGGAGTGCATTAAATTGTATAGTGTCTACTGGTAATTTCAGTTATGGAATGCGTTGGTTACAACCAAGAGGGTTTTGGTTCTTTAAGCGTTTGAGAAAACCTCTTCAAATGGAAACTACTGATGCACCATGGACACAAGAAATTACTCCATTACCTATTAAGGTAAATAGCATTGTTGTTTTTACAAAAAAATTCTCCAATAAACTTCATTAGAAGTATGTGATTTGACAATAATAATGTGTTGTTGTAAAGGGGAGAAAAATAAGGGCCAAAATTATGAATGAAGGGTTATGTAAACAACAAGTTGTTGTTTAAAATAAGTAGCCCTAATAAGCCAATTTTACCCATATTACAGCACTCTGCACATAATTAAAACACAGAAGAAAAAATTGTATTAAATTTCAATTCCTTACAACAACAAACAATAAAATGGAGGTAAATACACATGATTTTGTATAGCATAGTTGGCTTTCATGACCATAGTCAATATAAGAGAAAGTTTCTCGGCTGATAGATGATGGTCCAGTTGGCATTGAAGGGTCAAACGTTTCATCCACGACTACAGAGAACATCCTCAGTGACAGCAGGGTCGTGGGCACAGTTCCGGGGCAGAGAGACAGTCGCCAGTCAGCTGCCGTCCCAGATACTGCACCCCTGCCCAACAGGAGGATGACCACAGTGGTCGTGGGCTTAATGACCCTTCAATACCATCTAGGCCATGTCGTACCAGCCTGGAAACTTTCTCTAATATACACATGTGTTTGGTAGCCATTTGTAATACAAGTCCCCTTTTTGGCATTATACCTCACAGCATCACAATACTTGCTTGCAGTAAGCAGTGTTGGAAAGAAAGGAAACTGACCTAGCGTTTACTATGTGAAGCAAAAAATGTATTTTAAGTAACACAGTCCATTAATGAGGTGATAAGAAACAACAGAAACAGTGCCCAGATCTGGTTAACAAAAAAATGGATGATTCCCATACAATGTTAGCCCACACATTGCTTGTTACACTGATCAAATTCTTATCACAATGTTGTTCTAGACATACCAACAAAAAAGAGAAATGGACAATCTAATTCTCCATGAAATAAACAAATATACTAAGATAACTGAGAGCCGGAGAAAATTGTATCTCTAAATTAACCAGAACTCGTATTACATACTGTATATAAAACGGCCATTAAAATGTCTCTGTGGAGTGGTCGGAAACTTGGGTACAACATGATATACTGATGTAAACATACATAATTCTGTTCAAAAAGTTTTAGAAAAAAAAGAAAGAAAAATGTAGATATTATTTAATTCAAGGATCTTTAGTATGTAAAATTTTCTTATATTGGAATTTGAGAAGGGAATTAAGCAAAACCATTTTTTGCACTTTAAAATTTAGGAAGAAATGTTTTAAAGTAACTATATATTGATATGTTTAGGAATTACTGAAGATGAAAAGCAATGCAGCAATTTCTAAAGATCAACATTTAAAACCTTCGAAAAAGCGACATCGAAATTCAGATCTTGATCTGCCAAGTAAACAGTCAAAGATGATTCCAAAAGTAAGTAATGTCATGGCTCAGTAGTACTATATTATTGTATATCATATTGAATGCTTTTTCTTCTTTTGTTTATCGTCTCCTTTTCCTTCTGCTCTCCTCTTCCTGCTTTTTCTTCTCTTCACCCTTTTTCTCCACCTACTACTCCCTCTTCTCTTCTTTTCCCTCCTCTTCTGTAATAATTATTATATTTATTTACTAGCAGAACCCAGCTGACGTTGTTCTGCCCTTATCTCCCTTCCTCTCTTTGTTCGTCTTCCCTTTCCCTCTTCGTAATAGGATGTTCAAAAAGTCTCATCCTGTAGATTATGGCGTGAGAAACTTTTTGTATGCTATTGGCCTCAACATATTAGCTTTTAATGTCCTTAAACCCTTTAATCTTTTCTGGTCAATCAAGAAAGAAACATACTGTTAAAAAACTTGTGATTGTATGTATTTAATAAAATCTACTCATAATAAATGTAAAATGTAGGTACTTATGAAAAAAATGTTTCGAAGAATATATATAATGTTTAGGAATCTTTAGGGATATCACTGTAAAACCAAAACTAACTTTGGCCATGGGCAGTGTCTGTAATGTGTTTAAATGTCATGCTTATAGAATAAGTATTTTTTAAGTTAAATCGGTTCTAACAGATGGGTTTACATTAAATTTTATTTGACAATACGTTGTACATATAATAGCCTGAGTAACATGCATATATTTGTCTGATCGTTTGACTCTCAAGTTAGCACATTTCTGCAAGAATTTAACTATTTTTGAGCAGATGCTCATACAGGAGTCGCAGACTACCCTCAGTTCAACTATCAACGCTGTGCTGCCCCACCGTTGTGTCTCTGTTCTATCAGCGCTATTACCACCTAGTTGATCTCGTGCAGCAATCGCCCCCTCGCTGTCATCTCCCAGCTCAGCATTAGTTCACGATACAACGTTCTCCAGCTTGTCCTGTTCGACACCACCCCGGGTCACACGGCAACGTCCAGCAACAATGAAGCTCATGTGGATGGGAGTTTGAATGGAAATTGAATTAAAATAAAAACCACCAAAAATGTTCAAGAAGATCTCATCCTGTAGATTATGGTGTCAGAGAAGTTTCTTTGAGGCCTATAGCCTCAATATTTTAGTTTTTAATACCCTAGAACGCTTCGTTTAAGAGTTCTTAACAATATGAAGTAAAAAACCATGCCTCGTGTTGCAGGTTGCATTTAGCATGAATATGTTTTTCCTTTTTCTTTTTCTTTTCTTTCGAGAAGTTTTCCGATATTTTAATACTTATTCTGCTATTCGGGGCAGAGATGAATCAAACAAATCACAGATAGTTAAAATTGGTTCTTCTGTTTTTGAGTTATGAATGGTGTAACTACGTTTTATAGATTTTTGAGAGTGTTAAATGCTCAGGAAATATTTTTTCGATTGTTTCTTTCAAAATTTGTATTTTTGAGGCACACACAAAAAAATAGAATCTGCTCAATTATGATTCATAATTCTGGATAATTATTATTGTATCACTTTAATATACTTAATTATACTTATTATATTATTATTATTATTTCTCTTCACGACTAAAGATATTATGAGTCTGTTAAATATAAAATCTACACCAGGTTGCAAGCACATTCCTGAGGAGCAGATCAAGGGACTGTCAGTGTCTCAACAATTCTTTGTGCAAAATAGGCTGTTCCAAATAAAGCAATGTCTTGAATTTCCCAGTCTTTTGAATGACCTGAGAGTTTTGCCAAATTATTCTACAAATTCAAAATATGTGGAACAAATCCCAGAGGATCAGTTACTACTGTGCTTTAACCCTCCACAATTGACTGATATCAATTTCCAAACTCTTGTATTTAAGAAGGTACTCTGTCTACTTGACTTATGACAGTTTGATCACGCTGCACAGCCTCATTAAAAAATGGATCCCTTTTTTTTTTCTCCAAATCTAGGATAACAATATCTGGTTCATTAACCACTGTTGTGTGATCAGTTTGAATTTGTTGGTTGAACAATATTGTACACAGTCCAATGGATGTCACCAGTTATGATGAGATATTTCATACTACGTGGAGGATGTGTTAGGAACTTCAAGGGCATTGCAGATCTACACACCCTATCGTGTCTTTTCATATATTTGGCCTTTGCTAGAAGTGGACAAGTTGAGACAAAATGATCAATGGTTTCTATTTGTTCCTGGCAGATACGGTATTTACCGTCTTGGAAAATTTTGAGAACTGCTTTTTCATAGTCATATTTTCAATGTTTAATCTAGGGCAGCTATTAAAACTTGTTCTGATTCTGGCTTCATTCTTGCCCTTTCAAGCCACATAAATAATTGATCTTTATTGATCTGCAACTTATACATTCATTTTGACATGAAGTATTTTTGAAATTCTTTAACATTTTTTGTGTTTTGCATTTCATGTTAAGTAGCATCAGAAGTTAAATGTCTGTGCTATTCTGTGTATCTTGCACTCTTTTCTTCACAGTGCTTTTTGCTACACTTACAATGCCTGAATTTCCCATTGTTGTTAAAGTTTTGGAGAAAAGGAAGCAACACCCACATTTTTATTTTATTTTTTACTCTTATTTATTTATTTCCTCATTGTATACCACATATTAAAAATTCAGAAAAATGAGAAGTGGTCTCCTTGCAACCTAATCTCTTAACTGAATTGGTTGTATAACAATGTTTCTTGTTTATTTAATGTTGTAGAAGAATGCCCATTGGAATGTGAAAATAAAAATATATTTAGAGGTCTTAAAGGGATTCACTGCCAATATATTGCAACATTGTTTTTATTATTCCCAAAATTTGAAAATTATTATGCTAATATTTTCCTCCACATGTGGTCTGGAAGGATTTTGAAATGTGTTATTATGATTTACTTCTTCTTTGAATGCAGGGTGTTGGTATAATTCATCAACTTTTCGTGGAAAGGAAAAGGAAGGTGCAACTCTTAGATAACTCTACCAGTATTATGGATATAGAACCATCAATGATGGTGAGTGTTCAAGGATGAAAATGTGTTCAAAATGAGAGAGTATGTTGGAGGACCAGGAGGATGGGGGGGGGGGGGGGGGGGGGCATAGAAAAAGATAAAGAATGAACCTATAGTGATTGGAACACTATAATGTATCCAGAAAAGAAAGAAAGAAGAAGAGATTTGCTGAAAATCTGTAATAAATATTTAATGTACAATATCATTCTAGGCCCCAACTGCACCTATAGAAGTGTGAAGAATCATTGGCTTGAACATTAGAAAGCAATATGTGAATTTCATACTTCTGCTTAGTCCTTGGAGATTTCTGAATCCTGTGGAGATCAACTAATCTGGAATTCTGTGAATCGGTACTTCTGGAGATTTTACATTGGTATGGGCAGTAAGTGCAGCCACTGACCCAATTGAGAATGAGATATTTGAGATTGGTGTTAGTGACCCCATGAGTATGTATAATTGTCTCTGCTGACTGGCCTCACTGATGAAACATGAACATCATCATATGCTTGATCGAAGGCATATTTGGGTTTTGTGTGTTCAGTTTCTCATACCCTACAACAACAAGCATTTAGATCATAATCCTGATTCAGAATCCTCAATTTACATCTGTGTTGAAGGTATCTTATTGTACAGAAGGCACTTTCAGCTTTACAAGGGCTTATGCATTTGACAATACTGTACTATCTGCTTGCTAGAGATCCATACCAAAGAAACTTCTCCCAATCTATGGCGGCTGCCATGTTAGAGAAATTTGCTGCCATTTATCTTAATACACATGGAATATGTTGAATATGTTAGAAGGAAGATGAAAATAGTTCTCCACATACTAAAGCAAAAAGTTGGTTGAGCCATTCCATATCAAATCGCACAAAATTTCGCAAAATTTGACATTGTATATTTTATTGCTTCCTAGTTTTAGTACATTGTGCACATAGGATAGAAAAAAGTAATGTAAAGTAATAAATCAGTTTCAAGATATACTATTTTGCTATTCTCTGAAACAAGAAAAGTGAATTTTCAGTGTCTTGCAACTGTCCATCCATTTGAGGATAAATAATGCTAGGGTCTAAACCATTCGCAAGAACCAATGTCTATTAGTCCATTCTAAAAAACCTGTGAATTTTAAATGCATCTTTTAATTTTACTTTACATGTAATCCCTAGGAGATTTTCAATGGCTCAGAAATGTTTGCTTGAATAATGCAACATGCTCTTATAAAAAATGCATAAGTTCAATTTTCATTGAAAAAGAAAATTTTGATAATTGCATATTAGAAATTATTTATTTATATAGGCCTGTATAGTTAATTCAATGGTCCATATAAGTAAAGGCAAAATATTTTTGAATGCTTGATGTTTATTTAGCTTAGATCACTAAAACATTGAATGCTTTTGGCCAGGGCATGTTCATGACTTGCAAGTGTCCAAGACTTCTTCTAAAATCAAGCTTCACTGCAATATATCTGAGATTGAGGTAGAGGAAGAGACCAGTATTAAGTAATCTGGTTGGTTTGCAGTAGTGACAGCATATGCAGGTGTTTTCTTTTTGATCATATTTGTTTTCTTTTTATTTACAGGAGCTCAGTTCAAAGGAGGATGAATCTATGCACAAAAAGGTGAAACACAACCATGAAACCAGTGTAAAAGAGGACTCTTCAATTCAAGTAGGTGTAATTTGTGTGACAATTTTACTCTTAGATTTTCACTCTAAAGAAAGCATCTTGGGTTAAGTTCCATTCCATAAATTTTGACTTTGCTTTTTGCGTTTGTTCAGTGAGAAAAATGTGTAATACTTTAATAAAACAAGTGGTGCTAAAGCAGCACTTACTATCTTGAATTACACCATATAACACAATTTTTTTCTGGGTTATCAATATCGTGTTCTAATTGATACTATTTTAAAATCACGAAGAAAAATTTCTTCCCTGCAACAACTTCGCTTTTGTGGTCAGCAGAACACAAAGTTGAATTTTCCGTGGTCATTAAGGAAATGTATACATTTTCAGGTTTATCTTTGTTTAATGAAAGAAAGGGAATGTTGTATTTCAAATCAATAATATGTTTTAACCCAAATTATACAAATTGACAACAAAGAACGTAGAATTGTTTAGTTTTGAGAAATTTGCTAGAGTATGTCATATCACATTCTTGAATAAGTCTTCAAATATAGTCCTCAATCATGGGTTCGTTGTAGGTTCCCTGGTAGTTACGTTCAGAATGTGGTATGTTCTGATGCAAGTGCTCAAGGTGGGTTTCAAGAATATGTATTTTAGAGAGACATCATGCAACCCATTTTGCTGTACTTTTTAACCTACCTCGACCAATTCAACATAATTCTCAGCATTACGATTTCCAAGGAATCCGGTAACTACAAAACAGGTCCATATTTCATTCTCCTTTGCTCTGAGAAGCTTTGGAAACTCTTGACACTCAATAACTTCATTTTTGAACAAATACACCAGATTTAACTTTGCTTAGGAAAGCATTGAAAATAGGTGTTGTAGAAGCTTGAATGCTCCAGATTCCTTGTGCAACACTACCACAAATTGATTCATCAGTCCCATTATATGTGCAAAGGGGCAATAGAACTGTTTGATGGTCTACAAGTGGCTCCCATTTAATGTTGTGATTCCCTACAGAGAACTCAATACCTTTATTCCAATATTGTTTGTGGTAGTGTGCTTTAGTGTCCCTGCTATCCCACAAAGGTAGCATAGAAGCATTGTAAATCCTGCATCCTGCCCATCAAAAAGACAATCATTTTGAAGTCTCCAATAACTTCCCAACCACATTCTTCATATTTCAATGCATTTTGCAATATCTTTACGTTGCGATAATCTTCTGTAAACTGTGAAAAACGGGCAAGGGCATAAATTTACTATTACGGAGTATTATTGTTTCCAACATTTTGATGAACACTCTATAAAAATCCACTACTTACTAGGATGAAGAGTAGTTCCAGTGTTCTCAAACAAACCAGTTAGATCACAACAATAGCAGTGTTCATATTCTTTGATGAACTATTTGGAAAAATTGTTATGTCACTTCCTCAGATTTGATACTTTCTCTGTTTCATCCAACACTTTCCATTGCCTCAGTCTGGTGTTAAGAGCACAACATTGGACTTTGTAAGACCAGGGTCCCTAATCAAATCATTTAGGTGCTTGGTTGGGGTAGTATGGTTTTCATTCATTGGTTCAACCTTCATCACAGTACTTAGGGTCTTCAAAATATTCTGCACTTTCCAAATTACTATTACATCACCAGTTTCATCACCAAAGATGTGGAGGAATAGGAACGGAAAGTTCAGGGCCATGTGGCACAGGAGTAATGGATGATAGTATTTGGGATAAATTACTGGAGGGTCTTTCTTGCCAATCCATTGTTTAGAAAAGTTCACCATGCGGAAGTAACAGTTCATAGAATGATCTGCAGGTCCTCATGCAGGTGACATGCCCTCAATCAATCAAAGTGAAATGAAATTGTTTGAAAAACGAATAATATTTATTGTTTGTATCAACAATGTAATTGATCCATGATTCCTGGATCAAGTAGAATAATTTAACTTTACTTTTGGTAAACAATCTACAAAAACATACTAGGTTTGTTAAATATTATTGAGTCAGTTTTCACATTTTTGGTAATTGAAAACATCTGTGTTTCTTGGTCATTATATTTTAAGACTTTTGTTTCGAGTTTATATCTAGTTATAATTTGATTTATTGTAGTTTATTTTAATTTAAAGATCGTACATTTAGGAATAGATTGTAAAAAAAAAAAAAAAAATTAACTTCAGTGTAGAAGGTAAATGGCATGTTTGGAAAATTTGAACTTTTGCAATTTTCGAAATTCTAGAGTTTTTAATGAAAATTGAACCACCATGCTTAGCAAACATTGCTCTAGTTGAGCAAAAAGAGACGAAGTATTTTTGAGAAAATTTCAAAAACGTCTTCAAGGCTTTATGTAAAGTACCCACAAGGTTAAAATTATCCTTTTCAAATTCAAGGGGCTGTGCCATCAGCCAGTCCCATTGAGGAATATCAATTTTTGTGAGAATTATGTGAACCATTGAAGGATGTTCTTAGATAATGGACTGACAGACAGAAGATTTGCCAAAACATGTACTTCAATTAAAATCTTGGCTTTTCTCTCTTTCTTTCTTTTCTTTTTTATTCTTTCTTTCTTTCTTTCTTTTCTTTTCTTTTTTTATCTTTTTTTCTTTTTTGTTTTCTTTTCTTTCTTTTTTCTTTCTTTTTTCTTTCTTTTTTCTTTCTTTTTTCTTTCTTTTCTTCTTTCTTTTTTTCTTTTTTCTTTCTTTTTTCTTTCTTTTTTCTTTCCTTTTCCTTTCTTTTTTTCTTTCTTTCTTTCTTTCTTTTTTTCTTTCTTTCGTATTTTTTTCTTTCTTTCTTATTTTTTTCTTTCTTTCTTTCAAGACATCATTTATTGCATTTTTTCTAACAAATGCGATAATGTACTCCATCACATTAACGTGAATATTAATGGCATGAGATGTCAAAAAAATTACTATTCAGCGCTTTTTGAAAAAACAAAGAATACAGCAATATGGCGTTTATCTCATCTTATCAGTACATTTAGCACTATCCTTATCAAAAGTTGAAGAAAAATAAACTATGAGTCTTTTCGAGAGTTATTGTTTTTGATATTTTTTAATAGTGCCCCTATTTCACTCGAAATTGTGCAAAAACATCTAAAATTTTCAAAACAATGTTAATGGTGTTAATGAAAGAACTAAATCTGGGAAAAAAATCGTTTGAAGACAAAATATCTTTATCTTCAATTTTGTAGTTATAGAAAAATGAATAATAGTAGCTTTCTAGTAATTTTGAATTGTCATGTGTTAGAATTTACTCAATATTAAGAATTCCTTGCAAATGGACTGCTCCCAGTGAATTGTCAGGTAATTTAAGAGTATAATAGCTCTGCCTGTGAACCTTAGCACAAGATTCCAATTCCAGCCTGGATTTGTCTTTTTTAAAAACAGAGCATGTTACTGAATTCTGTGGCAGAATGTCATTTTCGTATACATTTTTGAATTTTCAAAAAACAATGATTTGCATTGTTTTTAACCTCTCACTTATTGTTTGGTTGCAAGCTCTTCAAGTGATAACTGAAGTGTTAGTAATATCGATATTGAAATTTTATAACATTATGTAACTTTTTTTTACCTAAATGTTTTTCAAATAATGCTTCAGTTTTTTTCTTTAAACTCTTTGCATGGAGATTCGTAAATACAATGAATAAAATCAACACAGTTTTATTCTGCTTTTTATTTTTTATAAAACTAGGACTCTATAAAACTATCAAGATTTTTTCAAAAACAGCTTCAATTTTTTCTTGATACATTTTGTAAGGGGGGAAAAAATGTAAGAAAATGTGAAAACGTTTACATGTTTTTTGATAAAATAATTTTGCCAATGTAAATATTACACGAAAGTGAACAATATTATTGTGTTAACTGATAGGCGCTGTATGTAATTTGTTACATTTGGTGTAGATGTTAGCTAATTTCAAAAACATATTGTTTACTGAGTGTTGTTGTTCTTAGATGAATTGTTTGTACTGTTGCTATGAAAATGAATGGTTTCAGAATGCTTCAGATACATACATTCAGTATTACCAAGCACATTAAAGGCATTGTATGCATACAAAGGTCATTCTAGTTATATTAATGATGTTACCAAATCTTTTTATTTCATAACTATAACACATTTACAATTAGGACAGTCAAGAGGTTCAACTTTGTGAGTCAGGAGCGTGGATCTGATGAGTCAGTCCATGAACACTTAGGCTCTGGATTTGAAATCAATGAACATGAATGTTTTCAGTTGTGTCTGAGGCGTAGGGCCAATCCAAATTTTGTTCATCAAAGTTCTGTTCTTATTCAACAAACAAGAAAACGTAGATACAAATATTGACAGGGGGGTGGGGGGAAGAAGTACAATGGCCAAATATATAAAGGTACAGTAATGAGGTAGGCCTATTTGATGTTCGAGGTGAGCCAAGGTGCTCTTCACTGCCTCTGCCACTGCACTGAGGAGCAGTAGGTATCCTGAGAGGCCCTGGGAGACTATTAGATGTTGAGATGAATAGGAAACTAACTAGTAAAAAAATCTTGCCCATTTTGCAGTACCACTTGTTTTATTGCAATATATTGAAAACATTTCTGGTGGCAATATAGATACATTAAAGTGAAAATATTGATAGTTTGATAATAACAGTAAGACATTCGCATCTGTCTATAAGTACAAGAATGGAAAGATGGTTTTAATGTGTATGTATAGATTTGTGAGTTATGCTAGATCATAAAGTTTATTATCAATAATGTCCCAATACTGAAGTGAAGATGAATCATGTGTTGTTGTTTTTTTTTTTTTTTTGTTTTTTTCTTCTTCAAGGAATCATTATATTTGTTGATCAATGACCAAATTGATTGGTATATATATATATATATCCATATCCATATCCATGAATAATCTTCTTATACATTCCTTATATTTGCTTTGCTCTTGGTTGAATTTTTATGTTGTAATATTGATTTCAGGGAGGTGAGGCTGAGAAAGGAAAGAAGAGAAAACGCAGTTCTGATGCTAATGTAGAGTCACCGAACAAGAAAAAGAAGAAACGTTCATCAGAGGTGTATGAACAATCACATTTGAAAGATGTTCTGCCACAGTCACAGAGCATATCAGTTGATGTTAATAGAAGTATGACTTCACCAAGAGCTGAAAATATTTCTTTTAACAAGGAAAAAAAGATGAGTAAACACAATGAAATTTGTGATGAATCATTGAAAAGGTTAAAATCACCAGTTAAAATTACAAAAGTGAAACAAGAGATTACAGAAAATGATAGTGAGTGGATGGAACATTCTTCTTTAAATAATCTATCTGGAAGTTCTAGTGATGAAAAGCAGAGGAAACACAAGAAGAGTCATGTTGAACTAGAAGTGAAAGATACTTCCTTTGAAGTGAAGCAAAATGAAAGTAGAGAAACTAGTGATAAAAAGAAGAAGAAAAAAGGCAAACAAAGCAATGAAAGTGTTCAGAGAGAAACATTCCAGGCACCTGAAAAGAAAATAGAACTTGCTTCTCCTCCTAATTCTTTCACGGGAACTGAAAAACCAATGAAGAAGGAAAAAGAACATTCACAACAGAGTGAAACATCCGTTGAAAATACAGATGGTGAAGTAAGGAAAAAGAAGAAACATAAACATCATAAACACAGAGGAGAAGATGAAGTACCTGCCCAAAAAACCGAGAAAGATATTTCAGTCAAAAAGAAAAAGAAACATAAGCACAAAGAGTCTGATGTACCCAAAGTAAAGCAAGAGAATTTTTGGGAAAGGGAGACAAGTCCAGATTTCTTGAGCCACTTATATCTTACACAGGCTACTCCTGAAGATGTGTAGGAATTTTTATTCTGAGTATGGGAGGCATTGATTATGGCTGCTATAAATTGCTGAGTGATTGCATTTAGGTTAAAAATTACTGCCTTGGTTGAGGTAGTGAGGGAGAATTATGTTCATTGGGATACAAATTGTTCCTATTTATAAAACTTGTTGAGGGTATATTAATTGTTCAGAAAACTGACAGTAGTCAAGGATTTTAATGTTTACAAAAACATTAATTGTGAAATATTGACCTTTCCCTCCTAAGGACCAACACAGGACCTCTGTGAAATTTCTATGTAACCCAACTGAAACACTGGCGCTTTTGACCTTTTTGCAATGAAAAGCATCGTTACTTTAGGAGAAAATCTGCCAATATAGCCACAAAGGGATATTTTGTAGAACCTTTTCCTGTTCTCACTTATCTCTCTGGTAGTTCTTTAAGCAGAAGCTAGCTGTGTAAATGGCAAATGTGTGGGCTCTTTCTGAGAATGTATGTCTATGCTGATTCAAATTATAATTTTGATTGCTGAATGGAACAAAATGGAAGTAGATATGTATATATGAACTTATGTAACCGTAAAGTTGTACATAACAAAATTTTCACATTTGTATGTGTATGGGAAGGAATTATCTGTAGGAAAATAGCATTTTCTGATCTTCAGTTCAGTGAAGAAATGTTATCTTACTTTGCCTAACGATTATTTCTCCTAGTTACCTGAATATGTATCTCCTAGTTACTTTTTGATCCTTTGAGAAGGCTTTGAATGTAGTTGTTGCATTCATTTTCAGCTTCTCTTATATCTTAGACTCATTTTGGCACATTTAATAGGACAATTACTTAATTTATCATTATAATGAGTATAAATTATTAAGAATACAGATCTTAATTTTTTTATTATTTGCAAACAATTTGTAAATTGTTGACATTGTTAAAAAAAATTTAATGTTATTTAGAAGACTAGAGGAAGTAAATATTTTGGTGTGCTGTTGAATTGATGAGTTGCTGTACTCACTTATGTGATAGCATATGGCCCTTCAGGAAATTCAAGGGTAAAGTGCCATTGTCTTTCATCTTGATTTTTAAGAAATTTTCACTTTCGAAAATTTAAATAGATTTAATATTAAAAATTTGGAAATAGTTACTCACCAGCCGAAAGTGTGGGCTTATTGTATAAAAATAGCATGCGTTCCTTCCTAATTTTGATTCCTTCCTATTTTCAATTGATTCATTCAAAATAATTTTGATATGATAGCCTGTCTTCCAAGCTTTGCAAACAATTTTTAAGAGAAATAGAATCTTGCATTCCCTCCAAAACTTGTTGGTAGAGAGGACTTGTGAACAGTTTTGGAAAGAATTTAACACAGGAACACTGCTGATGAAACATTTTGGACTGAATTGAGTTTTATAGTCTTTTGACTGTGTTTTTCATTTCTCATCCTTGTTTGTTTCATACTGGTTTGACAAATACAGGAAATTCTCACTTTTACTTGACGAGATTGGCCAGCTATGATTTAATTTATCTTGTGAAAGTACGCTGGAACAGTTTTTTTGATGATCTACTCGAATGTTACATGTTTCCTTGTTCCTATGTTTTCGTTTTAATGGGGACTCCCCTTTACTGACTAAATAAGACCAAGCTTTTCTTTGTTTCTTTTGATTTTTTAAAGACTATAGATGCATTTCGTTGCTAGTCTTTCCCCTTCACTTCCAATTCAGTGATATGGTCCTTTTTGTATTACATCACATAAAAATGGCATTTCGCCACATAATGTGTTGTGTTCTGTCACCTGAATTGACTTAGGTTCGATGTACAAAGACGCGTTCCGTTTCATTATCTGTTGGGCTATCTCCTTTCATCAGCCGTGTCCCCCCGGTGTCCTCTCCTGTGTAATCTCTCCTAAGCTGGATCCCACCTTCATCTCTTTCCAAGTGGTCTGCCCCATGTGCCTTGGAGGAGCTCGCCGCCCTCGTGACGCCCCCCTCCGCGGCGGGGTTCCTTCCGTTTGCAGATGGGCGACGCGCGTTACGTAAAGTCCGATGCCCACGCCGCGTGTGGAGAGCGTGCGCGGGGCGGGGCGGCCGGGTGACCCCGAGCAGGTGCCCGCCAGCTGCGTGTCAAGGGCGCACCTGTCGCGTGCAGATCAACCTCCCGCGCCCGGACACGCGTGCCTCGACGGACGCAGGAATCCGCGAACGCCTCCCTCACCACCCCTTTCTCTCTCTCACACACTCTCTCTCACACTCCCTCTCACACTCTCTCACACTCACTCCCTCTCACACTCTCTCACACTCACTCCCTCTCTCTCACTCACTTTCCCTCTCTCACACTCACTCCCTCTCACACTCACTCCCTCTCTCTCACACTCACTTTCCCTCTCTCACACTCACTTTCCCTCTCTCACACTCACTTTCCCTCTCTCACACTCACTTTCCCTCTCACACTCACTTTCCCTCTCACACTCACTTTCCCTCTCTCACACTCACTTTCCCTCTCTCACACACTTTCCCTCTCTCACACACTTTCCCTCTCTCACACACTTTCCCTCTCTCACACTCACTCCCTCTCTCTCACTCACTCCCTCTCACTCACTCACTCCCTCTCACTCACTCCCTCCTTCTCACTCCCTCCCTCCCTCTCTCACACTCACTCCCTCCCTCTCTCACACTTCCTCCCTCTCTCTCACACTCACTCCTTCCCTCTCTTACACTCACTCCCTCCCTCTCTCACACTCCCTCCCTCTCTCACACTCCCTCCCTCTCTCACACTCACTCCCTCCCTCTCTCACACTCCCTCCCTCTCTCACACTTCCTCCTTCTCTCTCACACTCACTCCTTCCCTCTCTTACACTCACTCCCTCTCTCACACTCACTCACTCACTCACTCCCTCTCTCACACTCACTCCCTCCCTCCCTGTCTCTCGGCGCTGGGCGCGATTCCGTAGCTCCCCGACGCGCTCGCACTGGGCGACTGACTACCCCTTCTTTTCTTGAGCGTCTTTCTCTGAACCATCTCGGTTTGGCGGACGCCCTGCACGTGCTTTCGTCTAGCATCCTTCCTCACCCTGGATAGTATGCATCTACACCTTTCCGATTCGCATCTCACATATCGATTTCTATTGATTCTCCTTTCTCCTACCCCTTCTCTCCCTCCCGTATTTGCTCTCCGATCCTTCTCTTTCGTATCGCCTGTCTGATTTCCGCTTGTGTCCTTGATCCCTTCTACTTGCCTCATTTCCTCACTTCTTTTGGCTTAGCTAAAGGTTAGTGCTATGTGTTGCAGTGCGCACATAGCATCATCACCATCACTGGTTCATCACCATCTATGGTTCTGATGTAGATGAAAGACACAGTTTTTCCTGTGTGGTCCTGGTCTTCGTGCTTGTTCCGTCTTTTGCTCTCCCATTTTCGCCGCTCCCTTCTCCCGTTGGGCCTCCTCGCTCTCCGTTTCCTCTCACCCTGCGCTTGCCCCGCCCCCTTCCGCTCGTCGCCGGGCAGTTGCCCGGAGCCACCTGAGCGCGCACGCGACCGCTCATCTCGCGCCAATGGCCAATGGCGCGACCGTCATTGCGCTCGCACGCGTTTCTCTCGTGCAACGCGACACTTTCTTTTTCTTTGAACGCGAGGAATATTTGTATGTGAAGCTTTTAAGTTGTTGCTTATTTTTATTTTACATTTATGCGAATTTTTAAAGAATTGTTTGCTACTATCTTACAAATGTTACGGAATTTTTTGAAATATTTTGTCTTATATTTTGAAAATATCGTTATTGTTAATGTAGTCATGCAGGAATTTATTTGTATATTACCATTAAAATTGTTTGTTTGAAATGGCTTATCAGTGCTTCTAGGTCTGTATGTAATCATGGTTTTTGTTTTGGCAGCATTATGATAAATATATGAGGGATGGATGTTCTTGTTTTTATTTATCAGACAATGTGGATGACCACTTTTATTACTGTAACTTTTTCTCTGTCTTCCTGTTTCAAGCAGTGAAGTTAAGGGAATATGTGTTATTGATTATGAATAAAAACACGAACTACAGAGTTTTCTTGTGTTTAGCAATCTCTTTGAAGACCTGAATTCCATTTTTAACTGCTTGTTCCTCTTTAGTGGCCCTGAGGGGTGTTACTTTTTTTGTTAAATAATTGTACAAAATTAGCATTGGAGATGTGAGTTCAAAGCATCGATCACCCTGATTGCTCCGTGACTTGCTAATCCAAGATAATATTGCAAGTGCTACATGACATAAATCAATTCCCTTGTCATAGCTAAGAAAACAACTTGATAATTTTCAACTTGTTACTAATTAGTGTTCAATCATGAATAACTACTTAAAATACTCCTACACTGAATTGTGCTTACTGTGTTTTGTGTGTCAAATCAGAAAGAAAATTTTATTTGAAAAATTAGTTGTTTCACAATTTAAAATGTAATTGATCTTTAATCTTGAAAACTTGGCATATTATCCACTTCACTTAGGTTGTGAATGTTTACAAAATATTAGAATTCTTTAAAAGATTAGAAGATACTTTCAACCCTTGTAGTATTAGAAAATGAAACTTGATGCTTGTATAGATATGCCTATATTTGTTTCCTTATTGCTGGAAATATTGGGAAATATTATTATGGAATTTGCTCAGTCCTTGACCAAATCTTGTGATCATTTCCCTCCTACTTCATGGTAGAATTTACAGTGGTTAATTGGAAATATTCTAAAAATAAAAATTATGCTACAGAAAGAAACATGTAAGAATGATAATGCTAAGCTAAATACTGTAAACTTATTATAATTTTTTAAAATTTATTTTAGGTCTTTTGCATCTTCTTTGTCATTAGCAACCATCCACAACATTATTAAATAAAACATTTCTTTATGTTTAATAAGGAGGACCAAGTAGCTTGAAAAACAGTATGGGAACATCAAAATTGTCTGTGTTGTGTAATATCTGGTGGCTAAATGCCTGAAAAACAAGAGGCTATTTCCTAACAAATGAATTGCACGCTTTCTTTCCTTCCTCTTCCATGTCCAATCATTACTTACATATACTCACATCCTTGCATGTTGTTTTTTTTGTTTTATTTGTGTTAATTATTCAACAATCAATTTATTGTAATGTATGTTGTCCTCATGCACTGTTGTTTACACTGTAGCCCTGATGAAGAAATTATATATTTTGAAACGGCGTAACTAATTGTTTCTCTAAACACATTGACCCATCCTGTGAACCAATATTTAATTCTTTAAAGTGACATGTCAAAACGTGTACATGGTTTACGTGTACATGGTTACGCGTACATGGTACAGTTTTTATTTTAAATTATATTTAAAATTATAAAGTACATTCGAAGTGTACAATTATTTTCCAGTTTTTTTGGCAAATTAACGCTTTTTAGAAAACATTGAAGACATTCATAAATAAAACAAACATTTTATTTTAATTATTAAAAAATAGGTAGTCAAAGAGTTGATGACTACAGAACAAGGGTTGAATTTTACAAGTGAAACGTCCAACTTTTTCAAATCTTTAATCCTTATATTGCGATTTTTTCAACTCAGCTGTTGACGGTTTCATCCAATCAGGAGCTTGAACGTCACCATTGTGACGTCACTATGCTGATACCTGCCAGGGGCAGGGTTAGAAAAATCTCAGTATCGTCAATAAGGTCAGGTCAGTAATAAGGTCATAAGGTAATAAGGTCAGGTCAGTATCGTCAATAATCTTAAACGTAGAAATGGTAGCAATATACGAATTTGTCCATCCGTTTGTCATCACTGTAAAATTTAAAATGTATCCACGTACGTTCCATGCGTCGTTTTTACGAGATATGAAACATATGGAAATAAATTGTTTTATTACATGAGACTACGGGGGCTCTTCAAAATTTTCGGAGGGATTACCCCCCCCCCCCTCCCCATGTGCGCACTCTTATTAGAAAAGCACAAACCACATGAATGATTTTTATTTATTTTTAATTATTTTTCTTTCTCGTTTATCCAAGTTTATTTATTTTAATATTTTTTTATTTTAATTTCAGCACATTCAAGAATAACATTGAGTAACCTTCTTCTGAGGGCTTTTTCCAGCCGACAGCCGGTTACCCTTTGCGTTCCTAATTGCGCACGTATATTTCGCTAAACACTAGACATTGATACACTTTGCGGGCTCCTCTGATCTGTGGTCAGCAGAACGCGTGGCCCTCTGCAACGACACATACATGAGAGACAAGGGACAAACAGTCATTCCCAAGGCGCGACTCGAACCCGCGACCCTTCGGACCGAAGCGCTAAGTCGGTACACGCTCTTAGGCACCCCAGGTAGGCATGAGGCAATGTAACATTGAAATCTTAATATTCATTCCCAATAATTTTTCATTCTGAAATACGACGCTCTTTGAAGCGTCCTATTGAAAAGTCTGCCCTACGTTCTGTCTTAGCCTGAAATGTGCCCACTCTCCCGTTCGACTCATGCAACTGTTAGTATGCCTACCTCGCAGGAGGACTGATACACAGTTTTTACTTTCCTTCATTATTGCTGCACTTAATTGCAGAACAGTGTGCTTTCGACACACGTAATGCTATCCGTATTAATGTGTTTCGATACATGTCATATGTAGGGTTAAAACGTTAGTTCTATATAATTTTAGATATTATTTAATGACTTGCCCTTGAAATCCTACAAATATAAAACTACGAGGCCAAGAAACAACGCGAATTATTTTTTTTAACTAGTTCTTTATAAATACGTTTACACAAACAAAAATCCATATACTTCAGAAGCAGGTATCCGTAGTTTTACTTTACCTTCACCAGGATCGCTTGTTGATTTTGCGCTCATCCCCAACTAGCCAAAAAAGGGCTGAGCTGGGCTACTGTATTGCTTTATTGTCATTTTACTGATTACGGTGATTTAAATAGGGAAGTTGTTGATTGTAGAACAAACATGCGACAACTGGTATGAGCTGCCACTGCTGTTTTAACCGTGGTTATGGCGTATTTGCCTTATCAAATCACCGAACCTTCAACACAACAATTCCATCCGAAACTTCAATACAGTCGCACCACCATTGTGGTGATCTACCAGAAAAAGAGGTCATCAAATCTTGATACTTACCTTTTATCGTTTCGTAACCAAACTAATCGTAAACCAAATAAAAGTTCTGAAATTTTTTAAAAGGTTGAACTTGTACTCAATATTTTGGTATCATGGTGCTATTGAATAAATCTTCATTTTCTTTGACGGTGTATAAAAAAAAGAAACACCATTCCCGTCATCGCAGACCACCAATGATTCACGCACCACGCGTTGAGAAGTAGGCGTAATGCACTTCAGGAATAAACCTTTTTGTAAATAAAATTATTGTTCCCGGGCACGAATCACTTAACAAATTTGGAGTAGAATGGGTTTCAAACAATTAATATAAGAAAAATACAAGTTACAAAACACCAATATTCTTTAGCAATACGTAACTAAAGAAACAGAGGTACTTGCAAATAAGAAACACGACATAACCTATGTTAGACGTTGCAATCTCACTTACGTGTAATTTAGATTATGCAGGAGTGGATTGTTAGGGAGATGGAGGGCAGGAAGAAAGACCCTAGGATTAACTTTTTATGTGGTATATGGGATTCAATCAATTGGGACTTCTGGATTTTTCCTAGTTAAGTATCTGGCACTAGGAGACAAATTTAAGTTAGAGTAAATCTTTTTGTTAGTGAAAAAATACGCTGATAAATAAGCTCGATGTTCAATCTTCCGTGGAGCTTGTTTAATACATAACACACCAGGGGCCGTTATCCGAAGTCCAGAGAATTTTACTTTGAAATGTTTGATTTCCTTTCAGGTTTGATTGGGCAGCGTCGCCCAAACAGAACAGGCGTATCTTAACGACAATCTTTTATGAAGATGAAGGGTTGTGCCACTTGGAAGCGCCGATTTATCATCGGGTAAAGATTGAAGAGTGGAGAGTATATTTTGTGGATGACGAGTTTATGGTTGACGTGGCCTTGGAATGAACCCTCGCGAAACCGCTTGCAAATCTATCGTCTCCTTGCCATGACAATTAAGGCCAATTGGCATGACAACGCCGATCGCCATAAGCCTCTTATCAGGGGTTGGAACGGGGGGAAGTAGTGCCTATCAGCGACTTAAACACCCTCGGCGTGGCGCCTATTTGCCAGAGCCCAGTGATAAGGGCGGGGGAGGGTGAGGACGGCGCTGTTTGCGAACACGAGGAGCTCGGGGCGATACGCCGGCGGTGCTATGAGCTCATCTGGCTCTCTCCTCTCGATAACAAAAGATCGATGCGGTCGGAGGTTGCGCAGCGCGTGCAAATATACGTCAATGCACGCTGCCATGGGAAGCAGTAGGCGGAAGTTTACAGCCGGGAGACGCCCTGGTGTAGAACGAAGAATGTGGCTAATAGTAGGAGTCTGTTATCTCTTAATATTGTGAAACTTGTTTTTTTAAACAAATTTATTTCAAGTCGCACCAACATCTATTAGCGACTACATATGAAGAGATTACGTAACATTTCCATCGGTTATAAAATAGTGCTTAAACAAAATAGTGGAAAAAAATTATACCTAACATTATACCTAATTAAAAAAATAATTATACCCAAATTAATCATACATTGTTAACTACAAAGTTGCAATTGTACAGTTGTGAAATACACTTGGTAGGGTTATGTTTCATTTAGGGTATTACTTGATTTACAGAATTGTAGGACCTGTTTTTTTTATAATCCTCAGATGTTCGGATTAGTCCTTGCTCTTACTCATCTATATTGTACTTGCGTCTGTTGTGCTGAAATAGAGTACATTGGTATAACAAATGACGGATGATGAGAGAGGTATTGCAGGACACACAGGTGGGAAGGGGATCTTTGGAAACTTGATAAATTCAGGAAACGTGTAGGATAACTCGTTACAACTGGAAAGTGAATTACGGCCATTAAAATAAACAGCATGTCAAGACGCGTGCGTTAACATTTTCTTTTGTTCATTGACTTCAAAAACTGATTACTCATAAAGTTTTTTATTTGCAGAATTGTTTATATAGTTGACAATCGGGAAAATATAGTCACTAGAAATTGATTTCTCATTTCATAATGGCTGTAGTAATTTTATGCCAACGACCTTTATTGAACATTACTATTAATTATTTTTCATCATTTTTGTTCTTTTCGATCTTTTTGTTGTTGTTTTTTTCTGGTAGTGCACGCGATAGCAGAGTTCGTTCCTTTATATATTGGCGTAGACGAGCACATCCTAACTTTAAAAAAAAGGGGGAGATAACTCTATTTCTTGGCACTTATTTCCATTGCACTTTATTTAATGTGACTTCTAGAAGAAAATAAACAAAATATTTGATAAGAAGTCAATTCTTTTTTACATTTTGACTTCATTTAAGATAAAAGTAGGGATTTACAGATTTATGACTTCCGAAAGATCATAAAGTTTCATAAGATCTCGAATAACGAGTTTGCCTTTTTAAAAGACATGTTTATTTGCTTTAGGAAATCTTTAATTTTAATTCATTTTCCCTTGTCATACCGGAATTTCCTTGCCGTCTTTTGGATAGCTCCTTTTAGACTTAAGACTTACGCTATTAATGTGGTAGGAAACCGGCCGTTCAGTGTTTGTGTTGGATGTTCTTCCCATATGGAAGAGCGAAGAAGTAAATAGCATGAGATAGGCGAGGATTAGGAAACGTTGGACTACCCACGAAGTAACTAATGAAAGGAAATTGAAGGACGGACGAGAAGAAGAAATAAAAACGAGGACACATTTTTTTATACGTATTGTTCGTATGTATGAAGGGCTTCTGGTAGTAAAAGGACAAGCCACACTTTGACCAAAATTTAGATATTACTATTTTCGGTTTTGCCTTTGTGTCTAGCGTGACTTATCAATCAAACCCCTTAATTGAAGGTGGATAGTCAGCCCTAACGACCAGGATTCTCTATTTCGTCAAGGATAGATTTCTTCTAGAAATCTAAACTACTCTAAACTATCTAAAAAATGTACTCTCTAAATGAAACACAGTTGAGGCTCTCCTTGCAAGATAGATAACCTGCAAGTTTATACTTACAGTGCTTCGTGGCTGTCTCCTAGTTTGCTTATGGTTATATTTTCGTTTGTCTGCTGCCGCCAATTGCGTACGTTCGCAGGGGAAACACGACTGTCGCGCAATATAGTGAAATGGCTCTCCCGCCTTCCTCAGCCCTACGATGCGGCCTCTATCGAACGCAATCAACTGAATGGCCTTAGCACTTTGAATTGCCGCCGAACTCGTCTCCAAGACCTTCGTCTCTTTGGTGGGGTTCCGTTTTGCTCAACAGCGTGAGATTCACGCACGCTAGAAGGCATACAGAGTGATGGGAATGGCCAAACTAATGTGACGTTTAAATGATCTGCTCTTTGCGCATTGTCAAATAAATCTTCAGCCCTTTAAGTTTGTGAGTGCAAATGTGTTTTTCATCGACAGTTTATTCTAGTTTATATTTATTTATGTACTGGAGACCAGAGATCATTCAACAATTAAGGGCATTGAGACCTTCGGTTGATGATGTAATGAGTAGATGATAATGACGATGGTGGGGTAAGTGACATTGGAGAATAGTTGGAATGAAAGGCAGGATGTTGCAAAGGCAAAACTTGGGATGTAAGAGAGCTCTTTGTCCACCACACACTCCACGTGATTTCGTGGGAGATCCCCAGACCTCAGTGGTAGGAAGGTGTGTGCTAGTCATTACGTTACGTGTCGCCAACTCGTCTCGTTATTAAGAACACCGTAACTTTGATTTGATTAATATTTCCTTAAAAGAAAAAGCTTTCTTCCATGCTCAATTATTTAATTTCACTTCTTTGTAATGCATTTATTTACGAATCGGAAAATATCTCCGTATCGTCTTCAAACTCATTATGACCAGACCTTCCAATAGCCATATCATTATTAAAATACCGAATACGTTTTCGTAAATTGGGCATACATTTCAATTAAACTAAACACACTTCAATGTTGAGGCCCTTGGTGCCTTGTGGGTTAGTGTGCTCGGCGCAATTCCCCGGTGCAACCCCGAGTTCGATTCTCAGCCGGGGCAAAATTATAACTGCTGTATCTTTTACAAATGTAGTATCTTTTGCTGTGTGATGATGAGCAAGCCCACCCTAAGGTAATAAAGACCAGTATATACGGTGGAGGGATGTCTTCGTGGTAACCACACGAACCTCTTATTTCGTGGCCGGCTGGGCCACCACTGTTCGGCAAAAGCCCGCAGAGTGCTGTCGTCCTGTGGGACAGGACAGGACACTTCAAAGTTAATTGTTATCTGCTATTAGTCTCAGATTTTGTTGGAGTACTTTGAAGACGAAAGTGTATCTTTTTTAATTTATTTTATTGAACAATAAAATATAGGGACCCGATTGTTCACACCGTATAAATAAAATATAGGGATAAAAGGGACCCGATTGTTCACACCGTTTCGTCAGTTTGGAGGTTTGTTTACAGATATTATTTATTGAACTCAGAATTTGAATATGCTCTCATATTCTCCATTTTCATTTATTTCGGTTTTCCTTTTCATGGTTTGTTTCTTTGTTTTTGCACTTATATAATAAGATTTTTTGAATCATTTGGTTATGAAACTTTATATACGTTTGAACAGTGAACTCTGGTTTTCATAATGTCATATCTGATTGCGAAATGTCCTTCACTATTTCCGCTGTGCGGAAATGGAGGTTGGTGAAGAACCTGACAAAAAATATCCTAATGTTTCTGTTAATTAAAAAAATCATGCAATGTATGATTCGATTGCATCAACAAAAATAACATCACAAACCATTACCGCTGGTGACATTGTTGAAGTGCGAAAGGACCTTCTGAAAAGTACGCGAATAACGTTAACAAGCATTCTCGCCCCCTCCTATGGGTCACAGAGAAGATGCCAATTCCCACGAAATAAACAAGACCGGACTACAATGATCTAAAGGTAATAACATCCATGACAGACGGAGAATAAACCTAAAATTACAGGAAGATGATATTCAGATATATTTCGATTGGTTGTATGTAGATTTTTTCATTGAATCGACAATAACGTACACCGGTAATTAATTCAAGATGTGCTTTAAATTACAATTACAAATAATTTCCGAAACATTAAATTACTAGCCCACTAGGTAATTAGTTTTACATACAGATGCGTACAATATCTTTTGCGTTCTAGAGTATTGTGTTCTCTAATGCTAAGTATCGTGAAAGCGTGTTGAAGCTTTAGCTTAGAAAAAAAAACTCTCCTCAAAACACGTTTGCTTAATCCAAACAAAATGTTATTGGAGCATTCCAGTGGGGGGGACAAGTTAAATCCGACGACAATACAAGAGTATAGGTTTTCGGACACAATTGGAATTAATTATTTAAATCTCTGGTCTCCCCTACGCCACGTTTGGAAGAAGAGATCCCGGAGAACCCTTTCGCTTGTGCGTATGCCGCGAGGAGGGGGTAACGCGTACCACTAGCTCCCTCCTGTCTGGAAAGACCAGGAGAGAAGTAAAGGGTTTGTTGGCGGTGGGTTGTTGATGGCATGACTAATTCAAGAATTTCGCCTAAAAGTGTTTTGTGGTTTCCGAACAGCAGGTAACGTATGATGGATAAGCAATTCAATAAATACTAATGTTGAGATAACACTTCTATATCTTTTTTTTCTTTTCAATAAATAGGATATAATCGATATTATGCTACGATACCTTTTACTACATTTCTTACTGTTGTACTGCATATACAAGACTGAAATTCGATTGAATCGAAATTCCTTTGTTTATATCTTTTGTCAATAATAATAATAATAGTAATAATAATAATAATATAATAGACAAAAATAAAGAAATTGCCATTTGCCATTTCTCTCTCCCACAATATTACAATAGCTATAGTAACAAGGTCAGCAAATACAAGGACCTGGCAGATGAAGTTAAGAAAATGTGGAAAGTTAGAAAGTTTATATTAGACCCATCATCATTTCGGCCACAGGAATAATTTTTAAAACAGCGAAGAAACAATTTGAAATATACTTATTACAAATTCAGAAGTCTGTGATAGTAGACACTCGTCATATTGTGAGAAAGTTCTTGGGAGACGAGCTTGACTGAATTCAATTCAATTACAGGTTTACTTATCGTGCAGGGCCAATGAGTGCCGTGTGTGTGTATAGATGAATGGTAATAGTGACACGATAGTGTATGGTTTTATAAATGTGTTATAACTATTATTTATTTCAATTCAGTTTGACTTGTTTTTTGTATATGTAGATTTGATTTCATTTGTATTCTCATGAAGCAAAACAATATGTCAATTGTAATACGTCTTGAATCTGAATTTCGATGAATTTTGTAATGTCCAACATTGTTGAGAAAGTTAATAAATAATAATAATAATAATAATTTTATCCACATTATTTTGCGAAGTCTTATCTTATTTAATTCAGTAAAATGATATTAGAGAAAGTCAGAAACCCATCCCCAAGCCATTCAAGAATCTCACCAGCACTGGCAACTACAGACCCATAAGCCTCTTCGCACTCTATTAAAAATCCTAGAAAAATTAATCCTTAAAAGACTAAATTCCCATCTGAACAAAACTCAAACAATCCCAATGCACCAGTTTGGCTTCACTAATAAAGTTTCAACTTCTCATCAATTATTAAGACTCACGGAGCACATACACACGGCATTTCAAAAAAAACACCATACAATAGTTACCTTTTTACACATTTCGAAAGCTTTTGACAAAGTGTGGTATCCTGGATTAATATTAAAACTTAAAGAAATAGATACTCCTAACTATCTAATTAATATCATTAATAGCTTTCTCCAAGATAGAACATTTTCAGTCACAGTTAACAATCACACATCCAATTCCCGCAGAATTACAGCTGGATTACCTCAAGGCTCACCACTGTCCCCCACGCTTTTCAACATATGCACAGCCGACATTCCCATAACATTACATACGCACATCGCCCAATTCGCCGATGATACCGCAATTTTCATGTCCAATCATTCAACTTATCTAATTTGTAAACAAATTCAAACACATCTAAATAAAATCGATGAATGGTCTGTCAAATGGAAAATCAAACTCGATCCTACCAAATCATGCGCCAAAATATTCACATTAAGAACATTTTCAACTCCAACTCCACTCCAAATAAACAATAACCCAATTCCATGGACCTCACACAATGAATCCGTCAAATACTTAGGGCTGCATCTTGATACCAGACTAAAATGGAAAAATCGCAGAACAGTAAAAGCACAGCAAGCCAAAATAAAACTAATTCAACTAAAGCCACTCTTAAATCGCAATAGTAAGCTCTCATTAAACAATGCCATCACCATCTATAAATCAATAATTAGACTCATAATGCTTTATGCATGCCCTAGCTGGATCAATGCCTCTAAAACGAATATCAATAAATTACAGATTAATTTCCTCAGACTTGCCACAAATGCACCCTGGTTCATCTCAAACATTCAACTGCACAAAGAATTTAATCTACCTCCTATTGCGCTCCTATCTAACAATTTCTTCTTCAAAATAAACACAATAACCCAAGCCACCCATTAAGACCTAGCCACCACCTACCAGCTCCCAACTAGAATGAAAAATAGATATCCTTTAGATTCATTCCTCAGCATATTTTCAGAACTCAATTAATCTCATAAGTGCTCTGTGAGTTTCCTATTCATGCGTAGTTAGATTTTAGTTGTAAGATTAGCATTTAAGTTAAATATAAGTCATAAAATACATATGATGTAGTATAAATAATACTGAAGTATGTACATTCGTTTACTAATAAATATATATTTAAAAAAAGGAAGTCAGAAGAGGAAATGCCAGAAATGCTTTACAAACAAAATGTGCAAAGTCAATTGACATGACATGAATGGACAAAGTTAATTGAAAGTGTAAGTTCATGATTTTTCATGAAATATAAAGATTTTAAGAATTTGTGAATAGAGATGTTAAAAGTAATTATTTTCTTGCATCATTTGTAACTTTTGCAATTTAAAAAAATCAGAGAGTTAAATGAAAAAATAGACTGCAAGTATATTTTTGGGTTTGTTATTGAGAATATTTTTGTTTAAAAATTGCTTTATATTTATCGCGAAATCACGCAATAACTACTCACATCTTCGAAACATTGTACAAAACCTTATTTCAAATTGTTTTATTTTAAATCACATTTTGCTACGGAAAATATTTCTATCGTCACTATTGAAGTTTTAGGAAGACGAAAAAAATTGAACTTTTGCAATTTTTAATAATTTAGAGATTTCTACGAAAATGGAATCTGAACAATTTTAAGCGTTCTTTACATCTAAAACAAACTTAATCAAAATAAAAAATAGAGCAATTTTTGAGAAAATTTCGAAAATATTTCTATCGTTACTATTGAAGTTTTAAGAAGACGAAAAAATTGAACTTTTGCAATTTTCAATAATTCAGAGATTTCTACGAAAATGGAATCTGAACAATTTTAAGCGTTCTTTACATCTAATAATAATAATAATAATAATAATAATAATAATAATAATAATAATAATAATAATAATAATAATATGCCTTTTTTAATATGGCGAGGCTCGGGCCATCAGGCCCGCTCTTCCGCCTGACCACATGTCACAAGTATACAGAGTAATGTATTAAATAGTAAAATTACTAAAAAGTAATGTTATCTAAAAATTTAAAAGTAATATAATCTACAAGTTGTAAGTAGTTAGTGGAAAGCAAACGTCATTTAAAGCAACTTATAAATAGACAACATCAGAGGTTAAATGGATAAAATGTTACAATAATAATTTTGAAATAATTTTAAAATCAAGTCTGAGATTGAAAATACAATTTGAATTAAATAAGATTATGTGCTTTAAATATCTGCGC
Organism: Gryllus longicercus; assembly: GCA_038098605.1. NCBI lineage: Eukaryota > Metazoa > Arthropoda > Insecta > Orthoptera > Gryllidae > Gryllus > Gryllus longicercus. The sequence continues at coordinate 1,635,261 of JAZDUA010000193.1, read as the reverse complement.
GCTACGCGACAGCCTGGTATTCACCCCGAGCGACTGTGATCTATTAATACAGAAAGACACCATCACACGTCGCTCGATCCTGGAGGAAAACCCGCTAGTCGGGGAAAACCCACCAGGCAGACTGTGTCCTAATACAATGGAAACTAAGCTAACATGAAGTAACGGGTCTTTGGGATGGTATCCTCAGCTGCGGTCCATGCTGCAAAGGGTGGTTTTCTTGTTTAAAACCGCCTCTGCTCCTACGAATGAAAGTACAGTTCCGGCAGTATCAAACAGGTCGCAAGAAAGTAACATTTACAAAAGAAACATTAATGTTATTTCTAAAACATATTAATCTTAACAATCCTAAGAAATAGCTTTTATTTGACCCGTAATCTACAGTGATTTAAATAGCAAAATGGTGTATTTTACTTTGTAAAAAAGTCATGCAGGTGCTTCTTAAAAGATGTTAATGAAGAGGAGTTTTTAATATTGGGAGGCAATTTATTCCATTCGCGGGCTACAGTAATTGCGAACGATTTATTGTAGTAGCTGGTTTTGCTTTTTGGAATGCAGAGTAACTGGGATTTTTGAAATCTAGATGATTTAAGGTGTACAAAATAATTTGTTAAGTATGTCGGGGAACCCATTTTTAGCATCTTAAATAAAAGACAAAGGCTGTGATACAAGCGCCTATCCTTTAGTGTTAATATTTTGTGCTGTTTATAAACTCCAGAGATGTGATCGTATTTTTTTATGTTATAAATGAAACGAATACAGGAATTTTGAGCCCTCTGTAGAGTTTGAGCGAGTGAATCTTTTAAATTGTTATACACAATATCCCCGTAGTCGAAATGAGGACACAGCAGGGTTTTTACCAACATTTTCTTCGTATTAGTAGGGAGACATTTATCGATATATCTAAGGGATTGCAAAGAAGCATAAACTTTCCGACAGACATTTCGGATCTGATATTCCCAACTTAAATGATCATCAAGAATTAAGCCCAAGTTTTTGACTTGTGTATGACGAGGTACTACAACATTGTCTATAAGCACATCAGGAACATATGAACCTTCAAGTTTCTTATGCATTTGAGAAGAGCCAATTATGATGGTTTGTGATTTTGATGGTTTGTTACATCTAAAACAAACTTAATCAAAAGAAAAAATGGAGCAATTTTTGAGAAAATTTCGAATATGTTGTGAAAATTACTCCCAAAAAATCAAAATATCCGTTTCAAATTCGCTCACGCTCGATTTCATTGAACCGGGAGACGTGGCTCAGCGCATCAACTGATGTCATTGCATGCCTCTGAGCGTGAGGTTCTACGTTCGAGTTCCAATGCAGGCAGGATTTTCGACACTACCTAGATAGCTAGGTCGAATTCTGTCGCTGTTTGGTGGAGAATTCTAGCGACCGGCTGCTCTGATCGGTAGTTTTCCGTGGTTTCTCCGATCAACTCCAGGCGAATGCCGGAGCAGTACCCTAACAAACGGGCCAAGGACCGCGAACGATCATTCCTTCTCCTTCCTTGATCTATCCTCACTCCTTACACCCCCTTACACATACATACATTACACTACCGCACATGTCGGGAGACCGGTCGGGAGCTTAGAGCTTCTCCCTGCTGGGGCGTTGCCCCGCTGGTGAGATAAACCTGTTCTGGTTGGAGAAAACCCCCGCTAGCCGACGGTAGGTCGGTGCCGGATCTCGCCATCCAACGGGGAAAGATCACAGCCACCTCCCGCGACAAAAACATGAACTACACCCAGGGAACTAATAACCTTAGTAGTTGGCGCGCCTGATATCACTAATCGAGTTCGCTTAGGTCGGTCGGGGAATAGGGAATTTAAGTACAGCATTCATCAGCCTTCGCGTCCTTCTGCACAGGAGGATATGCTGAAAAGTGATGGACAACACAAAATTGGCGACCGCGAAAGATCGATATAGCTGCCAACTGCTGTACACTACGCTGTGCTGCCCCTTCGTATTAGTTTTGGAGAAAATCATTAGTATAAGACCTAACGTTGTGCATAGATGGACGGACAAACAGATGTTTTACCGTCAATTTTTTTTGTATCAAGGACCCATGAAACTTGGATTATGACTACATAACCTGTTAAAGGAAGTAATTGACTACGTATTGGATTACAGTTTTTCAATTTCACTACCACGACCCCACAGTACGAGTTTTTCTGTCAAAAAATTTTCTATTTCTGCTTCGGCTATTACTTTCTCTTTACTAGATACGTACGTAATAAGGCGAGAAGGTACAAATCATATCTACTTTCCTGCAATTTTCGATCACGGAAGTGGTGAGTGACTGCCATTTCAAACAGGTTTCTCAAAGTAATTATTACATTACTAGTCGCATTACAGTAAAACTGCTGAGTCAGAAAAAAAATCAAGAAACTTCAGAGCAAGATATTTTAGTGACAAGAGAAGGAGGAGGGTCACTCAGGACATGTAGGGTAATATAGTAAACCTCAATGAAGCTTGCGCATTACAACTTAATTTCAAACTGTATTGAGTCCTTATAATTCCTCGTATTCAAGTATGCTGTGAAGAATTATGTTTTCGTGCCAACATTTGTGTTCTCATCTATAAAATATCTCCTATAATGGGGTCAAGCATAGAATAGACATGTTATGTTGAGTTTATTTCATTGTCATTAGTCAAATACGTGGATCGAGCCCAGCAACCTTCACACATGTGCGTCATGTAATTGAAGGGGTCGGGGAAACATTGTGCTATTGCTAACTCATATGTCTGTAAGTTTTGTCTGCGAGAGGAAAAACAAAGTTTTAGTAAATTGAGACCTTAGTTTCTATATTCACTTCTGGCTGCTTTCTCCATACATATTGTAGTTCAGTGAACGTGTTTTTTTTTCAGCATTTCAATCATCATGTTTATTTTTAGGAGACATTCTAAGATCTTTGTTTCGAATTTATGAAATGTGGGTTAGCACTGTCTTTCCCAGACCCCTTCGATTGATTAGAACAGAATTTGATTGGAACTCGTATAGAATCTCAGTACACAGTAGCTTTATAATGCATCACTGTAAGCAATTGGTTGATGCGGTCGGTTAGAAAGGTATAAAATGACAAAAAATTACAAAGTACACGTTTGTGATCATTTCTTTTTATGAGCTGATTTTGTGCTGCTTCAGTTGTACCGTTGTACGACTAGCAACATAATGACTACTCTGTCAAAATCTGTTTGAGGTGATAGTCATTCATCAGTCTCCTAAAATTCAAGAAATACTGCATATATTCTTCAACGTCTGAAGATCTGTATATTCCATGAAAATTGTGAACATCCACTCTGCATTGCCTTTGTCATATTTTGTTCATTCTGTTTCTAAAGAATGACTGGCATTTTGAGAAATGAGTAAGTGTCAAATCTACGAAATGGCCTAACATTAAATTTGTAGATTTGCCACTTACATGCATATTGTATATGCAAAGTTAAATGCATAGTGACGTCACAATGGTGACGTTCAAGTTCCCGATGGGATGAAACCGTCAATATCTGATACCTGCCAGGGGCAGAGTTGAAAAAATCGCAGTGTAAAGATTAATTGTAAAGCATATTTTTTGCTTAGATGAGCTTAATTTTCAATTTTTGTCTAACATCAGCGATGATATTCAAGTCATCTAGTAGACCAAATTGTAAAGGTATCAGTAAGATCCTCCTTTCCATTTCTCAGATTCGTATTCGATTCGAAAGTACAGAGGAAATACTGAAGATGCTTTACCATGTCGATGTCGTTAACTTTTCCTTATAGTTGCACGTATTGATACTCTAACATGCAAAATTAAATATGTTCTTCAAAATTAGTTCTTTAAGTGAAAATTTCGTTAAATCATCTGAAGTTTTGAAAATTGCATTTGCACAACTTTCTTTTTGAAGCGTCAGAGCGTTCATGTAACAACTCACGTGTTTGCAGTAGCGCGTACGTGAAGTTGTAGCGAAATATAGGGTCTTGAGTTCGAGTCTCAGCGGGGATGTTTTTTCCGTTCTGGAAACACTTTTGCTGGTTTACAAAGTATTATAATATTTTGTAAACATTAAAAAATAATGCAAGAAAGTACATGTTCTTAAATATACCTCCAATTATAACAAATTGCAAATAGGTGTTGGAATAACAAGAAAGAGTAAAAGAAATTATTGAATAATTTTCAGGAGAAAGTATATGATGACAAAAAGTGAGGGAAGATCTTCACAAATTGTTCCGCAATACGAACCAGGAAAAAAGGCAACTGGTAGAATATATTTCCTTTGACTTTTACGAAAACAAGGAAAGTCTGGCCTCTATGATTTGCACTGTGTCAAAATATAATAAGTAATTCGATGCTTCTGTAATTTAGTATACGGTATATGCGTATAACTCGAAATCAGTTATGGGATAATAAGCACATTTAAAGACTTAAGTAAATATTAATTTTTACTTTCTCGTATACGTACGTATATTATGCGTAGTATAGAGAAAGTAATGTAATGCTGGGCGAAGAAACGGCGAATTTTCTGCAGAAAAGCTCTCATTGCCGGGCTTTGGTAATAAAAATGTGGATTAATCCAGTTGCTAAATTTAGAAAAAAATCCTCTAACACTTGGTGTAGTCAGAATCCACGTTTTGAGGGTCCTTGATACCGAAAATTCGACTGACGGCAAAACATCCATCTTTCTGTCCGTCTGTCTGTTTTATGTGAACAACACTAGCGTCTAAACTATGGATTTATTCCAAACTGAATAGTCAAGTCAGTCAAAAAGTCAAAGCTCTTGGATTTTGAGAAACATTCAATAATTTTTGGAGTACTTTACAAGCAATCCCTGGGACATTTTCTCAAAAATATCTCTAAAGGTTTTCTTTAATTTTCTTGTAAGAATAAAATAAAATACACCTGTAAGGGCCACATAGGTCCGATACTAGGTCCTGTGTCTGTGATAGTCCGCGTCTTCCTACAACTACAAAATTGAAGATAGAGCTTTTTCCTTCAAATAAAATTTGTTGTTCATAATTAGTTCTTTCATGAAGGTCATGTACATTTATTTGAATATTTTAGTCCTTCTAACCCAATCTTGCGTGCAATTTTAAAAAGGAACAAAAACAAGTTTTGCTCAAAAAACAACTCCAAATTTTTCCTTTAAATTTTTTATGGATAGTAATAAATGAGCTTTGTTAGATGACAGAAACACCATGTTGCTCTATTATTTTGTATTTTCAAAACTTAAAATAATTTTATGACTAGCCTCTTACGTCCTTATTTACATTAGCAACGCTTTGTTCACATTATTGCAGTTAAGAGTCCGTGTGTTTTAAATAATGTCAAAAACATTCTCGAAAACTCAAAATTTTTCTGTTTAAACGAGCTCAAATTTCCTAATTTGGAGAAACACTCAAATGCCATTTTCTCAAAAATTGCTCCAAATTTTTTCTTCAAACTTTTCGTGCGGTAAGTGCTAATTGCTGTATTTATGATGACAAAAAATAATTTTACTGTTCTAATTTTGAATTTTGAAAAAATACACAAATGCATTTTTTAAAATATCTCTCACGCCATTAATTTGAATTTTTTTTTTAGAGATTTGTATACATTATTGCATTTATGAGTAGGAGTACTTTAAATGATTTCAAATGAATTTTTTGGAAACCCAAAAGATTCCTGTGAAAAAGAGCTTCAAATTTCGCATTTACATTTTCTTAAATGATTTTTTCTTAAAAAACGTTCTAGATTTTTCAACAAAAATTTCTATTCAGGACGATATTTTACTCTTCTTTAATATTCTATAAGTAATATTTCGAATTTACCAATAGAAAAACGTGAAATTATGGAAACTTCAAAAAATGTATTTGGGGCGGCAATAGAAGGCAGCTGGGAAGAGGATAGAACAAGACCGTAAAGCTAACCCAGATCGAAGAAATTAAAAACTATCAAGTACGAGAAAGTCTGTGCCATTGTTTAGCAACACTAGTTTTCTTTGCATATTATTCCAGTTTCAACAGATGTACGAAGAAGATGTGAGGGTTTGGAGTGAAACGGCTTCTTTCGATTTACCGAATATTTTTAAGTAAAATAATAGGTTTTTACAATGAAATATGATTTGCGCCAAATTCAAATAAACCCTTAAAACAAAACATCCTTGTAAGGGAGATTACACAAAGAGTTCCTATTTATTGATTGTAGCCCCACAATAGGTCTCGAACTAAACGTCTCTAAATAAACGAATTGGGATACTATTCTTTCAACAGAGAAAGTTTTCTTATACAGCTGATCGGCACGTGCTTTTGTTTTTGGTTGCTCTAGAACACGTGTTCCCAAACTTATCTCATGCTTTCAACCATGCCTTTACCAAATCGAAATAGAATCGATAAAACTGATCTCTCTCTTAAACAAACGAACTCAACAATAGCTGTCTCGAGAGAGCGCCGCTTGTGTACTGACGTTTCTTGCGATCGAGCGTATGCTGAAACAGTAATCTCGCTCACGTACCAAAAATATCAGTATATGTTTTAAAATAAAATTTGGATCACCCGACAAACGTTAGACTATTGGTAGTACAGCATGGCACAGACTTTCCTGCATTAATTTTCTATTTCCTTTGGTCTCGGCTAGCTGTACGAACTTCCCACATCTTGGCAGCTGCAATCTATCGCCGCCCAAAGTACACTTTTTTGAAATTTTCTTCATTTTTCGGTTTCCTAATTATAGAGCGGAAATATCATTTTAATAATATTAAAGAACAGTAAACCGTGTTCTACATGTCAATTTTCTTTGAAAATTTGGAGCTGTTTTTAAGAAAATGCCGCTAAAGCGCTACAGTACATTCGAAATTTGAAGCACTTGTTCACAGAAAAGTTTTGAGTTTTAGAAAAAGTTCATTTGAAGCATTTTAACTCACAAATACCATAATGTTTACAAATAGCTATAAATGTGTATATTAACGGCGTGAGAGATCTTTAAAAAAATTTCATTTGTGTAATTTTCGAAAAAAAAATACCCCGACATGAACTTTACGTCATATTAAATAATGCAATTAGCATTACCCTTTAGAAAAGTTTGAAGACAAAATTTTGAGTCCTTTTTGAGAAAATGACGTTTGAGCGTTTCTGAAATTGCGAAATTTTGAGGTAGTTTTGACGTCTGAAAGGCTTTATATGACATTACTTAAAGCTCATGTACTCATAAATATAATTATGTGAACAAATTGCCGCTAATGTAAATATTATATTTAGTTTAAAAAAATATATCATTTTTGAAAAAAAGAATAGAGCCATATGGCGTTTACGGTATTTCATGGAGTGCAATTAGCACAATCCCTACCAAAAGTTTAAAGGAAAAATTTGGAGCCGTGTTTGAGAAAATCTGGTATTTGTAATTTTTTTAAATTGCACAAATTGCACGCAATATTGCGCGAAAACTACTAAAAAAGTTTTCAAAAAAATGTACATGACGTTAATGAAAGAACAAATTATTAATAAACTTTATTTGAGGGAAAAATCTCTATCTTTAATTTTGTAGTTGTAGAAAGACCCCGAAAAAATTCTAAGATTTGAAATTTTCGAAAATTCTGAGTTAACAGTGAAAATCGGACCTATGCCATTTATAAGTGCGTTTTGCTGTATTCTTCTAAGATTTTTTTTAAATTGAAGCTTTTCCTGAAAATTTTGAAAATGTTCCAGAGGTTGTATATTAATTATCCCCCAAAACCAATGAATGGTTTTCAAAATCGCAGAACTTCGACTCAGACCAAATGGACAGGAGTTTCATCTATTTGTAAAAACTCCTTCGCATGGTTTAGGCGCTAGTGTTGTTCACATACACCAGACAGACGGGCGGATGGACGTTTTGAAAAAAAACACGTTTTCGGTATCAGGTGACCCCAAAAAATCTCGAAATTGATTTTCCGCAGCATTACATTACTTTCCTTATACTACGTATATACATACGTACGGGAAAGAAAAAAAAATATCAATAACTAGGCTTCTTTTCAAAAACAGGGTGTTCGCAGCCATCAAACAGCACATGGAAAGAACGAAACAAAATTTCAGGAAGAGCAGTCACATTTTTCTCTGAATATCTTTATTTTTGTTTTCGAATAGGTCTTGTACAAAAACATACAATACACCTTCAAAAAAGTTATCTTTCAACTGCTTTCTTCTAATACATTTATGATGCAGTCTACCGAACAAATGTGTCGATTATGTGAATTTTCGCTTTACGTAAAACGAAGTTCGTGAAAGCAAAGAAGAATCACGAAAAAAGAAGCTTTTAAATATTTCAATAGTGCGTCAAATTCTTGGAGAACGCTGCATTTGCGTCGAGTCACTGGAAAATTCACCAAAAATTTTTTTTTCCAAAGAACAAATTTTGATTCTCTTGGTTTTGAGCATGTGCATATGAGCTAGATAATTTAGAGGCCTTTTCACCTCAGTGTACTTTTTTTCTCTGCATGCAATTGTATTGTTCACATTCTAAATTATGTCATTTATAATTTTTTGTGCAGTCACAACTTAGGCCAAATGATTTTCTTTTGTTTACGCAACAACATAAGTTTCACATTGTTCTGTGCCTTTATAAAATAAAATCACCAACGTATTTACATTTGCTCAATTTGTCTTCTCTTATCTGGATGGCATATAGACTCAGGAAGCTTCATCTGACCGTGATTTCTTAAATCAGAGTTTAGTAATGTGTTCATGTCTAAAAATACTAATAAATTAATGATTAAAATATTGACACTGAGATAGTTTCCTTTTCATAATCTTCTGATAATAATAATAATAATAATAATAATAATAATAATAATAATAATAATAATAATAATAATAATAATAATAATAATAATAATAATAATAATCCTCTCCATAATGATACGAATGTAATTACCAAATTGTACGTACGTGTTTTGTCCTTTTATAAACGAAAACTGTAAACGAAAACCTTTGTAGATCATTTTTTTCTTTTTTCATGTGACTTGTATTATAGTAACTTCTATGCAGAAATATTTCTCGTTACTCATTGAAGGTCAAATTATTCTATATTTTTGCAATAAAAGACGATTTCTGGCACGATCCGTTTTGACCAGGTTCATTGATTACGCAGTTCTTTTCAAGGACATCTCTTTCTACTCCATTATATGAATGAACCATTTTAAATAATTTAAGATTTCACTGTGTATATATGTATTCAGAAATTGTTAATGAGTTCAGAACTTCCACAGTTGCATCTTATTTAGTGATACAAATCTCAGCAAGTGGTCATTGTTTCAAAATATTTCTCCGCTCACAAGGGAGTAATCAGTGTCTCTGAGGTACAATAAGCGGTTAGAAACAATGTAATAAATAAATCATTCTACAAACAGTCTAAACAATTAATAACGCGAAGGGTATTGAATCTTATTCAATCATCTTGTGATTTTGAATATATTTCTTGCTATTTGTTCATGTTATCAAATGTAATTCACGCATATACGATTCGAGTGTGTAAATCTAACCCTTACCCTACACAAAATAACAAATCTAACATACACTATTTATGGATGCCCGGATGGAAAAAGAGTCTTGGGCCCACCGAAATTTAGCTGGAGGAACGAAGTTCTCGAGACATCTTTGGAAAGTGGTGGGAATGAAAAACAATCTAATAGAACAGCGTGATTGACGCAGTTTAAAAATACTTTAAAAAGATAATGATTGATGACACTGATTACTCGTTTCGTGTTAACGTTAGGTTAATAGTAATAACTGTGTTATAGTGCGTATTAATTAATGTGTAATAAACAAAGTGCACGTTGGACAATGTTTTCGGAAGTGACAATTCGTAAAATAGCTTGCTATGGATGAGAATGTTTATATTTACTTGTTTACAGAATTAAAATTTTGTCAATTTCATCAACTATGAGTGAGATTAAATCATATATTGCTTGTATTTTGTATCAAATACATATAATGTATATTTTAAAAAAGTTGCTGTTGCATGTGAATCAACAAGAGAACTATATGATTAGCACCCATGGTTTGAATAACAATTTAAAATTTAATTGTACATTTCTACTAGCTACACTATGAGGATTGTGTTGCCAGAACTTGCCATTTAGACTGATCAGGCTTCACCTCCTTCACGGTGCAGTCACCATACCTCTCCGCTTTTGTCTCCCAACTGGGCTTAGCCATCCGGGGTGACCGGTTAGCAGACCCAACCCCTTCCTTGGTCTTCGAAGAACTAGAATTTTAATTTGCATGTTATCTTTCAAGCTATTGTACAGGAGAAAAAACCGATATCAGAAATCCGGGGGAAGCGATTCACATACAGGTAGAAGTGCTTTCAGTCATTTCGACTTTGTCGTGTCGCCTATCCCTTTCGATTCAATTTCGTATTTCTTTTTATTCCCTAGTACAAGTTTTCTGTAAAGGAATGCATTATGAGTTTATATCGAGCTAACAACCAAAAAGACGTTTCATAATGATTGTAAATAGTTTCAGATTCCAGTCTTTTCAAACGTCTATAGGAATTTTCCTTCAATAGAAATGTTTGGGACTTCTTTCGCCGAACATTCCATTCCCTTTTGTAGGGCTACTCTTTTGTGAGTCATCCATGCAGTTGGGGCGGGGTGAGGACCAACAAGGAGCGCTATCTGGGATCGTATTTACGAGCGGAGGACGGAGGGTTGCATCAAGTGAAGGAAAGAGAAGCCGTCTGCCTGCTGACGTAACTCATTTGACACCGCCGCCTCACCACCGCCACCCCCTTGCCACCCTTGCCCTCGCCGCCGCCTTCACCGCCAGAAAACCACTGCGGCCTCACGGCAGTACACCCTAAGGACTCTCTTTCCACTGACCCGGAGAGGTGGCTCATCAGCTGATGTCCCTGCTGTGCCTTTGACCGGGAGGTTCGAGTCGGTGGGATCGAGTCCCGACGGTGGCAGGATTTTCGACACTATCTTGTCAATTAGTGGAATTGTGTCGCTGGCTGGAGGAGTATTCTGGCGGCAGGCTGCTCTGTTCGGTAGTTTTCCATGGTTTCTCCGATAAACACCGGGCGAATACCCGAGCAATACCCTAAAGGCCCATTCACAATGCAAACATAAACGTAAGCATGGCGTTAACATAAAAGTTAGGACTACGCCCATAAGCGGACTCACTCACAATGTGTTCGCATAAGCATAACACGTAAGACGTTAACTTAAAAGCTTGCAAGCTTCAAGCTTGTGGTTATGCTTACGTAAGACATAAAAAATGAACCAATCACAGAACGGTAACACAAAATCGAGAATCGAAATTGGAGCGAAGTCGATAGAACAAACGCCACATGGGACATAGACACAGTCGATATCTTAAAATCGATTCTCACATCCAACAAAAAGTCTCACAGCCAATAGAAACTTATTTTGCTTACTTTTATGTTATGTGAATACTTCAGTGTATTGCTTATGTTTACATTTGCGTTGTGAATGAGCCTTAACAAACGGGCCACTTTGTTAAGGCTCATTCACAAGCCTTAACAGCCACGCGCGACCTTTCCTTCCTCCTCCTTGACCTATCTTCACCGAATACTTACACACACTCATTAACATGCACTACACTACCACACATACCGGGAGAACTGTCAGGAGCTAAGAGCTCGACTCGACAGAGGCGGTGTCCCGCTGGTGGGAGATAGCCGGTTGGGGAAAACCCCGCTAGCCGACAGTAAGTCGGCGCTGGATCTCGTCATCCAGCGGGGCAAGATCACCGCCACCTCTCGAGGAAAACATGCACTACACTTGTGGGACTAATGCTCTTAGCCTTTGACGCGCCCGGTATCACCAACAATCAATCAGCCCTTTCCAACGAGATGATAGGTTTGAATGGTGGTTGAACCGACAGATTCGGAGGCTAATAAGAGTGCTCTAATGGAAACAACGTGATAACATATTCACTGTCACATGATGGTTTTCAATTATTTATTTTAATAACATTCTAGTAGCCGTGATGTCAAAATAACCATAAATTTTAACTCATGTGGTTATTTGCACGATACAAAAACCTATACCATTGTTTGTTAACTGTCTTAGATTTAGATTTATTTAGTCAAAAAACAGTAAAATCTGTATGTGACTTATAGGCAAGAAGATCTTCTGCGCACGTTTTCTTGAGTTCCAGAATCCTTTCCCACCATTTTAACTATAAATAGTTGAAAGATAAGTAAAAGTTAAAGATAATTAAATAAATAAAAATTATATTTAAAAAACGCGAGATTAGCAACATTTGAAAAACTAGTCATTTTCTTTCCCTAGTTATAGAAAACTAATTTGCAACGGTAAACGAATTGCAGATATGATTTTCCTGCATTGCTAACAAAACAGTAACTCGCCCTTACCTCTACTCCTACCACTACAAACAAAAGAAGAGTTCAACAAAACGTGCGCACAGTGAAGCTACATATTTCTGAGCTAATTTCGGAAACGCATAAGACAATCTCGATAGGGCTTTGACTTAAAGGTAAATTACTTTTTTCGAGAATACTATAGACTATTTTTTCATTATCTTTTATAAAAACAAAAAATGAAGATTCAACAGATTTTTGACTAGACGATTTTAATGATTTTTAAACATAGTCCGTACATGCAATAATTTGAAAATGTATCATATCACTCAAATAATCTGATCTCCATACATGATGATAATTCAATTCAAATTTTGATGCTATAAGTTTTGAGGGAGTTTGCAATCAACAGTGCATTTAATGCTTTACTGTCCGATGCAACGATTATATCGTTGCAACCATTGGGACACGGGTGGAGAGGGGCAAAGTCAGGGACAGCGGGGCAGAATGGGATGGGGGGTGGCGGATGGAATGTGCTGGAAAAGAGCAAAGTGGAACGGGGTAAGGCGGAGCGAAGTTGGGCATTGCGGAAATATTCTACAACAAATTCATCCCTTTCCTGTTTAATAGATACATGGGCAACGCGAGGTACGTAATCTAGTTTGTTAATATTACTTGTACAATATAAGAATGATTGAATCGTAATTGTGAATGCTAGCCTTTCTATTTGCTCCCGGCGGCATTTCAAGCGTGTTTCACATACAACTATACCCTCTTTTTTACCAGCGTCCTTCTCTGTCTGTTGAATCTGTCTTCACCACGATCACTAATAGTTTTTTGTGTATAAATATCCTCCTGCACTTTCGTCAAGTCCAATATCTATAACGTTACTATTATACGTTTCTGAGGCCCCCATCTAGGAAACAGCGCCGCTGATTATCAAATAATAGATAGAAGAAAGTTTACTAGCACTTCTGTACACTGAAGTGTGAGAATGAACAATCCACTCATGAGTGGACATTTCGCTTTCATTGAAGTGACGAGACTCTCTTTTGCATAACCTCTAACCTTGACGTATGTTCGCGAATTGAAACGCTCAAATCTGGTAAGAATGTAGTTGATTGATTGTTGTTTCGGGCGCGTCAACTAATATGGTCATTTACCCCGGTAAGTGTAGTGCATGATTTTCTCAGGTAGTGGCGGTGGTCTTCCCCCGCTGGATGGCCTAACCAGGTATCTCCCACCAGCATGGCATCGCCCCAGCTCAGACAAGCTCTGAGCTCCCGACCGGTCTCCCGGCATGAGTGGTAGTGTAGTGTATGTTAGTTTGTGTGTGTAAAGGGTTAGGATAGGACAAGGTAAAGATAGGAAAGATCGCGCGCGGTCCGTGGCCAGTTTGTTAGGGTACTGCCCCGGTGTTCACCCGGTGTTGATCGGAGAAACCACGGAAAACTACCGATCAAGGCAGCCGGCCTCTGGACTTCTGCTCCAGACAGCGACTGAACTAGACCTAGCTGACAAGCTAGTGTCGAAAATCATGTCATATTAGGGATTCGAAGCAAAGACCTGCAGTGACATCAGTTGATGCCCTGAGCCATCTCTCCCAGTCAATAATGTAGTTAAAATTAACAGTTTTGTAGAAATATTCTTCGTGGATAATTCCCAAAATGAAAAACCATAGAGACGAAAAAATGGAAAAGAAAACTATACTAATCATTAGCTTTAAATAATAAGCATCCAAAAGCTATAGGATAAAAAAGAAAAGCACTGTGCACATCGTTTGAGATGCTGCATTTCTTCCGAAACTCTCTTGGCAAATAATCTGCTTAATTAGTAACAAATATGATGATTTTGCAGTCTTAAGGTAACAAATTAATAATTTCAAAAAAGATGTACGAATATAATTCAGTAAAACAAGTCAAACAGGTTAGTTAAGTCAGGTTGAAATATGCCTTAACCTGTTGTTCTTCCTCACAGATTTAATTCAGAACTCACAGCATTGGACATCTACAATTTATAAGTGAATATTCCGCTTATGATGTTACCACCAATAACGTTTAACAATGTAAGTGTTATGTTCCTTATGATCGATGTTCTATTTTACGTGTACGTGTTCTTCAGCCCCAGAGAACCTCCCCCCACTCCTTTGCTAACAGTTGAATTCAAAAGAAATGATGAGCAAAGAGCGCTGAGACAAAATCTAATAACAGAAATATTCGCTCCCGTATTATATAAACTATTTTGCATCGAAAAATGAATTACAGATTTGATATAATAGTCCTGGCGACAAATAAGCAACCCCCTACACCTGTCGCACCTAGAGCTCTCAGAAAACTTGTGCGGACAATATCCCATTTTTCTAATCAACTCTCTAATTGCTAATCCTAACCGTCCACACATCAGTTGCGAAGTGACTCGGGAATTAATGGATAATTCCCAATTTACACCAATAAAAAAATCGTGAGCAAATAAAAAAAATAACAAATGGAGGATGATGTTTCATTGTTATTATTATTATTATTATTATTATTATTATTATTATTATTATTATTATTATTATTATTATTGTGTTTTCGTTACAAGTTTTTTTATTTGCCTTCATACTTATCAGGTTTTATTTTTGTCTTAACACCATTTATTCATAACTATACGTCATTGTCGTGATGGCCATTAGAACTATAGTTTCTACTGAAATCGCTACTGCCGAGACTCTGGCTTTCTGGTTATCACCACTATCGTCCTCGCCTCTTCTATCACTTCCACTATCACTGTGTACCACACCTGTCACCTCTGCCTCGTTTCCACCTTTATTTCAAATTTCGCAGAATTATCGTCCCCGCTCGAAAACAGTCCGTGGCTCTCCTAATCGCCTCCGCCACAAAATCCACCCCTGCAGCGACGTCGTTGCTGCCACTTCCACAGCTGTCGCGGATCCTAGCACCTCCGCAACAACTACCTCCGTCACAGTTAATGAGAGAACCGCAACTGTTGTGGACCCTCTTGGCACACGTCACCATTGACAGTGCTATTATCAGCATTGCCATTGCCATCGTCACCATTATCGTTATCTCTTTTTTCCTGTCCCCTCTAAGGGCGCGGGTGACTACATCTATAAGTTATATTGCGCTACTAGCTAATTACTGATATGAGCGAATTCAATAGATGCTCAAATCGGAACGATGAGGCTTACAAATTGTAATATATTTTTTGTGAAGAACATTAACATTCTATTTCAGTTTAACACACTTTAAAATATAGTTAAGTAAGTTATATAAAAAAATTAATAAAGTTAACCTTGTAAATACTTTTCATTTAGTTTCTGATTTTCCAGGGACAATATAAATTACTTCGAACATTACCTCCAATAATTTGAAAACTATAATTAAACAATATTAAATCTCTAAGGTAATTCAACTCTAACAAATATACTTTGCATTGCAATTTGCACCCATATTGCAATGCATTTGGTATTAAAAATTGTATATATTTTAATGAATAAAGAACGCGTGAAATAAGTAGGTTATTCAAGGTACGAAAAAAATATAGTTCTGTTGCCATTTCTAAGGAGGATGCTCTAACTACTGGGCTCTTGAAAGTGCTTAATGGAAAATCGGTCAGTGGATGTCTGTATGGCTGTTGCCATAGCTACGACCACGACACCGCCACCACCGCCGCCGCCGCCGCCGCCGCCGCCACCGCCACCGCCACCGCCACCGCCACCGCCACCGCCACCGCCACCGCCACCGCCGCCACCGCCGCCGCCACCGCCGCCGCCGCCGCCGCCGCCACCACCGCCGCCGCCGCCGCCACCGCGCTCGCCAGCGGTCGACCGGCCCAGTACGCCGGAACATGGCAGGCAGCGCGGACCTCCTCGCCGCGTCCGAGAAGCCGCTCCGGCCGCAGCTGATCATGACGGCGGGCGCCAAGGGCGGCGAGGCGGCGGTGGCGGCGGGGACCGGGCCGGCGGCGGGCGACGGCCACCGGCGCGGCACGGGCTTCAGCCGCTTCTCCAGGAGGGAGTGGCTCACCCTCTTCGCCCTGGGCAGCGTGCACTTCGGCAGCTCGCTGTGCATCGCGCTGCAGGCGCCCTTCTACCCGCGCGAGGTGAGCCATGGCCCCCTCCCGCTCAAACAAGAGGGTCAGACGAGCAAAAGGCACCTCCCCTAAATGATTTGGGGACGGTTTCGCACAAACATTTTTTTTCCTGCCAATCTCTATGTAACTAAGAGTTGGCAACTTATCTAAAGATGGGCTTTCCGCTTTTTTTAAAAAAAAATAAAAAAGGAAAAAGTGATAGCACTGGAGCATGCCCAAGCACGTGCTTGTGTTTTTTTTTTTGTTTGTTATTTAAGGTCGCATCAACTACTAGGTCATTAGCGACCACTATTGATTGTAACGGTATGGTAACTGTGGGGATGACACGATATGATGATGATAGGAGGCGAAAGGACGAACACAATACAACCATGCCCGAGGCGGGACTCGAACCCGCGACCCTTCGGTCCGAGATCGCTACGGCACTACTGCCTTAGCGATCTCGGCCACCCGGACCGGCGTGCTTGTGTTGTTTGTATGGAAATCCGGACCTGTCTGTGCACTTGTACTTGCGCTATTCACTGCTCCAATATTTCCTTAATTGCTCTTCCCTTGTAGCTGGTCTACAAGGAAAAGTTTGACAGATGTCACAAAAGTGTGACTTTTGACATTTTCAATGTACAGCACACTTTAAAATGAGAGAATTTAGGAAATCGTTTAACTGGCAGTGAGTTTCATTGTGGATTGCACTAGAAGCATTCGAGATTTTTTTTTCAAATTAACCGTGAAGATGTCACTTAAGACGATTTTGGATGAGTCCACTACACTTTCATTTCTAACTATTGTTAATGAAGTATTGAGGTTGATATATTCTAAAAGCACTGTACAATAGGTTCTTCATAAAACTACAATCTCGGGAATTGTAAAAATGTTGGAAATTTATTTTCAATATTTCAGTTCTGCCTTCAAAAATGTCACGCGAATGATAGTGGTTTTGTACATTTTATACCAACATCTTTTTTCTAGAAATAGCGATCAAACAGATTTGTAACAGATATGTCGTTGGGGGTAAATATCGCATCATATTAATCTCTGTACATCTGACGAACTAAGTGTTGTTCATCAGCTTCTAGCTCTTCTCAATTTAACAAAAGCAAAATGTCATTGCTTCACGTGTAGAAACAATTTCATACAGTCCTTTACGACGTGTGAAGTCTCGTGGAGCGAAATTACATTGAATCAGTTTTCTTTCGAATTAGCCATGTCTCGCATTCTTGCTTACGGTTTACGTACGGTAGGACAACCAGTGGTGAATACAGAGCATCTGCTTTCGAACGTTCCTGCTATTCTTTCTTTACGCGAGATGAACGTCTCAACAAAATATACCCTATCAAAATGAATGGATAGAAACTGATTTGCTTGAAAGATTGTGTTATAAAACGACTGAACTATGTACAAAAGTGGAGAATTTGAGTTTGGGTGGAAGGTATCAACCTACCTTACCTGTACTTCAAATATATTTTTTTTCGAACATGGCCAATATCCAAGTAAACAAGTTGCAGATACTCTTATGTTACTAATTCAGCGTTCGTCGTTAAGGTTTGTGTGTATTTATGACTTTGGCGCGGGAAATATTTTCGCTTGAAGAGTTCGTTTGCTGCCTGTGTGGGTTTTGGCGTTGCTTGGCAACATGCTCATACAGCTGTCAACTGCATCCGCTTTTCGCAAGGGTTAAAAAGTGGCACGTAAAACACTCGCAGTATATTTTGCAAATCTGTATATCTTTTCGTTCTCGACGTTTCTTAGGTGCACTATTTCTAAAAACAACCTTCATCCTTCGTAAGACTTCTAAGATTGTGTTGAATGTACAGTTCTCTGTATGTGATTTGAATCCATATTTGTGGAAACTTAAAATAAGTATTTGTGTAAAGTGGAGTGATACGTCCCATACAGATATTAGTTTCTACCTTCCTACGAGTATTAGTTCACTTTCATCGAGAGAAGCGTGTTCTTTGACCTTGGAATTACGTAAAACCTGGTACCCTCACTCTGAAACGCATTCCTAAAGTGTAAATGCATTTTAATGGTGATTGGTTATAAGTTCTTAACGAATATCTTATTTTACTCACTCGTGTATGTATCGTGAACGTTATATTACAATTGCCACTTCTGTGCTACGAAATTCGAATACACAATACACATTAAAAAGGTTTCTGCGTTCCAAAGGATTGTACTTATAAGGCGTTTAAAAGAATCTTTAAAACATTAGGTATGGGACATAGTCTAAGTGGGTACGTGGTTTTGATATATATTCCTGTTAAGTTACCTTTCAACTTAATATGACAATTTTCTTTCCATTGCTTTTTTTGTATTATGTAACTAACCTTTATGCCATACAATCGTGTGACCACCATCTTAAACGTACTTAAGAGATATTTCAAAAGTTTGCTTACAATTTTTTGGTTTGGAGTCAATGTTCGGAGCCAGGAAACAGATATTGCTGGTTTTAATTTACAGATGATAAAGAAAATATTACTGTCAAATTTTAGTAGATAATGATAGTTTTACTTCAAATAGAGTTTTTATTAATGTTTTTTGAGTTCTCTTCCTAATTTTTTACTGATCCACTTATCTTCCTAATTTGTATTGGCTTATGAAAATAGGTCAAACTCAATAAAATTGTTCGTAATAAGAAGTTAGCTGTAAAAATATCTTGCTCTAACAAATAATTGTACTATAGAAGCCGGTTCTTAGCTCAATCAGAACTTTGAAGTGTCTTTGTCCGTGCTAGGTATCTCCGCGTCCACTTCGTTACGTCATAATGAAGCAGCCAGAGATTCCAAGCAAGCACGGAGTAAACAACTCGCATGCTGCCTGCCCTTTGTGCGACTATTCTTACTGGGACGAGCGGTGCACGTGCCTGATCAGGAGAGTGAACATTTCCTCTACAAATGAAAAGAAGGCGTTGACTTTTTCCAAACTTTGTTTCTTATTTTGATAAATTTATTTCGATGGTTCGACCGCAATCATCGAATCTTTCTAGTGGAAGTTAGGAGCGGATGTCAGTCACACGTGTGTTTGCACCACACGAATGTTCTAAATTTCCTGAAGAAATTTTCACAAGCAGGACGTGCTTCTCGCTTCATTCTGCGTAGGGGGACCATCTGGCTTACATCGACCCAATGCACTGGCATGGCTTCGCACCTGCCATGCATATACATACTGTGGGGGCTTATAAATCAGGGGTCTTCGTCCTGACATATTTGTGTATTACCGAAAACCTAACTCTTCGGCGTAACTGTTTTTGTGTTTTGGAAATTTTTGTTTTGATATGGTTAAGATATATTCTGTGGTGAGGAAGTCTCTTCATATTGTAATGAAGCGAGATCTTTTCTGAACAAAAAAAAACATGTATATGTATTAGTGTCAGAAACATAGAGAATTTTCAGTCAGGAAATGCCCAACTGTTTTCTTTCCGTGGCGTATATTTTTGGCACTTTGAAGGCCAAAAGAGGGTAAGTGGTGAAATGAGCAGAAGTAAAGCTCCCAGCGTGCGAAATGTATTTGATGACAAGTGAAAGTCATATGTAGATAATTTTTGGTGAAATTATGTCGTAACAGATTAGTTGGGTAGGACTGCTTGCGATGACAGCACCACTTTGAATACTGCGTCAGGTACGATGACGCGGAAGGCATAGGCTAACTACCTATACTATCATAACTGCGTTCCTCCATTCATAATGAAGAATCCCATTAGTTTATCATAACAGAGTGTGCTTCCTCTAAAGTTTCACGGGGCAAAAATATCAATAATAAAATCAGTATATAAACATTCGTAAAGAATGTTCAAATACGAAATTGTTACCAGATCGGCCTTTAAACTTAATATACGTAATTTTCTTAAATGAATGTTATTCGAATGACACTTTTATTTATTTGGATCACCTTTATTAAATAACTGTAAGCTATTTCCTTTTCGCGGACAAGTTGTCACTAACTGTTGTAGATTCTAGAAAGATGTCTCGCGTAGAAAGTGACATCTGTTCAAGCCGCACTAAACGTCTGATTTAATGAGGAAGCTAGCATCATCATAAATGCAAGTGTTCACTATGCATTTGTTCGTAGTATAAAGTAATCTACGGGTCTTTCAAAAATATTCCGAAAGTATTTTCTTCTCTCGATTTGATCTCTTAGATATGCTACGTTTCGCTGAGATCTAAAGAAAAAAAATCATTAAAGCTCTAAGTTGCCTAACATAATAATCGCCACACCTCAGTCATAGATAATGATTACTTTGCGTACCCTAAAAATGTCTCCTCCCCTCGTTCCCTTTAGCGACGCGAAAGGGTAGAAGCATGAGGGTGATTTCCACCATGCGCAGAAGGAAGTTTCGCCGAGATGGCAGCGGGAGCGGCTTCGCGTCCCTGCGTCGTCGTGCCCGCGTCGGCTTGCCCACGTGCCCGGGACCGGTTGGCATTGACCGCGGGGCCGCCTCTCTCGCCACTCGCCGCCACCGGCCACCACCGCCACACCATCGCCGTCGCCACCGCGACCGGCCGACAGGCCAGCCTCGGCCGCGCGGCGCCGCAGAAATAAACTTGGCCGTGGCCGACACGCTCGCACACGCGTGCACGCCGCTGGGCTTTGCTCCTCAACCCCACAGGTTCCCCAACCCCCCTTGCCCTTCCTCCCCTCGCCTCTCCCACACCACCTTTCCCAGCCACTCCCCGTGTTCGGCCTCTTCCTCGCCTCGCCCCGCCTCGCCCCACCCCGCCCCGCCTCGCCCCACCCCGCCTCGCCCCACCCCACCCCGCCTCGCCCCACCCCGCCTCGCCCCACCCCGCCTCGCCCCACCCCGCCTCGCAAGTAGCTGCCAAAGAATACGAAGCGATTTGCCATTTTGCCCGCGGCCCGCTCGTCCTCAGCTGTCTCGGGCGCTCCGTCTCGGGGCGCCCTTTGTTTTCCACAGGCGAGTGATTTGTGGGACCGCGGAGAGACAGAGAATTACCGTCGCCACTTCAATGCCCACGCGTTTTCGTGCGAAGAATGTCGCTATTTAGTTTTGTTTTTAAACTAGACGCACCACCCACGACAGGAACCAGCCGGTGTCCTAGCGTTAAAATTAAATTATTTGCTTTGCCTCAATCTTGGATTTATGTTTACACGATGTTTCTTACAAACAAAGTACATTCGGTCGCTCAATATTTACAACATAGAATTTGCACAATTTAAAAAAAATTCGAAGAGCAAATGAAACATTAGTGGAGAAATGCATGTTGTGGATTGTCCTAAGGTCCAGTCTTCTGTTTCTGATTGAAAAAAAATAGATATATCTTAAATAGGGATAAATGTTCATGCACACTAATGGCACTGCTTTTAAAAATGAGTACATTATATCAATAATATATCTTTTCAACCATGTTCGTAATATCACTTGTTTATTGCATCACTCTCTATTAACTTTTCATTTCCTTCGAAATTTGAAGATTTTATTTCACAACATGAAAATATGTCACCCTTATAAAAAATTGAGAACAATTTAATATATGTAGTTGGGAGTATACAGTTGTATGTAGCGGAAGGGCTTTCTAAACTAACTTTATATACTTAACTAAAGAATATACTTGGTTGTACACGTTCATCTAGTACATAATTTTGCAAATAAACATTCTTACTTTGGTCTTAACTCTTAAGGAAACGGGTGGCCTACTCACGGGCCCCTCTTAGATGCACTGCTCCAATAACCGAATTCTAGAATTTTTTCGTGTGAAGTGAACAAAGTATTCGATCGAGAGCATACGAAGACCGTGTAACACACTTCCATTCAATACCGCCCGGGATGTTTGACCTACATCGCAGGACGATGTCTGGCATGGCTCTTGCCCTCACGCTTTCTCGCGATTTCTGCAGAACCGACCGAAAGTCGTGGCTGCAAGTCGAGACAGGCCGCCTTTTCTAGGGCGTCTTATAAAAACTATAAGCATTTTTTCTCGCTAATCAGAGTCTAGGAGAGGCGTAGCGAGGATGTCAGACGCCCGGGGCGGGGGATAATTTCACCACCCCAGTTTAAAGGACTGAAATATACGAGCTTGAACAACAAACATTTAATATACAGTCGGATGCTTACGTACACGAACAATGAAATGTTTCAACCAAGTTCAATAATTTTACAATGTACACATACTTAGGGGCCATCCATAAATAATGTGAGACCTTAGGGGGGAGGGGGGCAAGGCGAATCTCACCTAATATTCGTGGGGAAGAAGGGGGGGTCTCGGCAAATATCACGTATTTTTCGCTAAAAACGGTGCGAAATTGCGAGAAAACTGAAAAAATGTTAAGTAAAACACTATATTAAAATATGGCTAAATTTTCCCCAATAAATTTTATCACGGCTATGTGATTTTAGAAATGCAATATAATTAATTGTAATACAGTCTCTCTATTTTCTAAATACTTGTCATATCCAGTCTTTAATAACAAGGAAATTGTATAATAGTAATAAATACAATTACGGACATTGTATTTTTAAATACATACCAATGCAATCAAACACAATTTAAAGTTTTTGCATTAAAAATATGCATTTTGAAAAATCTTACGTGAGATTGGAAGAGGGACGGGATCGAGCCAAATCTCACCACATCTCACCAAGTGGGGGTGAGTCGAAAAATAGCCAAAATCGTCTCACGTAATTTATGGACGGCCCCTTATGAGCACCAAAATCACGGTTTGGAAAGTGCATACATCTATTCGCTTAAGTGAATGTGAATTGGACGACTGACGATCCAACACTAAAGCTTTCTTAGAATTATCACTCACGGTCTTCCCTGGAGGGACATATCCGTCCTGTAATTTAATTTGTGTTTTATACAGTATTGAACACTATTCTTTATATGATAGAAGTCATTCTCACTGATATTAGTCATTAACAATCCAAGCACAAAATAACGTATAGGGAATTCCTCCATATCAGTGCAGACGGTGTTGCCAGTCGCTCCAATGAGCAAGATGTCATTGTTATTCATTAAAGAAGACTTTACAGAATAAATAATGAAGGATTCCATGATCTTTCCTATCGATCTGAATCGTAGGTGCGACAAAAATATGAAATGAATTGGTTCAAATGTTTACAAGATATGACTATTCTTTATTGTGAAATTTTGACGCCCCCCTAAATGGGCCGCCCCTGCTGCCTCCACTAAGCTACGCCACTGCTAGAAGTGCTCCGACGTTTTTTCGAAAGTAAAAGAAACTATGAATCATTGATTCGGGAGAGATACTAAAGTGAAAGAGATGCTATTTAGATTCGGGCTGTGATGCCAAAAAGTCATTTTGTGAATCGCAGAATTATATGAACTGTTAGGTTTTCTGCAACAGGAAAGTCAATCTTGACTGCCCACACTTTTCTAGACGTACGGTGACGTGTATCAATTGAAATATTTCAGCCACAATGGACTTTACAGCTTTCTCAAGTAGATATTGAGAAATGTGAAGCTGTACAAGCTATTTGTATTTTGAGTCAAGGGGTATATGTTTTGGGAAATGGATCATTAACAGTATACATGCTTCTTTCAAAGAGACGCGTAAATTGAACATTGGACCATGATGAATGAATTTCGGATGACGATGAACAATAGTTTCCACAAATAGTAGGCCTAGATAGTATTATTAGGCAATTTTCTTCTCATCTCTTGAGATAGTACTGAATACATTTCGAGGATTAGATGATTTCATGAAAAATAATCTTTTCACTGGAAGACTAAGGCGCGGTTAAAAAATGTTAACTAGTAGAGTTGTAGAACTAAAATAAGAGTAGTTTTTCTGAATATGAATTACGAAGTTCAGATACTATTGAATATTTAAAAAACTACTATATATTGTTTTTAGAAAAACAGGGAAAGTGAAAGTAAAATCTAATACTCTTCTTCAGAAAAGAGCAAAAGAGATTTGTAAGATACTCGTAAACTGCGAAGGTTAGGGTGATGCTATTTAAATTGTCTCTAATAAGGATTAAGCCCGACGACTCCGAAATGACGTCAAGAAACGTCTTAAGGAGATATCAGTTTCGTAAATCTGGCCGTTGCACTGACCTTGCGACATACGTCATACCCGTCTGCTCTAACTTTCGTTTGTTACTCTTCATTAAAAGGGCAAGAAGTTCTTTAGAGCCTATCGTATTCACAATGTAATCGTTCGTTTAACAGAAGTGGATCTATTACTCTGCAGTAAAATGCGAAAAAATAGAAATATGTGAAAATTAAATTAAATATCGTTTCTAGACTGCAATTATGCTCTTCTAAAAACGTTATGTTTAGAGATAAACGTGTTTGAAGTTTTCAAGATAATAAATTATATTTTGAGCGTCTCGCTTGTTACTCCGCCAAAACAACTTTCTAACACTTTCAAATTTCTTTTAATTTTTTGTATTGTTTTCGTAATTTTGTTCAACCAGAGAACATGATATCGTTTTCTGAAGATTTTGCGTTTCATTCTTTTTATGCAATTTTGTCTTTCGTCAACATTGCTAAATGGTAACGTGAATCAATCACGTCGCCATATTCCCAACAGATGCAAGAAAGTTCACGTGTTAACTGACTGAAAGGAAAACTGCATATGTATTGAAATCAATTATACAAAGAAATGAGCGTGTTATGCTAACAGTGGCGTACATATCGGCGGCCGGAAGTCGTGAAGCTTTGTCGTTTAAATGCGAGCGCGTAACAGGTTTCTTCTGAAGGACGATTTAAAATAATTTCTTTTGAATGTGATAAGTTACGACGAAGCGGACGCAAAATTCACATACATCCTCGTTACTAAAACTCAATTTTAAATTTAGAAAAACTCAATTTTTCGAGCTAGTGTTCTTTTTTTAAATATTTTGACAGCAGCAACAAGGTGAGGGCTTTAGTGAAAAGGTGTAGGGATATTCGCAATTGCTAATCTGTTTGTGTATTTTCTTGACAGTCAAACCAACTTGACCCTTAACCGGTTCCCGATCACGAATCGAATTCCGACGACGCCAAATCAGAGAACGAAGGAGAAAAACCACTATTCTCTAGAGCTCGTTTGAACTTTCAATATACAGTTATTCATCTAATAGTCGAACGTTATTCGTCTTGATTCGAGCGAATATCAAAGCTGTTATGTTTATAGCGAAGGAAGGTCTCTTGAATTGTCTTCATATAGCAATAAAAGTAGATGAAGTTCGTAAAAGACACTTTTTATCAGTATTTATTAATAAAGAAATGAGAAGAATGTTGTGGACAACACATACATAAATTCCCCAATTTCTTCGCAGCAGATGCTTCTTTTCAGTAACTGCAGAAATAATGAGTTGATTTGACTGGACGTAAATTTATTATTATCATAAGTTTTTATTATATTGATAACAAGCTTACAGTTAACAGTAGACACAGCCAAGAGGTCGATCTGAGTTGTGAGACAATTTTTCTTCAGGAATTATTGGTTTAGTGTACAAAGCAATCTGTTTTAAATTAAATTTATCACCTCTTTTCTAAATGATGAAAACCCAACTCTGTTGTGTTCTTGATTTAACTAGAAGAATGTTATTGAAATAAAATATTTTGGTGCATGAAGTCGATAAATATTAATCGTGAATTTTCTATTCACTATTAAAATTATTGCAGGGTTTCTAACAATTTGTGTATTTTCATAGATACCACGTGTGGGTTTGAAATGTCCGATAAATTCCCTGGTCACACATCGACGAGGAAATTCATCTGCACATTTTCAATACACTAGTGAAATTTAATAAGGCAATGAAAAATAACCTCCAAAAAAGTTTCAGAATGCATCATATTAATTATATAGGGTTCGCCCTTTAATTACACAAGACAGCACTAACTATGATAGTATGTGTGTATCGCACATTGTGATATGTCAGCAGGGAGGAGGAGGTAAGAAGAAGCTATAATATTTTGGAAATGCACAAGTCTTGATTGCTGCATATCAGATGTACAGTTCAACGCTATTGGAGTTAATTTCATTGAGTGGAATAGTCTATTAAATTTAATTTAACGCGTCCGCGGAGTGAATAATTACAAATCTTATACTAATTGGAACTGCGTACTCCTTGCATAAATATTTTGTAGATCCGAGAATGAAAAGTTTTATGGGAAATCGTTAAATTTGCGTCATTGCCTTAAATAATGTTTGACTCAAATACAATATATTTACTTTTTTGCATTAATTCCACAGTTCTTTGGTCATTCCCTGTAATTATGATTGTATTGCTATTAATTAAACGTTCAGTATTCTGTTTTAGTGAGAAAATCAGTGTGTACGAAGGAAGACTCTCTCCGCCGTTCATTAAAAATTGCTCAAATTGCGAGTATTCGAATGTCCTGGTAACACAAGAACGGGCACGCAGTCTTATTCGTTAGACAGTAGAGTACATTAATAATTGAGAAATGAAAAATTAATCATTCTCTTTTAAATAGAATTTTATATATATATATATATATATATATATATATATATATATATATATATATATATAATACTGTGTGTGTGTGTGTAATAAAAATGTTTTACATTAAAATGTGCTATAGTGCACGTAACGGAATCAAATTATTCCT
Organism: Gryllus longicercus; assembly: GCA_038098605.1. Lineage (NCBI taxonomy): Eukaryota > Metazoa > Arthropoda > Insecta > Orthoptera > Gryllidae > Gryllus > Gryllus longicercus. The sequence continues at coordinate 1,608,338 of JAZDUA010000193.1, read as the reverse complement.
GTGAGTTATAGAACAGTTCAGTACCTTTTAACGTAACCAAATGTCGAAAAGAGCATTTAAATTACTAAAAAGTAATTGTATATGTAAATATCTCGGACGTGATGTTGCTAAGGAACATACTTCACTCAATATTGAACTAATGAGTTTACGGAACGACTGTTAGAATGAGGACTGAAATGCAAGTCATGCGCGCAAATTGCATGCCATTATTATTTTGTCTAATTTTGTTTACGGATTGGATGATGTAACACACCACAATATAATTCAATTAAAATTTGTAAACAATGCTATTAGACAAAGTAGTGGCGGCTATAAGCAAAAATACATTTCTCTGGACAGTATATGCAGTGCTCAATGGCGTAACGCTTTTTTGCCCGCAATGCGAGCAGGCCCGGTAAAAGGGGGCCTATTTTTAGGGGATATTTTTATTATTGAAGGTACTAACACTACTCGTTTGCTATATACTTTTATAAAGGGGGCACGACAAAACGTTTTGCCGGCGGACCCGCACTCATTTTGTTACGCAACTGGCAGTACTGCATGGCTGTTTTCAGAATAAAACATGACATACTACAAGGCGAGTATAAATTGTAACAGTTCATTACATTAAATAGTTCATTAATTTGATTGAGGTTAGAAAATGACTATTCCGACCATGAGTGTTAAACGTGACTAAGAAAATCCAAGAGCTACTTAATGAAGTTCAAACTCGAAGTGTTTCCCTTGAACGTTGATTTTAAAATGAGAGCTACTGTATTTAGTAATTTTGAAGGTGTTGCACTCCCGACTAGAAGTGGTGAAGGGGAGAAACTGAATATAATTATTATATGGAAGATAATAAAAGAACATTCATTTTTTGTTATTCACCTCTAATTAAAGTTTGTCCTTAACGTATTGTAAGAAATTTGGTCCACTAAATTTAATAGTCTCCAGTTGCGCAGATACGTTTTACACTAAATCTTAGTATCTAATCCGCTAGCTCTGTTTTGCAGACGTCACTGTTGTTAATCGTGGCCACGAGGGGATTTGCGCCTTTTGAATGAACGACTGTGTTGTCAGTTCCTTGTCGTGTGCCCTGTCACAGTCGCACCGTTCAACGCGGGGGTGAGGGGGATTTCTCACCTGCTCACTCTGCTAAATTACAAACCGGAATGTAATCGATAAAATTGAAGCTTCTTTAATGTAATGACGCAACGGCACAACCAAAATACACCAAGATGGTTCGACGGAAAAGCTCTTGGCGAGAGCAAAGCGTTATAATTGCGAAAATGAAAATTGTCAGAAGAACGGTCATAGTTACAGGAATAGTCTATTTCAAACCCTCTAGCAGAGCATTGCAGCACTCTTGCGGCGCTAGTTGTCAACGAAACATACAATGATAGATACGAGCGTTTTGAGTATTTCTGGAGAATGCTGGCAGAAAGGGAGAAGAAGATAATGGGCATGGTTGCGTATGGGTACGGTGGCGTATGAAAATAATGGGTATGTTTCAAGTGGAAAAAGAAAGCGAGTGTACAATAACACGGCATAATGAGATTCATTCTCAACTTATGATTAATGAAAGGGTAATTTCTCTTTATCAAAAACACAAAGAAATTAAAGTTTGAAGTAGTATGGACGTAAATGGTTTCTAAAAAATGTTGACGTACAATGTATTTTACAGTTAATAGTTTTGATAAGTACAATTCGTTAACATGGAACGCTTAAATTATTTGCCATGATATGTTGATTTTTTTGTTGCAAATTATGGGTTATAGAGCTGAAAACATAATTTTTAATAAAGAGAGCTGACCTGATGTATTACCCACCCACTACTTGGAGGATCAAAGAATTTCAATTTCTCGTTAACTTTCAATGCAATATAGCATAAAATCATTAAGCGTCAGAGCACGCGCTCTCAGTTGTGGCAACGCAAACGTAACGAGAGTTATAAACAGCAAGGCGGAGGAAATTGTTTTTTTTACAAACGCTGGGCACTCTGGGCCTGTGAAAGCAGAATTTCCTCGATCGCTCCGTTGGGACACGAAGCGAGATGGGCTTAAGTTTTACTTCAATAACTTTTATCGCAATAACAGTGTACTCGTAATAACAGTTGTTAATCACGATTGATTAGCTGCAATGAAATTGTTCTCGTACAAAATGGTTGCCGCGAAAGCTTGTATTAGTTTGGATTTGGCCCAATAGATTGCAATGCAATGCAATGCATTTCAACCGATATCAGCTTATATCAGGATAAACGAAATAACTGTTATTTCGCGTAACAGTTACGAAACGTTAACTGTTAAAAAATAAGTTAAGCTGTTAAGAGCGTATCCGTAAATCGAACAGCTTGGCGTAGTAGCCGGGAACGCCAAGTTTCCTGCTAATCGTAAAAGTTAATAAGGATTGGATTTTAATTTATTCTGTTTGAGTAGAGGAAAGTGCACAAAGAGGAATAGGTCCATTTCTAAATACAACTTTTCAAATTTCGAAAATTGCAAATATTCAAAGTTTTGAACTTTCAATTCAATTTATTCTTCATTTTTTCTTATTATTCATTTATTCTTCATCTTTAATCATTTAATACTCAGTGCTTTTGAGGTATTACTTGTGTCCCGAAATTTTGAGTGAAATCTTACCTGATAATTTGCCACAAGTACGTATGCAATATTTTCTGACTCCAATTTCCAGTTGCTACAGTTTCCTCTAAATTTTTCGCACAATTGGTTCTCGGTACACTGAATCCCATGCTAGAAGTTCTATGATTTAAACGTATACATTTTAAAAAATGACGATAAGTAGCTATATTTTTCTGGACGTACCTAAAGATCGTCGAGGGGTATTGGTTCGACTTGGAAACATACGCCTTTGTGTTCAAATATTTTTTTGCAGATTGGGAGGAACACTCTCAGGATGATGGATAATTGTTGCATGAATGATCCTGAAGTAAAGTACCCACACCCTGGCCGCGAAAACATACAATAAACATCAAATGTGCGAAATTTCTACAGCTATAATTATAATATCGTTACATAAAACAAGTGTGTGTTGATACAGCTCCACTAGTGTAAACTTATTTAAAATTTGGGATGGTTGCGGAAGGAAGATCTCTTGTACTCTGATGACGCGTGCGTACGCCTGCTTGCAGAGATGAATGAACCGCGACGATGCTTTCGCTAGACGAATCCTCAGAGATAAAAGTTGGGTTTATCAGCGAGGTCGTCCTTACAGAGAATCAGAACAAAGTGTCAACATAATCTTGTGCAGTAATACTTATCAGTGGCGTTGCAAACCTTAGCCCACGGCCACTTCCTAAAAGTGTTTTGCGCCATAAACAATGAACCTTACGTTGCCTCCGATTTCAAAGACCCCCCCCCCCCCAAGCCCTGAGAGAAAGATTGGTTCATGGATTGTTAGTGCTTCTAGGTGCGTCAACTACTAAGGTCATATGCATTTTAAGTGTAGTACATGTTTCTGCTCGGGAGGTGGCAGCGGTCATTCCACGCTGATGGCGAGATCCGGCGCCGACCTACCGTCGGCTAGCGGGCTTTTCCTCAACCACGTATCTCCCACCAGCGGAGCACCGCTCCATCCGGGATAAGTTCTAAACTCTCGATCGGTCTCCCGACATACATGGTAGTGTAGTGGACGTTAGTGTAAGTGTGGTGCAAGTGGTGAGGATAGGTCAAGGAAGAGGTAGGAAAGGGCGCGCTGTCCGTGGCCCGTTGTTAGGGTAGTGCTCCCGCATTCGCCTGGTGTTGACTGCAGAAAACACAGAAAACTACCGATCAGAGCAGCCGTCCGCTAGAATTCTCTTCTAGATTGCGGCTGAATTCCGCCTACCTGACAAGCTAGTGTCGAAAATCTGCCATCGTCGGAATTCGATCCTAGGACCTCCCGATCAGAGGGACTGTAGTGACATCAGATACGCCCTAATACGTCTTTCCGGTGAAATATTGGAAATTTAACATCACTACTAGATATCCTCGATAAATTAAAACCTCTACTGCTGCAATGAATTGTCGCAAAAGTTCGACAATTTAAATGATACACAAGTTTGCGAGGTTTCAAATCTCTATATTTAGTACTACATACTTGCCTCCTGTCGAAGGACTAATATTAAAACATACAGTTTTGAAGCAGTGTTAGAAGCTTTATGGCAGAGTGAGTGCTGTTGCGCACGCGCTCCCCTTTCGACAGTAACTCTCGAGCCGTTAGCATAGCAGCTGTACTAACGAATGACTGGTTGCGACTGGTCGCGTCACCGCCAAGAAACGAGGCTGAAAAGCGACATGCTTTTAGGTTACTAAAACCCCGCCCACGCGCTCTCAAAATACTCAGTGACCCCTTTTTGTTGATTCCTTAGGTGCATTTCCACGCTGCACCGGGAGAAACGTGCAAACGCTGGAATATTGCGATTTGAGAGACGACTGAATTTAGCAATGAGAACAAAAATAGCATTAAAATGTTGAAACTTCAGCAAGCAAGACCCTTTCATTACTCTTAGTTTGAATCCCAGAGCATATGCAGTTTCGTTAAGAACCCATTTGTTAAGTACCGATAAACATACTTATCAATGAAAATCCGTTTGGATTCATAAGTAGCAAATTTTATTTAGTATGTAAACTGGCAGTGAGAGTTGTCCATAAGATAATACTCAACGTTTCAGTTTATTTATATTTTGAATAATCGTGTTTTATTCTATTATTATTTTTATTATTATTATAAACTAAGAGTATGAAACTGGGCTACTCGAGTAGGCGACCACCTTGGCGTGCTCTGGTCCAACGTTTATCGGCGGGCCACTGATGTAGTTCGCTGCTTGTTGACTCGCTCTAAGGGGAAGAGAAGCAAGGTGTTTGAGCGCGATGTCTCTAGTTAAGTGAAAAGCGAGTGGAATCCGAGACACCGTGGCCAGACTGGCCCCAATTCACGCATTTGTGAAGCCCTGGGGTAAGGAACAATATCATTTAACAAAAAAGACACGTACTATCAAACACGCTTTAATGAAGTGTCCTTAAATATATTTCAATAAAAGTTGCAAAAAATATGATTATAACATCATAATAAATTCGTACAAGGTAATCATAATCATGAATTGGTACACTGACATTTCCACTCACTAAGTCTTCAAGAATGTAGACAGTACAGGATGATTCCAAATTGCTTTCGGATTTCGACGTCAGCTGTGTCACGATATAAGTTGTGTGCGAGATCTTGTTCTTACAAATCTTAAGCGTATCCCTCCTCTAAAGAACAATGAAGAATCCCATGATGAAGAACTGTTTATGCCCAACGCTAGAGATCGGCAGGTTGGCGCTATGAAGGACAGAACTTACTCGCACCAAAGCGATGAGCCTCTGGAAAGTATGAAGGTACGGGCTTGGCGTTGACTGCGCGACACACTGTTTCGTAATTCCGAACGCATATTCATGTGATAGAAATCTAAAGTGTCTCACGTTGTACCTTATGCATACATTATCGTGTGGCAGCAAATTTTCAGCTCACTAATGTGGGCAATACCGTCTTCTGTAAGGAAATGCTTAATAAACCTCTGATTAATACATCAGATTTTCGGCGTAATCTTCCTCTTAATCATTCCAAAACAACGAATATTTCCATATTTTGTATCCCCTAAATAGTGTAATCATGAATAACAGAAGCCCCTCCTTTGGGGATCAAAAGCAATTTTAAATGCTTTATAAACAATTAGTACATAATTAATCTGCTCGAATACTCCAAGACAAGTAATATTTAATAATATCCAAAAGGTAAGCGGAAGTCATAACGTATAAGTGTAACTACTTGAAATAAAGTTAAACTGTGAAGTAAAATTTAAAAAAATAAACTTTTGAATTGGAAATAAAAGTAGTAAAATTAGTTAAATCTGAATTTGCCAAGTAGGCAAAGAGACCGTCGAAATATCAACACGCATCCCATTATGTGGCTTCACATTTATCGTTTCATCACAAGGAAACGTACTGGTAGCATCTCACTTCAGTTCATAACTTCATTAAGTCCATCTTTCAATATACCAATAAATGACATTTTGATAATTATCCACAGAATGGTAAGAGAGAACGGAGATTCGAACACATTTGCAGAGCAATACTTTACAAACCCGTAAAATGAGAAAAATAAACTTGTTTCATTATTTTGATGAAAAATGTTTAGTTATTTCGAAGAAATTATCGACGAATTCCCCACATTATTAATATATTGATGGAATTGGGAAGCGAATAACAACATCTCTGCATTGACGTGTGGCGGGGCGAAGTTCTGCCACGTGTCCTGCAACCCGACGTTCAGGGACTGCAAGGCGTGTTTCCGGAAACATACATGAGCTCTCGCGTTTGTTGGCGACGTTTTCCGAAAATTATGTAAATGATTTTCAATCACCGGTTGAAAGTTGTACAAGTCCGGAGCGCAAGTCTGGAATTTAAGTTAACGCATGAAAAGCAAAACAAATGCGGTAGCAAATAGCTCATGGAGACGATACCCCACGCTTACTCTATAAGATCGAGTAGGAATAGACATGATAAAAGAGTAAATATAAAGCAGTCTGATTGATCGGATTGAAATACATCAATTGCTATAGTATAGTCAACTAAGGAGACTGTCGGATGAGTGTCTGGGAATGGATTATGGATTCAAGCAAAAAGGGAATAATGAAAAAGATCAGTTAATTGAATCATTGAGGGCGGGAAACCTACATAACGATGCGTAGAGGAACAAAAAAATCTGTCGAAAGAATTTGAGATAGACTGTCTGCTGTAAAATGTATATCGTACACATATCTTAGCCTCAACGGGAATAAAACGGTAGAATTAATTAATTCAGATGAACCTACTAATGGTTCTTATACACTCAAAGTTACTTGACTGTTCACATGGTGATTCGATAAACAACGGCCGGATTCGAAAAGTTTATAAAGGATCAAGATAAAACAAGAAATTTTGTTTCAGTTTCCAACGCGTAGTCATTACAAAGTTATTGATCAATTCTTTTCCAAACATTCTTGTCAAACACGCGTCATCCTTTACCGTATCGCAATTCGTCTTCGGCGAGCGATTAGCGCTACAACGCAAGGGCCACGGAACTGATCCTCCTCACATGCTACGAAACAATTGCAGGGCTAATTACAACAAGGGGCTATCTCACGTTTTTTGTGTAGTTGAGTTATTACATTACACAAAACTTCAAGTATTATTTTAGTGTAATATGTTATTCAAATACAGTAAAGACTTATATACAAGTGTAGTGTGTTTGAAAGTTTAAAAATGTATGAGTTACGAGGGAAGTTCAGATAAAACACTCATTATCTCAAAACTATGCCAATGTGGGATAGCCTCTTGTTCTACTGATCCGTTCATTTCCAAAGAAATCTTCATCATTGAAAAGTGAGCATTTTGCATATTGTAATATATGACTTAAATTATTTGTACAGAGGGTGTGAGTGCATGCCGTGATCTTCTGGAAGGCCAGACACGAGGGAATCATGAGAGGGATCATGAATCTGTATTGTAAGAAATTTTACAAATCCTGTCAAAAAGCAAATGAGAATATGCATGCGTGTGAATTAAGTCATTAAACGAATGAAACCTGAAAGGCCACAAATACTGGATTTCAAAGAGTCGGGTTTGTTTATTTTCATCGCTTTTAATTAACTCTCAATAGACTTAATTTGAATCACAAAATTATGCAAGTAAATAGTATTTCTTAAAAGTACGTTTTAAAATGCACTTTCCTTGTATTAGGTAGTTCCATAAATACATGGATATCAAACACACCTTCTCCACCTGTCAAAAAAATAAACATAATCTGGAGAACACAACTCCAACACAAGTTAGTCAAGGTTGGTGAAAAAAAAATCGTATATTTTCTACGTGTTCATAAACTACTCTCCCCCCATACACTTGTTTTGGCATCACTGAATGTCCCAACACTTCCACTTTTTGGCATCAATGTATGTAAAAAAAACAACGAAAAAACACTCACATGACTGAAGAGTCCGTCTTACGTCCGTTAGGACGTAACTGATGTCACTGCAGTGCCTTTGACCGAAAGGGCCTAGGTTTCGAGTACCGACAATGGCAGGATTTTGAACACTAGTCTAGGTCGAATTCAGTCGCTGTATGGAGGAGAATTCTCGAGGCCGGCTTGTTTGATCGGTAGTTTCACGTGATTTCGTCGATCAATTCCTGGCAAATGCCCGAGAAGTACCCTAAAAACGGGCCACGAACAGCGCACGATCTTTCCTTCTTCCTTGTCCCATCATTACTCCTTACTCAAATAAACTTACAAGCAATACTCAACTAACACATGTTGGGAGACCAGTACGGAGCTTAGAGCTTGTCCCTGCTGGGGCGGTGCCCCGCTTGTGGGAGATGCCTGTTTGGGGAATATCCTGGCAAGCCGATGCTAGGTCGGCGCCGGATCTCGCCATGCAATTCACCGTCCCTGACACGTTAAAACGTGCACTATACTACGGGATTAATGTATTAATAGTTGAAGTGCCCGAAAACAGTAATAAATCAATCAATCAATCACAGAACATAACGAATGCAGCTCTTTCGTTCATGGAGTTCGCACAAACTCTTGTCAAGGGGCGCCATTGTCGTGAGCGAAACAAGAGTTCGACGTTAGAGGTCGTCACGCACACTGTGGAGAAACGAAATAGGTTTCGCTACGCCCACTATCCTCTTACGCTACCGTGTTAATGATCCTCAACCGTCAACGCCATATCAGAGGCGGCAGAAGGTTACCGTCCACAAACTGCGTGTTTCAAAACAGCATTTCCACTTCCTCTCAGCGAAGCGTTCACAACATTTAAGTCATGGTAATTTCCCTCTGATTTTGCCCATTCGATGGAGTAAATTTAAATATCGGAGCACACACGAGACGAATTTCCTCATGTCTCTATCGCCGCCCCGTATCAACTCCCAATGTTTGCCCGTTGTTCGTCAAATCATCCTGCTTAGTTTATTTGCAAGATACTCTCAAGCATAATATTGAACATGTTGATAAGAAGGGTTTTTATGCGAGAACACGAGTTCTGTGAAAATAAACAAGTGACTCCTCGATAAGCAGCTGACGATCTCACAGGTGCAAATTTCTTTGCTTGTGCGTCCAGATCAGCAGTTTTGTCCGCTTCCAAGTGTGACAATTGCATTCTTCAATAGAACTCTGCTTCGTCTAGGTACGATGAAGGTTTTTTTTGTAGATTTCTAATATTTAAGGGCCGATTTCCTATTTCATTATATTTTATTTTCATGATTGAGTTTTCAAAACTACATTTAGGCAGTGGCAAGACATCATTAACTTCCCTCATCGCCGCAGTAACTCTCTCAATGATGATCGTCACCGTGGGGATGATTAACGCCAATGTGAATACTGGATGAGACCACACGAAAAGCTACCGTTTATAGGAAATTCAAATGTTTCGGTCCTTATATGGATTATGAAACATCGTGTCTCCATACTCAAATTTGATCCAGATTATAAAGAGAAAGGTATCCGCAAAGGGCCGGAGCGGCAGTCTTCCGGTGGCGAAGATAGATATATCATTGTTTTCGGGCACGTGAACTGCTATGGTCATTAATCCAGTTAGTGTAGGAAATGTTGATCCAGGGAGATCGGCGTCGATATACAAGTCAGTTTTTTGGGCATCCTCCTAAATGTATTTCCCCTCGGCGGGACACGACCCTAACCTCTCCGAGCTTCTGACTAGTCTCTCGACATGTGTAATGGAGTAGTGCATGTAAGTGTAAGGTGTGTAAGTAAGAGGCGAGGATAAGACAGGAAAGATCGCGGGCGGTGTATATCATATGTGTTACGGTATCGCTTCGACATTCGCATGGTCATTACCAGAGAAACCACAGAAAACTATTAATCGGAGCAGAGGACCGCCAGGATTCTCCTCCAGATAGCGGCTGAACTTGATCTTGGCCAGCTAGTGTCGAAAATCCGCCACTGTTGGGTTTCAAACCCTACGACCTCGCGGTCCTAGTTGCTGCCGAGTCAGCACTGCCGCTGACTCGGAGCTAATTCACCTGGTCCTGCGGTGAGGAACGCCGAACCGAATACTCTGCACAAAATGTTCGAGGCGCGCGGGCGCTCTCGGTAAGCTGTCGCCGATACAGTTGCGAATATGTTTTGTTATGTGAGCGTGTGCTCAAGACGCTCATTCGCCGCCAACGGAGTTGGGATTCTTAATTTCAAGGCGAACGGTTGCTCCTCCGACGCGTAGGGCCGCAACACGTCCACTTGGTCGACTTTCACTAAGGATCCCATCGCTACAGAGCAGCATGAGCTCATTTCGCCGCATTTGTCGCGCGGTTACTATTCTCCGGTTAAAACGTAGTGCGAATTAACGGCGATCAGATGAAACGCGGTTATCGAACGGGAGCCTCGTTACAACTACATTTTTGATACTGGAACTCCCAATTGGATGACTAAAAGTCAATCCGCATTACCTTTTAATCTGAATATAGCGAAGTGTCCTCTCACTAAACTAGGCGCGCCTTGGATTAAGATGGTGCCGTAACCGAAGCGTGTAGAGAACGAGCGTGTTAGTAGGGCAGATAGGGCCGGGAGCGTGGAGGAGGGCTACGCTCTGTCAAGTCTTGGACTTCGTCGTCCGCTTGCATATCACTCGGTGGGTCTCGTTTAAACGCGGCAGGCTCGCTCGCTGCACGGCGAATGCCGAATGTGTGGACACCGTGCACCGTGCACCGAGCGACTGCTCGCCCAATCCCGAACAGCTGATGTGCTCGGCGAATGTTCGCTCACTTAGATGTGTGCAAAAGACCGACACGCGAAGGGTACCGAATATTCGTCACTCGGCAAATAGAACTATTAGGGATTCGGCGAGCGGTCGCTCGCTATTCGTCGAACACCGACTGTGAGGAGCCGCCATTAAGGCGAGGCGTGGGCGCCGACGCGGCGGCGAAAGCTGCTCCTGAGGAAGGCACGTGATGGCTGGGGTCAGCGAACTTGTGGTGAAGGGACCGCTACCTACTCAATCGACCGTTTGCGGATGCTAGAACACGTGCTCTACGAATGTACATACGTATAGGTGACTTCGCCGAATTGTATGTGTGTGTGTGTATGTGTATGTATGTGTGGGTATGTGTACTTTGGCTCAACGGCTCTTTACCAGCTAAAGCCTACCAGCAGCGTTCCGCCCTTGCTGCCATGGGTTTAAGCGGTACGTGTGGTTAGCACATAGCCATCCCTATGCTGTATTCTGGTATTCTCAACCTGAGAAGAGAGCTTTCTCATCGTCACCCAGCAACAGATACTGGAGCATTGTAAGAAAGGCGCACAATTATTTTTTTTCTTCCTGGCCGAGATTCGAACCCGGGGTTTCATCGTGGAAAAAGAGCACGCTAACGAACGAGCCACCGAGGGCGGCATTCGCCGAATAGCTCACCCAATCTCGTGCAGCTGATGTGCTAGGCAAATGTTCGCTTCCCTTGCGTTCAAAAGACCGATAAGTGATGGGTAGTGTGGGCATGTGTGACCGTGCTCACACAGACATGTGCACAGAACGTTTCGCGTGGCAAATTGCAAGAATCTCATACTCTGGGGGTCGCTCGTTATTCACCAAATACCGAATGTGTGGTGCCGTAACTTACTGTACATAAACTGTATCTACGTACAACTGAAACCAAGAATCTGCGCAATGGCCTACAGCATGTGAAATAGTCATTTAACGAATATTCGCTACGGACATTAAGTCGTGTTTTGGTTCGTATGTATTTCCAGTAGGGTACATCAATGTTATTTTGTGATTGCAATTTAATTAAATTAAATGTAGGTGGACTATGAATACATCATGTACTATGTGTCCCCTACAACTCCTTTTCATCTTACAATATCAGGTTTTCTACAGATGTGAAAAGTTGACCACTCCTAACGTAGGGTACAGATGAGAATTGCGCGTATGTGGATGAGACGTTATCTTGCCCAGTTTCTCATAGAGTTTCTTGCTCATCAGCTCTTTGAAGGTCGAGTATGTCCTCGAGTTTTCATTGTCTCATCAGTCCACCAATATAGAATTTGAATTTTATTCAAAATTCGTACATGATTTTCCTTGGCCCGTCTGGATTCCTAGACTCGACCTATCGGCCTCCGGGATCTCTCCCATTTTGTGAGGGAAAGTTCACTTTCTTGCCTTGTGAATTACGGATTATTTTTGCATCAAAACCGTAATTGGAAACGCAAATCTCTACTCCCCAAAGTGGGCCCCACGTATCTTCAAAACGGACTTCGAGGGCGTCCCTACATTAACGACTTCGCCTTCCTTTCCGTCGGCCCGCCAGGCGCTTTCCGGAATGTCGCTCGCCCTCCTCCCCCCTCCCCGCCCCGGACTCACGTGCCTCGCATCATCCTGCAGCGGCCGGCGCCAGCTCACGTGCCTGCGGAGCAGGGACCCGCCGAGGTCCACGACGCCCGGTCGACGGCCGCTTTCCCCCTCCTCACGGACGCCCTCCCCCTCCCCTCCCACTCCCCCACCACCTCACCCTTCCTGTCATCCATGGTCATGACTCCGCGAGTGCCCGGATCGGCCATATCGATCCCCACTTGTCTAATCCTATTTTCTGGACAGAGGCAAACGAATTCACTGCAAGTTGGAATGAACATAAATTGTGTTTATTGAAAATATGTATGTCAATTATCTTTTGACACAAAATCGGCGAATTTAGGGAAACGTTTTCAACTAGCAATAATGGCACCTTAGATACTTCATTGGTTACGGTATTGCCACTGCGCAAAGCATTGTCAATTTGATAATTAAAACGCGTAATGTATAAGTTGTTGTATTAAATTTAAATTTTTTACTAAGATTTATTACCTGTGAATATTGTTATTACTAGTATAATGAAAATATTTTAATTTCTTTCTTTGGTTTTAAGTTTTTTGTAATTGCCTTTTTGTGTTTTTGAGTAACTGTATTCTTATTGCTTTGATGTGTTGTTCAGTATTTCCGTAATTGTACCCTGGCGTGTAACTGAGATTAAAGCAAATAAGTAATAATAATAATAATAATAATAATAATAATAATAATTATTATTATTATTATTATTATTATTATTATTATTATTATTATTATAATTATTATTATTATTATAATTATTATTATTATTATTATTTTTTTTTGTTAGTTTGAAGGCTTGGCATCTAAGGCCTTTAGCCTTTTTACTGATTGATGTTATGATTAATCATATATTAAGTCTAAATTTTGAAGAATAGATTGGCTTCTTTCAAGAACTGTATTGTTTTGTCAGTTGCTGTCTTGTCGGTGCCGAGATCTATCTTCATGTTGCCTCTCATGCCGCATCTGTGTCTAAGTCTTGAGAGATCTACGCAGTCTGTCAGAATATGTTTCACTGTCAGTAGTCTTCCGCAGCTGCAGATGGGTTGTTCTTCATTTCTTAACATGTATGAAGAAGTCATTCTTGCATGGCCTATTCTTAGTCGGGTTATGCACACTTGTTCTCGTCGAGGGTAGCTGACATTTGGTGACCATTTACTGATATTTTGTTTAATGGGGTGTAGTTTCGTGTGAAGACTGTTCCACGTGGTCTGCCATTCTGTGAGGATGTACTTCGAGACAGCATTTCTTGCATCCTGAGGTCGTATTTCAATATCCATTTCTGATTGAATGTTCCCGGCATTTCGTGCTGCAGAATCGGCTTCTTCATTGCCTAGGATACCCACGTGTCCAGGGCACCAGATAAACGTAACTGATGCTCCTCGCTGTTCTAATTTATGGCATGCTATGAGGATCATTTGTAGCAGTGGATCTACAGTTTGGCGCCTGTCTATTGCAGTGAGAAGACTTAGAGAGTCTGTGCAGATGACGAACCTTCCTGAATCGAGAGTTTCACAGTGTCGCAAAGACTGCAATACTGCATATAATTCGGCAGTGTACACACTTGCTTCAGGTGGAAGCGCCCAAGCCCTCGACAAGTTCTCTGTTACAAATGCGCTTCCAACCTGATGTCTTGTTTTTGAACCATCTGTGTAGATTATGATGTGATTTGCCATGTATTCTTCGAGAACTGATTGAAATCTAACTTTTAAATCTATGGGAAGGCATTCTGTTTTCTTTACACTGGTAGTATCGAGTCTTACTTCTGGCATTTTCAACATCCAAACTGGAATTTCATATGGTTCGTATTTCAAGACTGGTGGTAGGACGATGTTGTAGCATTTTTCTATCTCGATTGCGCGGATGTTGGCTGGACGAGTAGCTGAAGGTCTTCGATCGTAAATATTTACTAGCTTAGGTCGAGTCATCAATGAGTGGTTTAAATGTTTCGGTAGAGACAGCAATTTTGATCTATAGTTGAGTAGCATTGTTTGTCGTCTGTGATGTAGCGACATGGTGCTGGTTTCACAGTAGAGGCTTGAGGAAGGACTAGTGCGGAACGCGCCAGATGCATATCTGAGGCCTGCATTGTGAACGGGGTCTAGTTTTCTTAAACTTGATTTTCTGGCTGAGGAGTACACTGCACATCCATAATCTATTTTGGACATCACCATGGATTTGTACAGGCGGAGTAAAATGTCTCTATCTGCTCCCCAATTTATATGGGAAATGCATCTTATTACATTCAGAGCTGTTTTGCATCTACGCAAGGTGTATTCTATATGCTGTTTCCATGTTAAATGCCTATCAAAAATCAAACCAAGGAATTTTGCCGTTTCATTGTATGTCAGTTGAACCCCATTCAGCGTCAGCTCTGGATCTCTGTAACTTTTTCTCTTCCTACTGAAGTGAACGCATTTCGTTTTGGCTGCTGTAAATGAGAAACCAATGTTTTCTGCGTTCTGTACTAATTTATTGATGGCATTTTGCATTTTGAATTTGACCATTCCCAGTGATTTGGCTGAGTAAAATATAGCAATGTCATCTACATACATGCATTTTCCTATTGACGCTTCTATGCCGTCAAACATCCTGTTAATCGCTATGATAAAGAGCGTGCCACTCAATGGAGAGCCTTGCGGTACACCGTTCTCTAGTACGCAGCTTTCTGAGATAGACTGCCCAACGCGAACTCTGAAAGATCTGGTACTAAGGAAGCTGGATATAAATTTTGGTAGATATCCTCTTATTTGCCAGTTATATAGTTGTCTCAGAATGTTATGTCGCCAGGTCTTATCGAAAGCTTTTTCCAGGTCAAAGAATACGGTAACCATATGTTTTCTTTTGATGAAGGTATTCTGAATTGCATTTTCTAGATGTATTAGCTGATCGATTGTAGAGTGATGTTGTCTGTATCCGCACTGGTGTATGTTTAGGAGGTTGTTTCTTTCGAGACACCATGTTAGCCGGGTGTTGACCATTTTTTCCAAGATTTTTCCTAGACAGCATGTCAGCGATACCGGGCGATAGTTTTCAGGATTTAATGGATCCTTGCCTGCCTTTAAAATCGGGATTACTATCGCTTTTTTCCAGACTTTGGGGTAATTGCTTTGTGTCCAAATATTATTGTATATATTTAGCAGAGTGGACAGTATTTTCTTCGGTAATCGACGTAGTATGCTGTAAGGGATATTGTCTGATCCTGCTGCGGTGTCTCCAGCTGCATTTATGGCGTCTTGCAATTCTCTCCATGTGAAAAGAGCGTTATATGGCTTATCTATATTGGTTGTAAAGTCAAGTACTTGTTCTTCTTCTTCTTTCTTTTTGTCGAGAAAGTCTTTAGGATAGCTATTTGTGCCACTGGCTTTGGAGTATTGGGTCGCTAATGCATTGGCTATTTCGTCAGGGTTGCATATTAGTTGTCCTTCGTGTTCAATGCACGTTATTGGACTGAAAACATTTTTCCCAGCTATTGACCTGATTTTCTGCCATATTTCCGTGACTTTGGTCGTCCGAGTTATGGTGGTTACGTACTTTTCCCAGCTTGATCGTTTTGCTGTTAGTATTTTTCTGCGAGCGAGCGCACGCAGACGCTTGAAAGCAATAAGATTGTCTTGGGTTGGTGCACGTCTATATCTATTGAGGGCTTTTCTTTTCTCCCTTATTGCTTCTTTGGTCTCCGTATTCCACCATGGTACTGGAATCCTAGATGAGCGGCCACTGGTCTGTGGAATGTATTGTACAGCGGAAGATATGACAGTGTTGGTAAAGTCGGTAACGTCTTCCTCGGAGTTTCCACTGACACTTATTGGTGGTATATGTCTGGTGAAGCTGGACCAGTCTGCGCGGTTGGTACACCAACGTTTTGGTATGTGAACTGTGTTCTTTGGCATGTTTGATGATATCAACAGAGGAAAGTGATCGCTCTGATGAAGATCTGGCAGTGGTTTCCACGTCAGCCGAGTTGCAAGATTTGGACTACATATTGAGAGATCTATGGCTGAGAATGATCCATTTCTAGCATTAAAATGAGTGCTTGCTCCTGTGTTTAAAAGTACGTATTCGTTGTTAAGTAGCAGGTCATCGATTCTGCGACCGGAGTCATTTGTCCTAGAACAGCCCCATGTGGTACTGTGAGCATTGAAGTCGCCTAGAATTAGAAATGGAGTCTGGTCTTGTCAGGTCTTGTAGATCTTCATTTCTCCATGAGGCATCGGGTAAGTATATGCAACATACCGTCATCTTCAATGGCTTGTACAGGGCTACAGCTACTGCTTGTAGAGGTGTGTTGAGATCAAGACGACTAGCAGGATGAGTATTGCTGATCAATATGGCAACACCACCTCTAGCTCGTCTATCAGGTTCTACGTCATTGCGAAAGGTTTTATAGCCTCTAAAATTGAAACGGTCTTCTGGTTTAAAATGAGTTTCTTGCAAGCACACACACATTGGTGTGTGATTGGCCAGTAGCAATTTCAGCTCACAGTAATGCGAGATACAGCCGTTGATATTCCATTGAATTATATTTTCCATGGTTGGAATGGGGTTTTTCTGCTGTAGGATGCGTAGATCTTGCTTATTTCCTTGGTTTTCCTTTTGGCCATCCTTTCTTCTTTCTCTTCTTACGCGGGGTTTTGCATAGATCGATGGATTGGTGATCATTATGTTCAGCACTTACCATCGAACTTGTCTCAGAGCCAGTGGTCGTGTCTTGATCATTGGTCATTGATTTGATTTTTTGTTTGAGGAAGTTGTCCTCGGTGTGCTTAGGAGAACGAGGCGATCGACTTCGATAGCCTGTTGTCAACACTTCTTTGCTGGGTATGTCTGCAGGCGCAGCTACTGGATTTCTGTCTGCCTCATTTGGTGGGGGTCTTGAAGATTCTTTTTCATTTACATTTTCACTTTGAGTGTTTGTGGTTAAGTCTTCTGTGTTGATTTTGTTATTGTGAATTTCGTTGAAGTACTTTTCTATGCATCGGGTTATTGCAGGCATTAGTTCTTTCACTACTAAAGAAGGTAAATTTGTGTTTTTAGTAACTGCTTCCACGTATGTAATATTTCCTTTATTTTCGGGACACACAAGTTTTTTTGCTTCAGGATAACTGATCTTCTGTCTGGCTTTAACTTGTTGTATTGCTGCCTCCTGCTTATATACAGGGCAGTCTCTCGACCTCGATGAATGTTGTCCACTGCAATTAATGCATTTGATAGGATCTAGGCATGGATCATCACTATGAAATGGCTTACCACAATGGCATACTTTGATTCTCGCACATCTAGATGCTGGGTGTCCAAATCGTAAACATTGGAAACACTGCATTGGTTGAGGAATGAACATTCGTACGGTTAGACGATGAATGCCTGCTTTAATCTTCTCTGGTAACGTACAACGCTTGAACGTCAGGACATGGGACGCAGAAGGAATTATCTGCCCATCCCGCCTCATTGTTAGCCTACGACAGGCAATCACTCCTTGAGAAGCTAGTTCTTGAACTATTTCCTCTTCACTGCAGTTTAGTAAGTCACTACAAACTACAACACCTTTGCAGGTATTCAGTGTGCCGTGAGCACTTACTTCAACATCTATAGTGCCTATTTTCTTCAATTCTAGTAACTTTTTACCTTGATTGTCATTAACTGTTTCTACCAAGAGTCCAGATGAAGTTTTCTGTATATCTTTTACGGCAGATCCAGCGCAGGTGCTAATACTCCTCTCTATTATAAACGGGCTCACTTTATCAAAATTTCCTTCAGTTCTTTTTACTGTAAGGTACTTTAGTACCGCTGCGGTGTTCTTGAACAGGTCATCATAGTTTGTTGATTTTCCAACTTTCATTCTTTTAGCATTAAACTCCGGACTTTTTTCTGGACGAGGGTTTTTAAGGGTTCCCTCAACCCTAGGTTCGCAGACTTCCATACGAGTCCCGCGAAGCTTGCTATCACTCGTAGCACTATCTGCCAGCGGTGTCGAGTGATCCGCACCCCTGGCATTGCAGTCGCTGGGTGACGACGCCCGGTGGCCTGCTTGCGCACCACCGACCGCCGGTACTGGGGCTCCGATCCCCTGCACCGTAACTGTTGATCCTGACAGATCCTCCATCTTGGGTTTTTTCTTCAGGGTCGCCTTCCCCTAGCGTTTTTGAGCTACCGCCAGCTTAAGGAAACGGAAGGAACAAGGGGGGACAGAGAAGACAGAGTTAGAATAGAAGGGTAGAATGGAAACGACTCCCTAGCCCTCGCAACCTAATAGCGTCGGGGCGGAAACACAAGAGTTGGCCGATACAAGATTGGCCTACAGGACAGAAAACAGATGTGTGCCACAAGTAAGTGGAAGCAATGACACACAGAGTTAGTGGGAATGACGGGATGTTTAGGGGAGTGACAGCGGACAGCTGCTCTGATTAGTCGCCTTCTACGACAGGGGGAGGTCCCGTGGTGCTATTCTACTAAAATCCCCGACACCACACGGGGTATTATTATAATTATTATAATTATTATTATTATTATAATTATTATTATTATAATTATTATTATTATTATTATTATTATTATAATTATAATTATTATTATTATTATTATTATTATAATAATTATAATTATTATTATTATTATAATTATAATTATTATTATTATTATTATTATTATTATAATTATTATTATTATTATAATAATTATTATTATTATTATTATTATTATTATTATTATTATTATTATTATAATTATTATTATTATTATTATTATTATTATTATTATTATTATTATAATTATTATTATTATTATTATTATAATTATTATTATTATTATAATTATTATTATTATTATTATTATAATTATTATTATTATTATAATTATTATTATTATTATTATTATAATTATTATTATTATTATAATTATTATTATTATTATAATTATTATTATTATTATTATTATTATTATAATTATTATTATTATTATTATAATTATTATTATTATTATTATAATTATTATTATTATATATTATTATTATTTATTACTTATTACTCTTCTATTTCTCAAGAAATGTTGGAGCATTCCTGCTCAAGACACAACTTATCTACGAAAAATACGGAGTTGTTACCATGAAGATCTTCCTCATACAGAGTTCTAAACAACTTTTGAGTAGTCCTTCATTAATGATAGCTTTGGTGAAGTCTTTGCTTCCTTAGACCTTCATCCACCTCATTCAAGGAAAACAAACTTTCTGGTGATGTTTGGCGTGCTCAATAAAACCGCCTTTTGCGTAGTTCTGAGAGGTTTTCCTTGTAGGCCTACTTTTTCTAGTCTTCTGACAATCCTTCGTAACTACACAATTTGCCGATGGTACTATCGGCAAACGGGTACTTTCTCCACTCTGCAATGTGTACATATCCTTCTACTCAACAGCTTTGTATGTATTATGCTTTGTTGGTATTCTCGTTTTTTTCTCAGCGGCAGTTCACACACAAGATTGCCGTCTACAGGAACTGCAACATCAATAATTGTGGCTGTTCTGGTTATTTTATCAAATAAAACTGTCTGGTCCGTTTGCTTCAACAGTCCTTACTATTGCAACAGTCCTTACTGTTTGCTTCAACATGCCTGTCAGTTATAATGTTCTGTCCCACGGTATTCGCGCTAGATTGTTACTGATACCTTTCTCAGGCTTACACTTATAATACGGCTGCTCTTATTCTTCTAGTTGATATTTCCTTGCAAAGACCTGATGAATTACTATGGCTAAAATTATGTCGCTGCAAGTATTCATCTTGTGCCAAAGATGGATTTGGTCTCAATTTCCCTGGTCTGATACGAGTAACTGCCCTGTTTCACGTGTATAGACGTCTTCCATTCTGACATACCCTTGAAGGGGAAATTTAATAAATCTGGGTTAACTTTTATAAATCTCTAGGATGCGCTGATGCCACGTGTGAGGCAGTCAAATGCCTTTTTATGGTCCACCCATCCCACAGATAGATGCAGGCGTTTGCGGACATGTTATCTATAATCAGTAGTTATATATCACATAGTTCTTTGCAACTCTTAGTTCTTTTTCGTCAGCCAATTTGCTCAGGAGGTTAAAGGTTTTGATTTATTAGATCAATAATTTTCGAAGATATAACAGCAGTTTACATTTTGTATAATGTTAACAATATACACCCAATGTATAGCACCTAATGTATAACAATATGCACTATTTTCACTGTGGTACTTCGTTGTTTTCACTGTATATGAACTCTTCTTGAATTCAGTAAACCGGACTTTCCACAACGCAGAGGTAAACGAAACATTAAATACAAAGAACATGCAAAAGAACAGTAATTTTAATTTAACACATTGTAATAACAAACAAATTCTTACCTAATATAATTACAACATTCCTACAACTTTCCTAATAAAATTACAACACTCCTATCATTTTGAAATTAGGAATTATTTTCCAATAAATATTACATATTTACCATTTCAAATATCGCTTAACACAATATGCACCACAAATTACTATTCGATTAATTCTACACCATCTTACGATTTTTCTCTTCTGTAACTGGCATATCTAATGGTCATAATATTATAATTTCTTATACACAATATCTATGAAAGGAATTGTTCCAAATCTTGCATAGTTTCATTTCTCTACATTAATCTTCTGATTGTTTCTTTAACTGTTTCGTATCCTTCTCTTTTTTCATGTGTGCGTACTTTGCCTGCTGCTTTGTCTTACATTTCTGGTGTCTATTCACAGCAGAGAAAATATGGTGTTTGCATCATCAAAGATTGTCAATAATCAGGAGTTTGGCTCATCTATATATTTCTTAAATTCATCTGTTTAAAGTCCACAAGTCGAAGGATGATCGTAGTTGGTGTTTTGCCCAATCAAAAAAAGCTAAAAGAGAATCATTTGGATCGAAATAAGATTTTTTCTGAATCTTACTGAAAGATCTCCTATAAATGAGAGATTTTCCTCCTCAAGAGATATTTCTTCCCTCGAAGTCAATAATTTTCTGAATGAATTAAGCACAAGAGGGTATGAATTATTATTAGTTCACTAAAAGCAACGCTGAGAACTTTGTACTTGGTGAAACGGCTCACTCATACCCAGACTTCGAAGTTCAATTGATAGAAAATATAGCATGGGGCTCCAGTCGAAGAATTTTTGGCTCATTGAATGCCCGTTGTTCCATCAAATGGTTTTATTTGGTGAAGAGATAACAATCGAGATGATACTTCCAATTACCTCATTTAAATGGAAGAATATCTACATTATAATTCTTGGAAAATCATTTACCGGGTTATCTAAAGCACGCTGTCGCTACCCTAAAGCTGCCCAAAATGGCTGGCGAAAGCATACATTGATCGAACTGCGCGCTCGTAAATGAGCAATAATTGCAATAATTTAATGAACGAATTGTAGCTACAATCTGCTGTTAGTATGTGTCATGATATTACAGATACGATGCAAAGGACTTTCATTTATATATGTTCCTATCTAAAGCACAAGACATTAATTTACACTAAAGATATGTTAAAAACAATTCCTACAGTATTTAAGAAACTGCGAGTGCGTTCGTCACTCATGGTTAGACCCCGTGCCTTCCTAGCTCTCTTGGTGAGGAACTCTTAAATTGTTTCGGATCCGGCTAGAATATTGTAAGAATTTTCCAAAAAACATGTTTTTTGCGGGTTTAGCGCTGCGATATAGATAGCTATACATAATTAAATCAACGCAACCTTAATCGATCCTCTGTATCCAGAGGCAATTCTCTCCACGACGTCATAATTTTCTTCTACTGATTTCAACATTGATTGTTGTCTTTATGTGCCCCCAATGAATCGCGCGGCAGAACTGTCAATTAGAGGAGGTGCTTTGAAGTTATTCGTAAGAAGTGGTGTTTCATTTTTATTTTTAATAATAAATTTTCAAAAACCTAGGTACAGTATTGCCTTGGAACGTATTAAATTTGACAAAACTTTAAGTGAATAAGTAGAAAATAAGAAATGTGAGTAATGGTAGACAAGGAAAGCACATAATTATTCAACTTTTCATATTTACGTTCTTAGGTCACCATATACATATTTTCAAATGAATGTGATTAACAACTTATTCTTATTAAACTTAACATCTAATTCACATAAAACTCTCAACAGTCCCCTTTTAATGTTTATAGAGATTCGCCCACAAAACGATTACAAGAGCAATTGCAAAAGTGAACCAATAAGACTGAGTAAGTGTTCAGAAAGTCCTTGGAAGAATCAAATGTAGTTAAAGAAGATTTTGTGACAGAATTTTTGGAAGTAATTAAGAATTATCATATATTTAGCTTAGATAGCGCTGAAGAATCGCTTTCAAGTAATCTTTTATGTGCATTTTTGTGCGTATTAGCAAAAAAAGCTCATGTACTCGTGTATTTGCATCATCCATACCTGCAAGTATTTTTTACGGCTATTACAAATTGAAACTGAAATATTACCAGTTCACGTATTATACGCAAGTAACCCGAAAGGCCATTGAATATTGAGAAATTTTGAATGGGAGTATAACATTATCAACTACTACGAACCATTGGCAAGTCCAATGCCTGATACTGTAAGAAATTACTTAAACAAAGCTAAGCGTGACATTTAAAAAATTTCAGCACTTGAAAATAGTTTTAAAACAATTTATAGCATCGGAGACCCACATAGTTAGTACTCAGTATTTTGAGAGTTCAGGGAGTTTTCTTAATTTCCATAGAGCTTGGATCATGAAAGCACATCTGCATATGTGGTTATATTTAAAAAGGAAATACATTTCAAGTAGATTTCGTTGACTGAATGAATAGTACGTACACAAAAAAGCTTGATACCATTGATATTTTTATTTATTTATTTTATTTATTTTTATTTGCAATTTGTTCATCTGAACAATAGGCAAATCTTTTAGCAAAGTTACAATGGCATGTGAAGGAACTGGGCATTCTCAGTCCTTCGTGAATTCATTTTCAGTAATGATCAAATAAATGGAATAAATCACAAATATAACATAGGACAAATATGATCAAGACAGAAAAACAACAGACAATATATAAATACATTTACAATTCTGGCAATCATTTTAAATAGCAGTCAAAATTTGATTTCAAAGAATGCTGTATGTTTCTTCTTATTATTATCGCCGTACCTCCATGGGCTGTGCCATCTGGGTGTTTTCTCTGCAATGTTGCGCTAGTCCATTGGCATTCCATACACCAATACGAAATGTCTTCATAATTTGCTTATTACTTTGGTCATGAGGCTTATCAGGTTGGAGATTTGATCACTTTGCTTGGTTAGTATTGATTCAAATTTTTGAAAAGTTTCTCGAACAGTTGATATTACTTGTGCAATTTCAGTATTACTATTATCATTTATGACTTGATGTGATGGAGGGTACTTGGCTACGTAGGCCCAAGTGCGGTGTTGCATTTCGCTAGGTACGTCACTACTTAAAATTTTGTTGCTTCGATGGTGTGAGTGTGAAAGATACGAATTTTGTGTATTCTGGGGATATTTACTTTGTCTTATTTCTTGGTAGACTTCGCATCCCTTGTAGTTTGCTGGGTGGTTTTGCTCACATAGAGCACATTTAGGTGGGTCTTCTTTTCGCTTTTTACAGACTTCGGTCGGATGATTTTCTCCACATTTCACACAGCGATGTTTTCGATGGCAGTATGTCCTTGTATGTCCATATTCTTGACATCTTTTGCATTGTACGATTTCTTTCTTCTTTCGAGGTGCTTCTATTTTGATTTTGCAGTTCAGTAAACTATCTATGTTATAAATATCTTTATTATTTTTGCTAGTTTGTAGATCTATGAAGAAGAGAGGGAGTGGCGCTTTTGTTTGTCTGTGTTGGATATTATAAATTTGGCGAACCTTGTGGCCGTAGCTTTCAATTTCCTCTTGCAGTTCCTTAACATCTGCATTTGCGTGAATTTGTTTAAGCACAACTCTAAAAGAACGCTCGTCTTTGAGCTGATATGTATGAAATTGCAATTTTTTATTTTCAAAATGTTTTATGAGCTTTCTATATGCTTCAACTGTACTTAATATGACTTTGACACTGTCACTGTTCAATAATTTATAGCTGTATTCCTCTTTTTTTAATACTTCTTCAATGCATTTTTTTAAGATATTCACGTCTTTTATTCCTGGTAGAAATATGGGTGGAATTTTATTACCATTGGTTCGTTCGTTGGATTCAGATTTTTCTATTGTGTTGTTTTCTGGTTCTGTAGAAGAAAGAAGTTCGAATTTGTTGTAATTTGTAATACTTTCTGTAACTTGATACCATTGAAGTACGCAAATGTGCATCAAGCGATGATTTCATCTGACAGTTTCACCGAAAAAGTTCTGGCTGTAATGGGTCATAGACGTTGGTGATACAATTCCCCTCCTGGAAGTAACATTAATGAAATTTTCATGAAGTCAATTTTTACATTTTTGTCTTACTTAGTAAGATGATAAAATATTGTTATCGTGCGCCCAGAAAACCGTAGATTTTCGTCAGAAAAACTATTATTGGCGGGCCCTGATTACCAAAAAGTGAAAACATTTGTTCGTGTACATTGTAAATTTATTTTTTCTAACACGTTGTGTAGTCAGAATCCGTATTTTGTCCTTCATAACGAAAAATCAATTGCCGGCAAAACTGTGCCTGCATATCTGTGGTCGTGGCTTGGGCCTAAACCATTCACAAGCTTTTCTCCAAAATTGATATTCTCCGATTGAGCTTAATGACGTCGAGACTGTGGGAGTTTGAAACGGTTATTTTGAATTTTAGGGGTACTTTTCATGAAGTTTAAACATTTTAAACATTTCCTTAATAAGGCCTCCAATTTTTTAATTAAACTTTGTCTTCGGATAACGTAAATAACGTTTAAAAGAATGACACGGGTCTTGCTTTCGTTGAAATCCCTGATTTTGTAGAAAATTGCCAAAGAAAAATTAACCCAGAATTAAAAAACAATCGAATTTTGAAAATTGGGTGTTTTTTATTTATTTCTCTGTTAATTTTTTCCTGTCTAAAAAATCTTTTGTAAATAATAACCAATTTACATGTTTCTGAAGTATTTATATGCTTCTGCAATGCAAATTGTTACCTATAAAGCATTTTTTCAAACCAACTTTTGCCTGATATTGCTGCTCAGCCAATCGGAATATCAAAGTAGTTTTTTATACAATATATACTTCACATTGTCTTAAGAGCTTATTTTCGAAATTTAGAAATTTTCCTTCCCAGAGACCATATACATATATAAATGTATAGTCTAGTAAAATGTATAACGGGGCATGATTACATGTTCTTTTCTTTCCGATCATAGCTAACGTAAGGCCACCATTTTTATAGCAATTATATTATTTGCGAAAAAAAATTATCAGAGGATCTACCTAACCCTCATATTTCTTGAATGTGTAACGCTGATCTCCTAACAAAACAATAGTTTGAAAGTATGTGCTAAAATTCGTCATTTTATAAATGAACAGATTTTTTTCATGAAATTTGAAGTATTTAAAATCTTTATTTTAATGATTTAAATAGTAATTTTTCTGTATTTCAACGCATTGAAATGAATTTGCATAAATGTGTTACAGGCGGAAATGAAGGGTGCAACTGCCACGGAATATGGCTTGGTGTTTGGCATCTTCGAACTAGTCTCCTTCTTCAGCAGTCCTCTCTTCGGAAAATACGTAAGTAGAAGACACATTCTTCGTAACGTAATGTTGCAACGGTCACCTTGAGCTGCAGTACCGCGTAATTAATACTTTCTCGGAAAGTAGGTTCTTCGGAAACCACCAGGGGTGTCGAACACACAAACAATCCCAAGTTTCGTTTGCTTTGACGTTTTTCTAAACGTTTCAGATTAGTTACAACAAACACAGTAATGGTGCTTGTTACACGCACACGCAGTTAACGAGGTTTGGCGAAAGGAGCTAGAGCAGGACATGCCTCCGCCACGTTCGCTCTCCAAATAGAAGTCCTGATTTATTATTTAAGCTACCAGGTGTCACTGGCTGGAGTAGGCGACGGAGCTACTGGATTTATATTTAGAGATTAAAGACCACCCTTTGGCAACCATCTCTTTGCCTGCCAGGTGTAGCCTTGGTCATGGAATTTCTTTAAACTTGAAACGTTTGATTAAATAAAGTGCTAAGCTGCGTGTTCTTAAGACAATTATATTGAAAAGTGACTAACAAATTAAATTAGTTGACTCGTTCACGTACACAAGGACTATACAAGCAGATGAAGACGAAATGAGGAGTTATGTTTTGACTATAAAAACGTCTTTAAATGTCATAAGCAAGTGAAAATTGGGTGTGAAAAGACTCGACGGCGCTTTTCGCTTTGTGAACACGACAAATGAGCGTGAAAGCACGGGGGGGGGGGGGCAAAAATTAAATAGTTCCAAATCAAAATTGCATTATATATCAATTCGTCTCTGCTTTCCGTTCATCCCAAATTAGAGTTTAATAAAATAACGGACCTAACGAAAAATACTTCGAAGTATGAATCTAACAAATAAAAAACCTCTAGCCTAAGCTGTAAAGAAAAGTCATCTCTCATAATTTTACATTTTTTATGTGGTAAATTATATTTTATCCACTTTCAATCCACTTAATATTCTTTGATTCGGCATACATTTAGTGAACGTTCATAAATCTTAAAGGTATATTAAAATTCTTCCAAACAAAATTGAAATGACTTACTGAGTTAGTGTATTTTCATCTGTTTCCCTACAAAGTTTTAATAATTACTTTCATTTTATTATCTTTTATGCTTTTTCCGTCGTATTTTTATTTTCATAACTTTTCTCTTTTTTAAACCAGAGCATTACCTAGAGTCTTGTAGATATTTTTACAAGAAAGTTTCTTTCAAGCTCAGGGCAAACTCCAGGCCAGGAAAGGTTTTGTTATTTGGTAGTTTCATTCATAATTCATGGTATATTTGCTGGGTCGGATTTTTATTCGGTCAGCAGTTTGTAAAACAACAGCAGGCAGAAAATAATTGATATTGGATGTTTTTTCATCTTTTTCTCAATTGATTGAATACTGCTACGAATGTTCGACTGTCTGACCTAAAGGCTGGGATGCAGATGTTTCGATCATAGTGTTGCGGTCTTTGTCAAGGCCAAAGAGCCCCTCCTTTTTAGTAATTGAACAAAGCAAATTGAAGCAAAACCAACAAGAAGTTACACGTTGTGGACAGCGTCCGCACATCCTGGTGGTATCACAGCACTAGAGATTGAATTTGCATGGATGTATAGTTGATGCATCAACGTATTGGTGTAGAAGACGAGATCCCTCCGCACCCTGCGCTGCCAGCTCTCTAAACGTCTGGTGCAAGCAACATTATAATAATTAATTTGTTATTTAATTTTGATTTTTAATTTTCAGTTTATTTATTTAAATATTTTAAAATTTGAATGAAATAAATATATGAAAAACACTGTAACTAGTAAAATAGTACAAAATGGCTTACATATATCTTTGACCCTGGTAAATAAACTGATAAGTCATGAATGTTTAAATTTTCCAGGAGAGCAAAAAACATCTTTTAACTGAAGAAATCAGGGATTGATGATATTCACCCTAAACTATTTGTTTGTAGGCTTGGTTTGAAATCATTAATCTCTGATTTGCAGCACATAACGTTGTTTTTTTGGCTCTCCTGTAAAATTTAAGCATTCATGACTTATCAGCTTATTCACTGGTGTTAAATATTTATAAATTGAAAACAATTTTTGACTGAAAATTTATGGAGGACCTTATTGTATTTTATTACTATGATCTGGTGCCCCCTATGGAGTTGGACCCGTAGACAGGTGCCTGGATTGCGTAGGCGTAATCCGCCCTTGAAGACTTAGTGACCGTATTGTTGACGCGCCCGAAGAGGGTTCTCTCTCACTCACCAAGACAAGTGAGGGGCGATGAATTGGCGAGAGCTGCAACTCATTCAAACAGCGCTACCGTAACAATCGGCACTGTGGCAATTGCTCTCCTTTTTTTGTGAGTTCCAAGGCACAAAGCAGTCTCTTCACTACAAATATTGGAGATGTGGGTCAGGAGCGAAAATAAATTTGAACTTTTGCAATATTGAGAATTTGAGGTGTTAATGAAAATTGGAACTTTATAATGTTTATAATTGCATTCTAGTAAAATATGCAAAGAAAACAATTAAACATTTTCGAGAAAATTTTGAAAATGTGATGAGCATCTTGTAAAATTATAATATCTGAATGATTTACAGAACGGCACTTTTACTCCTGGCATATTTACAAAGTTTGAGCTCGAAAGCTTGTAAAGCGCCAGAGTTATGCGTAACAGAGTACCATACGCCATCCGTCATTCATCCACACAGCCGTACTGATTTTGGGGTACAAAACTACGTCTCTGTTCTCGCCAGTCTCAATTCTTTCTGGAAAAGCACCAATATATCTTAATACGAATGTGTGTCTAAAATTATAGCTCAAAAAATCTTAAACACGGATTTAACGCCTGCTATAGTATAGGAGGAAAAGTAACATACTGCTTCGCGTCGTGTAATTAGAATACTTCACTGCCCATCGAATAACATTTCCGCATTCATTTCTTATTCCTTTTTTGGTCTTACGTCTTATTTTAGTGTCGTATATCATCTCTCCTTAGGCTGACCTAGATGGTAGAGGTGGCTACAGCGTGTGCAGACAGCGCCCTGGTCTGAAGGGTCGAGGGTTCGAGTCCCGCCGCGGGCATAGTTGTTTGTTCCTTGTCTTTCATGAATGTGTGTTGTCGCGGAAAGCCTTGTGAGTCAGTTGACCATAGACCGAGGAGACCGCAAGTGTATCGAGTGTACAGTGTACGAAGTGTCTAGTGAAATGGTGTTGCCATGAGGGACAGTCGAAATAGGCATCTTCTGATGCTGTAAAACGCCCCAGGAAAAAAAATCCTCTCTCCTTATCGTTCATGTTTACTGTGATACCCACAAGGATAAATCGCTGTGCACAAGGCCCACATATTACCATTAGGAGCATTTCACCCATGAGAAAATGAATACGACGCATATAATGAACAAAATATCCTTTGAAATGCCATGCGAGACTGCTCGTCATTGAGAATCTATGCGGTGCCTTTAAGTTATTTAACCTCTCGCAGGTGGTCGCAGCTGTTCGTCTTTCATTAAGAGGGTTACCGAACCAATTACATTTCGCTCCGTTTAGAACACGGTAACATGCCAGAGACTTTGACCAATAACGAAGTTAAGTGCTACATTAAATAAATTTCCCATAAGAGCATCTTTTAATGCGACATTCTTTTGAAGGCATATTATGCAGAGGGCAGAATGAAAATAAAATAGGAATATTTTCCCGTGTATGTTTTTGTCATTGGTTGGTACGTCAGGTAGTGGATATTTCTGTGAAAACGCAAAGGAAATTGAATTTACTTGCTTTGTGATTATTATTATTATTATTATTATTATTATTATTATTATTATTATTATTATTATTATTATTATTATTATTATTATTATTATTATTATATCTCATAATTCACACTTCAAGCCGTAACAACCTTGTTAAAATGAGGGATAAAGCTGAAAAGCTGATTCTGAAAGAATTACACACGTTAATTGTGTAGCGTGGTCAGAAATGGCCAAAACGCCAATAATAATATAATAAATAATATAATATATAATATATATAATATATAAGATATATATAATATATAAGATATATATATATATATATATATATATATATATATATATATATATATATAATTTTAAAAGATATCTTATCCACATCAGTTCACTGAAACCAAATAGTCCCGAACATTCGCGTTTTTGCACAGGGTTCGGTAATCAGTGATGGATGTAGAAAGGGAGATACACTGTAGAGTGAATGAGGCAACTCGTAGCCTCGTCATGATTTAATATAATCAATTACTAACATTAGATAGCGTTATTACAAGAGCGTTCGGGCACTTAGGGACCAAGTGGCAGTTTTTTGAGACGGGAAATTTTTTTATTACAGAAGGTTTTCGATGGATTTAAGCAAAAACCTAGGACGGTCTTGCTTTCTCGCAAGTTATTTACGGCGTAATTTCTTATGTTTGTTTATTTTTCTTTTTGCAAAACAATATTTTTCACCCTGCTTTGCTTGAGTAGCAGTCCATGATCCCAAGATCGCTGTCCACCTTACATCTGCTTCTGTAATATTCGAATATTTACGATTACGTAATATTCGAGTCTAACACGTTTTCAATTTTTACTGTGCATTACTAAGAGTATAATTGAACCAAATTAATCGATCTCAAAATAGCAGTGTAGTACGTTCCGTGAACATGATAAAATGGTGTTCATGTCGTCCAATCTCTGCGTTGCAGATGGATTACATTGGCGCCAAGCGTCTGCTCACAGTGGGAATATTCGTCGCCGCCGTCTGCTCCGTCCTTTTCGGGTGAGTACGGATTTAACGGATGCGGAATTATGCAGCCATTGTGTGCTTTTGATTATGATTTCATATCCAAAATAGTCTGTTAATTGTGTTCACTTTTCCTCCGACGTATTTCAGAGGTTCCTGGTTTATTGATGCTTTAAGTGGTTGATATAAAATATTTTGGTGACGGCATGAAATCAGTTCTGGTAGATGTTTGATTGATCTTTGAAGAAAAATATCAAAAGTTCGTCTCAGTTACTGTATTATATAAATTACATCGAAGTTTCTAAATAATTTAGTTCGTTAATGAAGATAAACTCATAAAATATTTACAGTGAAATAAAGCACGATCTGGGTATTAACTCGGACGCATTAGTTCGTGTATAAAAATAAAACCAAATATTTGCGTTTGCTTTTTTGCATGTTCTTTTCACAATATTTCATTCAATTATTTGCGATGCGAGGGACATCACATTCACTTAACGTTTCCAGACCTTCTCTTTCAGGTTACTCGATCTCATTGACGACCATCTACAATTCATTTCGTTGAGTTTCGTCATACGAACAATTGAAGCGTTGGGGTCCTCAGCCGCAGTCACCGCAGCATTCTCCATAACCGCAACGGTGTTTGCCGATTCCGTGGCCACTACTTTTGTAAGTAATTTTGTATTGCTAAAGAATCATTTATCATTTTTTATAATTTCATTGTCTGATTCTGTTACACAAAAAACCATAAGGACAAACTTGAGTAGTGAACGTTTGTTAACAGAAGTAGCAAACACGGTCATTAATCATTTGTTTTTAGAAGAGAAGCAAAGTGTTTCAAATTACCACATTGCTTCTTCAACGCGAGATGAAAATGAGTTTAAGGAAAACTGAAATGAGAGCTAATAACCTGTTTTCGCGTAAAACAAAATCTCTACATTCTAAATTGATGGAGGAAAATTAAGAAATAAAATAATTAAGTATTAAAATAATTATTTCACAAATCCTTGCGTTTCGTTTCAAGACTACGATAAATATGTCTGTATACAGTATGTGATGCTTGTGGAAAGTGCTCTAAACTTAGTTTCCATAGGCTTTAGGATTGGCGACTAGCAATGATTATAAATTTTTTCAATCAATTTGTGCAGAGATAAATGAATTTTAAGGTCATGACAAGACCTTGAATTTCTACTTAAGAATGTAAAAAAAAACTGTAAAATAACAAAATTTTTGTGAATAAGTTTTAAGTCGTGTCTATCGCGACAGCATAACATGTAGACATTGTGAACCACTCCCCCCACATCCACTACTCTGCCCTGTTTCCCCGGAGCTTGTCTTTACTTTGATCACCCCCTCTCTTTTCTGTGTCCGGCTCACCCCACTCCTCGCTTTCATGTCCCACTCACCTCACCCCTCGCTTTTGTGACCGTCTCACCTCATCCCTCGCTTTTGTAACCGTCTCACCTCACCCTTCGCTTTTGTGTCAGGTTCCCCCCTCCCACCCCGATTTATGTTCGTCTAACTACTCCTACACTGAGCGCTGCTCACCTCCCCGCACCTCCGCTCCGTGCGCAGGCCACGCTGGAGGTGTTCTACGGCTTCGGCTACATCGTGGGCCCCACGCTGGGCGGGCTGCTGTTCTCCGTGGGCGGGTACATCGTGCCGTTCGTGGTGATGGGCACGCTGCTGGCGCTGGACTGCGTGTTCGTGTGCACGGCGCTGCCCGCGCTGCCAGGCGCCGACCGGCCGCGCTCCAAGGGGCAGCTGCTGCGCATGCTGCGCGTGCCCGCCGTGCTGCTCGACACGTTCGCCATCATGGCCACCGCCGTCTCCATGGGCTTCTGCTCCGCCACGCTCGAGCCGCACCTCCGCCCGGTGAGTCCCATGCACTGCCGCTTCCACGGTAGACGATCTCGTGGGCGTCCGCGGCCGCAGTCTTGATATGGGCTGCCCGAGTGTCCGGATGGCAGAGATGCTGACGTTTCGACTAACATATCGCGGTCTTTTACTTCTAGTCTGTCCGGGTGACGCCGCGTCGTTGGCAGATAGGCCGACGTTTCGCCTGTCATGTCGCAGGCTTCCTCAGGGTAGTGACTAGCCTGACTAGGTAGTCCAGATCAGTCCAGATCAGAATTCGGGTTGTTAAAGATTTTGTGCTGCTGTTCAGCAGTAAATTAAAGTGTGCTTGTGCCGACCTGGATAGACGAGCGTGTACCGTCTCGGTCTTGGTCCGAAGAGTCGCCAGTTCGAGTCCCGCCTTTGGCATGGTCTTTTGTCTCTCGCGGAGGGTTTCGCGTTCTGCAGAACCCAGATAAGAGGAGCCCGCAAGTATGTTCGTGTCTAGAGTATGGTCTAATATACGTCCTATCGGGACGTAAAGGGTAACCGGCTGGCGGCTGGAAAAACGACCTAAGGAAAAAGTACGTGTGTATGAATTCGTGAACAACTCTAGTCAGTTTGCCTCCATGTAGATGAAACAAAACTAAAAAGGAGGTAACCGACAAAGCTTAGTGATGTGATGTTGAAGAATGAAGTATTATCTGCACGCGCTAATATATACATTTGTGTAGTTCAAACAGAAATAATGTATTGTAAACAAACTGCACTGAAATAAGTTTGCATCTCGAGCATTATCAGGTAGCTCATATGAAAGTACCAAAAATACTTATAAGAAAAACACTCACTTTAAGAAATCACATTTTAAAAACATAGTAAAATAAGATAAAAGACCCGAATAAGAGCTATGTCTAAAGATCGACCTCCAAAGTAGGAATCAAATATACAAATTGATATCCAAATATTACAGCATGAAATATTTCTTATAAGCGTTTTTACTTTTCATAATACTGTACTGTTATAATATCGACTTAACGTAACCTAATAGACGAATGAAAATCCACTTTTACGGTTGGCATCCGTTAAGGATTTAACAGTGCGCGATCCTTTAAGAACAATCCAAAGAAATGAATTGTTGATAAGGAGGGTATTTATTCCAAAAATTTGGAAAAAAAAGTCATAAACAAGAAATAACATAAGATGTATCACGCAAAGTATTGAACGACTCTCTCATAACACAAATGAGACTCGATTAGTTATGCACTTCAGCTGCCGTCTCTCTTTTTTTTTCTTCAAAATTCAACCACGTTTGTTATTTACAATTTACTGACAACGTTAATGACTATAAAAATACGTAAGTATATTAGTTTTATATCTGTGCCAAATTAATATACAAGACATTAGTTTTTCATCTGTGCCGAACGGCGTGCGCAGTTCGACCTGGGCCCGGTGATGGTGGGGCTGGTGTTCGTGGTGTCGGGCGGCACCTACGCCGTGACGGCGCCCGTCGTCGGCCGCCTGTGCGACCGCTCCGTGCCCCCGCGCCGCCTCATGCTGCTCGGCTCCACCTTCATCATCACCTCCTACCTGCTCGTCGGCCCCGCGCCCTTCCTCAGGGTGGAGCCGTAAGTACCCTGCGACCAAGCGTCGATGTTTCTAAACATCTTTATTGACGAAACATCGATTTTATTTTCCACTCTTTTTTGAAGAATATTCAATTTATGAGCATCTGATAATTATTAAAGATTTTTATTACGATGGGTCTTTTTTTCATTTAAGAAAAATCAACCACGTGGAAACATCGAACATAATATCCAAGTTAAAAAACAGCGGCTTTAAAATATCGATGTTAAATACATCCATGATTTTAAAATAAAATTTAAGGTTTCGTGTGCAACATAAATTTAATTTGACAGAGATTGTGTTTATTAATTTGTAATTATGATACAAAATTTATGTATAACAGAAAACAAAGCAAAAAATGAATAGCAATGGACAAAACTGAGCCTGATAGCCGAACACATTAAATGACAATGGTACCATCAGTTATTATTTCGTATTCCAACATTTACAAAATTGTAATTATGGGAGTTTTTCACTCACAAACAAAACGTAAACGTAAAAATGTCGAGCTCAAAACGTCGATGTGAAAACCCATCTAATATTCTTTCCCCCATTTAATACATCAATGTTTGAAGCATCGATGCTTTGAAAACATAGACACCGATGACGCATCTCCAGTGCATGAAGAACATCAGTCCTTATGCTCATGGTGAGTTTGCAGTAAGTACCCAATAGTTATATTGACCTTTGCTATGGATGTCACCGCATTGAGATGTGAAGTAGATCTGCGTTTGGTTGTTTTGCAGAAGTACCAGCTTCTTAATAACTACCTATTTGAATCTTGTAAAGTCGATAAATTATCAAAATTTTAAGCGCCAAATCCAAAACGTAAATTCTTTAACAATTTTTGAAATATTAAGATAACCCCACAAAAAGTAGAGGTTTCCTTAAAAAACAGACGTGACTGTACCAGTAATTTCTATTTTAGACACATGCATGAAAGTTTTCGTACATGCAAAATAATGGAGTATAAAAAATGCACAATCTTTTGAAAAGCCTTATAATGTGGATTTCTATATTACTGCAATAAGCAATACCAAGCAATAAGATAACTAACATTGGAATAGCTCTTTACGTCAGAAAAATTTGTTGCCGCCCGGTTTGGCGAGTTTCTTGAGCGCCTTGTGTTCTTGTGTTGCAGGCAACTACCAGCCATTGTTGTGGGCTTGATCATCCACGGCCTGGGAGTCGCCTGCATTCTAGTGCCTTGCTTTATCGACGCCATTCGCTCCGCTGTGTAAGTACCTGCCTTCGCCCCTCGCGTGTCCTTGGACGCGATAAACACACGAGATCCGACTGAAAACCCTATGTATTATGAAGTGAACTTGCCAAATTTCTAGTTTCAAATTTGGGAAATGTTGAGACATGATTTCAGGTTGCAAAGATTCTTTTCGTGTGTGGTATTGGGACAACACTGAAATTCCTACGGTTTTCATATTACTTGTCGAATCCGGGAGAATTAGCACTCGACAGCGTCCGCCTGGCAAGGAAATATACTAATATCGTTAACAATTGTAATTATATTTATTTTCAAGTCTTATTATACTGTATTGGGTTTTTCTGCCATACGTTTGTTGTTAGTGGAAGAAGTAGAAAGTTTTACGATCGCAGGTAAGTCTGAAATTTACATAGCCAGAGCATTCACTATTCTTTCTTTAGTTTCACATTATGATCTCTTTTTTAGTTATGCCCATTCCACATTTTAACTTTATGTATTGATACCTCGGGTAAATTAGAAAATAAAAGCTTCTCTCCGATATTTTACCGAATAGATGTGATTTTAACGTGACGGGAAGAATTGAGCAGATTCGTTTGCAAAAAGAGCAAGCTGAGTGTTTTATTTCCACACCGCAAAATTCCTGAGGTTTGATTATAGGATATTAAAAACATATGCGTACATACGTTTCATTTATTTCGAAAATCAGGCGTGCACTCGTTTATTGCATGAAGTGATCATGATGAGCATATGTTTTCTACATGATCTTCTGTTCAGATTTACGATGTTCAGGAACGTAAGATGAATTATTTTTTCTGTAAGCCTACTCGTGTTTCTCCACCTCCTTTCTTTCGTTATTAATATTTCCATAATGTTACATATCATTTTAATGTTGTAGGTAGTATCATTTCCAAATAACATGTTAACAATGGTTTAATTGTGATTCACAGTCGCACATAATCATGATTTCTCTACAACTGTATTAACAGTTGATAAATGGAGGTATTGTTCTCATTGGTGCTACTGTGTAGACATATGGAAGAGTATTGTTGGAGCGCTGGAGTCATGGCTGTTATGGTTTCCGCTATCTACTAATCAATGAAGTATCAAACAACCATGACAATGCCCTTTAGATTAGTCCTATCTGTCAACTGTACGCGATAATCGACGTGTGTGACCAAGATAGAGCGTACTCACATGGGCTGTGTGCGGTGTGTCACCGCCGCTGCACACGATCTCGTGTGCGCACGTGCTCGGCATTGGTTGCTTTACGATTTTGTGGTTTGGTCATCTTCTTGTTTGGTTCCACAGTCCTCTGGTTGGCACTAAGAACCATTTGTGTACAGTTAATACACAGAGCTGCAAAGTTCTTTGCTATTAATTCGTATCTTAAGGAGCATATTGCGCTTTTTTTTCTCTAAATGCGTACCGAATGAGTTTAGCTCAGAGCCAGCATTGCCACAGATTCTGCAGCGTCTTTGACGTCCTTGGGTTCGAGACCCAATGGTGGCGGTGTTTCGACAGCTATATAGGCAGGTCAAATTCAGCCGCCATCTGAAGGAGAATTGTAGAGACGGATTGCTATGTTCGATAGTATTCCGTATTTTTTCCGATCAGTATCAAGCGAATGCCGGAGCAGTACCCTAACAAACCGGCCACGACCGCGCGCGGTCTTTCCTTTGTCCTATCCTCTCCCCTTGCTTGCAACCACAGACTGACGCACTACCTATCACGTGTGTCCGGAAACCAGTCGGGAGGTTCGAACATTATTTTATGAATTGTTTGAAGTTATAGAATATTAATGTGTTGCAAGGAAAATTATCATATAATAGAAAAAACTAGGAATGCTCTCTAAATAGTGTGTGTGTGTATTAAAAAAATAGTAGTGCTTGAAGAATTTTCAAATGTAAAAATATTCGAAGATATTAGAATTTAAAAATTTGGAATATTGTTTTGGTCGGAATTTTTGCTCTTGCTTATTTTGTCAATATATTTGCAAGATTTTAAGACATCCGTACAATATTTTTCTGATGTCTACAAAAAGAACGTATTGCCACCAATGTAATATGGTACGGT
This sequence comes from Gryllus longicercus, assembly GCA_038098605.1. Classification (NCBI taxonomy): domain Eukaryota; kingdom Metazoa; phylum Arthropoda; class Insecta; order Orthoptera; family Gryllidae; genus Gryllus; species Gryllus longicercus. The sequence goes on along the minus strand of JAZDUA010000193.1, from coordinate 1,570,813 downwards.
ATTCTCTTTATTTACTTTCGGGATTATTTCCCGTTAGTCCGACTACCTCCTGACTGCAGTCTTTAAAGCCCAGGGAGACTTTCGAGGCCTTCGCAGTAACCCTTCGCTCCCTGGAACGATATACTCACTTGATAGTTCGCATCACTCATTTTCCATAATCTTACGCTGAGGGGGCCCTTTGGCCCGTGTCAGAACTGTACGTACTACATTCGCACCCGAGACAACACATGTGCCCGTCTGAGGGGTTGAATCTGTGTGGCATTGGGGAGCACTGGTGGATCCAGGAGGGGGACATGGGCGCCATTGCCGCCCCCCCCCCCAAGAGGCCTAGACCTTTCGTTTACCTTCCTTTATTTGGCAAAATTGTTTTACATAATTATGTTCGAATTGTGTATTTGTTTAAACAATATTATTTAGTTCCATGTCTGTCTGTTCTTGGCGCGACAGCCCGCGAACAGGCCAGGGCCTATACCAGTAACGCCTCGGCTTCGCGGCCATGAGTTAAGGTGTACGCGTGGTTAGCACGGTGACATCGCTCCCCCGTCTATACTGGTCACATACTGGGGCATTCCGAGGAAAACGCACATTATAATGGTGCGCGACCAGGAATCGAACCCGCGGAAATCGAGCACGCTGACTAATGAACAGGGCAGGGGAGGGCTAATGAACAGGCTAATGAACAGGCGCTAATGAACAGGCGCTGACTAATGAACAGGCGAGGGCAGTAACATATCTACAATACATAAACAATATAACAAAAATCTACGATGTCCCCCCTCCAATGATCGGCTGGATTCTCCCCGGCCTGTGAGATACCGTTATGTGGAAAGGATTGAGATACGATATAAAAGAGGCTGGGTATGCGCTCGTGAAACACACAACAAAACTCTATTTATACTATTTGCAAGATTCAAAACCACAGAATTGTATGTCCGCATACTTAGGCGTCCCTGTACCAAGTCCCAAGCCTGTTTGTTCGTACTGCTATTGAAACCCAGCGTCGATAATACTCTCGCGTTGTGTGTAATCGCAAGGGTGCCGGGCGCGACAGCGGTGCAAACGTGTTCTGGTGCGCGCGCGGTCTTGCGTGACCCTCGTCCCCGGCTCTTTCCGGCTGACAGCGCGCTCGGCTTCCGGTTACTCGCGGCCACGCTAGCGCCCCCGGGCGGGGGAGGGGTGGGGGAGTGGGAGATGATGGGGAGGGGGCGGGGGAGGGGTCGGATGTAGCGCCGACACGGCAACGCGGAAAGCGCCGGTGTAGGTTGGTCTCGACGGTGCGGCCATGCGACGCGATGCATCTTATTTATAGACTGTCCGCTTGTAATGCACTTCAGCTGGGAACTGCGTGTATTTATTCTATGCCGAGTTGGTGGCGAGGGATCTTCTTGAAATTTTTTGAAGTTTCGGTTTTGTAAGATTAGTTTGTGAAGGGTCAAATTTCTTGATCGTGAATAAAAGAATTATATTATATATATATATATATATATATATATATATATATATATATATATATACATATATATATATATATATATATATATTCCACCGTTAAAACGCTATAAACGATATATTAACTTTGTGGATGTATAAGAAATGGCTAAGAAAATTTTCATATATGATTGGATGAAAACCAAAACGGTATAAGTGACATTTTATAAATATTGAGAAAAACATGTTTTACGGTACATTTCAGTGGCTATGTATTTTTGTGATTGTAATAAACTATTGAAATGCCGTGGTTTTAATGATGAAAAAAAGCACCTCGACTTTACAGTAATTTTGACTTAAACAGATTTCTCTGAATTAATGAAATGTCACTTATACCTTTCTGGTTTTCACCTATTTATTTTCATTTGTAGTACAGTTCGTTGAGCATATAACTATCTTTCCTGGTTGACCTATGATCCCAGGAACGCTGCACTTCCGTCGAATTTTCGCATATAGTATTTGGGCTAAGAAATATAATTTCCCATTTATCTTTATATAAATGCCAGTTATTTCGATCAGTAGGTACAACACGTTTTGAACATGGCATTTTTCTGCAAGTCGATCTACTTCCCCAAAAGTTCAAATGCATTGGAGTTTTCAAGGAGCACTGTAATACAAATCATGAAACACGGACCCGTGTTTCATGTGCAGCAAATGCCTGCTCACGAAATGTGGTGCAATTCAGGGGGATAGAAATAACCTCGAGGTGGCTTTTGAGAGGTCCTCTGGCACTGCAGAAAGATCATAACATTATAGCACGTGCTACAATGATGAAATCTATGTGCACCAACCTTGGCAAATGTTGTGCTCTGCTATGTTCAGTAGCAATATAGTAGTTTTCGAGACACTATGAGTGTTCGAAGGATAGATGAAGCACCGAAAGAAGTGTTGAAATAGAAAAGGTGTTCCTCCGCTCGCAATAGCTTGGTCAGCTTTTTTTTTTATTTTTTCATTTTTTTTTTAAGTTGTCTAGCGAAAACAGCCCGCGTATCAGACATGTCATTTCTTCCTGAACACTGATAGTATCCCATCTCTCAGCATAAATCTGAAAAAACATCACCAGTTCAGATGTAAACAAAGTCGCTTCACTGAATCCCTCTACGTTAGTCCATAGAATGACTATCGGCGTATTGCATAAAAGTTGGAATGAAGATTAAAAGTTGTCCTTGCCCTTGTTTGAAAATGTGGAAGCTGATGACACAGGTCATTCGGTTTCCAAGCCTGTTGTTTGTTATACGACCTTTGTCTTGTGAAAATAGTGGGCGAGCCTTGTCTGTCCTATTTATGTTTTCCATACTCGCTCCGATACACCCCACTTCCGAGATAAGCTGCGTAGAAGTGACCGGGGCGAATCTCATCGTCTTGTAGCATATTTTCAGAGTCGTATACTTCCTTGTAATAAAATTGTGTAAATCACTTGAGTGTTTAAGTAGATATTCATTTCAATTTTAAAATGAAAATTGAAGAATTATATCATTATTTTTATATAACGTATATAGTAAGTTAATGTTGACTTTCTCCCTAGGCGTATTACTGAAAACATATTGAAGTACTCCTAGTAGTATTGAAGTTTACACTGAATAATAGATCGTATGCAGGAACGGAAGGTCAGTGTAGCAACTTCTAAGAAATTGGGCTCGAGGGCGCTTAGGCGTCAACGTGACCCCAGTTCAGAGGTCGTTCTGATGGAGTCGAGCCCTCCTCGCCTGCAACATCACACCTCGTACTTTGAACGGGGCAGGCACTCGCAAGGTTCATCGCGGACACCCCCACTACCTGCTTGCGCCACAACTCCGCCCCGCACAACTCCTCCCCGCCCAACTCCTCCCCGCCCAACTCCTCCCCGCCCAACTCCGCCCCGCCCAACTCCGCCCCGCCCAACTCCGCCCCGCCCAACTCCGCCCCGCCCAACTCCGCCCCGCCCAACTCCGCCCCGCCCAACTCCGCCCCGCCCAACTCCGCCCCGCCTCTCCCAACTTTGTCCCGTCCCTTTCCACCTCGCCCAACTCCATGCTGGGTCTATCCCGCCCCACCGTGCCCTTCTCCGACCAAACTTCTCCCCGCCCCTGATTCTCCCCCACCCACCTCCGCCCAGACCGAACCAACTCCGCCCCCGCCCCGCCCCGTCCCCGCCCCCGCTGCGCCTCGCGCTCGTCGCTTCCGGTCAGAGGGGCGGGATGCGATAGCCGCGACGCCGCTGTGACGTCGTCGGCGCGACGCGTCTTGGCGGCCGCGAAATCCCAGCGCCGTCAGCGCTTTCCACGCGCAGAGCCGCTGACCCGGCGCGGCAACCCAACCGCAGCGCGGCTGCATGGCGGCGCCAAGGCCTGGCCGGGGTATCCTCTTCGTAAGAAGCACAGCCCTTACCAAGACATTTCTCCCATTCGGGCCGCGGCTCGGCACCACTTTCTGGCATTCAAAGGGGGACACTAATGTAATGACTGTGGAATTCAAATTGTTGGGGGGACATTAGTGTAATGACTGTCATTTGGTTTGTTGTTTGTTGTTGACACTTTGTAGGAGAGTACTTTGGTGTTGGTCCTTTGAGCTGGTGTGTGTAATTTCCTTAATAATCGTTCATCCGTTTGAATGAAGTTTGCTGCTTGTTTCCTACACTGACACCCCCAATACGCATGGCAGCAGTCTCTTAATACTTTCTTTTTAAGGTTGAGCAACTATTCAAACCTTTGAAAATTCATCACATTTGTTACTCGCACATTGGACTCCTAAGATACTGCGTAGTTAAATTCATCCCTGGAGGTCAATCACCCTTTTCTGTTCAGTATCCTTAACTGAACATGTAAAACTAATTTGTTGGCACTCTGTCAGCCTTGGCTCTCTGTGTGGCATATCTCGCTCCCGACAAGTCCCACGCTCCTCTCGTGCTGCACAGTTTCTTTAACGCTGATGTGACGAATAAGTCCCTCTCCCTCCCTCTCCCCCTCTCCCACGTCTCCCCCCCTCTCGCTCCTCTCCACCCTCTCCCCAACGCTGCTGTCGCAGCTGCCCCTTTTACACCTTCCGTCGATCTGTGGACCACCGCCGACCATTTTTATCTGTCACAGTAAAAGTACTGTCGCCAGCTCGCGAATAGAACTGCAGTAGTCTCCCGACTTCTCTATTTAAACAGAGGTATTCACGACCGAAATCGTAGTTGTGCACTAACGTCGTGTTCGTGAACTGCCTTCTTTAACTTGGCAACCCAGCTCACAGTAACGTTAATCCCTTCAATAAATGTAATGCAAAATAATATCTTTGCCCGGAAGGATGAAACTCAGTACAACACTAATGGGAGGGACTTTCCTTTCCGTCACAGAAACAAGTTACTCGTGACTCAACTTTCTCGTAAGTCGAATACTTTTAATTGCGCATCCCTAAGTCTAGTTACATTGCGTCTGGATTTCATGAAATTCACCGAGTTACAGAGTGAAATTTCAACATGAATTTTAACGAGTTATAAGATGATTCATACAATTGTTGGTGAACATTTGAATATTTGCAACAATACTATCTTAGGTTTAGATAAACCTTTCTATATGGGTTTCATTCCTATAGATCATTTAATCGCCAAATGTCTACGATTTTCGCATGCCGATCCTCGACTCACATTACAGGCGGTGACTTTTCTGGTAGGCTACGGAAGGGAAATATTCAGTTTGGCACTTCATTTCAACTGTGTAAGGAGAGTTCGGGCACATTTTAAGGATGTTTTCAATGATTCTAAAGAAGGTAATATACAGATAATTTAAGGTAATTTACAAGGAAATATTTGACCAATTATTAACCCGAAATTATGAACCATCCCGTCTCATAGAAGTTTATTTCTTTTAACTAAGTGTATTATGATGCGCCTGTTTAAGCGTTAATTTAATTACGTTTGAATGAAAGTTTCGAGAGGGATCTCACCATCTCGCCTTCGATATTGCGGTGAATTCTGTCTCTTGACCAAACGCGCAACGCCAGTCAGAGGATTGCGACGAGATAGTTCTCACCCAACGGATTGCCCCGACTTGGAATGTATTTGACACAGAAGGGACGCGGAGCAGCTGAGGTTCTGAACGCGATCCGTTGCCTTGGCCTCTGGCGCCGCGCCGTTTCTCATCCGCTTCTTAGCAACCTCTCGTGGCGCCACTGGATCGCCGACCCGCTTCAGCTCCAGACTCCGATCCAACTTAATCAGATTTTTATCGGTTGCAGTCTTGCGAGTCGGTCAGTGACGTCTTCGGCGCGAGGTTGCGAGATCTACGCAATGGTATATAGACGATAATCCTGCTCACGTAACGAGCGAGGATTCTTGGAAGAAATCTCGGTGCCCGCCCTCGTGAGTGCAGGCCTCGTTATCGCGGAAGCGACCCGTTAAAGTGCGACAGATAAATTGTGGAAGGGAAGGATTTACATGTGTGTGGAGACCTTGTGATATGTGGTCATTAATTTCACGCGTGTGCGTTGAAGGGAATTCCCCAATCATTACTACCATCATGCAAATACGTATTGGTTTCTCGATTTCAGATCCTGTTAACATGTAAAGAAGTCTCAGCGATAGGTAAGCTTATGTTTGTGATTGGAAAAAAATGGAAAACTCGAAACACTTTTGAGATTTTTAGAAGTAACGGAACAAATAAAAATGTTCAATATGGGGAGAATGGAGGGATTCTATAGGGAAGACCCTTATTTATGTAGGCCAATCTGAAATTCCTATAAATTTGGTGTGTAATTAGCGCATCATACTCCAATACATAATTTTGTAACAGGTTTATATTTCTAACTCGTTTACCGGCAAAGGTGGCTCAGGGAATCAGGCCCGCGGGCGATATTCTCTTCTTTGTGCTATCTTCACCCCTTACATACACGTTCTTACACTTACATGCAGTACACAACCACACAGTCGGACGACCAGTTGGGAAATTAGAGCTTGTCCTGGCTGAGGCGTTATCCTGCTGGTGGGAGATGCCTGGATGTAGAAAACCTCGCCAACCGACAAATAGGTCAGCGCCAGATATCATCATGCAGCCGGGAAAGAACCATCAGAATCACGGTAAAAATGTATTCAATGCCTTTCATAAAACGATGATCACGTTTCTTGAACGCCGCTATTCTGCGAGTATCTAAAGAAGAATTCTAGCGGCCGGCTGCTCTGATCGGTAATTTTCCGTGCTTTCTCCCATCAACAGCCGACGAATGCGCAAGCAGTACCCTAACAAACAGGCCAGGGACCGCGCACGACCTTTCCTTCTGCCTTGTTCTATCATCTCCCCTTACTCATAATTATAGTTACATGCACTACAATACCACACGTGTCGGGAGCCCACTCGGGGGCTTACAGCTTGTCTCGACTTGGGCGGGCGCCGCTGGGGAGATTTCTGGAGAGGAAATTACCTCGCGAATCGACTCGGCGTGTAGGTCGGTGCCGGATGCCACAATCAGCGCGGGAGGAACACCGCTACCTCCACACGTATAAAACATTCACTACGCTAACGGGACTAATAGTTACAGCAATTGATGAAACGTAAATTAGTTAACCAATCATTTAATGACTCTAAACTTAGATGCTAAATTCAAGAACAAACGATCATAAATAACGATAATCTTGTTGGCGAGAGCTCTCGTGCTACATTAGGGAGTTTATGCACGCCTCGGCGGGCAGCAATCGAGCACAATCTGGATCTTCGGGGTATGCGTAGATGCACAAATGTGATGCGCAACTTGAATCTGCGCACGCGCAGAAGATCGATAGCGCTTTCGATTGCTTTCGAACGTTCAAGGGCGCACAAAACTCCCTATTATAGAACGATTTTCTTAAGAACGGGATAAAGTGACGGTTGGCGAAACAAGTAAGCATCACGTGTACTTCAGAGAAGTTAACATGTGCACCGTCACGAGTACGAATCTCACATTCAAGACTCGATTTTAAAACCAACATAATACTTATCACATAAAAACTAAATTCAATGTAATTTTTATAAAAAAGATTTTTTACAGAAGAGCACAAAGCTCTGCACTTCTTAATTTCAATTATTTCTCGTGGCGCACTATATTTTCGTCGGACGAGGACATCACAGCCAAGGAGCGTCGTAACTATTTACAAGTTAGCCAACTGCAAACGAACGAATAGAGGAAGGTGAGTCTAATAAGTTCAAGGACACAACGACCACAGAATCGTCAGTTGTGTTGCCAGCACTAGCTGTCAAATCATCACATTCTAAAGAAAATCGGACAATAGTAGATGGCGGGCCCCTGCCGAAGTCGGTAGCTCAGGCGTGCCTCCCATTTCGGCGGTCGGAGCGTGGGCGCGGGAGGGCGGGTGAGGGGGGAGGGGGGTGGCCTCGCGGAGGCGCCTTTGACCCGGTGCCAGGCGCCTCCGAAGGCCCATCGTTGCCCGCTCCCCCGGAAGCATCGCACCGACCCCCCGCGGTTCACGAGATGGGGCACTTAGGACTCGGGATAAATCGAAAAGGGCCGTGGCCACCATTTTAATGGATGATTGGCGCACGGGTTTCAAATCTGAAGCTGCACTGGCGCTCGTTTTTATCGGTCTGGTTGGGGGTGGATGTAACTGAAAATAAAGGATAAAATGAAAACCTGAAGATATGTGGATAATGTTTTGATACTCGTTTTGTATGTCACCTGCCATTTTTTTAAAGCAATTTAGATATGAAACTTTTCAGTTGAAAGGTCAACGCAATTTAATTTTTAATTTAATATAATAAAATGACATTCCAGCAATCTAAAATTACGATTAATTACGGAGAAACAATATAATCTTGCTAACACATTTCTCTCGTAATATTTCTTTTTGAGCAGTCAAATAGGATAGGATCTTAAATACTGAATATGAACTTGGAACTGTCAATTTGTACAGTTACATGACGTACCACTTTTAACCATTTTATTTCAGGTGTATTTTGAGTGAAATAATACACGCACCGAAAATAACACATCACTATTCTAAACAACTAACTCTCTCAGATCACGATCGCAAACGATCTGCACGAGGTACGCGAGTTTTCATTACAAGAGCGGCCTTCAAATTATTCTGTGACGACAGCGCACTGCGAGTCTGGTTCATTTCTATTCAACGTCTTCGCATCGGACCGACCGGCGGGCGCTGCGGTTGCGAGCGCAATCTGGCGGTGACAGCGCCAGGACAGGCGGCTGGCTCGCGCCAGGTCGGGGGGTGACGGCGGCGCTACTGTCATTATACAGTTCACCAGGAAAATTTCTCTGCAGTGGTACCATGCCGATGAGTAGGGGCGGATTTTAGTGACCGAAAATATCTCCAAAAATGATCAATAAAATGCTCTTTGAATGTTTTTAAAATGCTCTAAAAGCAAAGAAACAGGACGTAAAAAATGGATCGAAACCAGTTAAGATGAACAACTCTGTGTTACTGATGTAATCGATGTCTCTTCCTTTCGTTCAGGTGAACTCGGCTTGCAAACTTTTGATTTGGACTGTTATTTACCGGGAAATCTTACTTGTTATCACGAAATCGGCCGAACCGACGATGGCGCTAGTATGCATCACAGGAACCTTACATTACACTCTCACAACGTCTGACAATAGATGAGCGAAGAAATCGAATAGGCTTCTTAGGAATTCTGTGGGGAACGTGTGTTACACCTAGTTATATTGTTGGAACCATGTACCATTAAAATGTTAAAATCGATTAACTCAGCGAAAAATGCATTAAAAATGACGTGAAAAGGTAAAAAATGTCTTATTAACCGAAAACGAAGCATTAACCGAAAATGCATAAAATACCATATAAAAATGGTAATTTCCTTTTTTCATAACTTAAATTAAAGTCTGCACTAAAAGGCGCAGTTCTAAAGTGAAAAAAATTACATTTCATAAAAATCCACCCCTGCTGATGAGTGCCGTCAACAAACATCGTTTGTATCGCGAGCACCAGGCAGCGCCCCAGCGGCCGGTGGGTGGCGAAGAAGTCGCGGGGGGTGGGGGAAGAGGGGATCGGTCGAGGTGACGTCACGCATGCGACACTAGCGCCGCGCCCGGCGGCGAAGCCGAGGGCCGAAGCGGCAGCGGGGGTGACGGCCCCTGACTCTGCTCGCCGCCGAGACTTCCCTGCACAATGCAGGCCGGCTGGTTCGCTCTGATGTGGGCTGCAGTTTAAATGTGTCGGGGTGAAGTTTATGCCTGTTTTTTATGATGGATAAACGATTGAATGTAAAATACTAGAAAGAAAAGAAATGGTTTACATGCCTCCAGATGAACGGAACTGGACCAAACAATGATCCGAATGTACGCGTATTTAAGAACACTTTGGAACAAAAGGGGGCTGTCACGAAATTTGAAAAAGTTAACATTCAGTATTATCTTTATGTACGGCTTGCGATATTAACAAGTTTGTTTCTTAAAATTCTTTTCATAAAAATATTTTTATTATTGATTGTTCTCTTATGTCTAGTCATTATTTCAATGTTTCAAAACTGCTATTTAGGAAGGGAGCGTCAAAATATCTTGTATTTAAGTCTCACCTTAAATCCAAAATTGACGACACTGTGGAATAAGCATTTATTCTAGCATGCACCGACCAGAACAGCGGATTTAAAAGTTTGAGGCATATCACATTCACACATCAATCAAATATTTTTTTTACTTGGTGTGTTGAATATAATCTAATTTAACTCCCTACAAACAACTAATGTTATGCCATGAAACATCCATGAGAGGAATAATAGTTTCATGTCCTTATTTCCAGTTCATTCATTCATTCATTCATTCATTCATTCATTCATTCATTCATTCACGTTTAAATAAATATTACGAAATTGAGTTTAGTTAAAAATATAATGTTAATTATAAGGAGAAATGGAAATATTAAAACCATAAGCCAATTACAGAGAAATCATGTAATTAAAACTGAAAGTTTTGCGAAGAAGTAGAAAGTCTACACTGATAGAACCAGCAGCTGTGTTGTGACTGTCTGCTTTAATATTGTATCTACTGTACACACTGCACTTAGAAAGGAATATTAAATCTATATATTTTATAATAATGATTCAATACGTACGAGGCATTCAAGCTTTCTTTTCGTGATACAATCGTGCATCTCATTTTATTTTTTCACAATTTTACTTCTTTTTATATTTATTTTTTCACATTTTCACAATTTTACATAATTCTTTAATTTATTGTAGTGATTCATAAATAATTATTTACAGTGTCTGTAAAATGACAACAGTTGTAAATTTATAGTGTAGATAACGAAAAATTGTTAAGGAACACGTCAGAAATACGCAACCGACCTAATTTTGTCTAACAAATATCACAAGCAGCGACCACGACATGGAATTCTGTGCGAAAAGTGTAAGAGATGACAATGCAGCGAATCTAAACCTACAATATTTGATTGACTAGGGAGTCTAACTCGGGTCTTCCTCACCCAAATCCCGATCGCGGAGTCTATCCGCCTGGCGGCGTTGGCTCCGAGCCAAAATCCAGGCGCTGGGCTTTCTTTGGAGCCGTGCGTAAAAATATCTGTGCGGGCGGCGGGCGCAGGCGACATGTCGGCCGGAGGTCAGGGACCGGCGATAGACCTAGTCCCAAGGCCACCGCCCCCGGCCCGCCCGTCCCCCTCCCCCTCCCCCTCCCCTCACACGCGCAACTTCCGGGACACGTGCCCCAACTCGTGCGCGCCGTTTCTCCGTGTTGTGGCAACCAGCCCCATTAGGTAGCGGCACTTCAGTCACGAGGATGTTACATGGCGATAGCGGGCGCCTAATTTAAAGTTATATGGACTGTTTACACAAGTAATGAGAGCTTTCAATGATTTATTGAAGTACCCTAATCTTAATGAATGATTGTGGGCCTTTTAAATGCACACGCTCGCACGCCGACAGATTCTCTCACACAATCGCAAGCGCGCAGATACATCACACGCACACGCACGCACACACAAACCCCCTCACACACTACCCCCACACCCACACTACCCCCCTCCACCCACACTACCCCCCTCCACCCACACTACCCCTCTCCACCCACACTACCCCCACCCAACCACACTACCCCCCCCACACACACACATACCACAACAACAATGGTTTGGGATGCCTGAATATTCAAAAAAACAACATAAAATAGGGCAAAGTAAACCTTTTTTACGTTTGCACAAAATAAGCGTTCTCAATCGAGAACCCTGCGAGTTAATAAGTTTCGAATAAACTGCTACATTTCGCTACATTAAAATTTCAAAAATATTCAATAAAATATTGTTAAATTATAAACTAATAGGACCTTTCCTGTAAAATTAGTCAGACATGTATTGTCTGTTGCATGAATATGATGCATGAAAAATTTTTGTATAGTGTTCGATACCTTTAAAAACACAAATGAATTGTTTGATGCAGAAATTCCTCATATAAATTCTTTACCGATTTTGAGAGATGTTGATCACATAGTATAATGTGGTATCATATGATATAATTTCATGATATCACATGATATATCAACTGGTTTAAAAAACTCCTGACGGCCGCGAACTGAGGGTGTAACATGCCTCAAGTTTTCGTTTCGTGTAGAATCAGGGCTGGAGAAGTAAAATTTTCTGGCGTATGGAGTAAATTAGAATTGCGGGAGGGGGGGTAGGTTGAAGAGGGAGAATTAAAAGCACACATTTTTACCATAACTATAACAATTTAATTTTAACAACAATTTTATTTGACAATTTAATTTCCTTTTCTTATTAACTTAAAATAACATATATACCCTATATTTTTAAAGTTTATAATAACATTTTGTCACCGTTTACAAAACTTATTTCAATATCTAATAAATTATTTTATTGCAAATGTAGCTTTTCGTACTTTGTTTTTATTTATAAAATCATTAATTAATTTTGTCATATCTAATGCTTCTTGCTAATTTCGCATTTCGTTCATTTGATCTTCAACAATTTTAATCATTTTATAACCTTCATTAACGAACAACTCATGTTTTTGATGTTGGGTGTTTAACATTTCGATACATTAAAAAATTGCAATCGAAATATGCAGTAAAAAGAAGAAATGAAATGACATCAAATTTCAGCTGCTTTTGCTGAGACGCTACAGTCTGCATGTCTGTCGTATTCCAATTGTTCGAAAAATGTTAAAGTGGCTTGTTTCCTGCTTGAAGAGTTTTAAGAGATTTGACTCGCATACACTACCTAAATAAACAATGAAATTATGAGGCATTTATATAAATACAAATTTTAATATTTATCCTATAACATTAATAAAATATTTTACCTGGATTGCAAAATGGAGATATGATAGGACTCGTTTCAGATTGCAAATCTTTGAAGATTGCTAATCGCTTTGGCGAATTTCTTAAGAAATTTACTAGTTCTTTGAAGGTACCAATAAAGTTTCTTGCATTATAGACATCTTCCATTGCATCTTGTACAAGGTTAACGGTATGTGCTGTGCAATGTACAAATAAAGCACGAGGTTCTTTTTCAATAATAAGACTCTTCAAACCACAAATTTTGCCGCTCATGTTAGATGCCCCATCGTAACATTGTCCCCGTAAATGATTGAAACTTAAGTCAAATCGCATAAAAATGTCTTCAATGATTTTCAATAAAGCGTTTGATGTTGTACTATGTGTCTGATAAAAACCAACAAAAATCTCTTGAATTGTTAAATCGTCTAATACAGTCCGCAGACAAATCGACACTTGTTCCATTCGTGAAGCATCGGAAGTTTCATCTTCTATTAACGAAAACAGCTTTGCGGACTTAATAAGTTGTAATTTTTGTCTTAGGATTTTATTTGACATGCATTCCAATATTTCATTAATAATATCATGATGTAACCACGTACATTGTGATCTAGTTAACCAAGTGGCGAGTTCCACCGAAGTGTTGCTTCTTGTTTGTAAAAATTGTATGAGATTTGATTGTTCGTCATTGTCACTTCCGCGTAACGCTAAACCTTGTCTTGCTAATAAATTTACAATGCTAAATATTTTTTTCCAAAGCACTTGGATTGTTCATCATTTCTTTTTGTTTTTGATAAGATAATCGTTCACAAACACTTTTATTTTTTGAACTGCATATTGCTTGTGCACAAGATAAATGTAATTCTCCAGATCCGTGTTTCTTTAAAGCAATGACTGAATTTTTCCAACAATTGAAGCCATCTTCAACGAACGCTTTTAAATATACGTGGCAGCTAGAACTTGAAGGAATTGGCAACTGCTTTTCTTTAGCTTCAATGCAAATTGTACATACAGCTTTCATTTACGCGTTAATTCTCAACCAGTTATAAGTATTTTGCCAACATTTACAAGCAACAGGTTTTTTCTCTCCTGAAAATTAACGTGAAAATAATTATTGTAAATAAAATGTAAATAATATTTCCGTATTATAGGCAATTCAAAAAATGTATATACAACTGAATGCAAATTAAATTAAGACTTGTACTGAAACTCAAAAATTAAAAATGTAATTTAAATGTAATATAATTAAATTTTTCTTTATTTATATTTTATATTGAATTTGAAATAAATAATTTTTAAATTAATATGTACCGGGAGTAGAATGGCTCAGAGATTTCGTTGTAGTATTTTCTGGCTTATTGATTGTGCTGGATTGTACATCTGATGAAAAGTAGATGTATCCTAAATTAAATAAAATAAACATACGTACAAAACATAAATGCTTTTAACAAAACTATTGGTATATAATTATGAAAATGCTAATACTTACATTAGAATTTGTTGAAAACAAATTGTTCCTTGTTTCTTTCTTTCACCCATATTTATTGCGTAAATTGAAATTTAAGATAATGAAAGTAAACAATTAAAAATCGTTAATTGTTTACTGAAATCTGATGCACAGACGTAAAATCATCGGCGTACTATGCCTGAATAAACTTAGTTCGCTATTCGAATGCTAGCTATGCCCAAGAAAGACGTTTCTTGTTTATATGAGAAATGTATTAGTTACATTTTCGATTTATTCGTAAACATAAACAATTATATCTCGGCGAGATACTCTCGCAGCGACACAGCATTTAGTTTTAAATATTGTTTTCCGGAATTTAATATTCATGGACTTTTACATATTACTTAAATAAAGGGATTTAATCATGGTTAAATTGTAATAATATTTTTAATTACTGTGTCTATTTTCAAATCACAATAATTTTTATTATTGCTTCAAAAATTGTATCATTTCTGTTTTCCAAAAAAATAATTTTTATTTTCAATACTTTTGGGGTATGGGATTCCATACGCAGATATTTTCGCCGTATGGAGTGCTCCATACACTCCAGACAATCAGCGCCGCCCATGTGTAGAATCGTGTGAAAAGCGATTCATATTTTTCCTTCTCCCGAAAAATGTTTCAACGCCAAGTGATCCAAATGCACGTCGAACAGAGCAATAATGGAGTCGTGTCGGTCGCACGCGTGTGTAACATTGTTGGTTTGCGTGCGCACAGGGCGTACGGCTTCCCCGACGACATCACGACGCACGGCCTGGTGTCGGGGCTGTGGGCGTCGTCGTTCGCGCTCGGGGACTTCATCGGGCCGTCGGTGGCC
The DNA here is from genome assembly GCA_038098605.1 of Gryllus longicercus. Lineage (NCBI taxonomy): Eukaryota > Metazoa > Arthropoda > Insecta > Orthoptera > Gryllidae > Gryllus > Gryllus longicercus. The sequence goes on along the minus strand of JAZDUA010000193.1, from coordinate 1,555,775 downwards.
GGCGCCCTCTTCGACGCCGTGGGCTTCCGCATGGCCACCCTCTTCGTCATCGGCATGCACCTCCTCGTGGTAAGTGGCTGCGCAGCGGACACCTTCTCCAAAGCGATGGCAGTTTCACCCTTTAGTCTGCATTGTAATCTATCTTTAACTCTAACATTTTTAATTTTTTTGTTGGTTAAAACCAGTTAAAACTTTGGCTTCATGAGAGTAAATTAAAATTGGTTAATTCTATAAAATATAATTGTATATCCAAAAATGTTTTGAGGGAAAACGTGGGTATTGTGCCCCAAGGGAGTTATATGGTTTATTTTGATCTTGCAGCGACAAAAAACCCGAGGGCCTTTCATTTTCCTTTCGTAACTTACTCTCCTAATTCCCTCCATAAGAGAACATGTGCCATCATTCAACTGTTTTCATATTTCCCTCCTCATCACGATACTCTCGATCCAGGAAAGTTATGCAATGTACTTCGAGCTCCGTATCGATGGCAATAACAAGTAAGAAAGAATACTTAAAATATAAATTCACTTAATTCAAGGAAATTTGCACTGTTATGTTACTGGTTGGTGTCGTTATATCAGTGATAATTATGTTTCCAATCTATTCTAACGCAAGTTATTTGGAAAGGAACTATAACAGATGCTCCCTGTTCTGCTGTAAAAGCCAATGCTCTGAAATATTGGTTCTCTAATATTTTATAGAAAAATCCAGAGTATAAGGTTCTCGTTAATATAAATAAATTAATAATAAATAAATTGAATCATTGTAAAAATAAAGAACCTCTTGGAGTTCAAGGAATTTTCGTATCTGTTTTATAAAGTTGAGAAGCAATTTGCCTTAGGAGACCAGGGCGGTCAAAGGTTTTGCGAGAGTTTTAAAAAACGTTTCAAATCTTCCTTAGACAAACGTTATAGAAACCTGATAGCATTTACGATAAACTGAATACTATTATAACAATAGAAACAGCAACAAAATTATACATTTTTATTGCATTGTCTTAACTAATTACAATTAAATTATCAGTTGTCTTAATTTTAAATTATCCAATGGGATAATCACATAAGGTACATCTGACAGATATGTCCTCAAGGCTTTTAATTTTCATTAACGATGATAAATTCGGAGCGGTATTATATCAACGTACAAAGAGCTTGTAAGATACTGAGCTTCCTAGAAACTTATGGAAGTTTTGAAGGGTAACTTATGTAGTCATTTACATGTACCTGTGAATGACTGCATAAGGATTGTAAAATCTATTTTGATGGAACAGTTTTTGTTACAGGTTTTCATCAATAATGGAAAACATGATATCACACGTAGCACGACGTGTACGTGACGTAGAGGTGACGAAAGGGTTGCAGTTGAGGTTCAGGGGCCTAAGTATCAGCAATATATCTTGAGCCATGAGGCCTTCTCCTTACGAAATATTCCCATGGCGAACGTCCAAATTCGATTAATTCATTTCAAGTCAAAGTAATTTTGTAGTTGCTAAATAAAAACTGACCTCACAGAGACTGACCTAATTTAAAACTGTGTCAGGTTAGAAAAGCATTAAATAAAGGATAATAAAGTTAAATCTTCGAATAAAAGTTAGCTTCCAAATCTCAAAAAGGTCTAAAACTATAAAATACGGTGTTGAAATAGCACAAGTTCGTTTATTTAGTTTACTATTTTATCACTTGTCTTCTGCATTATATTTCCATGTAATAATATAATATTTTAAGACAAATGTACATCAAAACATTCGCTACATTCCACTATACATTAACTCTTATAATACAACACATTAAGTTAATGTGTTATATTAAACACAATAAGCCCCGTTGGATAACTTCCGTTAATCCAACATATTTTGTAATTTTACTTAGTTTAAAAACAATTACGTCATTTTGATTGTATCCCATAATTTTCCCCTTAAATTTTTTTTAAAGTAATAATTTTAAAAAACTCCAAATATTTATAAGTGCCCTTCCTGAAATGCCTTTTCTGGATCTGCCGCTGGTGTATTTTCGTAGTACTTGTATTTTCAATAAAAGCAAACGATATGAGTTACTTTTTGGATTGGATTCTCACAAGTTTGTTGACTTGTGTAACTGCATCTCGTCTGAACAGTGCTTTGACATGTTGAAATTGAAAATTTTGGCATCTCTATTAGTTTCCGTGTCCCAGAAATATTCTTTGTAGGTTCAGTACCACGTTGATAGGTTAAGTTATGTTAGTACGCACGTAGCAGGTTATGGCAAAACAGAAATAGTATGACATGTTACGTTAAATCGTTATGAAATCTTGAAAAAAGTAAACTAAATGTAAGATGAATGTACAGTTTATGATATATTTTTGTGATCAAAGTAGGTCGTAGAAATGTATTAAGTTAAATAGATGGTTGAAAACTCGCCCTTGTTAAAGGGTGAAATGTTTTTAATTTATCGATGTATTGATTTATGCAATCTCTATACTTTCAGTTGCAGTTTAGATATCTGTCAAGACATTTTATAAAAGAAAATTATAAGACAAAAAGAAAGGTTTCTTTAATATCACAGGATTCTTTATGATAATTATGGTACTGTTAATTTCATGAGCGGAATAAATAAAATAATATACTGCGTATAATCTAATCAAAACTAGAGTTTGGCATAAACTGACAATTCTCATAATGATGAATCTGCTCATATAGTACTGCTGCAGCACTCAGACAGCAATCTGTAGGCGGAAGAGTGAGATGCTGCCATCTAGCGCACATTCCCTGAACTTTGTGTAGACGACGACTCCTCGCATACTGTAAGATTGTCGTATTATCTAACTCATTGCCTGGAAACGATTGCCTCCTATATACAATGTTCTTTTCTAGTTTTCTTAACAAACCAATGTTTAAAAAATGTGTAGTGCATAGTAGTTATATATACTTCTCTTAAACGGCTGTTTTGAATCATTTCTTGCAAGAGTTATTAAATTCTGTTTTGACTATACACGAGTTGCTTCATGTCATTCCCACTATATTTGAATGGGAATCGATCGATTTTTGAGCATTATAAATAAAAATTCAAATTGACTTAACGATCAATCTATTTATATTGAAATAGTAATGCCTAAAACAGTTATGGTTCTCATGGCAATCAAAGTATTCTTCACTTCTACTCGCAAGGCTTGCGGTCACGCAGTTCTTAACGAATTCCAAATTTTTATTAATTTCTGATAGTAAAAAACAAGTTAAATAGGTTAATGTCTGAAGTTTGGGCCTTCGGAGAGAATGCATTCAATAAACATGCATTCATTCCGAAGTACGGAATGAATTGAAATTTTGTCGTGTGACTTTAGCTCAGAACTGGTGGTGGCAGAGGAGGCTGGAAGCAGATTTTCGACAGTAGTTTGTCAGCTAGTTCGAATTCAGTCGCTGTCTGGAGGAGAATTCTAGCGGTCAGCTGCGCTGATTGATAATTTCCGTGGTTTCTCCGAATAATACCAGGCGGATGCCGGAGCAGTATCCATACAAACGGGCCAGGGACCGCGCGCGCGATCGTTCCTTTCTCCTCCTTGTCCTACCCCCTTCCCTTGCATATTCTTACACTTACATGCAGTACACGACCATACTTCTTGCCAGGAGAGCTATCGGATGCTTAAAGCTGGACCCGGCTGTGGTTGTGCCGAGGCGAGAATAGGTCGGCTTAGGATCTGACCTTCCAACGCCACCTCCCAAGATGTCAACATTCATTACAGTAACGGGACTATTGGCCGTAGCAGTTGATGTGCTCGGAAACAATCTCTGTAATTTATATTATTCATAATTTCTCTTAAATAATATTAACTTACGCTGATTTCAATAATTTAGAATCTCCCAATTTTCTTAAGTCAAAATAAATGTGTGTTATTTTGTAATCTCCCGGTAATGAAATTCTATATATTTTAGACATTTGCCTGACACTATTTTCAATTTTATAACATTACCTCCCAATGCAAGGCACTTCCTAATTAATAAATTAAAGAGGAAAAACACAGCAATGAAAAATATAAGCAAATCCGTAAAAGACTACTTTCGAAAAATTTCCTGCATTTAATGAAGTGCCGTTGGATCATGCCATCTGTATTACAGATGAAGGTTAAGTTACAGATCTAAGTTACAGAGAAGGACGAACTGTTTACAGCGGGACATACTTACTAAGGCGATCTCTCTTTCACCGTCTATTTTCTATCGTGTACAAGTGAAAATGAAATTCGCCTCTGGTTTCTATGCTGGTGATTTCTCGCAAGTTGAGGAAGCTCTGACACAACCCGTCATCTTGTCAATGCATTTTTCAATACAAAGTCAGTCTTTCCGTGTCTGTTTAAACAAATATCTGGATGGGAATGTAATTAACTAGTAAACGACTTTAAATGTCAGAAATGTAAATTTTTGGTGCAGTGTTAATTTAATTTGTTTATATTTTAGCGTGAAGTTTGAATATCTTATTTGAAAAAAAAGATTTAAAATATAATATTATGACGATTTAATGAGAGTTTTTCTGAAGAAATCGTAGAAAAATAGAAAATTCCGGTGTTAATATTTTTATTTATATATTTACTGTGTTTATAGTATTTAACATTGATTTATTATTATTGACATTGATTTATTGACGACGCATTTTATTAACTTATATCTTTGAATATTATTTGTTGTTACATTATTGAAATGTATTTTTCGCAAAATAAAAGAACGTCTAAGAACTGTTCAAAAAATTTAAAACTAAATATATCTTACAAAATAAGGGATAGTAAACCGAGATTTTCTAATAGATTACTGATAGAGTTTACTACCCAATTTACTAATGAGTAATTTGTGTTAAAATACTGCATGCATGTGATGGTCGAATCAACTGTGTGTGTATATATGCGTGTGTGTATGTGTTTTGGTATGCGCGTGTTACATAGGGGGAGGGGATGTCAAAACACTCTTTAGTTTCATGTGTTAACGAGTAGCCATAGATATAATCTTAACTGAAACCTCTTGCCCGTGAAGTCTTTTGTGCCCAATGTGCAATGCTAATATTTTCGACTGTGTGTGTGTGTGTGTGTGTATGTGTGATGGTGATCGGCATGCCATAACTCGGAATGCCAAATCCCTGTGTGCTCTCACCACCATTGAATTAACAATCATGCCTCAAACCTCCTGCCAGGGGCAGATCCAGAAAATACTTCGGAAGCGGGGGTGTAATTTCACTTCAGACACCCGTTAATATTTTTTTCAAGTTTGGAAGGGTAAATAGAAATAATCTTTCACAGTAAACAAGTCCTAAATTCAAGTGTTATATTCCAGCATAAATAAAATATGAATGGCGAGGAAAGTGGATTGAAAAATTTGAATTTAGTTTTACATACTTTTTATTGTGGAAGATTGTTTCTATTTACCCATCTATATAGATTTCTACAAGATTTCTCCGGAAACCACCTTGTTTTGTTTTTAATTGTGAGCGTGAAAAAAAAACACGTACAAGTATTTTCTTAAAGGGAAATTGTGCATGGTGATTATTTTGAATAAACCAAGTACAATTACACGAACGTGTTGGCTTCGTGTGAGGCCTGACCACTTGTTCGCTTGTGGCAATGGTGTGTGGTGTGTGCCGCAGCTGGCAGCCGTCTCCTCCTTCCTGTGCTGCGACGCGGGCCCCGTGCCGCTGCCGCCCGACTACGCCGAGAGCCACGTGCCGCTGGCGCCGACGGCCGCGACGGTGGCGCTGGCGGCGGGCGCGGCCGCCAACGGCGACGCGCGGCCCGAGGACGCGTGCCTGCCGGCGCGCCGCTCGCCCTCGCCGACGCAGCGCAGCGGCTCGCCCGTCCTCGTCCTCACGGCGCGCAAGGGCTCGCCCAACGGCGCGCTCGCCCTCAACGGCGTGTACGGCAGCGTCGGCAACTCCACGCCGCTGCGCGTGTCCGCGTGACGCGGCTCCGCGGCCCGCGCGACGGCGCGTCCGAGAGGATCACGCGTGACTATCGAGTCACACAGTGTCCTATTTCGAGGGGTAGGTCTAATCACGCGTGGTTCGCTGCGCATGACGGGATGTCACGTGGTCTCAAGAGCGACCATGTTGAGCGCAGCCGTATCACTAGTTTACTGTGCAGAGTAATCACTACTTTGCGGTACAGATTCCTCTTTGCGTAATCGTCACTAGTTTACTGTGCGGATTCCTCTTTGCGTGATCAAGAAAAGTGTGTGTTGTACACGTGTGTCGAACGCAGTGACGATGTCGCGTGTTCGTGTGGACCAAATGGTTGCCCTAGTCTGGCCACGTACGGGTAATAAGGCCTCCGCTGCGCCGCGCCCCGACCCGACCCGGGCGCTTCGTCCGGCGGAGCGGCGGCTCTCTGGAATGACCTGCGCGTCGCCTCCTCATTCGACTATTTTAAAGTAATTTAAACAAAAAAACTGATTATATTCGTTTCGTGTTGTGCATTTTAAATGATTTCTTTTGCGTCTCCTGCGGATTTTTAATAGCTCGTGTTTGCAGAAGAAGAATGAACGTTGATATGTTTTCTTTACTGCGCATTCCATTACTGAAAATAATCACTTGCCATAGGAATTGAAGGGCTCATTTTTAACAGTTTTAATGTTTTAATTGTATGAACAAATGTTTGACAATTTACATAATCTTCATGTTTAATACTGAAATTTTCATTTTTGCGAGTAACGTCTGAAATATTTGGTAAAACAGCCATCCCCTCTTTGCTTATTTTTACTTCATCAATATTTCGACCTTTGGGCAGTGAATATTTTGAGATAACTGCTTAATACTTCTTTTAAATACGTATTTATTCTATATTGAACTAAAAGTATTCTGTGAAATTAGAAGTCACAAATGATGAGCGCCTCAGCTCATATTTAGTATCTGTTTTACATATTATACTAAAGAGTGGATGATGATGATGACGTGGCTGTGTTGATGGGCCAAGAAACGTTGTTGCATACTACACCGTTTACAACTCTAGAATTCTTCTATTCATTGGATGCACCCTTAAATGGCCAGTCTGCGCCAAGGGTGCGACAGTTCCTAGAACTCGGTTTGTGATTGGCGCATTTCATCGATGCGCCCGGGGTCAACGGGCTGTGGGGTTGTTTGTGTGTGTGTGTGTGTGTGTGGGGGGGGGGGTCCTGATCAAGCTTAAGAAGCGCTGTTACAGAATGGATTCTATGAAGTTGCCAAAAACTATTTGCAGGTGTTTCAGAAAAAAGTGCACAAGTGCAGGTGACATGTAGACGAAAGCCGTTTTTGTCGATGAACCCAGAGTCTGTGATTTGCGCTGGGTCAAAATACGCGTCTGTTTTCCTGCGAGGACGGCATATCAACGTGCACTCGATTCCAATAGATGTCTTCTTTGTCAGGTTTAGAGGGGTAAAGCAGCACTTACGGTCGTAAACATTACAGTAGAAATAACCAGAGAGATCACATTATGGGAGAGAAGGGCACTGAGGTATTGGAAAATGAATAATGATTTCAGCGTTACACTTAATGACACAATTTCACTCTTGTTTATTCTGTAATTAGTGTAAGGATGAAATCATGATTCATTCCCAACACTTCGGAGGTCGTCTTTCTCTACAATATGATATTTGGCGACTTCTTCCGCAATGCTTTTAACCGTAAGTGCTGCATTGCTCCTCTCACCCTGAAAGAGAGACCACCCGCATGACGTGAGTGTGCGTTGATGTACTGCCCTCGCAGGGGAAACGGGGTGGTTGATACTGTGCAGCGCCGAGGCTGGGGTTCCATCGAATAAAAGTTTCTGATGACCCCTTCCTGTGCTTGTACTTTTATCTGGAACACTGAATGATGTTAGTTTTTCTATCGAACTGAAAAACTAACGATTTCTATATCGTTAGTTTTTTCACAACGTATAAGTAAATTTCATTGTGTAGTAAATGTTTGACAAAAATTGGGAACAATGAATTCATTTACAAAGTCTATGAAAGAATAATTACCTTTTCTGACAGCTACTTATCAAAATATTGGCAGTCATTTAACCTACGAATTAGTTTTCATTTTGGAAAACATTGTTTATTTAAAGCGTTAAAGCGTCAGTAAGCCGCAGTTTCACCCCAGTTCTTATATATAATTATCTATTAACAAAGGTTGTAAGAAAACTTTTGATATTCACGCTGGAAACCTGCACTGCAGTGTATAATGCTTCTGTTTGGAATATATTTGTTTTGGTGATGGTACAATTTTCATAGAAATATCTGTAACTCCCTGGCACAAAATTAAGCCTTCACAGGCAAGTAATTTCTTCAGAACGTCTTTATCTTAAGCACATTGACATTGCGGCTTTTTTATATTTCGAGGTGTTTACAAGATACTGAATCAAACAAATTTGAAAGATTTATAAATGAGAGAGAGATACTGTGTAATTTTATATATACATATATAGAAGTCGAATGAAGATGCCTAATAAATGTGATTCCACTATGTTAATTTGAGTTTTATTTCATGTTCTTTATTTTGTATTCATTATTTTTATTGCTGCTCTCACTCTGCTCTGTCGTGCTTAAAAATAACTTTTCTCCCTCTGAAATAAAACATTTATGAAACACCATTGTTGTACAGGTAACATCAATTGTATTTTTTAATATACTTATTAACCTCACACTATATAAAGTTATTCGAAATGTTTATAGCATCGATGTTCAACCCACATTCCCAGCGAGAACAAGAAGTTGTAAGGAGTATTAATTCGCTCTAAAGGGTTTCATGCCCGCAATAAGTTTTAGGTTTTAAAGGATTAATACAAATATATTTGAATGTTGCTGTTAACTAATATAAAACTAATTGGAAATCATATCAACTAAAAAATTAAATATCTTTAGACTTCATGCAACATATTCATTTCATCACAATTTTTAAGTTCAGGATAGGTTACGTGTTTCATATAGGAAACGAAAGAAACTGGTCTAAGATCCCTCCTCCTCCTCCTTCCTGCTTCTTCTTCTTTTTCTTCACTATGTATACCTTCTTTTCTTACTCACTTAAGAACCATTAGAACCATTGCCCGCGCGCCCCTGCGAGAAACAAAACCCAACAAAATAATTGGACCTATCCAAAAGACAATCAAAGAGTATTATCCGTACATTTACGATCCCATATATGTCAATATATTTGCTCAATCTGTGGTAACACGTAAACACATTTTATGATCAATGTCAATTTCTTAAGATCACACTCCCTTTTCAGGACAAAACAAATCTATGCTCTCGCCACATCGATCTTCGTTAATAATATTTACATTTGACAATAACCTGAAACGGAAATGTTTAGAAAAACAAATTAAAAACTCAAAAATTAAGTATTGTGATGCCGTCCGAAAGGAAACTGAAATTAATCGGTGACAATGTGCATATTTTTCCTGCTCGATGATACATTGGATAATTAATTTGATTCATATTACACGTTTGTAACGAACAAATCGTAGCTCTCTAGCATGAAAATTACTGTCCCAACACGCGACTACTTTCGTAATTTCAATTGAGAATAAATCTATCACGACTCCTAATTAATCCACACATACAAGATTTTTCTCTACAAGTACGCTTCCTGTCAGGGACGAAATTTTCCTTCCGTTTACTGCCGCATTATTCTTTTAGACTTCAGGAATGTTACATTCCAGATGAAATTGTTAAGCAAGAAAGGAGCGCTGTCGCCAGATGAGAAGCCGGATTATGAAACCCGTTGTGCGCAAAATAATACGAAGTTGATAATGGAAATTTTGCGGGAGTCTTTCACACGAGCGTTGCGTTGACGCGCGCTAAATAACGCTCTTGCTAGAATAAAACTACAGTGTATGCGAAACACGAGCGCTTTGGCCGTTGCGCGTAAGATGCAATCAACGACGCGCGGTACTTATCGCGCGTCAACACAACGCTCGTGTGAAGGAGACCTAAGCGAATTATCTGGGGTATCTTTGATTTTTCTACTTCTTTCGCTGCACTTGCGTCGTCGTAACAAATTAAGATAATGAGTTAGATTCTTCCTCAGTGGATTTGACTACAAACGTAAGATATTTAAATAGGTAACTTAAAGATGTTGCTTGGTAAAAAAAATATATATTGCTAAAGATTGATTCGATCGCGTAGCGATCATCCTTGGAGCTAAAATTAAAATTACAGAAATAAAATTACATTCATACATGAATTATAAAAATGAAGTAATAACTTATAGTTCATTTTTATAATTCATGTATTAATGTAATTTTATTTCTGTAATTTAACTTTAGCTGGGTCTCCATGTAAAGAACTTTCCAAAATTAAAATATCGTTTTCAAATTGAAGGGGCAGTCAGATCGTTTGAGGAATATCAATTTTGGAAAAAATCAGGTGAACAGTTTAGTCGCTAGCATTGTTCACAAACGGACAGACAGACTTTTTGCCGTCAATCGATTTTCTGGTAATAAGGACTCACAAAATATGGTTCCTAGGTACACCACGTGTTAAAGTATTTTTTCCTAAATTTAGCAACTGGGTTTATTCACTTTTTCATTACCAGGGCCCTGTAATAAAAATTTTCATGCCGAAAATTTCCATTTTTCCCCCTGCATCTCTCCATGACTTTTTCTCTAGTATGTAAGCGGTAGCAAGAAAGTAAAAATACAACCACTATATGTAATTCAGAATAATTGAAGTATAATTTTTAAATAATCAATAATATAATTATATTTTTTATATTAGTGTCATCTCTAAAATGATGACACCCGGGGCGGAGCGCCTCCTGTCTCTGCCTAACTACGCTACTGAGGTTGTCTACAGTTATGGTTATCGTTTAGGACATTTACACACATTAAATTTACATTAGATGTAAAACTGGTGTAAAATTAGTTTATACAATTTTACTTTGAAAATATAGATACTATATAGTGAGGCAAGAGAATGTTAAGTCTCACTTTATTCGTTTTGACTCAATAACTCTAAATATCTTATACTACTTGTTCCCGCAGCCATATAGCCTATTTACAAAGTGACACGTCTGACACGCTACTTAGTAATTGTACAGATTAAATCTTAACTTTTATCGCGCTGTTACACAATAAACTAACAATACTAAGTTGTTAAAAGTAACCCTAAGACTAAGTGCAATCACTAGCCTGTTTTGAAGAAACTGGAATTATTTTTTCACAGGCAACATTCACTTTGAAATATCTTATGTTTTTAATTACATCGCTGGGGAGGTAGATACCTTCTAATAATTAAATACGACAAATTGAAGTTGTCTGATATACAAAAATATATATTATGCTATTAGAGTATTTTCCCTTAATGAACATTTACCTTCAAGATAGATTTTGAAAGAAGGTCGTGTTAACTTTTTCGAAAATTTGAGTACTTTTTTGCGTGAAAATACGGGCGAGAAAGTACGTGCTATTTTATCACCACGAGTTCACTTTTAAGATATGCTTGGAGCCTCCTCCGATCTTTACCCGAACTAGACCTGTACGTCTGTTTGTCACGTTGAAAAACGTAAACCTAAATGAATTAGTTAAGTTTTCACCCAAGTAAAGACCTTAGTCATTTAGTTCTCTAGAAGTCTTCCCTAAAGATCTGGGACAATGTTCTTATCTTATATTTAACTTACACGGTGTTTTCTGGATTTCTCGGGATTTATCACTTGTTTGAGATTCCGTGTTGTCCACCCGATCGGATAAGATCACGCTCAAAATGTGTGACTCCGTAAATAAACTTTTACCGTTCTCCGTCTTCTCAGCTGTAGTGGCCAACCAACTCTTTTCCTGATTCTAACATGTGTAAAACGGTAATTTACTGAGGTAGTCTGAAATAGAAAAAAATCAATGTAAAAGTTCTATAGTTCATTTTTCACAGACAGGTCGAATAGAGAAACAAGATTAACTTTGTAAAATTACTATGAATAGAAAACTCACTCCCAAAAAAATACACACAATCTACTTAGTAGGTATGAAAATGCATATAATCTACTTAGTAAGTATGAAAATGCATACAATCTACTTAGTAAGTATGAAAATGCATACAATCTACTTAGTAAGTATGAAAATGACGCGTCAAAATGCAACTGCAGAACATAATCGCTTTTTTTTGCATTAAAGGGAATCTGATACGTTTTCGGTTGATTTGAATCCGATATTATTTTTTAATCATCTAGTCAAAAGAGTAGGATAATTTCTATTTATTGTCAACGACAGAGAATTTTCAAACTCAATATCATCAAAATTAACAAAGAATGCCGCGCTTCTTAATCTGCTTAAGGCGTTACGCAGACTGAGCAGTTCGATTTCAAAAAGCACAAAACAATCAGTCGATATTATGCCAGGGAAAAGATGTGATCTCCGCTAAAATGGGTCACCGACGAGAAAATATGCCAGAAAAAAAGTATTTTTTCGGTATTGGTACTAAGCATTATAAAAGTACGTAGTAGACAGTACGAGGCAATTAAAACTAATGGTGCTGTGGATTGGAACAGTCATTAGTTTTCTAATCTCTTTAGCTAACTAGTGAGCTAGCTTTTCGGCTTTGCCACATATTCTTTTCACCTGCTATTTATCGGCGCTTAAAAAACTTTCCTTAACATTGTTGTAATTTTTCACTCCCCTAATAGTAAAGTTGAAATATGGTCCTAAGAATATTATTGGACCCTAAAAGGAGACGTGGCATTATTTTACTGCCAGTGACACGGAAGAAATAATTTAAGCAGTGTTGGCACAGACCTCGATGAGTTATAGTGTGTATTTTTTGTATTTGTGAGTTCAAGAATCTTGGTGAATAAATAACTATTGCTCGGTCCCCTAGAAACACCTATGAGGTGAGGTCATAATGAAAGCACCATCTTCTAGTTGCCAAACAAACATCGGTTCAAGTAAGTTATGTTCATGCATCACAAAGTTCTTTGTTTCCCAAAATAGAAAATGCTGTAGTAATAGACTCAGCAAACCTTGCACCCACCATTGACTTTATTCAATCTCTATCAAAGAAAATAAATCCGTCTCAAATACGCTTTGCATCCAAGATTTCTAACAGTAGACTCTGTGTGTTTCTTGCCTCCAAAGAAGCAGCTGTTGATCTAGTTACTAATTGCAAGTCCATTAACGTATTAGATCAAGACTTCACAATCAGACCGTTAATTTCACGCAACAAAGAATAATTTCATCGAATGTGTGTCTCAGTATCCCTCACTGTATTCTAGAAGCCAAGTTAATGTCAAAACAGAAACAACAATGACATTTATTCGGGCGGATTTTTCAGATGCCGATTTGAACCACATATTGAGTTTTTGATGGCAGACATTTATTTCTCCTGAAGATGAGATCAAGATTCCTAAGTCTTTTCGAGTTGAAAATGAATTATCAAAAATCAACCGTGAACATTTCTCTCCCCTTACCTGCTAAATTCCTCTCAACTTTTACTTCCTCACAATTCGCCATTCGAGGGTTCTCAGAATGAACATTGTAAAAACCTATTGAAACCTCCATCGGTAAGAGTAAAAATACTTCTTTCATCAACCAACTCAAGCACTACGTCTTCGATTAATTCAACTGGCAATGTAAATGATGCAGTTGACATTTCAGAACAGTCAGATTGAAAATCATTGGATCTGAATTACTGAACAATATCAGAAAAAGAAAAATTGGCCAGCCCCCAAAAATAAAAACACTTACTGATAATAAAGAAAACATTCTTGATCTATTACGAAAGAAAAAGTAGAATCACTCAAAAATAAATACCCTCATCAAAATGGCACTACCTGTACAATAAATTTCAAGAAAAGAATTGAAGCCTTTTTGAAAAAATATTGTTTCTAAAATTGCCCTTATTTCACACAAACTTTGCGAAAAATACAAATATTTAACAAAATATTTCATGACCTCAATTAAAGATCTCATTTTGAAGAACAGAATTCATTCAGAAGAAGAATCATTATCTTTCAGTATTGTAGTTGTAGAAAAAAGCCGAAAACATTTTCAAATTTTGCACTTTCCGAAAATTAAAAGAATTTAATAAAAGTAGGACCTGCGCCATTTTCATGAGAGTACTTTGCTCTAACCGATAAAAAGAATTGCCACAGAGAAATAATTTTCGGTTATTTTCCAGCAGCAAAATAATACCGACCTTGAAACTTTAGGGAAAGTCCACAAATTAAATATCATTTTCAAATTCAAGGGAACATGGCATCAGTCAGCTCAATACGTGAATATCAATTTTTGTGAAAGTTCCGCTAACGATTTATCCACTAACGTGGTTCACAAACGGACGGGCAGACGAGAAGACATTTTACTGTAAACCATTTTTTCTGTGTATCAAGGACACAGAAAACGTGGATACTCATCACCCAATATGTTAGTGGAAGTAATTTACTACATACAAGAACAAGAATTAATTACTTACTTTTTCGGGACCTACAATAGATATTTCTGTACCGAAAATCGCAGAGGCATTATATCACTTTCTGTGTATGTAGTATGAGAGAAAGCAAAAAGTACACAAAATTTTTTTTTAAATATCCCTCACGTCGTTAATGTTTACATTGCGAACGTTGTTTATACATGAGTGAATTTATAATAAAATGCTTTAAATAATATCTTATGAACTTTCTCGAAAACTTAAAAGTTTCCTGTTAAAATTAATTTAAAATTGCGCATTTTCAGAAAAGCTCAAACGACATTTTCTCAAAACGGCTCAACATTTTTCAATAAAAATTTTCTTATATAACCAGGTTTTACTCCTCTATGGTATTATTAAAGTCATAAATCAATTTTCCTATTAGAGAGCAATAGTTATCTCGAGAATTATTGAGAAAAAGTGATTTTAATAAAAAAAATTCTCAGTGTAAATATTACATGCAAGTAAGCGAAACAATTGTGTAGGTGATAATATTGAACTTTGCGAAAATTGTAGTTCATTACTGTGTGGGATTTAATTGCTGAAGTGTATCTTTATTTGCATTGTTGCTATGGATATGAATTGTGTCTTAATTATTAATGTCATTAGGCAGTATACATAAAATAAAAGATGCGGTGGAAGTTTGTATATCGAAGCGATAACCGCGATTTATAATCACCCAAGTCTGTTATTTGTGTTATCTTCTGGGTGACGTTCAATACATTTTGTAATACCATATTCTTATAAGAAAAATAATATAAATGAGAAATATTTTTGCTTTTGCTTTTAATACGTAGTAGTGCAACACCATCGTCCATTTCAGTTCGATTCGATTCTTCGATCCATCAGACGCATCAGTCTTTCATTTTGATTCGATGTAATGCTGTAGTTTTGTTTCTACACACATTTAAACAGATGTATGTTTCACATTTTAAGATGGAGGATATTTCAGGCGATGTTTTAGAAATTGCAATTGGTGCAAGCTTCGACTTTTTACCCATGAAAACGATGATAAGTTATGAGAAAGAATACCAAGATTTTCAACATTAGCGTAAATTTAAGAATGTTGGCAAAGTAAGTGAAACAGTAATGTTGGCGTTTGCCAAAAAAAGATCTGAGACGTATGTCCCACATCGTCGTTGGCAAATTCTCAATGTTAAAACTTTGTGTACTAGTCATAGAAAATGTTGTCATATCAAGGTTAGTAGTCATTTTTATGAAGGACTAAAAATTAGCAATAATAATAATTAATAATAATAGTAATAATAATAAATAATATAATAATTGTTCATTCAATATTCAGATTTAGTACAATAAATTGATACAGACTGCCTGAAACATTGTTTAAATTGTATTTGGCTTGTAATAATTTTATTAATTTATTTGGCTTTATATATAATGTGTGACTAACGCATGTGACTATATAATGTGTGAACGCATGTGTTCGTCCCACATGCCCACACGTGGTAAGAACGCCTGTGGCAGAACGGGTGAGCGAGCGCGGCGCAGTTCGAAAAAGGCGCGCCCGCCGCCAAGCATACGGTTGCCCGCTGTATCCACCGCACGGTGCAGGAAAATGACGTGGAATCAGTGGGAGATGTGGAAACGCCACTCTACCCCTTCCGCGGAGGGCGCGTACATAAATGGGCGAACCCGCGAGCAGTCACTCACTTTCGTTTCCGTTCGCCAAGCCTAAATGGATCTAAAAATATTCCAATAGGTGCTTCGTTTTCATCCAATGAGGATATTATCTTTATGAAAATAAAATATGTTGGGTTGTTAATGAGTCAATAAAACAAGATCTTGATAATAAATTATTAGCATTGGTCTTTTCTACTGAAGAGAAAGGTTCAGAATACGGATCAGGAATGTTCTAGTAGAGCAGTGACATGTACAGACTTTTTTCTAATGGCATTTCCCGAAAATGAAGTTATTTGTAATTAATGTATTTTTTCTCAGAAAATATTTTTTACAATTTATTGAAATTTCCAGGATACATTGTTTATAGTATTGTCCATAAATTCACATTTTATATAATCATTCTATAAAAAAACAATGGTTGTCCAAAATGCTGAAAAAATTAGGGCAAACTTTATAATTGAAAAACTTCTAATTATTTTTCAGTAAACTCAAAAAATGCCAAATTAATTTAAAAAAATCTTTTAAGTGTGTGAAATATCTAAATTTTTTTGTTAACCATTTTTGAGGAAGGGTACATCAATAATATGGTACCCTCTTCCCTTAAATGGGTCCCTTTGAATTCATTATGAATGCATGTGTTTGTCTTCCTCTATCAGTTTCATCCAAAACTGTATTCTCCTCAAACTCCTCATAATGTAGAAATGTTTTCAAGGAAAATGTAATAATGTTGGTTTGTGGATTAAGGAATAAAAAAGCCAAATCTACCCGCGAGAATAAGTTTATTGAGTTGTACATGTACACAGGAACCTCATACAAATATCTGACCAGTGTTCACACATTTCTTGTATTGTCGAAACAAATGGCCATTCCGATTGCAGTCTTCGAGTGAATTTATTAACAACCTCGCTTAGAAACACGAATTGACTTCACCATACTTGTCCATTTGGAAATGGAAGCGATCTTTAATCTTGGTGACTATTTCCAAAATGTTGCTCTTTACGATAAATAGTTCCTTTCTTCTTAAACCATTCTCCAACAATCACTTATTACTATCACATTGGAAAATATTTCAGAAATTAATAATTCATAAAAATTAAAATTATCTCGCACACATCATCATGATAAAAAATAATTTTCTTCACACACTACAATCTTACATCTCTCGTCGCGTTTGAAACGTATCTAAAACTAAATGATATTCTTATCGATGGTAGCAAATCAGTGGATTAAATTTTGACTCAAGGTGATTAATCGGCTGTGTCAAGCGGCGCCTCGATGAATAAGTCTACTCTCAAAAACTCCCCGCTTCGAAGAGTGCTTTGAAAAGATTAACAAAAATACTTGTTAGAATTCCGTTTCAAACGAAAATTCCAAATCAACCTTTGTATTAAATAAAGAAAAGAGTTATTATTGGTTTTTCATTGTCTATAATGCGCCCTATATCACGTGTAACAATGTGGTAGTCTTTAAGGCCACATATATGGAGACAAAATAAATTATAGGTACAACGAAGCATTTTATACCACAATTCCTAAAAAACTTCGATTCTGATGTAAATGAACGTTATATCACAGTCTAAATTGTATCTTCGGGGCATTTTAAAATTATTTTCAAAATGACATCTTCAATATATTGTTATTTTTTATCCGCTTAGGACAAATGTATCTTTTACAAAAATCAAGGTTATGCACAATTGAAACTATTAGAAATTGATAAATTCAAGTTTTCAGGCTCAGGTAAAACATAATTATCTAAACCCAGTCTACAATAAGAAGATTTATTGGCATCTATTTTAAATATAACTTTACTAAAAAGACTGGAAACATTTACACAGAAACAATTTATTACTGTCCATTTTTTAGGTAATTCTGTTCTCTATAAGTCTATCACGTTTCAGATAGTTTTAGAGAACATAATCTCAATTTTTGAAGTGCAAAATATGTCATAAGCAAATAAAATAGTAATTTCAAGACTATTTTACAGATATTAAAGTGAAAATGGTTTTTAAATGTTCAGAAGATACATTTATATCGCGAACGTTTCCATCTACGTCAAAATCATTTTTTAGAAATCTCGGCATAAATGTGTAGTTTTGCTTATGTATGAGTTCACGTACTTACAACCTGTCAGTAACTGACAAGCGTTTAACAAGATAGCCTATTTATCGGCGTGTTAAGGACTCTCAGTAGACATCAGTCAATCAGAATAGTCTACAAAAACTCGCAACCACCTGCACAGAACAACAGCCGATTTACATCGCAACTAACAATACGTTCCAAGATACTCTTCGGCATGACTTGTTTACTTCGAGGTAACGAATAAAAAGAAGTTACATATGTACAAGGGGAAGTGAAGGAGTCTGAAAATTCGCCGACTGTCCGGATGGAGCCGCGACGGTTAAATTGGCGCCCAAACTGTCCTCCACTGGTCGTCGTCACACCAGAGCGGCCGTCGGTGCGCGATCCCCAGAGGCGTCCGTCCCCGCCGCGGCGCCCCACCGCCCGCAGAGGCCGCCTGAACCGCCCGCGCCGGGCGGCGCTCATGCGGGCGTGTCGAGCAGCCCACGCGTCTCCCCCGCGCTGCCGTAGCTGGAGCTGTAGGGCCCCACGAAGACGGCGCCCGAGTCCTTCATGTGCCACGTGCCGTGGCGGTTCTTGTAGCTGTTGCGCGCGATGATTCCTTGCATGCCCGGCGGCCGCTCGATGGGCACGCCGCGCGCCGCGCCGTTCATGTGCGAGTGCGAGCTGTTGTGCGACGCGCTGCTGTCGTGGAAGGACAGCCCCAGGCGCGCCGCCGCCGCCGCCGTCGCCGCCGCCGTGTCCGCCTCCGCCTGCTTGTACTGCGCGCGCTTGCGTCGCGACGCGATGAGGAAGCCCACCACCAGGAGGCCCTGCGCAGCGCACACGCCATTAAAGTCACGGAAACACAACAACAAATACAATTTAAAAAAAGTTTTGTTTGAGGGGAAGGGAAAAGGTTGGAAAGAGATGATATTTGATGGAGTGCGGTGAAAAAAAAATAGGTCTAGATGAGGTAGCGTGACACATTGGCACTAGATGGGGTGGCGTGACACAGTGGCACTAGATGGGGTGGCGTGACACAGTGGTACTAGATGGGGTGGCATGACACAGTGGCACTAGATGGGGGGGGGGGGGGGGCTGGATAGGATAGGCTTGGACGAAACAAAGAAAGAGAAAGGTGATGGAACGCGCTGACAAAAAGCAAAGGAAGGAACAGTTTGTGATTTGCGCAACATGGAACTCCCGTATTTTGTAAAGAATTTCACCGAAGACAGGATAAAAGGGTATTATCCTCGTAACGTTTGTTGACCACTGACTTGGAGAAGTGAGCATAGAGAGCGCGGGGAGGGGGGAGGGGCCGTTCTAAAAAGGCCGCTAGAGTTCATAGGGGATACAGCAACTTCTGTAAATCAGAGTTAAACTTGCTGCTGGCGCCGCCAGGTCGCTGCTCTGCGTAAACTGCAGGTGAGCTACAAGAAGGACACTACGGTGAATTACAATGAATTTAAGCTGTCAGCATATACATAGCTTTCTACTAATTTCGACAAATATTTGCACTACAGCCGATAAATATTGTCGAAAAGTAACCAGAACACACTTAGATGAAGTATCTACTCTATACAGAGAGATTCCTCGCTTGCCTTCCCAATACCCCAACCTTTTGAGAGCAAAATTTTAATCGGAGAAGTCAATCTCTTAGATAATTATTCGGATTAATTAATCTAGAGTTCCCAAAATAATGTGAAGGTGCTCAACCTGCGCCAGTCATTTCTTTAGATTTTTTAGTAAGACGAGTTTACTTCCCCAGCAGCAAAAAGCTTTCTGTTTTGAGCAATGAACACGTGTGCAATACCGTCATCAGCGCTCGACGCGATCTTTTACAATCACCTGTTTACTGTGCCAGAGAGCGAGAGGGTAGATCATTGGTCAAGAAAAGAAGCGTGGGTAATATGGATATTGACACCCCTTTTGAAGGTTATATTTCTCCACAGAATTGTATCTTTGGAACCTCTTAATCTTTCCCCTTCACTCCTGATTGTTTAAAGTATCAACATTTCGGAATATAAGAAGAATACTTTCCATTTCATTGTATTATAAGTTGCTTGCTTCATTTGTCTAC
This sequence comes from Gryllus longicercus, assembly GCA_038098605.1. Lineage (NCBI taxonomy): Eukaryota > Metazoa > Arthropoda > Insecta > Orthoptera > Gryllidae > Gryllus > Gryllus longicercus. The sequence continues at coordinate 1,535,638 of JAZDUA010000193.1, read as the reverse complement.
ATGGAAGATATTTATTTAGTAAGGAAGAGATAATTCATATTCATATGAATAACAGCTTCAGAGGCTAATAACAACATTCAATAGTAAATGAAACCTCGATGAGACAGTGAAATTACACAATTTATAGAAAACTAAGAGGATAATGAAGATTTACTCACCACGATGTTTAGGCCGACGAATATTAAGGCGCAAGAATATTTTCCTTTTCATTATGACAAATTACACACTCCATTTGTTTTCAGTATTTAAGAGCTAAATAACGTTCATATGAATGTAACCGCAGAGACTATTTCTTAATCTATTCAATTGCGTGGAGGTAGTAGGTTGATCTGAAGCTAACAATAATAATATTCAATAGTACACGGAAGTTTGATGAAGTGCAAGTGCGCGCGTTGCGAGAGTGGCTCACCACGAAGATGAGGCCGACGAACATTAAGGCGCAAGAATATTTTCCTTTTCATTATTGCAAATTACCTACTCCATTTGTTTTGGCGGATTTGTATCAGTATTTAAGAGCTAAATAACGTTCATATGAATGTGACCGCAGAGACTATTTCTTAATCTATTCAATTGCGTGGAGGTAGTAGGTTGATCTGAAGCTAACAATAATAATATTCAATAGTACACGGAAGTTTGATGAAGAGGTGGAAGAGCGCGCGTTGCGAGAGTGGCTCACCACGAAGATGTTGAGGCCGACGACGAACATGGAGGCGTTGCGGAAGCCGAGCGAGTCGTAGAGGAAGCCGGCGACGGAGGGCCCGATGAAGGCGCCCAGCGCGAACGTGGACGTCCACAGCCCCGACACCAGCCCGTACGTCTCCAGGTCGTTGGGGAAGCCGTGCTCCACGCACGTCCGCAGCGCATCCGTGAAGCTCGCCACCAGCTGCGCGGCTATGCCCAGCCCGTGGCACACCAGCCCCAGGATGGTCACCGGCAGCTCCCTGCGCACACCGAAGCATTCGCTCGCTGTTCAGAGATTCCGGGCGCGGCAGCTGCTGCCGACGACATTAGTCTCGTATCGCATTAGTCTCGTCGTGCGTGTTTTATCACTAGAGGAGGCGGTGCTCTGTCCCCTCTGGATGGCGAGATCCGGCGCTAACCAACACGTCGGCTAGGAGTTTTTTTCTCCCTTCCCCCCACCAGCGGGGCACCATCCCAATAGGGGTAAGCTGTAACCTCCCGACAAGAGTGATAGTGTAGTGCCTGTTAGTGTGTGTGTGTAAGGGGAAAGGATATTGCTTCGACATTCGCCTGGTGGTGATCATAGAAACCACAGAAAACTACCAATCAGAGTAGCCGGCGGCATTAAGGAACTTATTGGGAGTTTTAAGCAACTTAATTTCATTTTTCCATTTTTCTCAAAAATTATTTCCTGTAGCACGAATGACTGAACTTTTGCCTGTTAATGACTAAAATGAGGTATATTCCGTTTAAGTATTGAAAAGGTCGCGCGTAAACCATTTTTGAGTTTTATGTACCAATACAATTTGGTATTGGTACAGAAAATGTATACATTATTATACATTACTTATATCACGTATACATTATTATTTATAAATTTGTTACTATTTAATATTTACCTAAAGGCCTTTTTTATTTAAATTGATGATTAGAACACAACATCTCGTTCAAGAAGATTTGTTCATTCATTTCGTACTCCTGGGCTGTCCATTGGTTCAGTAGTCAATTATTTCGCTCTGAAGAATTTAATGAATTGTCCGTAGTTCTGAACGACTACCAAACAAGTCTCAAATGCTTAAAAACCCAGTGGAAAACAACTATTCTGCCATCAACATCGCAAAAGTTGCAATCAACAACACAAAAATTGCCCCTAGAAAATGTCTGGGAATTGTTCTAATTTTATTACAAATCATGCGAATTTTGAATTGTACCTCCAACACAGACATCTGGTTGTTATAATTTAAAAAGTAACAATTATGCATTTAGCTCTTTACACGATTCAATAGCAGTGAGAAACGAGATTGCGTCTATGACCCGTTATCTTCGTTAAATGAGAGACTTGAGGGATCAGAGTTAAAGAAAATCATTATTTGAGAGGGGTGATTCGATAGAGCGTTTCTTGTTAAAAAAATGAATTCCTTTCACCGTATTTTACGATTAAAATTTGTATTAATTCATTGAAAAATCGAAGAAATTCAATAATTACAATATCCAAGGCAGGCTTCTTTTAGAATCGTGTAAATGTTATTTAGGAAAGATTTAGTGTTCAGTAAGAGTAAAAAATAGTCATGAATGGAATTTATGGCCATGTTAAAATACGTTGCGAATTATAAATAGTATAGTACTCGAAATGAAATTATCAAGCAATGAATTATAATGATTAACAGATTGGTTGGTCTGCTGAATAAAAAAATTATATGCATTGTAAATTAATAATAAATTTACAATTTTTTCTTATGTTAAGCTTTAAGTTTTATCTGAATTTTAAAAAGTTCCATGTAATAATTACGTTAATGAAATCTACATTAGGGAACCATCCGCCATCTCCCATCTTGTTTTATTAGAAAGTAGTAAATATTTATTAACATTATTGAGTGAAGAAAGAGCACGTAACTAATTTGGTTGACATCCGATCTCGCCTCGGTTTATACCAAACCCTGTCTGTTATTTGTGCTATCAATCGTGTGTCCTTCACCCATTTTCGTAAATGCATCTTCTTGAAAGAAGAAAACATTTTATCAAGAAATAACATTTCTTGAAATAAGTATACTAATACAGTATCTACAACTCATTCGTCTGTTGTTATTAACGGACGGCGGATTGTTAAATTATCAGATCTCGGTTCAGGGCGGCTTTCGGGTCTTCCGTTTGCGTTAAGTGGGTAAAACAGCATAGTTAAGTGCAAAAGCGAGCGACTGTCTATGGGAGCAAAAGAAGAGCTCACTCACGTGTCCATGGGGAAGAAGGGCGCCGGCCCGACCAGGCTGAAGCCGACGACGATGGCGAGGCAGCCGCACACCGTCACGGCCTTGGGCAGCACGCGCTGGTCGCACAGCCAGCCGAAGCAGGGCGCTGTGAGCGCGTACGTGCCGCCGTTGATGACGAACATGAGGCCCAGGACGACGGGCGACAGGCCGAAGCGCCGCAGGTGCGGCTCGAGCGTCGCCTGCAGGAAGCCGATGCTCATCGACGTCACCACGATGCTGAACGTGGCCAGCAGCACGCCGGGGATGCGCACGATGCGCAGCAGGCCGCCAGCTGAGCAACACCACGCACACCGTTTCAAAAACAGAACCACCATTGTAGTGGATCAACAATCGTCGTTTCGTCGTTGTAATGAACAATTGTAATGCAGCGTTTTTAATGATGAAACAAAGCACCGCCACTTTACAGTAATATTGACTTGAACAGATTTTTAAATAAATTTAAATTTAAATAAACAAAATTATTTAAATTTATTATATATTTAGATTATTTTTTATAAATATAAAAAAATATTATTATATATTTATTATATATGTATAAATCAATTTATATATAATAAATTTAAGTATTTTTATTTATTTAAATTTATTTAAATTAAATTTAGTTATTTATTTATATTTATTTTTTATTTATTTACAAGTTCCAGGAAGATATATTGCATTACAATTATCATACAGTATTGTATCCTGGGCCAAAACAAATTATCCATGCATAAGAACTGCAGTAATGAAGTTCCTTGACAGCAGAAATGAAGATCAGAATTTGCACAATTCGATATGAAAGAAGATATGAAGGTGATATAAAAAAATACAGCAAATTAATCATGTCACGACCCGATGATGTGAACCGTAGAATTCAACAAGGTAAAAAAATGGCGATATTCCTGCCTCGAATCTGCCGAAACAAATGATAAAATACTGAGAAAGAACAGTGAGCAGAACTAGGAAAGGATGATTAAAGTGAATTTAAAATAACGGAGTGCAAGTCTATTTCCCGAAGTGAAGGAAAATATCAGTTGTCTGATTCATTTTCCTGTCAGTCAACATTGGGCTTTTACTTTTTTTTAAAGGACACATGTTACAATGAATTTATGTGAACTCATCCTAGGGAAAATATGGGTCTTAGTGTAATCCCAAACTAGTCTAAGGACTTTTATAATTTCATTTTTTTTCATATATAGTAGAATGTGTGCCTTATAGTTTAAGAGAGAAAGAAGTTGTTTGTGGGAAGAGGAGAACGTGATTTCATATTTTTTTATGTATGGGAGGGGAGTCCTATTTCGCATTTCAACTTTTCTTTCGCAAGTGCGATTAATTGGTATTTACTTCGAGTTTGCACGAAATAAACCTATTAATGAACTCAAATGAAAGGAAAAATTAACAATAGTGGATCCTTTTTTGCAGAAAAATTTAGAATTTGTCTTTTGATGCTTTCAGTTCAAATCAAAATTAAGTTCCATTTCATATCATATAATATTCGACTAATCGTGTACTTCGCGCATAGAAGCCAAAATTACAGTCCTTTCGAATTTCTTATCCCAATTATTGTGAAAGTGAACTACCAAAATGTGCATTAGCGTCACAGTCACTTTCTAATTAAATATACAGGTGCATTAAATATTATAATTGTTTCATCTTCGCCAAATATTTTAGAGTAATAATGCGCTATGCCTCCTTAAAATGGTAACATATAAGAAATAATACGTAATACATTTTGTAAGGTAACATTTGACAGATATAAAATAAATGTATTGCCTATTACAATGTTACTTCCACATATTGTGTATTCATCAGTAGCTGATCTATGTAGTATAGTGATCTACGTGAGTAAAGGTCCACCATTCGACTAAAAGATCGCGGTCACAATATTCGTGGGCTTTTCGCTATAGTATATCCGTAACATAAAAGTAATTCTGTGGAATTCAAGTAAATATCTTTACTCTACTTTAAAATATAAGAGTAATAGAATGAAATAAAATTTTGGTAACTATCATATTGGTTGTTTATAGTTGACGTTATTTGTAAATTATCGAAGGCAGGCATTAAGTGAGAGAGCAGACTTACATTAATGCACTTTTGACATATTGGCGGAGTGTCACCCAATTGTTCGTAGCGGGTAGTCTGGCATTAAACGTATTGTTCGTTACTAATGACATTAGAATTCACTTCTAAAAACTGTGCATTATTTTGCTCACAATTACGCAATCGACGGGTTTTATTCAAATTGTGCAACATGTACTCGACGCTGGAAACCGTGGTGCTTGCAAAACAAATGAGAAAACAGCCGTTTTCCGCGGAGTAATACACTCTGCGTTTTGTTTACCTTTACTCTAAGTGGCTACAGAATCAAGTGCCGACTATGCCAAAAAGTTTCCTGGTGTAAAAGATTCAAAGCAAAACCATGTTGGTATCAGGGATTTTTTCCCCGTTTTGCTGGAGAGTTCAAATCTGGAGGGTGCTACGATAGGAGACTATAGTGTCGTCGGGTGCAGCTGCAGGTTAGGCTCGCCAACTTTCCCCACTTACAAATTAGCTAATTTGTGAGAAATATGAAAAGTGTATTCTAAATGTTTCTAGTTATTTTCCAGCATCAAAATAAAGATTTTTGTCATGATTATTAAAAGTAACTTAAGTCGATTTATCTGGCAAATAGATCATCCAGTTTATACACATAAATATGCAAAATTACCAGAAAATATCTGCATTTCTCACCATTTTGACAACCACATTTTATCTAGTAGTCACCGGTATGCAAATCTATTATTATCATCAAATAAGAAACCTCTGAAGAAAGCTATATTTTGTAACATTATGGGCCTGCTAGCGTCTCGCGAACCTACGCAGCAGCCACGCACGTTTTAAGTATAGTTGGCAGCGGTTCTTATTTAGTTCCTGTAAGAAGGTGCCGCCGGAGAGCGCGCCACTGTAATGGTTTCCACCCCGTTACCTGGGTATTGAAAGTCCCTGATGAGTACTCACAACTGTCTTTGGCTTCCCGGCGGTCGTCCCCGTGGTCCGGTAGCACGTACATGGTGAGAATGGCGGCGAGGAACAGCATGGAGCCCAGCACGGCGAACGGGGTGGTGTAGCCGCCGACCTCGTAGAGGGCGCCGCCGACCGTCGGCCCCACGATCAGCCCCAGGCCGAAGAAGGTCTCGAGCGAGGCGAAGGTGGTGGCGACGTTGTCCGGGAACTCCTTGGCGATGATGGCGAAGGACGCGGTGAGGAACGCCGCGTTGCCCATCGCCTCGATGATCCGGATGATGAAGGACAGCACGATGAACGGGACGTGGCCGTTCACCTTGTCCAGCAGCCTGCGAGAGCACACGTCAGCGTGCAAGGTACAGTTTTATCATCAGACAAATTTTTGTCTTATGTATTTCCCCAGCTAACATCTGCAATCTCCAACTTTTATAACTAGAAGTTTCAGTTGATCCACATCTACATTTAAAACACCCCCATGCAACTCTTAGTGCCATATTTACAACTTACTTTCAATATTAATGGAGTTACATAGGCAATATTCCACACCATTTTAAAAACGCTCATTGTAGTCTCTGTCGAATCTATTTCAGATTAATATCAATACCGAAGATTTAGGCTTCCTGGCGTAAAATTTGTAAAATGATGATTTGAAATGGTAATTCACGTCAGTAGAGAGTCCTAGTGGAGCTAGCATTATTTCATAAATGATAGTCAGAATGATGCCACTTGAATGATGCCACTTGACTTGTTGTTTAATATAAAAGTAAATTAAATATTTACATTAATTTAAAAAAACGTTATAGTAATATAAATTAATAAATGCGAATATTTTACGTAAGTAAACAAGACGTTGGGCATATTTATGTGCTCAAGATTATTTGTAAGAATACATTATATAATGGATCATGATTCGATAGTTAATTTACACAAATCATATTCTGTCGCAATATATGTGTGTTCTGTCCCAAGATATGTGGAGTATTTCAAACCACATCTGAGGAACTAATTTCGAAGAACACGAAAAAAATATTTGTTTAATATAACGAATATTGTTTGCAAAATCTACTAACGTCATAATTCGAAATGAGTTTTTGTTTCTTAACTTTTCAGCTGTCAATGGTGTGAAGTTCATCAAGAAGATTAAGCAATTTTCCGCAGCATGTATTAGAGGTTACTAGGCCGCAACATTGTTAGGGTAGCATTCAGTCAATCGTACTAATTTAATCTCGATACGAACGTGTCATACTTTTACATTTCCGAGACTTTCTGACTTAATTTCATATGTTATTTCCTTCTCAAACAACACTCTTTAAGAAATAGAAAATTCGCTTACCCAAATAGTATGGCGCATGTGCCAACGGTGAACGTTCCCACGTTGAACATAAACTTAGGCCCGATTCGATTTAGCTGCAAAGGGAAGAATAGAAAATGGGTAAAGTTTATACAGTTCTGTGGTTAACGTCTGCAAATTTAAAAAAATATATAGTAAATATAATCATATTGTAAATTAAATCTTGCATCTTCTATGAGAATAGAGTACTAACATTCCTGTTACGATTGCTCTAGCTTCATTAGTTGGTGTTCTTTATTTTATCTTAATTATACTCCTAATATTTTATTATTTTTGAACGATTGAAATTAGTGTTCTAAAAAAATTAAAAGAACCACTCCTACTGAAAGCATTTGAGGAAAATTTCAATGCATTGAATTTATCGATTTTTGAATTGCTTACGTTAGTGAAAAATATAAATTTAGTAGTGAAATATAGAATTACTATTACAAATGAAGGTTAGCCGTCTTCAATGTAATGTTTACTTACGTGCTGTCCGTAGAGGGGCGATATGATGAACACGACCAGCTCGAAGATACCAAACACCAAGCCATATTCTGACGCAGAGGCGCCCTTTGCCTCGGCCTGAAACAGAAGAGATTTCTCAGCATAACTGGCCTCTCACTTTTCTTCCGGATTTCCAACCTCTTCCTCCCAGATCCTATCACAATCTATACACGATGTGACACACTCGACAAGTAGCATTGCGAGAAGAACGGCACGACAGGTACTCGGAATACGCACAAATTCTTATCAAAAACCTGAGCTATATTCAGAAAGACAACCGAACCAGGTAAACTCTCCAGAAGAACAAACTATATCGCTTAAGAAAGTAGTATATGTTTTTGGATCATTACATATTACAGTGAGTGATTTCAAGACAAGTCTGCTAGAGAAACTCAGAAATAGCTCAGAAATCTAAGAAGAAATGGAAAAAGATTTTGTGAAACAGATGTAAACAATTTGAAATGTTTTAATCGTTTTCATCAACGAATGTCAGGCCGCAACCAAAACATGACATTGACGTCATGTGACGTGACATTGGCGCCCTAGAACGTACGTGAGTGGCTACACGCTTTGAAATTGTGTAATAGGGCTGAGACAAAGTTGACTCTCATATCGGATTCTCGAAGCAGTAAATTAGAGTATTAAAACGCTTATTTTGAGACCTATCTCTGAGGATATTAATTATGGCAGACGAATGATGTAAGAAAAAAAATTCAACGTATTTGTGTAACATGCCTCAGATTTGTCAGCAGCCATTTTAAATCATTCATAAATTGTCTTTCAAGACAAAATATGAAATGGTCCATTATGCACTGGTGAACGGATAGTTTGTAAGTGTTTTAGAAGCAAGGAAAACCTTAATATACCCAGAATTACAAACTAGTAGGGGGTTTGAGCTAAGTTTCATAGTCGCGGTAACAAGATTAATTTAATGAAGATTATTTCAGGTTCCAGTGCGCGGTTTTGACCCCGTCCGAGGTGTGAGGATTTTCGAAGGGCGGAGAATCCACAACAGCCATGCCACTCTTGTGGCAAGTAAAAGAACCCTGGCAGAGGCCCGGCAAAATTAAACCCTCTGACAATATCCCGCCTTAACGAGATCTCACTTTCTCCGAAACAGATAGCTCCGATATAGTTGAGACGAACATCTGCGTAAAAAGTGAGTCACACCCCAGGCGTATCAGGGGACCGCCCGCGAGTGAATTATAACCGGCAACTCCTATAGAGGCTGGGCTACAAATGTGTCCTCACTCACATGTATTTCATTATTTTCTTTACCTACAATTTGTAAAAATACAGAATTAATGTTCTCAAGTAAATAATAAATAATGTATTAAGCATTTCCTCTTCGGTAACTTTCATAGTATTTGTAATATTACAAATGCTAACTTACTAAATATAAAGAAATGAATAATTCTGTATCTTATTAGACTTGGTGAAACAGTGTGTTAAACTGTTCTGTACTGGATGATACACCATAGTATGTATAGAGGGGCGGGTGCCGTCAGTCCTTCCACGTAAGGATTCCGGCTCAGCTGTTGCTACCGAGGCGCGACATGTACCCCTGCTTGTATCGAACTAAACCGATAGGGGACTGAAGGCTACACGTTGTAAGGTATAACAAATGCATTCTGAGTGTAAAGGCCACTGGTCCACATCAGGTAATGGAAAGTAAAACCTGTTAGGTACCACGGTGACAGCAACTGGAAAACGCGCCAACCCCAAGCACGCATAGTTAACCACCACCCAAACAGTGAATCTCGCTAGAATCCTGGAGGTAAACGGAACGAACACCATACCAAACATTCAGTGCATTTAGAGTTTGATTGGATAAAACCTCTAATATTTAAATTTTGAGTATTATTTTTCCTTGTGATATTACGTAATGGGTGGGTAAGTATAGAAAAACTTATGAAGATATTTGTGACTCCTGGTTACAATATTGCATATTACGTCTCAAACATTGTATGTAAACAGCCATTTTCCAGATAAATTACTCAGTCAATCTCAGAAAATAAAGTGTTTGAAAGCTGAAAGTCGGCGATGACTGCACTTTTAACTAAGATTTTTGTATATGGAAGATAAACATTAATAATTTTTTAAACAAATTTGAAATGTCGGCAATGAGCACACGCAGGCAGCGGCATTAGTAACAAATTCTGGAAGTAACATGGAACTAGTTGCAGCGTATTTTCAGCACGCAGCTTATGCGGTGTTACATTGCGTATTCAAATCGTATTCGCGATTTGCGTTTGCACTACGCTTCTGAATTGGTACGTAATTTTCATGGTGATCGCGACTGTGATTGTAGCGTACAGGACTTAATAAGTCTGGTAGGGGCGGGATCAGGCGGGTTAGCTAAGGTCGAGGACAGTGGAAAAGAGGTATGGCGGGTTTGGGCAGTTCTGTGTGAGGCAGGGCAAGGCAACACTATAAATAGAATTTATTCCTTTTCCTGTAAATGAATATGGTAAATAAATATCCTGGCAAGTAAATCTTTATTCGGCTTTAAACTATCCGTACGGTTTTTTGCGAGTTTTTTATAGTGGATTCTACGAGAGTGGAATTCCACTAAGCAGTTTTTCAATATGGGGTGGGGGAATTAGTGAAGAAAGGGAAGATGCCTCTACTCGCAGGAATGTCTTGCTGTGCAAATTGCTCGCGTGAGCGCGTTTTGACACGTCTGCTATTGTTCAGAGGGATAATAATGACTTTTGAAACATTACTTCAAATTAGCGCGCTAGAAAAGTCTCTTCGCACTGGCACCTTGGTGGGTTGAGTGTTGAAGAGAAATTATGTTGGTACCACGAGCTGAGGTTTGTTACGTAAATTGGGTACTCGCCATAATCATAATAGATGCTAGAAGTGTTGTCCCCTTCACTTGTTTTCCATTGATCTGGTTGCTATCAACAAAAATCAATTTTTAATAGGAGAGTCTTTCCTGGCGCCATGTACTTTATTATTAGTTTTGTTTAGTAATTCTAAAATAGTAATGAAAATTTTTTCTAATTATTATTCCGTACATGAACACTAACACACTAATCAACACATGATACAACTGAAATGGATTGTTAACAGTAATTTTGCAACCTACAAAATATAAAATATTGGTTACATTATTACGTAAACTAGATTCTGAACATGGCTATTTTCACTTTAAGTAGAACTTATCTCACTACACCCAAAATATTTGTTTTCTCTCACTCTTAATGATCCAAGACTAGCACAATCATTAATACTACAATTAGTTTTAAGAATTTAATACTCCAGTTTAAAAGTATGCACTCTGGGAAGTTAATTTGTGTAAGAAAGTAAAATTTTGTTAACGTCTCTTAGCTATTAGAGTATTTAGTTTCCCTCTTCTTTTAGTGCAACTGTCCAAGAACTACCTTTCATTTATGAAGTAGTTGTCTGCAAGAGATATTAGTTCCCCTTCAGTCCAAACTAGATTGAAAATTTCATTAATCTTTTGGAGAAACCATTACGGTTCCATATATAACTATTTACATCTGAAACATTTACATCTATTTTGTCCCAAAAGTAGCCCAGGCCGCTCACTTCCGAATGTACACCGAAACAATTTTTACAAAGTGCAGTACGCCTTATCGATTATTATCGAGGCCTGCGCAAAAATGTCTGCATTTCCAGATTGATCCAGTGAAGTTCGGTAATGGTCTAAGATATCCAAGAATGCGGATAATGATGTTGCCCTCAGTCTTATGAAAGATGTATAATCAAACTTTTCTATTTATAATTCTATTTGTTATCGAATGCTTCTATTACAAGTCTGCAACGTGCCCCCCAAGATAATCACGGGACAGGCTAGAAATCTATACGTTTACAGTCTGAACATACAGTTCGGGAGAGAATAAGATATATAACAATTAGGATAATGATCTACACTTCAGATCCATGAAGTACTTACGTTCAAAAGTGTCATTTTTTTCCTCAGAGAGACATTGCCTCGTGCTCAGACCAAAGTCTGCACCACGACGGGCAACAAAAAAAACCAACACGTTCCAGTCGATAATAGTGAGAGTATCAACAGCAGCGATTCCTACAGTACATTGGTTCCTCCAAACAAACCTATCAAATACATGGAATTAAAGTTCGGCACCAAACTAAACTGGAAGCAGCACATAGAGGCTAAGGTAATACAAGCTAAAATAACATAACTACAGTTAAAACTTATTAATTTCCAGAAAAGGCCCATTTCCATAACTCCGCAATCTGGATAAACGCCACAAAAACGTGTCTAAATAAAATACAAATCATTCAGAACCAGTTCCTCGGAACAATATTCAATACCCAATATTTGTCACCAATCAACAACTTTCAAGAGAATTCAATCTAGATCCCATCGAACACATCTAGCCACAAACTTTGTTTTTGTTTTTTCAATTTATCACAAATCCCCTATCTTGCAACATTCAGACTCGCCAAAAACCGAAAGCAGCGCCGACAGCGCCATAGTAAAAAAATAAATCCCCTTGCAACATATTCCTTCAAAAATTCCGAAACCCAACATAACCAGAGGACCCTGTAGCACATTCTCAACCATGAAAAAGATTTAAGCTTTGGATATAAACGAGCAAGCAAGTTTTCAAAACGTATGTAAAATTAGCCAAAAACTGAACTCTGTACAACCAACAAAAAACCCAGATTAAAATAAAAATTTCGTGACGGCAGCGGGCGACCTCTCGCAGCGAGCCCCCGCGGCCCTGACCATAGATAGGGCGCCCGCCGTTGCGACCCGGCCGGGCATGTCGAGCGCGGCGTCGCGTTGCCATGGAGATGCCAGCCGCGGCCGGCTATGCCCTCGCGCTCAGCCTGGCGATCGCCGCGCTCGACGGAGCGGCAGCAGAAGCGAGAAGAGAATTGACGTTAGCTTCCCACTGGAGCTTGTCTCGTGATGCTGTAGGTGATCGCTAGGAACTGGGTTTCTTTAAAAATGCATATTTTTTGTCGTATAATCAGAAAGTATGCTCACTTTGTATGAGGATTATACACCCCATTTATAGTTATTTAAACATTATTTTATGCTGTATGCAGTATAGCTCTGAAGAAGGCCACGGAAAGATGGCCGAAACGTCAGTACAATTGCCTGAGACGCGGCTCATCCTGAATAGTCAAGAATGCATTATTTTATGCTACATATTTAGCATATTTTGCTTATTTTCGTCATATGATTCATGTTTTTCCAAAGTAATAATTATTGTTCATTTTTAGGTTGACAACTTTTATCATTACTGTCATTTGTTTACGATATTTATTTTCATAAATTTAATTTTAATTTTGTAATATGTTACGTTAATAACACGTGGTTCATTGTAGCTAATATCAATTTCATATTAACAAAATATTTTCTGCCGGTCCGGATGGCCGAGATCGTTGAGGCAGTGGTGCCGTAGTGATCTCTGGTCGAAGAATCGGGTTCGAGTCCCGCCTCTGGCATGGTTATATTTGTGTTTGTCATTTTCCGCCTATCATCACATATCATGTCAACTTCAATGTTACCATACAATTAAATGCAATAGTGGTCGATAATGACCTAGATGTTATTACGACCTTAAATAACAAAAACAATTATTTACATATAAAACAGGAAACACGCGATGACTTAAGTATTAAGTGTCGTCTAGTTCATGATAAAAATCGGTAATTCTAAAGAACTAACACGCGTGACTGCGGCGTCACCAGCGCGCCGAGACCACTGTACTCGTATGTCTGAGAAAGCTAGTTCCGGCACTGCAACCTTCGAGAACGAACGATGCACTTGGCGATAGGCCCTCCTGACGCATAACAATAGACAACGATGAATTTTCATTGCTGGTGGCGTCACCGGGTCTCTCGTCGTTTACCGCTCAAGCGTTTCGTCTAAACATCATAAATGCATTATTTATTTACTTTCAATGGAGGGCGTTTCTGAACAATGTGTAAAAACTGGTATGGCATGCTCTACGAAAATTGAATTAAAAATCGATCGCTCAAGCATGTTGCATAACTTTGCATAGTGGTGCAATGTAGCGGGGTTGCTAGCACTGCCGTAATTTTTTTTAAATTGTGATTGAACTAAAAAAGTTATATTTTTTTCAAATTCAGACAGAGTGCGAATCATTGAATATTTCAAATATTTTTTGAACAAGTATTACTAGCAAATGTTTTCTTTTTGTTTCACTTTTGATTTTTTATAAGTTACATTTTTGCTACAGTACATACAAAAATTTTCGATGTATCTAAAAACTCTGACGCTGTATTCTCGCTTTTTTACCTTGTCCCTTTTCTCAACACTGAGTATCTACATTTTTTAGTATTTTATTTAGTGTGTGTTTTATTGGTCAACGTTTTGTTTGAAATATTCTCATTTTTGTTTATTCCTTTCATTCTACGAAATCTCTTTTGAATTTTTTAACTGAATAAGAATGAAACCTAAGGATAAAGAATCAAAATGTTAGTATGAGATGGTATCAAAATACTTCTTATGGGTGGCGAAACGTAATCATTAACACAGATATTTAAAATCTGTGTCGTGTCAATCATTCTTCGAGTAAACTTAGAATTTTCTATTCTAAAATTAAAGGTATTGAATGAAAGCAACTTCAGCGTTTATTAAAAAGAGGTCCAAATTGCGCTCTGGTTGTGGGCATTTGACCTTCCTCTCTGCGTACTATATCTCGTAGAAGTACTCTTGTAGTGCTGACACCTTGACTGAGAATGTTGCATAACCAGTGTCAACGAGGAAAGTACTAATAATAAAATCTTTAACAAACTTTGATAATATCAATACATTTGTGAAACAGTTTTTTTAATTGCAGATTTGTAATCTATAAATAATACTACATATATAATACTATAACTATTAATAATACTAATATACACTATAATAGACCACGACTCTTCATCATTTCACTTGAGGAAACCACTTATTTCGTACTCGCGTCAGTGCAATTATGCAGTTTATTTCATTGTCAAATTTAAATTCTTTTTTGCATAGTTTACGTAAATTTAAGACCATTTAATGTTGGTGATTTTTCTTCTTTAAGCTAAGAAAACTAGAAATTAACTTTTGAGTCAGCAAATCATTAGTAGGTTGGTGGACGTGCAAAGAGGTCATCGACATGCGAGTGTATAGAGCTCTTGTTTGTCACATAGGGTCAGGATACGATTAGTCTATCTGCTTTGCCACGAATGGGTTTTTGTTATTCTTTATGCTCCACTAGACATTTACGCTTCAATATTAAAGGCAATTTATTGCATATATGGACGATTCAGAATGTTGATAAATTTATGATATTCTACTAACAAATCTCTTGACACAATTTCATATAATTGTGGTTTAAAACATTTCTATTACCATTTAAATATACAATTGTTTTGATTCTAGGAATAGTGATTGATGTTTCATTGTTGAACACATTTTCACGAATTTTTTCTCTAGTAAAACAGATGAAAATTCGTTACTTTGTTTGATAAACATATACAAGTCCTTTCCTTACAAGAGAAATTGAAGTAAATATTTAATAGGCCGTCATAATGTTCATATATATTTATCATTTTCTTTTTCATACCCAAATCCATTTTTATCATATCTGAAAAACGTCCAAAAATATATTTTTAGGTTTTGAATGTACTTCTAAAACAGTTCATTGATTTACTAATTTATCCTTTTGGTTCATAAGAATTAACACGAGTAAATTAGTCATTCATGAATTTAGTGATACAGACCGTGTGCAGTTTAACCGTGACCATTACTGAATGATTCACTTATCCAAAATCTTATCTAGTCTCGCGCACGTAAACACATTACCAAAGAAGAATTCCTCTGGATTGCGAACTTTGGCAGATCTACCCACATGACCTTTTGTTGTCTCATGCAATGTCTGATCAAGATTGCTTTATTGTGCTACAAGGGTACTATAATATTTGACTATAGATTTAAACAAATCACATTACAGAATGTTTGAATTAGTTTCCCAAATTACGCATTTGAATAGATAACCTAATGGCTCACAATTTTATGTTTAATTTTCATGTTATTTACCTTTTATCAAGCCAACGGAAGATATTCATGGAATATTCTTACATCACATACAAGTGCATTTCCTGTTTTTTGTTCATATTTCAATTTTTGAAGTATGGATATAAGTATACTTTACAAATAATTTAAAGTGACCTTATCAATGCTATGTGCCGATTAATTGAGTTGGTAATGTTAATGTAATTATCGAAAGAAATATGATTTTTTGTTAAATAAATTTCTGGATTACTAACTTCTTGTTTGTTTCGCTAACTTGGCATGTGTGGCAGGTATCTCAAACCCCGAGGATGAACATTTCTTTCCTTTGTTTGTCTGATGTACCATGGGTTTAACATACAATAATGTCTGGGAAAATTGTGGGGGGACACCCCTGAAGGCTGTGTTGTGTTTTTGAGAAGTTTTGATGATAATTATGTTCAAAATAATTAAATTAACTAATAATTATGCTTAACTACTTTTTGTATTTATATGTCAAGTGTATATGACAGACTTGGAGAACGGGTGTTTTACGAGCTTTTTTAAAGAGTGATATTAGTTTATATATTGCTCTGAAGAAAATACAAAACAGGACCGAAACGTTAGAGGGTTCAAAATGACAAAGAACATTGAATGACTTCTAGGCTGTCCGGGTGACGCCATTTCGTTGGCAGAGAGGCCGACGTTTCCCCTGTCATATCGCAGGCTTCTTCAGGGTAATCACTACCCTGAACTACCCTCACTACGACGCGACGTCACCCGGACAGCCTAGAAGTCATGAACTCGAGCCGCGGAAGCCTACGTGTACAAAGAACATTCAATATTATTTAAACTATACGTTCAAGAATTGTATTACTTTTCTTTAAAAAAAAAACAACTTTCTAAATCGTGTTTATGGCAGTGATCATCACAAAAGGAAACTAACTTCGATAATTTTCATTACGATCTCGTTCCCCTCAACGGCATTCATGTATTCTTGGCGCAGCGAACGTACACGCGAGTGAGTGTGTAATAATTAACTTTCCGAACTGAGCGTCGTCCGGCGGCGGCCGTCGGGAGTCGCGGGGTCGCCCCCCCCCCCCCTGGCGACAGGGCATTGCCGCGCGGACGCTGGCTCGCCGCCCAGAGGGGAAGGCGGGGCAGCCGAAGCGGGCGTTCTTAGCGTCTTCCCCATGCGGTTCCCGGCGCGCGCTTATCTGCACACCCGCTGCCTTCTCCCTCTTGCAATTCTCGCGGAATATCTCCAGCCACGTGACCAACTCCGCCGAGCGGACGCACGCTCGAGGGGACGGAGGAGGAGGAGAGAAATGGAACCGGGGCAGGCAGCGGATCACCGCCACCAGGGGACGGTTCGTTTGCGCTCAATTCGCCTCCCCGCCCGCTGCGGGGGCGGCGGCGGTGGAAGTGGATGCGGCGGAGGCGGCGGCGGCGGCGGCGGCGGCGGTGGAGGTGGCGGAGGAGGCGGAGGCGGTGGAGGAGGAGGCGGTGGGGGCGAGGGGGAGGTGGGGGTGGCGGTGTGGGCGAGGGGAAGGCGGGGGTGGCGGTGTGGGCGAGGGGAAGGCGGGGGTGGCGGTGTGGGCGAGGGGAAGGCGGGGGTGGCGGTGTGGGCGAGGGGAAGGCGGGGGTGGCGGTGTGGGCGAGGGGAAGGCGGGGGTGGCGGTGGGTGCGAAGGGGCGGCGTGGGTGGCGGCGGCGGGTGCGAAGGGGCGGCGTGGGTGGCGGCGGCGGGTGCGAAGGGGCGGCGTGAGTGGCGTGGGTGGCGGTGACGGCGGCGGGGGCGAAGGGGCGGCGTGAGCGGCGGTGGAGGCGGGGGTGGCGGCGGCGGGGTCGAAGGGGCGGCGTGGGTGGCGGCGGCGGGGGCTGGTGCGCACACGGAAGACTCCTTGCCTTCGCCCAAAAAACACTCGTTCCACCCTCCCTGTGCTGACGGTCCTTCGGTGCGAGTTTTCCAGGGATGTGAATATTGTAACACTGCCGTTTGGTGAGGCACCACCTCACCTCCTCGGTGAACCATGCCCGCAAGGTTTCTCCAAGTTTCATTTTTTTAGTTTTATAAAATTGATTTCTTCTCAGTCGACCTGAGGTCTTTTAAGGTGAAGTGAATTACTCAAAATCTTGAAAGACTTTACAAGCCGAACAGTGATCAATATTTTTTTTAAATTCTGTTCATAAAACTGTCACTTGAATCCTCCGAGCATACTCTCACCGCTATTTTTTTTAAAATTTTGTATATCTACACATTTTGAACAGAAGTTTCTTCAACATTTTAGCCACAAAGATTAATTATTGCCAAATATATATATTTCTTCTTTTTTTATTTCCGTTTTACATGCTGTCGTTTTTCGGATTTGGGCTCTCCTTGACAAATTGAGGTTGTACAATATTACTCTGGCTCATGTAATGAATTAGTTTTGTTTTACATGCTATTGAATTTTAATTCTTTCAAATTGTTAATTTTCAAAATGAAAGCTCATTTCGACGTTCTGAGTTTTCTTAAATCTATATTACTAGAAGAGAATTCAAAGTCAAGTATCCGACATCGATACAACATAAAGTAGGTTATGAATAGGTACGATTTTTTGTTTTCTTCTCCACAATTGTCGCAGTGTCCTGGCGAAGTCTGGTAATAATTAATACAACACAAATGCGGAAAATAAATCATTTAAATAATATGTTGGTAGATGCACCCCTAATATTTTACTCCCACCGCTAAGAGCAGATTGGTCTTTGAAATTAATTGGATGTGTATTTTCGCGGGAAATTAAAATTGCACTGAAATACCTGAGAGCGGTCAAATACCCGGGCTTTAAAAGAGTCACACAAATGAACCGACCTTGGCTCTTGTGAAAGAGCTCTGACGTGCACGAGGTTCTGCTCAGCACTCGCTGCGTTCGTCACGGATGGTTGAGAAAAAGAGAGAGAGAGATAAATGGGGAATGTGGTAAAAATAGAGAGCTTTGCAAATGAACCGTGTTATCGCGTCAACACATCAACTATTAAGAAAATGTAAATGCTGTCTGCTTAATCAGCTGGATGTTATTTACAAGAAAGTTTCCAATAGCACAAAGTGTTCAAGAAAAATTGCTTTTAACCTTAAATCTGAAGTAATTGGTAAGAAAATTAAGCATATTGTGGTGGAATTGTTTTTTGCTGAAAATGGGTAAATAAAAAAATAAGCCTACTACAAAGAAAGAGGCTTTTCACTTCCAGGAAAAACTGTACAATGGGTTATAGATTTATACTTGCGAAGCCGTTAATACTTTTGCAGATAATGCACAAAAATGGCGACTCAAATCTTCGTAAACGATACGCACGGTTTCCAAGTTATTGCATACAGATAGAAGGTCCTAGTGGGTGGAGTGGTTGGAAAGAGGGGGAGGGTACAATAATAGAGTTTAGAGGGCCAAGGTCTCGGCCCAGATCGTCCGCCGCAGCGGCGGCCCCCGATAGCCAGTGCCACGGGTCGAATCCCACCACGCTCAAATGCACTGCGCACTCCACCACTGCCTCTGACGTCCCTCCCTCGCCCTTATCCCCTCCCCTCCCTTCCCCTCTCCCTATCACAATCCCGCTCTTTTTCATTGAGCGCATACTTCTGCTACACGCGCGTGGAAGGCTCGCAAACAGCCAATATCACTACTCCTATCTCCGACTGGGGATTCGGCAAAGACGTTGCTCAACCACAGGAGGACACACTCGTGCTCCTCGTACGATTCTGACTTTGCGATGTCTTAAAAAGTTATTTAGTCCTAAAGATTGCTAAGAGGAAAAATATCACTGATATTTTGACTTTGTAAAGGAATTACTAGATCTTGCACGTTTATACTAGTTTACACTTCGTCTCTTTAGATGAAGCTTTGTTAAGCATCATTTATTACAGCCATTGCACAACTTTAGACCTATTTCTATTTCGTAAACATTAGATTCAAATCAAATTTATATGCAATTCATTAGTTTATAAAGTACACAGTGTTTAATAATTACACAATCGAATAGATCATATTTGGACACTGACCTAGCTCAATTCAGTGTACTTTTACCGATACAAAAATTATCACGTTATAGACCAAAAACGAGAATTAAATATTAGTAATACCGTATGAAATTTGAGTCTAATTAATCCCAAAAATCGTGTATTCTTTCGCAATAGATGCACATTAAATATTTTTCCCATCTCCAATTGCACTCCTTTTTCTTTTGTGATATTTTGAATTATTTTTTTATTTATACTATATTAAATTTGGTAAACTATAAATTGATTATGTAATTATCATACTTTTTTACTTTTTCTGAAAAAATATCCGTCTGTTTTACTCATTATTCCTCAATTAGAATATGGTCAACACGTATTTCAGCTGTGCAATTTAAGTGGAGTATGACTATCTTGAGCTTCAAAGTAATACTACTAACCGCAATTCATTAAAAAACATACATAAAATATAATTTACGACATTATTTGATTGCATAAATAAATTTGTTTAATTTTTAGCAATCTACTAACATTTTATCATTTATTTCTACTTTTAAATGCGTTTGAAGAGTCTATCTGATTCAGCTGTTGGATGAAGTTCAGTGAAAGACACCCAATTAGCATCCTTTAGATTACAGTTTATGTCAATGAACTTTTATTCTTAAGCAGACTGTTCGGCGCAATGAGAACTCTGTACCAATGAACTTTCATCACAGACATTTTACATTTCCAATGCAGGAATCAAGTTCGAAACCAATACGAGTAGCAATACTGAATTGCTGAACATCCCATAAGTAAAATTTATTATACTTGATTTTATAATATTAACTAATTTAACTTAACAGTCGTAATACTTTATACATTTATTCGTTCTTGCTATTTATTTTGGGAGCATACCTAGGATACGACCGATGTTGGAAGAAATTACATTTGTAACGTGAGGAATGACAGGAAACAGTCTTGTCTCTCATCGCCTCGCATCCACGCTGTCGAAATTTAACTTATTTATGCTGCCCTAAGAAAGATCGTGTCTTCGGCAATTAAGTCGTTCATTATTTCGAACGTGACACCATTTCAACGAAATTATTAAACATACGAGCTTTTGATAACTTCTTCACACTTCAAGTTTATGGGATTATCTTTATCAGAACACTTCTTTATAGGTTTTTTTAGGTTTCTTGCATTACTGATGCTATTTCTAATCATATGACCACATTTGGCGGATGAGCCATGATTTATACCGTATGTACTATCTGTGTGTTAAATTTCGGTCAAAATAAGACTTGAGAGAAAGAAATATTATATTTCTACTCTCCAGGGTTTCTAAGTTGTTAAGATAATTGTACAACACATTTTATGTATTAAAATGATCCTAATGTTGAAGGGCGTTATTCTAGTAATTCTGCGATGTTTTTCTTTCACTAATCCTGTGGTCGTAAGGTAAAATATCTAATTATTCAAGACCTAATTAGTTAATAACGTTTGCCCCGCGACAACAATTTTATTTTCGTTATTTGTAACCTGGGGAGGTCTGATGTCTTCGCTTCCACTAGCTGACTTCTTCAGAACTTTTAATTTAACAAAATCTATCTGACAGTAGTCTCTTAATTCTTGTTTGTTTACGCTGCGAGTATGTGTAAATGTAAACATCAGATGTTATTGATTGGTTTTGTTCCACGAGTCTCGTAGACAACCTGAGAATCCAACATAACACAAAAACTACCGGGATGGAGCAACTTCCTTTGATTACTGAAGCGCAGGAGAAAGAACGAATGCGAGCAATAGTATACTGTGGTGCTACGTAATCTAATACTTTCACCGAGAATCAAGTAACGTACGCGCCCCCGACCGTCAACACGCCCCCCGACCGTCAACGCGGCCCCCGACCGTCAACGCGGCCCCCGACCGTCAACGCGGCCCCCGACCGTCAACGCGGCCCCCGACCGTCAACGCGGCCCCCGACCGTCAACGCGCCCCCGACTGTCAACGCGCCCCCGACTGTCAACGCACGTTCTTCAAATTCGTAGTTTCGAAGCGAATTTTGTATCAATAAATTTAACTTTCTTATTGGAAAGCGAAATGCGATTTTGGATTCGAGGCGGGGCGGGAGGCGGCTGGGCACGGAGCATGGAGCGTCACTATATAAATTTCGACCTTCCTTGTGGCAAATATTAAATTGTTGGGAATAAATAATAATTATAATTATTGTGGGATTCAATCATAATTGCGTCAACGCACGTTCTTCAAATTCGTAGTTTCGAAGCGACTTTTGTATCAATAAATTTAACTTTCTTGTTGGAAAGCGAAATGCGATTTTGGATTCGAGGCGGGGCGGGAGGCGCCTGGACACGGAGCGTGGAGCGTGGAGCGTGGACGCGAGCCCGGCGGCGGGGGCGCGACAGCCGGGAGCAGTGACACGTCGCCGTGGACTTCGAGCGGAGATAACGGGCGCCACCGCGCGGAGGGGCCGGCGGCGGAGAGCTCGCTGTCGGGGCCTGCCGACTCGCCATTGGAGCTACGGGAGGAAATATACATACATACATTGCTGAACTCGAAATCGAGTATATAAAAACACATTTTTTGGATTGCATATATAAAATGAAATGTCTAAAAAGTTTAAAAAGTTTAAGAAGAATAACCTTCACTTCCGTTTAAAAATTAAGAACTACACTCATGTAGACAATAAAAAATAAATAAAAAAAAAGCTGTCCATGGCTATGAAGTTTGATGCGTCTTACGGTGACTGAAAAGACCGATCCGCGAGAAGATCACCCGACCGCACTCCGGACACTCGGACACTTCACTGGGCACATTTCTTCTTCTTCTTCTGTTTTGGTGTACTTCAACACTAAAGTTTTTACACACTCGTCTCCATTCCAGTCTGTCCAATGCTAACGTCTCCCAAGAATCTTGCACTTGCGCTTGCTTCAGCGTGCCGTGGAGAACATCTTTATATCTTTTGATTTGTCCTCCTTGTTTCCTTTGGCCGTTCACAAGTTCACCATAAAGAACACATTTCGGTAGTCGATTCTCTTCCATGCGATACACATGACCAATCCATCTGAGTCGTGCCTGTGACATCAGCATCTCAATATCCCTGCATTTGGCTCTTTCGAGAACGATCTTATTTGGGACTTTGTGGAACCATTTTATTCTCATGATTTGCCGTAGATGTCTCTGCTGTAGCGAGCTGAGAGATTTTATGTGTCTTCTATACGGTGTCCAAGTTTCGCACCCATAGAGCATTGTTGGAATAACCACTGCTCGATATACAGCTGCTTTAGTTTGGACAGATAGATCGTGATTGCCAAACACTCGTTCACGTAGTCTCCAAAAGGTCTTGGATGCAGCATTTATCCTGTATTGTACCTCATCATCAATATTCGCAGTTCTGTTAACTACACTGCCTAAATAGTTGAAACAATCAACATATTCTACCTTTCTGTCCTTTATCATGATATTCGTTTGCGTTGCACTAGGAGGGCAGGACATGACTTTCGTTTTATCGATGTTAATATTTAGACCAAGTGCCTGATATGCCCAAGAATATGTTTTAAGGATTTCTTGTAGATTTTCCGCTGAGTCGGATATCAGACCACAGTCATCAGCATATTGAAGGTCCGTGATAAATTTCGTTCTAGTTTTAGCTCGTAGTCTCCCCAGATTAAAGAGCCCACCATCAAATCTATGTCTTATTTCTAGGTCTCTTGTACACAGCCTGGTATCGACTACTACAGATAATGCTGTAACAAATACAGTGAAAAGTAGGGGTGCTAAGACACAGCCCTGGCGGACGCCCGTCATTGTTTGGAAAACTTCGGTTGGTATTCCATTGTGCACTACATTAGCACGATTGTTCTGATGTAAGCTCCTGCAAATCTGCAGAAATTTTTTAGGTACTCCAAATGATTCCATGATCATCCATAGGGCTTCTCTGTTTAGAGAGTCAAACGCTTTCGCGAGATCAATAAAAGCTATATACATTTGTGTTTGTTGTTCGTTGACTTTCTCTTGAAGCTGCCTTAGTGTAAAAATAAGATCTATGGTTCCTCTCTGTGGTCTAAATCCGCATTGGGATTCAGGGATAAGGCGGTCCATGTGCTTGAGAAGTCTAGATGCCATCACTCTCGCCAAAATCTTGCCACCGGTTGATAAGAGAGAAATGCCTCTATAGTTATCGCAATCTGAGGTACTACCTTTCTTCTTAAAGATATTTATGATCTGCGCATCCCTGAAGTCCTGTGGGACAGTCCCAGTAGTCCAAATTAAATTAAATACTGACCTCAGATGCTCCAGAGTTGTATCCCCCAGAACTTTATAAACTTCTGCTGGAATATTGTCCTTCCCTGGGGCTTTATGATTTTTAAGAGCCCCGATGGCGCATTTTATTTCCTCCTCGGATATTTCAAGATCAAGAGATTGATCGGGTTCGTACTTAGGAATACGGTTAATGACCTCTTTGTCTATATTTGTCTTCAGATTTAGGATAGAGGAGTAGTGTTCCTTCCACCTTTCTCTGATTTCTTCTTCCGCTGTTAAAAGATTTCCATTTTTGTCCTTTATAGGGCAGATTTTTCTGTAGGAGACACCATATATTTGTTTTACTGCATTGTAAAAGCTTCGTTGGTCATGTTGATCAGCAAACCCTTGGATTTCCTCTGCTTTAGTACGCCACCACGCATTCTTTATGGCTCGCACTTGGGTTTGGACCTGTTGTTTAAGTTTCTTATATTGACTTTGAGCGTGGAGATCATTTGCTTTATTTTGTAGAGATTGGAAGGCTTTATGTTTGGCATCTAATAGATCTTTAATTTGTTCTTGATTTTCACTGTACCAGTCAGGATTTTTACGCGTTCTTGTGGTCCCCAACGTTGTTTCACTTATCTTGTATAATACATCACGTAATTCCATCCAGCATATTTCCGGTTCACTATTTATCACTAGCGACGTTACCTTTCCCTCTATATTTTGACAGAGGGTTTTCTTAGTTTCTGAGGAGGAAGAAAGCCTTTCCAGATTAAGGCGGGGGGGCCGCGTCTTAGGAAACATTTTCCTGCGTTTTGGTTTTGGTTTGAGCTTCATAGACATTTTAGATAATACCAAACGATGATCTGTCCAGTTTTCTACGTGCGTTATAGCCTTCGTAATGTGTACTTCTCCGAGCTGCCATTTCTTAACTATTACATAGTCAATTAAGTGCCAATGCCCTGACCTAGGGTGGCACCATGTCCCTTTACATTTATTTCTCTGCCGATAAATAGTGTTTGTGATGACGAGATTATGCTCGGCACATTTGTTGAGAAGCAGCTCCCCATTTGCGTTTACATTCCCGATTCCGTTTCTGCCGATGGTTCCAGGCCAGAGTTCGGCCTGCCGACCTACTCTGGCGTTAAAATCACCCAGTAATAATATCCGCTGGTGTTTAGGAGTATGTCGGAGGATTTCTTCCAGTTGTTCATAAAATGCATCTTTAGTTTCCTGCTCCGCATCCAGTGTTGGAGCATAAGCACTAATTACGGTGAGATAGGTCTGATCGGGGAGTTGATACTGTAAGGACATAAGTCGTTCAGAATTGCCCTTTGGTAGCTCACTTAGCGATGGAACAAGCTCACTCTTAATTGCAAAGCCGACCCCGTGAATTTTCCTAGAGCCGTTCGGGAGGCCTTTCCAGAAAAAAGTGTAGTTGTTATCCTCAATAGGAGGAAATATAGGGGCGCTGCGGCCACCTTTCGCTGACCAAGTTCACTCTATAAACTTTTGACCTTTTTTGTGGCAAATATTAAATTGTTGGGAATCAATCCTTATTCATTATTATATTATATTGTATTCTACATATTAAAAACGCTAGGGGTTTCTGTTTAGAACACAATTTTAATAAGTTTTAGAAAGCTTTCTTCTCAAACAAATTTCAAGTTGTTTGCTTTAAGTGAAAGGTGTTGATCCCTAGATGTGTATACATCGTTTAGTTGGAATAGATGTATAACATTGAGTCGTTGGAATGTAATTGGTGTTGTTTGTTCTCAGTTGTGGGTGTTGGAATTGAGCTATCAAAGGCAGTAGACCTGTTGTGAGTGTATAATTAGCGAAACGAAGATAGCCAGCTTTTTGAGTTCCAAGTTTGAGTGTTTCTAAATACAAACATTAGTGAGTGTTCGTGTATACAAACTAAATGACAAGCAATTGTTTCTCACACATGTCCCTTTACAAAAAGAATCAGTATGTGGATCAGTTGTGGATTTCATTATGTGAATAGTAGCTATAGTCCACGTAGATATCCAGATCTTCGTAAATATAAAATATTACAATTACATTTTCAGAAACATGTTTAACTCTTTACAGTGAATAGTGATTGAAGAACGATCGGGGTAGTCGAGATGTCTGAGGCAGTAGTGCCCTGGCGGGCTCAGATCGAAGGATCGCGGATCCCAGTCCCGCCTCGGGTATGCTTTAGTTTGTGTGGGTCTGTATGTTTGTGATTGTCCATTTCATCCATCATCGTCATCATCATTATCATTATGATTTTATCTCAATCCCAGCGCTAACAACTCTAGGTGTAAAATAGAATTCAGCATGAAAATGCTTAACCCCCCATAAAAGTTACGTGCACCTACCCTGGATAAATATTGACTGATCCCGGTGTGTTACACATGCTAGTGGTCCCGAGATGGCCAATTCGCGACTAATAAAAATGGTAATAAAATAACTGCGACTGTATAAAATGCGAGAATATCCTAGTGGTCTTCTCCATGGGGCTCGCCCCATTTTGCCGCGCAAGTCCACGCTTAGTCCACTCGATTTTTCAACGGTGGCCGCAATTTGCTGTTTAGTTGCCAGAAGAGTTGGTTGAACGACACAACTTAAGCATCACTACTAGTGCAACTGAGTGTTGGAATGTTACAAAAACCTTTTTCTCACTACTCCAATGAGCACCGTCTAACAGCACTCAGTATGGACAAGAGTAATCAGCGAAACATCTGGCACCAGGGTCGATAATTTCGTAATTCGGTATTCACCGGTCAAAAGTTGCCTTAACGCAGCGTCACAGTATCGTTTCTTAGCGGGAAAATTCATGGGATTTCTAATGGAACAGGGAATACAACCTTTAAGACATTAGTTAACAGGGTGGGTTTGATGTTGTTAATATTCCGAAATTATATCTTTTGAACACATGATATTTAACTTATCAAACCTCAAAGAAAATGGGCTGGAATTAAAACAACGTACAAAGAAACGACTGAGGATAATCAAAAGTCAAAATGACAGATCATCACTTCACATTTACAGAAAAAAATATGTACATTTTTGAGTCTTATCAAACATTTGTTTAAAAATTTATTTAGATTAAAGTATTTAAAAAAAATTAGATTGCATGGATGCTCCTTTCTCTGAAAAGAATTTAGACAGTATGGGGGAGGAGAAGCATTTCCATTTTTTAACCTCCCGCCATAAAATCATTCAAGAAAAATGGAAACTAGAATGTCAAGTTCTTCTTTGAAATGCCGTCGGTTAGGGCTTAATGAATGTACTCCTTTATACTGTTGTGATCTATATCGACAAAAGTTTTTTCAGAAACTAGTTAAAATTAGAAAATGCTGCGGAAAAGATTTCGAAATTTCCACGGAAATTTACGTTTTGAGAGTCCTCTGATACCAAAACACTGGCACCCAAATTTCTTTTATACTATTTGTACTCCATATATCCGAGAAAATAATCTAATCTAATCTATTGGCATAACAGAGCTAAATTTTCTAATTTATTTACCACGAAACCTACATTTCGCGAACATTTACATCAACTTTTTTGCGACAATATTATCTCAACAGCTCGGCAGCTTCCCTTAAAGTCTTTCTAACAAGAAGCAAATCAAACTGTTGTGGCGGAGAACCTCGTAGTAAGCTTCACCAATAATAAAATTAATGCAGGCCTTTTGGTCACAATAGCTTGCCTAATTTTGTTATCAAATCACAATATTTATAACTACCCTATAACCCTGAAATCTAGCAGAAATAAATATTCATAGCATTCCGAGGGATTTAAGCACTCCCAGAAGGATTCACAAAATATATTTTCAAGAGCTTCAAGAGATGGAGGGGCCTGTTAACTAACAAATAAACTAGTGACTACACGTAGTAGTGCGCTATACCTTTAAACCTTTTTGTAGTAACTAAAACACGGACGGCTACCAATGTTTTTGAGAAGGGGCGAGGGCCAGAATTGGGATCGCGGTAGGCAGCCAAGCAAGTTCGGTGGAAAAGAGTGCATTGATTGTCACATTTTTATACAGCCACAGTTTTTTCTTGAATATTTTATCATTGTAAATACTTAATTTCAGCACAGTTTGTACTTTACACTAATTTTTTCTATCATATTAAGCTAACAAACGCCACGCAAAGCCGTACCTTTCAACACTAGCGCCCCTGTCTTTGCACCTTTTAGTTTTGTCCCACTGCATGCCGAAGCCCATCTTTTCTGGTCAACCAAATGTTCCAAAAGTCGAGGGTAAAGGCCCATTCACAATGCAAACAAACTTAAGCATGGCGTTAACATAAAAGTTAGGACTACGTCCATAAGCGGACTCTTTCACAATGCGTTCGAATAAGCATATCACATGCATGAGACTAACTTAAAAGCTCGCAAGCTTCAAGCTTCTGTGCTTATGCTTAACTAAGACATAAGAAATGAACCAATCACAGAACGGTGACTGAAAATCGATAATCGAATTTGGAGCGAAGTCGATACAAGAACTAACCCCATACGAGCCATGGACATGGTCTATACCTCGAGATCTATTCTCACATCCAACCAATAGTAAATCAGAATGTCTCACAGCCAATAGAAACTAATTTTGCTTACGTTTATGTTAGACATTGTGAATACTTCAATCTATTACTTATGTTAATGTTTATGTCTATGCGCTCTGCTTATGTATACGTTTGCATTGTGAATGGGCCTTCAAGAGTTGGTTAGAAAGTACGCGGATACGCGAGAGTAAGTAAGTAATTATCCCGGACGAATGGAGAGTTGGCCGTCCCTGCTGCTGCGTCTGGGGAATCGCGGAACTGGCGCCCCGCGGAATCGCCCCCTGGGGCGCCAAGGTCGTCCGCCCCCGATGGCGGCGTGCGGGGTCGGGGGCGGCGCGCTCGCCAAACTGCCTGCGCCGACCCGCGCCACAGCAGGTCACGGGCGCTCGGCGTGATCGCCCCGCCCCGCGTGGCCACGCAGGCACGGATGCCGCCCCCGCCGCTATCGCCAGCAAGCATTGCCTCCGGGCGGGGCGGCGCGGCGCGGCGCGGCGCGGCACGGCGACGGAGCGGGGGGCGACGGAGCGGGGGGCGACGGAGCGGGGGGCGACGGAGCGGGGGGCGGCGGCGGCGGCGGCAGCGGCGGCGGCGGCGGCGGCGGCGGCGGCGGCGGCGCTCGGGGGCGGCCGGTGACCCGCGCGCGAGGCGGCGCCGCCGCGACGCCACCGCCGTTGCCCCCACCCCCACTGTCATAGGCGTCGCAAGCGCCACGATAGCACGAAAATTCTCGTATCCCTTTCAGTTATTTGGTGTATAAAATTCAACTCTGTTACGATTAATACAGTTATTCTTTCGAGCGAAATCCTGTTTCGTCATTGTCCTTAAAAATTGTTAAACAAATGTGTGGATTCTATTCATTTACTGTAAATACTTCATTACAGTTTCGTGTGAGCATCGGTTTTTCAGTACACATTAATAATCATTAACAATATGATTCAATGTAATTAACCGATTTTGAAGTTTTCATCCGTAAAATTAAAATACTTGCATCTATCTAGATACAGTAGTTTATTTAAGGGATATTAAGGTACAATTTGAACAATGCGTTTTGAATTGTCGAAAATGTTCTGAGAATATTAGAAAATCTGGATTCTCAGTAACAAAATAATCAATAGAACTTCATTGTTATCCCAATGTCCGTTTACAAAGGTTGAGCTGTCTTTCCCTGCAAGTATAGGACTTCAAGAATAAATTGATTCATTTTTTTGGGGGGTCGTCCCGAAGGCTGATTATTGAAAATCAAGAAACTTTGGCTTTTCAGAATGTGATTCATAGAACGTACT
Organism: Gryllus longicercus; assembly: GCA_038098605.1. Taxonomy (NCBI): domain Eukaryota; kingdom Metazoa; phylum Arthropoda; class Insecta; order Orthoptera; family Gryllidae; genus Gryllus; species Gryllus longicercus. The sequence goes on along the minus strand of JAZDUA010000193.1, from coordinate 1,505,804 downwards.
TGAAAATATCACAGATATAAAAAGCACGGAGGGACTTCCGTTCTCAGGTATCCATTTTGCGGGAATCGAACTCTCGGGAAATCGTTAAAGAAAAAATAAATCAAACAAATGTATTTTAAAAATTAAAATTGCATATGTACCAATTTGATGGGAATTAATTATTATATTATATGGGGATGGGAATTATATTATTATGTTGTTAATAATGGTAGTTTTTCACGCATCTTCGTAGGTTTAATTAATTAATATTCTTATATCGATAAAATATTTACATTCATCGTTCCAATTTTCGATTGTTTGTGTAGTGTTTTTACCTGGCATTACCCCTAATAATGGAAGTTTTACTATAGTTGGGTGGGATCAATTCGTTAAACACGTGTTTATTACGATGTGGGTGAATTTGATTAATTGCGGAAGGCGTTAATGAAAAAAAAGAACCTTTTGGAACTTTTCTTTCCATCAATTACTTAGATTCAAACGATTCTTAATAATATAACCCACGAGACATGTCTTATCCAGAGAAATTCCCTCCTTGTTTTTTCCTCCAGAGTTTGAAATATTACATCATTGAGTGTATGAGTCGTGTGCAAAAGACACGCGGCACTATTCCAAGAAAGAGCTGTAGAGCATAGTACAGACGGTCATGTGCAAGAATGTTTACTATTAATTCTTTCGTCAACACTAAGACAGGTTTGTAAGAAACTGTTCACGTGGTTTTTTTAGAAATATATCGTTAAAAATATCCAAAACATTTAGAAAGATTTTTTTCTTTATCCAGCCTTTATCCTTTTATATCCTCATGGGCACTATATATTTTAAAAAAAATACTATTTAAACAGTAAAATGTAACCTGTGTGTGTGAATTCAGACAATCCAAGCGGGGATAATAGAAGATTAACCAAATTGGGCAACATAATCGAATCTCTATTTAATCGGCTTTATATTTTACTAGGGCGACTAATTGCAATGTTACGTATGATTTTCTGCGATAAGCTTAGTTCAGATTGAGGATAAAATTTTCGAATCAAACTTTCTATATTTAGTTTACAGGAATTGTATTACAAAAGAAAAATTAAAATAATTTTATACTATCCTGCACTGGGAGGGAAATAAATTGTTTTCTACAAGAGATTGTCCAGAATCGTACTTTTTCATGTGTTAATGTTTCAAAGATGAATAACTGATCATTCAAATTCACCCTAACCCAAAATTGTACTGTTGTTTTATAATCTATACGACATCGCTTACCATACTTTGAATGTTAATTACAATTGTTTACATTAATAATACTTCACATAACTTCTCGGAGAGAATAAATGACATTATAAAAACAATTTATGTGCTGGGTGGAAGATTCAAAGTCAGAGGTATGCCCTTTCTAGTTTTTCTAATTACAATTCCCCAGATATTTAATATGTAAATCTTCACATCTTAAAAAGCACCCTTATTTTTCATATATTAAAAAGATATTAAATATTCAGAATTGAGCATTTGTATCCAAATTATTTCATGACATTTATGTCATTTGTAAGTTGGAAATAGTTTCTACATGAAACGATAATTGTCCTTAGAAATTTTCACAATTTTCCAGCTGTCACAGCGTTAGTGGTGTTTAGTGAAAAAACAGACTTCTAAAAATAATAGGAAAAATAATAGGTGATGGAATTTTCTCTGCATTATGTTAGACAGACAAAAATAATGCTTAAAAATAATATTAACTTTAATAGTATTGTACGAATAATTCCTTAAATAAGGTCCCAATTCCTCAGCCAAAAATAATATTCTTGTCCTCATATTTCACCTTTATAAATTTTCCACAAGACATATTTTCAGTCCTTTTAGATCTAGCATAATGAAAAGCTAAACAAAGTATATTTAAAAGAAAAGATCATTCACTCATGGTTTGAATTTCTGTAAATTACAGAGAGGTTAGTATTCAGAACGCATAGTTAGCTTTCATAATGGCGTGCTCAGCGTTTGCATCCTGCTCTTTCCATTGCTTTAGTGCTCACCTCGTGGGGGTAGAAGGGCGCCTGTAGCGAGACGCAGATGGCGTTGCAAAAGTCCGCCACGCTGAAGGTGATGATGGTCATCCACTGGCGCTTGGTGAAGTCTGGTAACCTCGGCAGCAACATGTCGGCGGCGAGAAAGTCTTTGGCTTCTTAAAAACAATACTGTTCCGTGCGTCCTCCTATTTCGGCGGCAATACCCCGCCAATACTGTCCCTCGGCCTGGGGCAGCTGCAACCTACGCCTACTGGCCGCGGCGTCGCTGGTTCACGCGCTCGCTTACAACCTGCTCATGGCCGGGTCTGCGTCGTCGGCGGCAGCGGCAGCGGCGGCGGCGGTGGCGGCGGCGGCGGCGGCTGAGCCTCTCGCAGACCGTCACTAGTGCGCGTGGCCCGAGCAGTGGCAGACGAACAGAGCGGTCGGACCTCGCTGTAGATATACGGCGGGCGTTATCACGCGGCCATCTGCCCCCGACTTGCCCTTTGAGGCTCGCTTCGCCCCGCGCCGCCCCGTCCCGTCCCGCGCAACCCCCCACCCCCCACCCCGCGGGCTTCCCCTCGACCCGCCCCCTGGCGCGCCGAAAAGATGCGAATTGCTGCCATTTGGTGACACGGGGATCGGGTGACCCAGAGGTGAAGAGATGGTGCATACCGACTCTTGCTGAATGCGAGGACAAGGTATTCTGATGTCATGACTATTTGCGCTACCATCGCTATCAAAGGCAAATTTTATTAAAATATTTCTTCCATTTAATACACACACACAATACACGTGCAAAATTGGTAGTACGAACAAATTATTTAAGTAATATTTTCTTTTTTTCTTTTTTAAAATTTAAAATAGTGGCGTTCTCCTCTAAACTGTTATGCTTAACATACTGATTTTTCCACTAATAATGGCTTACTCTTTTTTTCTACAGGGGTGCGTATCTCGATTTTACGTACAAAATGTTCAACCAGGACCAGGGCGGAATCGATTTCTGAGTTTGTTTACAATTTCGAGACAATTTTTATTTTCTTCGTTAGTAACATGTTGAACATCGTGTGGAAGGACAGCTGGAGGTAAAGGTAGAACTCAAGTACCTTTCGGACCATATTTTAAGTAATATAATTTATTTTTTTTGCAGTGTATTATTTGTTATTAATGTTGAAACCATTATTAATCAACTACAAGCTTTCGTATTTGAAGAGGGTTTCAGTTTTCAACACATAATATTTACATTACAAGGGGCTTCTATGACTAATTCGTTTTGTAGACACTAACAGACGCAAAATACTTACTGGTCGGCATAATCCAATGCATTTACACATATATTTAATATTATAGACTACTGCCTAATGTTACTAGCAACATTCTTTATTGCTTTTGGAATATATCTAGAATTCTAGGGAAACGTACACTCTAATAATTTATTGCGCTTTCTGAGAGTAATACCCGAGTAATACGTTAATAATCTACACAATTTTATTTCAATATTCCCATACAGTTCCACTTCCATGGACGCGAAGAGAAAATTATGATGTAAGATACGAGTAAATAAATATTAGATTAAGGTGATTGTAAAATTGTTGTGAATGAATTCGGCTTACAGAACTTCGTCACCGATTCTATCTTTTCACCATGTATAACTTTAGTAATGAACTTGTTTCATCATGTGATTTATTTCCAACTTTATCTCGAGAGTCGATAATGTTCTGGTCGAAATTGCTCGTTTACTTGGTGTTGGTGACATCGAGATCCGTGGCCCGATGGAAAAGGATCGGTTATTGAACGACGCTGAAACTTGTATTCATACAGGAAATAAATAACCGAAAGTCTCAGAATAAATATTTGGTATATGGATGCCTATCAATGCATTTATTTTTTATCGCAACATGTCCTCTGGTCAAACGTTCTCTTGAGGCTTACTATGAATCGCACCAATCATTCAATAAAGATGTACTTGAAGCTTCCAAAACCAAAAGAAGTCGTAAATACTTCAGTGCACTTCATTAAAATAAAAATTACTGTTTCTTGTCGAATGCTTTTGGTGCGAAAAATTCATTGAATTTAATCATTAAATTTTTTTATCCTCTTTTGATATTTTCATAGAGAAAACACATTTGGAGAACAAAGTAGATAAAATGTTATGATAGCTTATCTCAGTTAAAGGAGATAAATAAAATAAGATAAAAATATATGCACATGGATGTATATTTTTGTAATTATATTATCTGAAATAATCTGCTTAATTTCTAGTCTCATTTCCCCTCCGGTGATGTTTAACTTCAACTTCGAATTAATCGCTTTAAACTTTCTCGCAAGTTTCGACACATTCTTAAACGTGATTCCTAAAAGCCAAATTTACGCAAATTCTTAATAATTATTAATTAAATTTATTTAATTATTACACTTCCGAGAACAACCGGTTCAGGAGAGGTAATCATTAGCATTACTTCTTTCGACAATTGTGGTCTTGTTTTGTCAAGTAAAAATGTACAGACTCTAACTGCCTTATGATGGTCGACATTGGTTTTGGGCAAAACTTGCTTGGGGGGGGGGGCGACGTGACAGAATCCTTGAGAGAACTTCTTACTTTGACAAATTTAAAGAACGCTTTTGAGGTTATCTGAACGCATTGTATTCTGTTCTGATAATTGTCGAAGAGATGCGTGAATTTCGGTTTTTCTATTACATACATTTTAAAAACATAGTTTTTACAATAGTAGCTTACGTAACATCACCCTTTAGTGCATACTTTTCCGTAAACAACATATTAGATTGTTTTACTTGTTAGAAATTAAAGTATAAAAATAAAACCTTTGTTTCAAACATTAACATTAAAATTCATATACAATTTTTACATTGGCGAAAGTTATAGAACTTTTTTTTATTCTGCTGCAATTTGCTTGGTGAAATATTTCAAGAGGCAGCTTAAGTATTAACATATTCCCTGCCCCTATGAAAACATTAAAATAGTATGTTCGCATGTCCAAACGGCTTTCCAACCATAATTTTATTGGAATATGTTCATAAATAAAAATATTTGTCCATGCGTTCCGATGTATTTTAAAGTTATATGACCGTCCTAGCAAGTCCAAACCAAAATTAGTGCAGTTACAGCGCGTTCCATGGACAAATTTGCCATAGAAGTTGGAAACGTCTGAACCACAAGTGGTTCACGGACGAACTAAAACTATAGAGTATTTATTTTGTGAACCACTTATGGTTCACAGAACAGTGAACGAGTTTTAAAAGATAAATTTTACAATTATAATATGTGTTACAAATACAAGTAGTATGGGAAATGTGCTCTTATAGCGCCACATTTTGTCTTTCTCATAGGTATACACTTTATAAGGATTATTTAGGTAACGATGCGAGGAAAAGAGCCGATATTTTGTCAGAATTATTAGTTTTTTGAGTCTTTAATAAGAAAAGTCGTTTTTTGAATTCTCATATCTTCGTATGTGCTAGTAAGAGTATGTTATGGAATGCTGCAGCAAAACGTGCCAATGTAAAGTCTGGAAACAATATTTGTGTGCCTCTGGCTTTGCTCCTATATGTAGAAAATGACCTTCTGGTATCGTACTGTAGTCATAATTAACGATCTGTAGGACCTGAACCCATATTCTGGTTTATATAAAGAAATCATACGCCCGTCCGTCGTCTATCAGCCAGTCACCAATCGATCTTCGTGGCATAGCACCCCCTCGAATTTAAGCGGATCTTTTAATTTGGGGGAGTAATTTACATAAAGCCCCTATAACATTTTTAAATTTTCTCTAAACTGGCTCCCATTTTGTGTTTTAATTTTTTGATCGAATAGAGAGCAAATGATTTATAAAGCATTATATAAATGACATTAATCAAATTTTCAGAAAAACGTCAGCACTTTTGAAAATTGAAAAGTGTACCATTTTTAAGATCTGTTCTTACAACTACATGATTAAATACACATTTTTAAGCAATTTGTACTTAAAAATTGAACGTGTTCAATTAATGTCATGAAAATTTTTTTAAAAATATGAGTAGATTTTCGTATTTTTAGTGATATATTGATAAATTTAATGAGAGCAAGACTTTTTCACCAAAGTATTATATTCTCTATGGTGTTGTCTCGAAAAAAGAAAATTTTGGTTAATAGTAAGAAAAAAATCGATTTCCATTTAAACATCTAGAATTTTGAAAGTCGAAAATGTTCAATTTTTTTTGTCACTCCAACTACATTAAAGATAGAATTTCTTTTCAATGAAATCTGAATTTTATATCAATACACTTTCATGTGCACTTCTTCAAATCTTTAATATTTTTTGCGTATTGAATTAAATTGTTTGAATTTTTTAAATGATGGTTGAAGTGTTAATAATAATAGTGAAATAATGAATAATGAATAATAATTAAATAATACATGAATGAATATGCTGTATTATTGCTAAAATGTTTAATCCCCCCGGTGAATAAAAGCCGTAAAAGTGTATACCTACACGACATTTTTTGCGAGTTGGGAACACTCACAGTAAGGTATATTGCGTCAGGGAGGTGATATCCAGGTGATGTTATCCGTCGATGGCGGCGTTGACATATGCTGTCTTCAGTAATGCAAAATTTTACAGGTATTCATCTAGTATTACAATTAGAACCCGGAAGTTTGGAAAAATGCCTTTTTATGATTGTTACGATTTTATGACTTTTAACAATGGAAATCACGTAAGTGTACTTCTGGAGTTGTTTTAGTAGATTTTCATTTTGCCTTTTTTTTGCTTGTTTAAGGTTCTATGCAAATTTTTGGCATTTTGCGTTATTTGTGTTTTTTCTGCCTTATTTGGGCCTTTTTGCCTTTTTTGTCATTATTTCACCCTTTCCGCCCTCCTGACACTGGTCTCTCTCAAGCGAGAATCATACCTGCAAGCCTGAGCAATGTGAAGGTCGGTCTTGTTTTCTTTCTGTGAACGTGGGGGCTCCAATATCAGGTTGTGTTCGAAAAAGGAAAGGCAGATTATACTAGTGAAGATTTTTGATATTTTTCGTTGATGCTGGCAGACTTGTCCGCTCACGAGAAATCTCTTTGTTTGTGAATGGCCTCTGATCTCTTTTGAGGACAGAGCTGTCTGTGCAAAATATTTCATTCTCAATTTTATGTTCTCTCTTTCCTTCTGGCGATTACACACGTATGAAAAACGAAATCTATTCCTTCTCAACTGATAACATTTAAAGATTCAAAAGGGTGTCAAGAATAGCATTTCGTAGAGAAAGCGTTTCGAATGAAATAAATTCGTAGTCGTCCTACACGATGGCTGTGTGCAATCAAGATTACAAAGAAAAGATATTTTCCTTATACGTAAGTGCTAATGTAAATTTTCGAGTTAGAATAAAATTGCGAATCATTTTAATTATTACTTTTTACAATAATTATTTTTAAATGAGGATTTTGCAAAGTTTCTTGTGTTTTTACCCTAACTTTGTCTTCAATAAATTCCTTTTTTGCATGCCTATTGTAGTAAAAATAAATGCATTTTTGCTTACCTATTTTAGGTAAAATAAATGTCCGAATTTATCGACTCTAATTATAACATTATGTAACTGTTGCTAATAATAAAAGTAAGGTATGTACGTAGAGTTGTTGTACCACTCGTTATATCATTTTATTTCCAAATAGTGAGTTTTTTAAAAAAAGACAGGAATAATTTACGTTAATTTAGAAGCGTCGAATGTGTATGTCCTACATTCTATGCAGGTCGGTTTCACTGAAGACTCGCTCCGTGTTATCGCTTTGTGTGTAGGCCACCCAGTGGCGTAAAGGCCAGCACTTTGCCTCAGAGCCTGGTGCGTTGATTTGTTTAAGCCCTCTCGGTACTGTCGGAGAAAATATTCCGAGACCTCTACACGAGCGTCACCCACGTTGAACAAATTTGCTTTCCAAACGCCCCTTTTTGAAATAGAACTGATATCTTCGAGTAGTTTACTCTCTAAATTGCGAGATATCTGCACATTCGAGGTTTATTCTTCAAATCTCGGGGAAAGCACGATGTAAAGGATATGGTTTACAAAGTGAGGTACCCGACGTATTTAATGTAATAATTGTGTAACTTATCGTCATTATCATAATCATCTACTAAAGACGTAACCTTGCCCCAGAAGCTAGATCCTCCGGCGTTCTCGCACGAAAATTCGCGCAGATTTTCTTAGGTCGAAAGGAAAAGGGCTCTTCGCCCTGCCTGAAGAAGGGGAGGGCGGCCGGGATGGGAAAGCAGGGATCGCCGACAAACCGTGGCAGTTTATCAGACTGCTCCAGCATCCACCAGGAATTGATTGGAGGAAATCCAGCAAATTACTGATTAGAGTAGCCATACTCCAGAATTTTCACCCAGGCTACTGCCGACTTCGCCCAACCTATTTTCTTGGTCACTCTTGAACCTCCGGTTCTGCGAGATTACGTAACTTTCTCAGTATTATGTATATTATTCCGTATATATATATATATATATATATATATATATATATATATATATACCCTATATTTTTTTGTTAAGTCCACTAAACATCCCCTGAAACTGCTGATGTTTGAAAACAAATGTATATGAAATAATTAATGATTTAATTTTGATAAATAGATTTCATTAAAAATATTATTTTCAATAACGTAGGAGGAAAGTCGAAACATGCAAATTTGTAAGTTTTCCAATTTTAAGTTGTGTTAATAAAAATCGTATGTGTGTAGTTTTATATACATACTAAGCCCTATGCGATAAAAATACAGAAAAATATATTTGCTATTTATGATGAGGTTTACTGTTCTTTAATATTCTTCATATATTTACGTTCTACTATTAGGAAACCGAAATATTAAGAAAATTTAAAAAAATATGTATTTTGAGCGACAATAGATGGAAGTTGGTGGCAAGAGTAGGTGGTAAGTTCGAATAGCTAGCAGAGACCAAGAGAAATAGAAAACTAATACGGAAAATTCTTTGCCATTCTGCAGCACCACTGGTTTGTTCTTGGGTTCTGAAGAGTTTAAAAATATTGAATAGCCTTCAACCACCTTCTCTTCTTGGTAAATATAAACGGACCGCAGAAGAGTTGGGGGAAAGAACTCTAAATTTTGTAAGAAGTTCTCTAGTAAGTCTGTTCAATGAATTTAGATCCACATCACACTATTTTAGTATACCAAAACTAGTATATATCAGCGTAGGATCCCGTCTCGATCAGTTTTATGTCCAGTTTCCCTGATACATTGAGCAAATGCTGAGATGGTCTCTTGTTTTACTTCTGGACGTAAATGTAGCTTCACTATGCGCACGTTTTGTTAAACTATCCTTTTGCTTGTAGTAAGTAGGAGTAGAGGTAAGGGCGAGTTACTACTTTGTTACCAATGAAGAAAAATCAAATCTTCAGTTTCTTTACTCTTGCAAATAAGTTTTCTATAACTCGGGAACGAAAACGAATAACTCGGGAATTTTTCAAATGTTGCTTATCTCGCGTTTTTTTAAAAATTTTATTTTTATATCTTTAACTTTTACTCATCTTTCAACTATTTATAATTAAAATGATGGAAGAGATTCTGTAACTCAAGAAAACGTGCGCAGATGATCTTCTCCCCCATACGTCACATACAGTATTTTTACTATTTTTGATTATATATATATATATATATATATATATATATATATATATATATATATATATATATATATAAATCAATCTAAACCTAGGAACAGCCCAGCTGTTGATGCCATAATAATGTTTTTCTCAGCTAGCTTCTTATTTAGTATCTTACCGTCTTCTTGTACTTCTCGGTAATCTCATGTTTAATTTCGCTGTGTTCAAATTTAATTTTCTGTTGTATTCCGAGATATTTGTAACCAGCATCAGATTGCAGTTCTTCTATTCCTTGGACATTTTTATCTAACTTATCTGCTTTACCTTTATGGTTATGATGGCGCATGTATCCAAACCAAAGCTCTTCCTAATATCTTGGATGAATATCTTTGTAGTATCTATTAAGAAACAAATATTGCTAAAAACTCTTACAATTTGACATACATGGCACATTCAATACACCGAATAATCTTCAAAACACACTTTCCGACAATGAAGATCGTGTCTCTGAGTCTCGAATACGTTCCTGCGGTAATTGTAGTAGACAATATGTTGGCCGGACTGAAAGGTCCTTTAAAAAAACGAATTAAAGACATTAATGCCTACACACAATACAGGATCACAATTTGCTTCCTCTTAGAACAAAAACATTAATTCATCGTAAACATTAATCTCCAAAAATGTTAGAAATTGAAAATGATTTCTACACGGGTTTAAATTAGAAGCCATTTCTACATATTAATAATGTTTTAAACAAACCCCAATACACAATTTTAAAGGATCACATTCCTTACCTCTCACCCACCTGAGGTTGGTCACCTCCCACGCATATTAACATCCCCCACATATTTCCCGCCACCTGGACGCCCCTTTCTCTTTCTTCTAATACTTATTTTTTGTAGAAAAAAACGCGTCTCGCACTGGTGTGAACTCGGGTCATATAAGAATTTAATAGTCAAACAGACCAACAAAGTAAACTTCTGTACTTACCAATTTTCTTAATCCATCATCGAGGTCGCAATCTTTATTATCAATATGAACCCTCCAATAACATTAAGTTGATATCCCAAAGGTATCTGTACCTTTCTATAAAATAGGATCAATTAACCAATCATCATAGTTATATAAAAAGAAGTTAAATTATTCCCTTCTCACTTCGCCTAAACAGAACATATTAATTTTTATAAAAAACACTTTCTTCCCTCTCTCCATTGTCAGCATACCTTTACATAGCAGAACAATGCTCTTAACTGGCACTGTTTTGAGTTAACCGGGACCCGATGGCGCTAGAGAATCAGTATACAGAGGGGCTGCATTTATTTACTTATTCATTTAATCTATTTCATTCCATCTCAGTATAATAATTTATGTCAATTTCAAAATTATTTTCAGTTAAATTACTTATTTTACCACACATTTCTTGTATCTTACTTTCAGTTTTATCACTTTGCGAATTTGTAATTTCGAGTGTTGTACTTTAATAATTCTGTTACTTCTTTCGTACTTTTTTCTCATTTTGTTCAATTTTTTCACAAAAAATTCCCAAAATATTTTTTTCTTTTGTAAATTAGATATTTGTCTAATTTCTGTACCAAAAATTGTTCATGTTATTCATTACTTTTTGTACTACAACTAATGAAATAAGGGAGGGTTACAAATTATGGACCAATGCAATTTCTATACATATTGAACGCACCAGTTAAGCATGTTGCTAAAAATGTAATTGGAATGTGTTGTGATTACGAAGGTATGCACTGTTGTAGTGAACTATGACAAAGAAATCCTACTGTCCAACTTCATAATTTAACATAAAAATAAACAATCTGTCGCCGAAGGATGGCAAATGATGCCAAAAATATTGATATTAGAGGAAAAGATTAATAAAAAAGTACTGTCATTTTTGAGAAAATTTTGAAAATGTTATGGTAGCTTCATGCAAAGTACCCACAAGTTTCCAAATATCCGTTTCAAACCCGCAGGGTTTTCAGTTCGTTCAGATCGATTGAGAACCTTTAATTTTGGAGTAAATTGTCTGAACGCTTCAGGTGCTTGCCTTTACCTCCGGCATACAGGAAGTTCTTCTAGAGGATGGTGTAAAACAGTGGACATTTCAAATATTTTTTGGCGATTTGATGCAAAGTATCAATACCGTCAATATTGCCCTTGAACAAATTTCAGAAGAGTTCTCGTATTTCAGGCATTTCTAAGTTCAATGATGGACTTATTCCATTTCAATCAATTTTGATGATTGATACCTTGTTCTGTTGGATGTGTGATATTATCGTGGACACTTTTTGTTCGATAATGATGCAAAAACCTTCAAATATTTACTGCGTCATCCGATGAATGACCGATGGATCCGATGAATGATTTTTACCCTGATGTTTCTCCCGGCCCTCCTCATGCTTTACTTTTACTCACGTATTACTTTGGGCGAACTCATATTCTTTACTGCGTCATTAATTTCATGCGTCATTTTAATGTCAAAATGTGCACTTTTGTTCTCATTAAGTCTATTATCATTTTATTTTTCTACTTCAATTTTCTACTGTATTTTCCTGATGTTAATATTCTGCCTTTACTAACCTTCACATTGTCCCTTTTCTCTAGACGTCTTGGACAACCTCCTAACTCTATTAAGAAACATATACCCATTATTCTATTTTTCTTTGCTTTTGATTGGTATCAAACTCTGCTTATCTATTGCTTAAAATGATCTTACATAATAAATATTTGCTAATGCTTTTTTTATTATTTAAATACAAATATATGCAAGCTTTTCTTCTATATCTGAAACTGTAAAAACACTCAACATTTTATACTGCTCTAAATAGCAAGTTAAACTCTCCTCTGGGTCTACAATAGTCTTACAGTCCTGTCTCCCAAATATATTCTTTCCGGAAAAGGAAAGACAAAAGTATTTTCTATATTCCTCTCATATTTGAATGATTTCTCTCACCCTCTTTATATTTGTATCCCCTTTGACATACCGAGCGAAGTGGCTTTTTATGGAGTAGAGCGCAGAGCTCGCATTCGGGAGGCCCGGGTTCAATCCCATAACGGCCATCCTGACCGGGATTTTCGTGTTTTTTCTTGGTCGTACAGGTGAATGCCGGGATTGTTCTACTGAAAGGTCGTGACCGCAAAACGGACTAGTCGATTTCGTTCACCACGTGAAATCACGTAAGTTATACGAATTCGAGATATCGCGGGTCCCTAATTGGGCGACCGTCCAAGAACCCCGGAATCTAACGGCGACGAGGGCAATTGCCTTTTACAGGACACATACTGGCTAAATACAAAAAAACTACAAAACCCCTTTTTCATACTCTTTTTACGCATTTCCAATATAACACATTTTCCCTCCCTAGCACAGGTGCCACAAATAGTGTATTCACTAGTTCTACAATAGGCCTACAAGAGGCCTCTTTTATTCCCAGTTCAAAATCTTGCTCCCTTCCTCTCCTTCATGAAAGTCTATAATTGTAAAATCAATGAAAAATGGCTTCAGATAAAATTCCACCCAAAAATGTTTAATTCTATGAAGTAAATCTAAAAACAAATACTTATATTGTTGTTTGATAATTTCAAAAATACAAGCAACATGAAATTTTTAATTTTTTATAAAAAATTGACTTTTTTTAAAAAAAAACGCAATTTTGACTAGACTAGACAATCGATTCTTTGATATATTCTCATTCAGAATTAATGTATTTTAATGTGTTTTGCGAGGTATATTGACTCATTATGAGTAAAACAAAATTAAGTATGTCTAAAATCGCCTTTTATCCATTCAAAATCTATTGCTCGTGAAACAGAAAATTATTATCGTAGAAGGCTGAAACTTTGGCAAATAAATCTTTGCAACATATCAAATAAAGTTATTGTCGTTTATAAAAAAATCTGAGATGATCGGGTGTGCGGTCGTGCTGAGTTTGCGTGGAATTACCCATTTATTATTAAAAAACGCTTTAGTAAAATGGTTGCGGGAACATTAAAAAACACCATAGCAAACGGTCACAAAAAATCTTAACACCTTGGGTAGTTTTCACGCAAAATATTGTGCTTTGAGGTCCAATGGACCCCGGTTGCCCGGGTAAGGGTTATGTTAGCTCAGCCGGACCTTTATCTGATTTAATGGTCTGTATGGCTGGGGTAACCAAGTGATACAGAGGAAAAGATGGGCAGACGAGCTAAGCAAAGTAGCTGGTCTCACCTGGACGAGACTGGCCCAAGAGAGGACTACATGGAGACAACTGGAATACGTACAGCAAAAAGACGATGCTTCCTAGCACAACTAGTGTTTCTTGTAGTTACTATTTTGCTTCGCTTATCTATCAGCCTAAAGCTACTAATGAAGAAAACGAAATAAAGAGAATATGTTTAATGCATTTGATAATACCTCAGTTCAACTAGGGTTTGTTATAACTACTATCTTTTTGGGGGCATGTATTTTCTTAAAGCTACTATAAGAGTGTAGTTTCTTATAGCTATTATTGGTTTGTTTATATATTTGTTGTCTTTGTCCTTTATGGGATTTTGTAGGCTATAATAATTGTAATAATAATAGAAATAATTGTAATAATAATACTTGTAATAATTGTAGTAATAATAATAGTAATAATTGTAATAATAATAATAATAGTAATAATTGTAATAATAATAGTAATAATATCAGTCGAACTCGAAAGCGTATAGTTCAGAAAAAACACGTCCTCTTATTTAATGGATTGCCTCCCCACCGTCCGTGACGACTCGCCCCGACCGCTTCCTTGGCAGGGGCGGCCGGGCGCCCAACCACGTGGCGCGAGCAAGTGGAGGGGCGCGAGCAAGTGAGCGCGGCGGCGTCGAGGGCGCGCCGGGGGTGTGGCACAGCGCCGGCCGCGGGAGGGGGGGAAGGTTATCTCCCGCGCACACAAAAGATTCCAAGGGCTGGCCGCGCGGAGGCTGCGTCACCTGAATCACGTGGTGATCTTTGACCTCCGCGCTCTTCCCCGATAAAGAGCTGTGGCTTCCCGGAGACAGAGCGCCCGCTGCTGCTGTGGAGGGGATGATCACGTTGGCTCAACGACGTTCCAAGCCATGTCGGTGCGGACAAACCTACGATGTCGTTTCCTGCTCCCAAACGATGAGGGATAGGAACAGAACTTTGACCGCGATGGCGAAAGCAAACGATTTTGATAGTGGATGGATGGCTTGGAAAGATTTTATTTCTTGAAGAGGGGAAAACAAGTTTTTAGGTCAGAAAAATCTGAAAATCCCTTTATTCGATTTATAACAGTAGTACTTCTCGAAAGGTGCTCACTCTATTACACACGCATTTTTATTTAATTTCATAATTATATTGTTTGCTTATTTATATGGATAATTTCTTAAGATATTACCATTCTATTTCCTTACTATAGGTATTTATGTAATAGGTGTATTAATACTTTATTCTACAAAACAATACTTCTTTTTTAATTGTGTGTTCTTAAAATTTCTTTACAACAATCAATGACTCTCTTGTTTCCATTCTCCTCAAAAGAGAATACGATAAGGACACATTTTAACTATGTGTATCTAATTAGCTTAATTACGAGACTTGTAATATTGCTGTTTTACTATTATTTAGTGCCATTTTCGTATAAAAACCTGCACTATGCTCTGTAATTTCTTTCAGAGTAGTTTGAAGTCTTATTGGCCTATTTTCATAAGAATGCAAAAATTATTTATCATTTCTAATCGTGGATACTTATTGTGATTCACGAATTTCAGAATATTTCGATTTATCGTTTGTGCAGATAACACACAATGGTCAGTGACTACAATGTGGTTGTTTTGAATTACTTCATTCTTTGACGAATATCTTGCAGAGTTGGACTTCGTTCTTCACCGCAAAGGTCTGCTGGTAGCGTCTGCCTGCGGCTTTGTGTACATTGAAAATGACGTGTCTGTATTGTGACGCCCGTTTATTGTACAGTCTCAAATATTTATTTGTGCATTGACTATTTAAAGGACTGTTCACTATTATTATTATTATTATTGTTATTATTATTATTATTATTATTATTATTATTACATTTTTATAAGCATACTTTGCAGTATCCAATAAAGATTAATGAAAGCATTTGAAGCAGTATTTTAGAAAATATTGTTTTTCGAATTGCCTTTCTTCAAGTAAAATTTTACGAATAATATTTTGAAAAAAAACGTTGTTATACTTTTAATGCATTTACTAATATTATTTTGAAGAATAGATTTAATTCAAAAGAAAAAATATGTATGTTGAATATTGTATGAAGATTCCAAAAAATTAAACTTTTCAATTTCGACAGTTCAAAGAATTGAAATAAAATAGGCGCCATTTTTATAAACTTACTTTATCGGGAAAAAATAAAAAAATTGGAGCAATTTTCTAGAACTTTGAAGATGTCCTTGAGGTTTCATGAGAAGTATCCCCCAAAATTAAAATGTCTGTTTCAAATTCAAATGGCTACGAGAGAATACCAGTTGGATCGCACAATGTCAGTTTAGATGAAAATCATGTGTACAGTTTAGCTGCTATCTTTGTACACAGACGGAAGGAAAGACATTTTGTCATAAACAAATTTTTCGAATTCAAAAACCCACAAAACATGGTTTACGATAACACAACGTGTTAGAATGCACTACATACAGGGACAACACTTGTCCACTCAGAAACACACGTTACGATTTTTTGGGCGAGAAATATAATTTTCGTTGCAGAATTACATAACGTTTTGCCTAGTGTGTATGTCGTATGCGTGACAGTAAAAACACTCTCACATAATGGCTCAGAAAAAAGTCAGTCTCCAGAGAAACCCGTTATGAAACGACAACAGGTCTCTCTGGACAATCAATTTCAGGCGCCCGTTGTTAGGCAACGTGTTCTCACACCTCCATTGTGCGTTGAATGTCCTGGGTCCCTTAGAGCCGTGGGATTCGGCGGTTTCCCCGGCCGGGGCGAGCTCTTCCGCGTGCGCTGCGGACGACGAAGCTGGCACGCGCCGTCGGCCGCAGTGACCATCCGCCCCCGCCCGATTTGCGTCCGGGCGTGTCGCGTCGCGTCGTCGCCGACCTCGCCGCCCCCGCCCCCGCCCGGCGCCGCCCAGCAATCCGGATGCAGCCGGATTAACTCGGAGAGGCGCGGCGTGTACACATAGGCCGCCCGAAAGAGAGACATAGAGTAATAGCTAGAAGAATCGAGAAACGCAGCATTTCTTCTGGTCTGTGAATGATTTTCTTTTTACTGAAAGAGGCGGTATCTGCAGAAAGTATTGAAAAAGTGCGTATTGAAGAAGGAGAAAAAGAAGTAAGCTTCCATAAAATAAAGGTATATTTATAAATTCAGTAAGCTCTCGTTAGCACGAACTCGCTTAATACGAATTTCGCCGTAACACGGACCAAACTTCGGTCCCGCCAAGGGATTACAGTAATACGGACATTTATAATAATTGGATACGACGAATTTTTATGACACGAACTCCGATTATTTAGGCCCTTCAGAATTCGCCTAAATGATCTTTTACTGTACTATTTTGTAGAATATAAAGTCTTTTTCTCTTTCTGCAGTATGGATTTTCACAATATTCCTGACATATTCAGCACGCTGATCAAGCAACGGCTACAAAACTACAACAAAGTAGTGTCCGTCTATAAAGAAATTCTTTTTCTCCTTTTTCTGGAACATTTTTGTTCCAATAATTTTTGTTGTTTTGTGTTTCTCAAACGCACAAATGTATGCTCCTAAGATCAGTATGATTTCATTTAAAACTCTCTTCCGAAAGAAAGAAATTACAAAGAAATTCATCATTGCTATTACACCGATTTGTATGTTGCCAGAACAAATAATTTCGTGAACCCCTGCTCAAAGTTTGTGATTAAGGTTTGCTAAGGGTAAATTATTGCCAATATATGCACGAAAAGTGTTAATTTTCCTTTGGTAATTAGGTATTTTAAAACATTTAAAAATATGTACGCGGTGCTTCCAGAAATTCAGAATCTTTGATATATTATTTTCTAAATAGGACTGAAATATGTGTAATATCGTCAATGAACAAGAAAATGAAATCTCTCAGCAATAATTTTTGATCTAAGGGAATAAATATATAAATATCTTTAGCGAAGTTTGTATTTTTAGTGGTAAGAAGTCGTAGATGGAGTTCACAATACATCAGGTATATAGCGTAAAACACTTTGTCTTTGAGTGCAAAATAAATGGTTCCTCTCCAGATACAACTTCCAAAAAACAACAGTTTTTTAGACCTGTCACTTTTCTTGAACGCCGTCGATGTACACTCCTTTCAATGTCAACGTAATATTGTATCTCATTAGATAGACTAGGAGAAAGTCTGTGCTATTTTAATACCTGTGGTGCTAATAATCTTCATGTGATGCAAGATTCTTGTGAAGAAATAATAATATAAGTTATCTATTTAATGAGTAATATTTTCAGGTCATTCTCACATTACAATTTTTAATTGATTTTTTTGTAGAAATTACTTAAAAGTCAAATTATCGCTTCCACAAAATTTTGAGGGCATATCCCGCTATTTGGTTGAACTATTGAATCACTTAATCTACAGTTGGCCTCCATCTCAAGATCAATACTGCCCATACACATTTATAATTTCGATTCTTAAAAAGATTTTGTAAAAACGTGAAGGTTTGATATACGCGATTAACGAATGTTCACAGAGGGTGTAAGGCCGGCTAATCTTGAGACCTCACGAGCTGCTTTTCGCTTAATCGAGGCGTTTCGGAACACTGATTCATAACCTTGTAGAGAGATATCTTGCACATTCTTGCAACTTTTATTCAAAACACACAAAATATGAGTAGATAAAAAAGTACAATTTAATGTACAGCTTGTATGATTTTCATGTTAATGTGTTTGAAAAACAACAGTTAGATACATTAAGCTTAGACAAATTTCTGGCTTCTTATCTCGATAACTTATGGGTGTAACTTATAGGCAGGGATAATTAACGAAGATAGTCTGGAATGACGGTGACCAATTTCAGGAATGCTTGAGGGAAAGTGAAGAATATAAAATATTTTTAAAATAAATAATTTTTTTTAATAAAAAGTGTGACCGATGTTTTACCGTCAATGGATTTTTCGGTATCAAGATCCTACAAAACGGATTCTGACTATACTACGTTGAAGGGGAAATAATTTACTATGTACGGCAACATGATTTATCAACTTTTTGCATACCAGGGCCCAGCAATACAATTTTGTTGTTGATAACTCTGTTTTCCGGCGCACGGTTACATAACGTTATCTTTTTACGAAGTAAGTACGTTTAAGTACAAATGGATCTGGTTAGGACGGGAATTGTTAGAGATTTTGATTTTTCCGGAGTTATTTTACATGTCGCTTGTACGTCTCGGGCATTGTGTATTTTCCGCCCTTCGAACATCCAACAGCCGGAATCAAACCCGCGCCCTGGCAGTTGAGCCCCTCTCTCGCCCTCCGGGATGCGGCGCGGGGAGGGGGAAAGTGGGCGGAGCGGGGAGTCCTCTGCCTCGGCGTCGTCGCTGACGAGCCTTCGCCTTACGTAAGGGACGCCGCGCGCGGTAAACAACGGCGCTATCTGAGTGGCGGCGCCGGCCAGCGAGCCCCCGGATATCCCCTCCAGCGCGGCCCGCCGCCCCCGCCCCAGCCCCCGCCCCCGCCCCAGCCCCCGCCCCAGCCCCCGCCCCGCCCCAGCCCCAGCCCCATACCCCGCCCCCGCCCCAGCCCATGCCCCCGCCCATGCCCACGACCCCGCCCATGCCCACGCCCCCGCCCATGCCCCCGCCCATGCCCCGCCCATGCTCACGCCCCCGCCCATGCCCCCGCCCATGCCCACTACCCCGCCCATGCCCATGCCCATGTCCATGCCCCCGCCCATGTCCACGCCCCCGCCCATGCCCACGCCCTAGCCCCCGCCCCCGCCCCTGCCCCCGCCCCAGCCCCTGCCCCCCCGCCCCTTCCCCAGCCCCTTCCCCTTCCCCAGCCCCTGGCCCAGCCCCCGCCCCTGCCCCCGCCCCTGCCCCCGCCTTCAATTCCCTGCCCCTGCCCCCGCCCCTGTCCCCGCCCACGATCGTCGGCGATCGGGGGCGATCGTCCCCGCAAGCCCAGGGCGATTGAATGCATTCTCAAATCAGACTTGAGACCTTGTTTCTCTTTTATAAGCTTCTTCTATCTCGTTTCTTTCCTTGTTTTTCATTCTGTTTGGTTATTTTCTTCATTTTTTCAGTTTCATTCTTTTTTCTTACGTTTTAATTAAAGTGCACCGTTCGATACTTCTCGCTATGGGGAAGAGTGTTGCTTTCGTGCATTAGATCGTGAATTGTGAATGTTATCTAAAAACAACAATTCAAAGGTACTTCAATTCAATTTCTCATGATCAGGCAAACATTTTTTAAAGGGTAAGCTAAACCTTTGTAGTCAGTTCTTGTTACGAAGAGTTTCGTAAATTGCTTAAACGTTAAGTTTCTGCTTTGACTGATAATATTTATACGTATATAGTATTTCATCTAACTAAAGCAGTATATTTAAAAGAGGGAAGCAAATCACACTACAAAATATTCAATTCTACCTCTTTCAGTATGTAGTCTATGTAGTCAGTATTTCTTAGGTTTAGTGCCAACTGTTGCGGGGGAGATGCAACCCGCCCATTAACGCGACTGGATGATCCTAGTAACAAACTAATTTGACGTAAAAGCATTTGTTCGTTTTGTAGAAATATATTTTTATATACAAATACCCACATTAATTTTCTTTTCAATTCTCACTTCGGGGCACAAGTAATTGTGACGATAAATTTTGTTTGCTAAATGAATTCCTTATATTCCCGATTTCACTCCAAAGATTTGGAAAGATGAAAATTCCAAATGTATCTTTAACCAACTGACATACGTGAAACTGTGTAATAATGTGTCGACGGAAATTAACTTTTATTTTGTGAAACTTACACAATTGAAAATAAACTTCCCGGGAATGGAATTAAATAACACTGAAGGGACGAATTAAGCACATTGTAAATGAAAAAAAAGGCAAATGCAGCTTCTGGTTAATTTCAACCACTATCTTTATGTACATTCTTTAGCCAAAATACTCCTCCCTCAAAAAATTTCCTCATACCTCCTTTCACTAAAAAAACAAAAAAAAACCCTCTGTTTTTTTTTGCCGCTTCAGAAGCAAACATCACTGTTTTCAGTAGTCAGTGGGAGTGTAAATAAAGGCTTGCGTAGCTGCCTTCAGCCACAGAGCTTAGAAGCACAAATCGGGTAGAATTAGGAGAGGGGGCAATGTATGGGCAGTTTACCATAGTGTGTCTGCATTTTATGACCGTATTGTTTATTTCAGTAGAACTCATTGTACCAAGTACTCAATTTTTTTCGATTTCTTCTCATTGTTGTACACATATTCTTAAATATCCACTCAATTTCTCTACATAACATTTCAGGAGCCAGTTAATAAATAAAGATGTGTGTGTAAAATAGGTTTGAATTCCGTTCATTTAAAATTATCTTCGCTGACTGCAGAATATTATTTTGTTTCATATTCTTTACTCAATAACTGTAGTTCTCAGATGACAGTGTATCCAAAAGTAATTATGTGAAGAACGCTAACAGTTAATCAGAAAAAAGTAATAGATAAGGTGTTTAAAAAAGTCTTTATGTCAACTGGGTTTTTCTTCTCTTCAATTGGTATATCCTGCGCTTCTTGTGACGGTTATCTACCAATGTTGAATAATGAGATCTGTATTCTATGACGGTGAACCTTCATGAATGCATGTTGTTAAATTCATAATAAATAAGTGGTAATAATATAAAAATATTATGGACGATTGTTCTAGTACATAATCATTCTATTTACATTAGTTGATTAAAATTAAAAATCGATTAAAAATTAATCGGTACTAAGTACAAACGTTTTTCAGGGTATAAGTATGACAATTGTAATATTATAACTTAAATGCTAACTTCATCAGCTCCCAGAGGCACTTAGATGTGCCGAAAGTTTTATTAATGATTGTGATATGTCCAGTCGTCACTTTCCTTTGTTTACGTGTTTTATTTCTAAGGTGCATTAGTGCCTGTGTTTTTTCGCGCTCTCGCCGCGTTATAATTGAAATAATGTCTTCAAAGGCGTAAGTATTCCTAAGCCTATTATTCTAATGTTAAGTGTTCAGATATTAAAATTAAAATTGTTATTAATATTTTACGTGATTTATGTCACGATGTTTTTGAAATAAAAATGATGAGGCGCCTGTTGGTGATTTTGGGCTCTGCGGATTATTTTAAGATTCGTAAACTTGTAAACATTCCTTTCCAGTCTCGCTCTTCACGAAATATCTCCGCGCTAGAAGCAGAATATGATTTTGATTATGTTGAAATGACTTTGTTTCCACCATCGGAAGGGGCTTCAGACTGACGAGGAAAGTGAAGAAGGTGAATGATACAAATCGCATTCCCGTAAGAATGTTGAGATCGGCAGTTGAAATATGTCAAAAATAAAAACATACCCCAGAAATATAGCTATATGATCTGTTTTATTTTGTAACATTAGTTCCTGAACATACGCAACTCCCATACACCATTATTCACGACATTGATTTTCAGGCTGTGAAAATACTAATACCCAAAAGTCTGAAAAAAAAAGAAAGAGTAGCGAAACTAGTAACAAAATGAGAGTGAATTTGTGAAAAAATCTGAATATGGCGATAAAAAAGAAAATTCATTCCAGTACAATGGCTCCAAGCTTTATTCAGTAGGTCGGTTTGAGAACCGTATTTCAAAGGAAATCGTGAATATGATAAAAGAGCAATTCATATGCTCCCCAAAGGAATCGAGTAAATGTTACCACTGATAAAATAAAAGTTTACATACAGGATGTTTGGTCCTAAATACATGTGAATGCACTGTGAAACACAGTCTGCTGAACACAAGTCTTGTTTCATCTAGTATGAGAAGAAATAGGTTCTTCGATATCCAGCAGTTTTTCCACTCAGCTGATAAATCGAACATGAGTTCTGCTGACAAATTTGCTAAAGATAAACTCTACTTATCGCTTTTAAATGAAAATTTCATGGATAATTATATTATTGGCTCTGTATCTATTGACGAGTCCATGGAGTCTTATTATGGAAAACAGTTTCAAACAGCATATACACGGCGAGCCCATAAAATTTGGAAACAAACTATGAATCTCAGCAACTCGAGACGGATACCTAATAACTTTATCAAGAATCCAAACATTCAAAGTTGCCAAAACAATAACTAGGCATGAGAGTAGCAGTTATGGAACTTCACTCCAGATTGCCACAGGGCCATGGATCTTACAATCTTTGCTTTGACAAATTTTTCCGGTAGTCTAAAGCTTGTAGAAGCTTTAAATGAAATAAATGTTGGTAGAACTGGGAATGTTCAAGAGAATAGAATAGAAAAATGACTCTTACTGGGAACGTTCAAACGAAGTCAGAGGTTCTTATGATTTCAATAATACGGACTCCAATGTAACTGTGAAATGGCATGATAACAATATAGTAATGGCGTTTTATATTTTTGAAAGTAAGACATAATAGGTACTTATGTGGAATAAAACAAAAAGGAGACGTTGATTTCCCAAATAGATTATGGAAATGCAATCTCTTCATGGGACGTGTAGACAGGTTCGATGAGGACATTCATTCATTACGAGTATCGCTGAGAGGTCATCAATGGTAGTCTCCATTCTTTACCTTCGACCTTACCTCTCACAGAGGTTGGTTGCTAAAAGTAGTTAACAGAACCAAGTCTCAAACTTACGAACTGGGAATTTCGCAGAGCCATCGTACAGGAATATCTATCAGAATACCCCGAAAGTTAGTGTAACAGCTGGAAACATTCCGAAAGAAACTTTCAACGCAGAAATCTGTGAAGGAACACGAAGCAAATATGAGATTGCGGTCTCTCAGCAACACGAAAAATGCGATCTATGTCACAAGAGAAAAAGAAGAATTTGCAGTGCAACAAAGCATCCATGCAGCAATTTAAGTGCAACGAAGTTTTGCACGTTCACTGTTTTTACGAATTTCATCAAAAGGTGCAAACTTGCTGTAAATGTGTAAATATTCGTGTACAATACAAAATATTCATGTTATTTTTCCACTACAAAACGAAAAATAAAGTTTCAATCTAAAAGAATCTCTGCGTTGTACAGTGTCCAAAGGCACCTCCAGATGCCATATATTTTTCAAAAAATCTATAATATTATTTTTTTGTAAAATTGAAAAAATATAGTGGGCAGTAATGCAAATATTATGGAGTAGAATTGTAATTTTTTTCTTGACCTTGAAAACTATACACGTTAATGGCGAAAATGTGACATCAGGATTTGGCTAATTTAAAATATATAATTATTACAATCTTCAAATTCAATATCTGTTCTTTGTTAACCATGATAATTTGTAAAAACGAAAGAAAACGAGATGAAAGTTACGAAAATAATTATTTATATTAATTTTTATTATTTATATTAATAATTATATTTATTAATTTGAAAAATAATTATGTAACGTAAAAATGACTCATTAGTGCAATATAATTGTGTAACATCAGTAATGTTTACTTCATTACCATCTGGACTCGCATAAGGTAAATGGTTTTAATACAGTTTTCAGTACAGTTGACCCTAGATATAATGAACTCTGATTAAAATAACTTTTGTTTATAGAAAATCAAATCATAGGACCCTATCCACATGCGAACAAGAAGAATCGGTTATCGTGAACTTGCAAGTCAAGTTGTGAACATAAGTACAATTCCAAGGTAAATCTGTATCAGTGCTGCAAATTCATATAACACTCGTCTTTGGATGCGATTCTCGTGCAATTTTCTGCTAGCTTTATGAAAAATGAAAGGTACTGAAGGAACCGTGCTTCCGAGGAATTGTTTCAGTTCATCGGTGACAATTATTTCCAGCCGAAGACTTCATGGACGTCGACTGCAAGCTGAAAACTAGAGAAAAGATAATTCAAAATATAAGAAAACAACCGCGATGATGAATAAGACATCAAATCAATCAATTGTACCAGTGCAAGAGATATTGATGGATGGAACTAAAATATGTATAGGATGAGCACACTAGAATTATATGCGAAGGAAGCACGAATGTATTGAAATTGTGATTTTCGGCAGATGGATATGTTCCTATATCTCTGAAATAATACGCTCAGTTGGAAACTACTTTAGATTTTGGAATTATCGGATACAGTGAACTTCTGGTGCAGTGAACCAAAAATGTTAGTCCCCAAAATTTCGGTTTAGCTGGTTGTCGAAATTATTCATTTAGGTCTTTGTCCTAGAAAGATTTTCCGAAATAGTTTTATATTATATGGACTTTTTATATAAATACGTAATAGAAAGCAGCAATAAATGCACAACTTTAGGTACGAAGTATCTGATATATCGATCCTAAATGTAAATTGGAAAAATATGCTGCCCATGAATTTAACGAAATGAAGTTTGAAGAAGTCACATTTTAATTTCTACTGCATCATTTTTTATATGACGAACTTACAAGAATGCCAATCTCTAAAAAAACAGTCTGTTTAACACATTCCCTCTAACCACTTCCTGTGCCAAATATCTGGCTCAGAATTTTGTGCCGAGTTGGGTTCTAAAAGGACAGACAAAGGTATTTAAAATTGCTTTCTACGCAACACACTCAATCGAAAAATGCGTGTTTGACATTCCATCGACCTGACTATTGTTCCCCCTAGCAGAACAACGTTTGCAATCAACTGCACAAAGATATCGACTCTTTTTTATTTACACATTACATTATGTTCTTCTTTATAAGCCATGTGAATATCGCAAAGAAGCTTGAACACTGAAATGTCTTGAAGCAGGTTGGTATCAACCCAAATGCACTTTGAACATCTGACTCTGCTGTCAGAGGGCAGTGGAATCCGACATACTGTTCACATATTATGCAGATTACGATGAAGATTAAGCGAAATGTGCTAACTATGTTAGTTGATCCCTAGCATAGTGTTTCATCTCCGACGTTTTAAACAGTTTCAAAAGTATTTTCATATTTATAAATTTGAGTTTTATTAATTGAATTAGATGGATATGAAAAACTGGCCACTTCTCCACCAGCAGACCAAGACGTGTTGAATGACAATTCTTTTGAACCAAACAATGGACTGAAAGGGGGTACCACCTTCCACACGCGAAAAATGAATTTCTGAACGTGACTGTGAATGTAGTATTTTGGGTCTTTTTTAAAAATTAGTTGTACATTTTGCTTTTTGGTCAATTTTTACTAGAATAGAAACGTAATATAACATTATTTTATAAATATCCTTTCTTCACGTTAGTAACACTTCACATTATGAAGAGTGTTGAAGATCAAGCGAAATGAACCATATTTATTACATAATCTCTTACAGAGGGGTTCATACAGGCAGGCAGGGGGCTTTTGAAATATTTGTGGTAGCCCTATGTAATAAAACATTTTACATGGCACAAAGTAGATATTTCCCAAAAATTAAAAATTATTGAACATTTTGAATGTGCTTTGCATTTTATATTATTTAATTTTTTCCGTGTTTGATTTTAATTGAAACTGTGGGATTCTGCATTATTTTTGCTGCTCAGAAACAATATATTTCACACACTCAACAGCCGAAATTATGCTGCTTCTGCCGCAGACTACTAGTCAAATACAAATATTGCAGAGAAGTTTTTTTTTTGTAATGTTTAAAATATAAGCATCTCTTTGTGGGAATTCTGATGCGGTATTGTTAACGTAATCACATAAAGAAATAATGGAAGTCATCTCAGTCTTCAAGCAAGTTTTTTGTTTAAAGGGGCAAACATGTGTATTAACTGATGATTCGAATTAATAATTTAGCTAAATTATCTAATACTTCAATAGAATTAAAATTTAATTCATGGGCTCTCGAGGGCCCCACCATAATAATGCACGGGACCACGGGACTTAGTTTCTAGGGTTAAAAAGGCGATTGGCAGATGACAGCGACTCGAACTTCTGAGCCAATTTCTTAATCGATGGTTACTCATTGCCTTGGGTTGCTTAAGTGGTAAACTGGTCAATTCACATTTACCGTTTGCCACCTTTGGCCATGCCTGAGATTTGAATAAGATTGTGCTGTCTAGTGACCTCACGGCATTGCAAATTGTCGTTCAATGTGCATAGAATGATAACATACTTGGCAAATTATAACTTCTGAAAGATTGATTATTTCAGAACGTGAATACGAAACGTTTCTCGCGTGTTAATTAGAATTTTTGTGATAAGAATGGATTATTAACGGGCATAAATAAGAATAAGATTATTTAACGGGCGTAAAAATCATACGTACAGACTACTTCACTACCGCTTCATTTAATTATGGTCAGGATTATTGGATGATTCAAGCGACGTTCTCTACTGTAGTTTTCGATAACAGATTTTAACTTCATAACTGTAAATATAAATTTAAAAATGTAACTTTATAAATAACTTTATTAATAAACACATTGATTTCTCATTTTAGTTTGTCCTGTATTGTTATTTTCATAAGCATTAACACACGATGTCTTCGGTATTAATTTTAAAAGCGCTTTTACCTTATCGATCTAAGTTTTAGGAATACAATGTGTTATGTGGAATAAGATATAAGAGAGAGATTGAAGTTACTTATTTATCTAAGAAAATGCAAGTATCTCGTAGTTGAAACTTGCAACAAATAATCAATTAAACAATAATGCTCTTATAAGAAATTAAAAAATAATAATAATAAAAATGGGAATTTATTTCACAATTCCGGATTATTATGTAGTGGTATGTCGTTTAATTTAATTTTCTCTTTCTATGGCGCGCGTTCCACAATACCACTATTTTAGTTCATTACACAATTGTTACCTTTAAGCGGCAAGTTTTAAGACATTCACATAATTGCACAAAGATGAACTACTCTTCATCGTCATAAAATATTCCCAGTATTTTCTGAGAAGTAATCGATATGTCTCGAACATGCGGTCAACCGAGAGCTGCTACGGTCAGTGAACATTGAAATTTGAGAGCGTTGGAGAACGGCTGGCGACGCGCATGGTCACTGT
Organism: Gryllus longicercus; assembly: GCA_038098605.1. NCBI lineage: Eukaryota > Metazoa > Arthropoda > Insecta > Orthoptera > Gryllidae > Gryllus > Gryllus longicercus. The sequence continues at coordinate 1,478,104 of JAZDUA010000193.1, read as the reverse complement.
GTTTACAAACCTATATTGGTATTATCTCTGAAAAGTTGGTTCTCTTGCGCGTGTGTAATAGGCCAGATAATGAACCAGGCGCCCCGCGCGCCTCCGATGGGTCAGCGCTTGCCCACGCGCCGCCGGGCGCGCTGGGCGCAGCTCGGAGACAGCGCCCGGCTGCGAGAGCTAATTGGCGGCCGCTGTCTCTGCAGCATCGCTGACTGGCGCTCTTAGGGTTTAAGTCCTGACGACAGCGGATTTTTGACTCTAGATTCATAGCTAGGTCGAATTCAGTCGCTGTCTGGAGGGGAACTCCAGTGCTCGGCTGTGAGAGCTCAGCGACACTGTTGTCTCTGTGGCATCGCTGACTGGCGCTTTTGGGGTTTGAGTCCCGACGATAGCGGATTTTCGACCCTAGCTAGGTTGAAATCAGTGCAATTCAGCGGAGAACTCCAGTGCTCAGCTGCGAGAGCTCATTGGCGGCCGCTGTTTCTGTAGCATCGCTAACTGGCGCTCTTAGGGTTTGAGTCCTGACGCAAGCGTTTTTTTTATTCAAGCTTCATAGCTAGGTCGAATTCAGTCACTGTGTGGAGGGGAACTCGAGTACTCGGCTGCGAGAGCTCAGAGACGGATTTTTCTCTGCAAAATCGCTGACTGGCGCTCTTAGGGTTTGGGTCCTAGCGACAGCGGATTTGGGACTCTAGCTTCATAGCTAGGTCGAATTCAGTCGCTGTCTGAAGGGGAACTCCAGCGTCCGACTGCTCTGATCGGTGAACGTCCATTGTTTGTGCGCTCGTTACAATGCTAATGCCGGAAAATAAATCTAATATAAGAGACGACGACCGCGCGCGATATATCGTTACTGACCTCCTTACACTTATTAACACTACACTACCGCTTATGTTGGAAGGCCAGTCGGGAGCTTATGAGTTTGCTCTGGCAGGGGCGTTGTACCGCTAGGAGAGATACCTAGAGAGAGAGAGGGGGAGAGGGAGACGGAGAGAGAGAGAGAGAGACGCTCGCAAGCAGACGTGTAAATAGACCCCGGATCGCACTTTTCAACGGGTCACCTTCCACCATTTTAATCTCTCCTTTGTCTGACACAGACGAGAGTGGTTTGTATAACAGATTTATTAACAATCTAGATCGTAGTCGCAATTTAACAACTACCCTTCACACAATAAACTAAATAAATAGACCCACTACAAGGAGAGATAATTTAAGAACGGCTACCACACCGCAACATACCACCGATGTTCCCTATATGAAGCCGCTCTACTTTGAGACCATCTACGCGTCTCGCATATCACGACAATGAATTGCCGGCCCCTCGCCCTAGTGCACCTACACGCACAAACAAGCGCATCACCTGTCGCCTACGCCGCTAGCACAAGAAGACTGCGGCATTGTTCTCCTGGCCTTTATATAGGTCATTTTAGCTCTACTCTTTGACTCCCTACCCACTCCGCCCTTTGTTTAACATCCGGCGGTTTGAGCGTGGTACACATGCGACACCACTATTTTGCACTAGGCGCTACCATGACTGTAAGCGTCAATTACTTACCCCTGTCTGCACGCGTCAAATACTTGGGCCATTGGGCATAAATAATTGACGCGTTCGAAACATTCACCCAGTCTGAGACACAACGGCCCCCGCCACACGCGAATGCGGACAAAAATGATTCCCTGGTGCGCAATCTGTGCTAACAGATGTCTTCGTAAATGGAACCTACTGACCGTTCTGTTACGGTGTTTGCGACGCTGAAGGAAATGCAGTCTGAAAATTGTATTTAACTTTTGCTTTCTGATTTGCGCAGTAATACACTGAAAATATTATGTAATTCTAGATGAAATTGATTTGATTTTGACACACGTTTTGCGGAACCGTAAAGGTGTTTTCCACAAAATTCTATATGCTTGCCAGTCCTCATCTTTGTTCTCTGTCAACTAATTTTGTCTCAGGTTCTCTGGCAATTGTTTGCTTCCTGCTGTTGAACGACGATTACGAAATTAGGATTTTATATTTGGCATTATTAGTAGATGTATGAAGTCAGGAAAGGTCGAATGGTGATTTAATGAAAACTATTGTATACTTTGTTCAGTATGGTTTATTTTGGACAGAAAGACTCAACTCAGAGACTTCTGTAATACAAAACTCTTATTTCATAAATTTTCTGATTAAATGATAACGATTGCATCGTCAAAGGATTTCCTTCAGGACATCCTTCATTTCATATTTTGAACATTCAATCTTTGGATCTGTAACCTTTAATTACATAGAGTTAAATTGAAAAAAATCGATATACTAAAGTAATATTATCCCTTTAACATCACAGCAAGATTTTTCTTCCTCTTGCGGGAACTTATTTTCTTTAACTTATTATGCATCCAATAGCCTGATTTATTTGAAATTAATGCACTGTTTGTAGTGTGTTCTGCTTTACAATATTTTATTAATAATTAATTTATAATCATGTAGTTGAAAGTATTTCATCTTATTTTCATATTAACAACTTGAGATCTTTTGAGAAAGTGGGCATCGTTTACAAAATGTTGTGATGTGTGATATACGACATTGTTGTTCAGGTTGAATGAAATCCGCAAAGTAAATGTTAGAAGGAAAGTGATCTTATTTTGAGTGTCAAAAGGCTAACTCATGTTAACCTTTCAAAAATTTACTAACAGAAAATCACATTTGTTTGGAAAAATGAATAAAAATTCAAATCTTATGGTTTTAAACAGCGAAGTATTTTTGTAATTTAAATAAGTCTTTTCGCTTACAGGAACTCAAATTAATCGAAGATAGAGAGAGTAGTTTGAAGTGGAGGCTAGAACGTCACTCCGATAGTTAATAATTTTTATTAGAACGAATACGTGAAATAACATAATATATTGAACTTCTAGATTGACTCTGTTAAAATGAACGAACGATTTTGCGAACGAATTTGGTTATTACATTTTCTAGGAAACATATTACAAATCAAGATACATATTGTATTTATAATTCCTTAAAACATGAAATTTAACTTGCCCTGCAAGTATTTCCAACTCTTTCCAGCACGGGGGTACAAAATAGTACCACTGTGCGTAATGCATTGACCGCACGGAGGTACACAATTTGAACCATCATTTCTTCTGTGGGTGTGTTCTTGCATGGTATGATAATTTATGAACCACCGCAAAACATTGCAGAAAATAGTTTTCAGAAGCACTGGAAGATGTTGATAAATACTAAGAACCATTTTTTGAAAGCCTACTAGACGTATTCTTGTCGGCTGGTGAGGTGAGCCGCGGTCCAAACTACGCAACTACTGAAAAAAAAAAAAGTTCCTATGGCCACGTGATTGAAAGAGTTAACACGTCAAATGCGGCGGTTGTGACGTAAAATAAATAATGTTCACACATAAATTATAATACCATTTTTTATATCAGCTCTTCACCCCAGTGATAAATCTGGCTGGAATCATTTTAAAAGCAGAGTTTAGGAGCAAGAGGACAAATTACTCAGATTTCTAGGTAATTTATCACAAATGTGACATTGGATTGCCTTTGAGGCTGACTTTTATTTCGCAGGCGCGTTTTTCTAAAACTAAAACAAGGAAGGGCAGGAAGAGGAGGCGCCGTCAGTCCCACAGCCAGACGGTGATGGGCACCTGCGTGAAGGCGCCGTTGAGGAAGGACTTGAAGTGGCGCCCGATGCTCAGCGTCGCTGCAGGCTTCATCTCCGCCACGATCTCCGCCCAGTTCTGGTTCAGGAACCGGTTCATCGCCTCGCCTGCAACGGAGAGTCATTACAAATATTACAGCGCAGTGTGCAGCAGAGATCTAGAACAGGGCTTGGGTTGAATGACTCCCATGTCACTGCAGTCCCTCTGACCGGGAGGTACTAGGTTTGAGTCAAGACAGTGGCAGGATTTTCGACACTAGCTTGTCCGATAGGTCAGCTGCTGTCTGGAGGAGAATTCTTGCGGCCGGCTGCTCCTTTCGGAAGTTTTCCGTGGTTTCTCCGATCAACACCAGGTGAATGCCAGAGCAGTACCCCTGGCCACGGACCGCGCGCGATCTCACCTTCCTCTTCCTTGTCCTATCCTCACCGCTTACACACAGTACCACACACTAACACGCACTACACTACCACACATGCCGGGAGACCCGTCGGGATCTAAGAGCTTGACCCGACTGGAGCGGTGCCCCGCTGGAGGGAGATACTTAGTTGGGGAAAACCCCGCTAGCCGACGGCGGGTCGGCGCCGGATCTCGCCATACAGCGGGAGACAGATCACCGCTACCTCCAGAGCAAAAACACATCTTTTACACTTACGGGACTAATGACCCTGGTAGTTGACGTGCCCGGAATCACTAAACGATCAATCAATTGAATGACTCCCGATTATAAGAACACAAATGTATATGTAAACCATTTTTTTCTCTTTCACTCACACTTAGTATACATGATACATTTGAAATAGACCTGAAACCAGTATCGGTTTAGATACATTCATATTTTCCCCGGAAATTTAAAAATGAATAATAGAAATTATTCATTTAATTTGGAAGCCTATTTGATCAAATCATGGTCTCTCCACATCATTTGTCATTGTTGCACGTTTATGCTATTTCATAAACATTTAATTTTTAAAAATTGCGAAATAAACATGTGGATATAAGATTCCATCTTAGTGTAATTAATCGGTGGACAAGTAAATATCACGTAATATTGCAGGCTCCTTTAGCCTTTCAGTGATCTGAAACTACACGTTACGCTCACATGCCGTGCGGCATTCATCCCAAGTGTTAACTATAGAAGAAACCCAATACAGACAAAGGAAACAGATTTCAAGAATTCAAGAAATTACTCACAGCTCATCAGTCATTTCAGTTGACTTTGGAAATCTCTGCCGCTAAACTATTTTCTGATCTCACAGGAAAGGCACGTTCTATGATTATAGAACACGGTGGATGTAATCTTCTGGAATTTGAAAATATTGCACTCTTTTTTTGCCGCTACGAAGTAAACTGAATGCAGAAACGTTGTTAATGAACTTGAGCACTAAGTCTTCTCATGAATAATATTATTTAATTGAACCTCAGAAGCTCCCGGGACACTTCGGTCTGATGACGCGTCACCGGACCCTAGAAGCGATAAAAGCGCTTTTGAATTGGGCAACTGTCAGAGAACTGACCCATTGCAGGCGCTTGGCACCGGAAGACAGTGTAGAGGAAGTTGAAAGGCGAAGATCTGAATCTGTGATTTATCGAAACGTATTATTGCTACAATGAACGGTTATGTAGTGGTGATTGACCGTTTATACTTTTTGAACAACTGTTCTCGACTCATTCGACTGTTACTCTAAAACATGTGCGAAGTCACACGCGTATATTTTCCTTCACAATTGTTCATTTATTTTGAACCCAATATTGTAATGTCGTCATATATTTAATTATGATTTTTTGATTATGTCAAAGTCAAACATTGTTATGAATGGATTATTTACTTAGCAAAACTATACATTTAGCATTCACCAGTATTTATTCGTAGCACATTTCACTTCACGAAGATCTTTTCACTTTACGAAGTTCGTTTAAAGAATATCTCATCACGAAAGTTGTTTACTTCGAACCATTTGTTCAGTACAAAATTGAGATAGGAAGGAAGAGAGAATTTATTTGATTTCGGGTTTATTAAATGTTACCTAGTTTGGAATTATTTGAATGAAACAAATATTCGAAATCAATATCCATACTTAGTATTGTTTAGTTTTAATAAACTATTTCTGTGAGGATTGTTGAGAAAAATTCAAATTTTGTACGTATGACTGAACAAGAATAAAATGTAATTACAATATCTCAATATTTATACGGAGAATACATAAATGTACTTATTTTTCAAAACATGTGTTTCCCAAAGTGTCTGAAATTGACTGAAATTCACTTCATTTTTGGTTATTTATTCATTCTTCCAATTATATTAATAAAAATTATAAAATACCAGAAGACCGATAAACATTAAATTTTTTAAAAAATGGAAAATTCACTTTTAAAAACTAACTTTTCAAAAAATGTCCGTTGAATTCTTATTTAATAGTATATGGGACAAAAGTTACAGAATATTGCGTGAATTTTTTTGAGGAAGTTTAATATTTTCACTTGACCGTGCAGTGTCCTTCCCGAATGAATCGACTGTCCTCGTCGGTTCGTGGAGCGTGAGAGACAAATGAGTTCCAAGGAAATGTGTAAGAGTCAGAATGTATGGGACGAAGCATCTACGGACGCTTCATCTTAAGAATGACAGAAGGTCGCCCTGGTTCACAGTGGTGTCTCAGATAACACGTTTAAAAAGTGGGGCAGGGACAGCTGGAGGGGAATATTAATAATAGTATCTTTATCTTAATCAACTGTTGTTAAATCGAATAGAGCAATAAAAAGTAAATTTTGGAGGAAAAGTCTAGAACACTGATTAAGACTTTCTAATCATGCATAATGGGCATTTTAGACCACAAATTTGTAGGTCTAAACGTTCCCAATAACTTTATTTGTGGAGGTTCCTTTAATTACTTTACGAAGTACGTTCGTGAATTATGAGTTAGATGAAAATATTACATTGCTACCCTGGTATCAGATTTTTCGTAGATGGATTCTTGGGTAATCAAATGCTTAAGATTTATTTTCTAATTGTAGGTTGACGTAACTTTAGAATAGAATTTGTTAAGCCAATGATGACAAAGCATTGAAAAATACAGATGATTTGTCGTGTTATGATTCTTAGAGACAGATAAGATCCTGAAGACCTCCGCTTCCTGAAAAACGACCGATGAATATTTTGGTACTCTTCTTTGAGAAAAGAACCTGTTATGATCTGAATAAAAATTTTTGGCGATTTAAGAGTGAATAAAATGTATTCTTTCAAAGGATGGCGTCTTACTGCAGTTTTCATTTGCAATTGGACAGTATCAGTCAAGTTCATGTCTGTTAGATTATGATTGATACTTTCCCCATATTTTGCACACCTAACTGCCCTCTTTAATCCTAATTGGTCAAAAATTAGTTTATTTGGCAAAATATCAACAATTGGATAGCTCCACATCATAGCATGAGCATACTACTTACGTTGCATTCTGTTACCTCAGAATGAACATTTTGTTACGACTAGCCATTACGACCAATTTTTAGGCAGAGGGCAGTGTTTCAATGCTATCAGGTCTTTGCCTACCGAAAAAAATGTAGTGATCTGCTATTACATTACGTATCGTTAAAATAATGCATTCTGATGTAATAGGCCATATCTTGCATTCATTCTTCATTTTTCATTATTATCCCTTCAACCAGTCATTCAATTAATCATTTTTCAAGATAGAATACTTTCTAGATACAGGAAAGAATAATGAATAGTATATTACACCTAATATATTCCTACCATAAATTGTACAAATGAATCTTGGTTTTAAATTTTGAATTCGAAGTATGAAATTCTAATTTCTGGAGAAATTCTATTTTTAAATTATTACAGGATGTTTGATTTCCAACAAGACGCAAACGGCTAAGGCTTTTGAAGTTAACTTTTAGGCGTGAATGATTGAGGTTCCCTGTTTTTTCAGTTGTTTCACTGTCCGAAGCAATTAGTGTCGACAAAGACAGACTGATAGCGATCGGTCCTTGTGGGATCCGTCCGTGATCTTCTCCCCACGATTCAGAGAACTGCAATTGCGGCTTATCCCCAACAACCACCCAACAATGAAATGAGATTCCCCTGTTTGTGGCCCATATGTTATCTTATACTTTGAGTAAGGTTGCCATGTGAAAGAAATACGATACTGCTTGTGGCCCATGCAGGCATCTGTTATCTTAAAATTTTAGTAAGATGGCTAATGATAAAAAGAAATACGATACTGCTTGTGGCTTATGCATTCCATTCTTTCATGTGGCGAGGCAGTCAATGTTTTCCGAAGACGTTTCTAATATCCATAGCAAGACACGCAAAGGCGAAGAGGGCGCCCCCCAGCCGGGGGGTCGTAGGCACTTACCGAGCACGTTGTTGGCGTTGAGCTGGTCCCTGACGCGGAAGCGCGCCTTGCCCAGCGTGAAGTCGACGGTGAGGCGCTCCACCTTCATGACGTTGGTGCCGTTGTTGACGATCTCGCGGCCCTGGATGCGCGCCACCGCCGTCACGTTGTCTGCGCACCAACACACGCACGCGCAATCTCACCTCCGCTCGCCCGCCAAGCGCATGTGCGCGCGTGTCCCAAAACAGTGTTGCCAGACGTAGCGGGACCATGGTACTTTCACCGGGATTTTAATGAATGGTACCATGTATTTGGATAAAGACATCCTGGTACGTTTAAATACCAGGAGTGTAGTTGTACGGTAATGGATGATGTACTATTTGAGATTCGTTTAAAAATTGTTTATTCAATAATTGAAATCTGACACAAATATTGCAAATATCTATGAAGTTGGTGAAGTCACAGCCATAAAACCATCACCGGTGACATAAGATGTTTTGTTCTAGAACATGCTATAGTAGCAAAAGATCTTAAGACTTCCATTTACAGATATAAAATGAAATGATATCAAGTGAAGTTTGACGAATTTCGTGTGTGCGTTAAAAACATGAGTTATAATATGAACAATGTTAGAATTTAAATCAATTGCCATTGGCACCGGAAATTTTAGTGAAAGTACCACGATTTTTGTAGGTTGGTACTGGAATATACATTTAATCATCTGGCAACGATGCCCCAAAAATGAGCCCTGTCATTGGTCAGAATCTTACAGCACTTCCATATAGTTGGCCTGGTACACTAGATGTTGCTTATAACACGTTTCGTTGTAGAATGGCGTGAGTTGCAAGAATATGATCTTGATATGGTGTTATCACTAAAAAAATCACGTTTTAATGACCCTTTTACTGACTTACATATTTTCACGAGGAGCACACAAAGTACAAACAAATACATACAAAATGTATGTATTTGGTATTTTGGGTCGACGATATCGCTTTGCCGTCTAGATAATGGTGTCCCCCAAGCGGGGGCTTTGTTTAATTCCCACGCACGTGGGGTAAGAGAGCCATGTGGCGAACATTCCCTTCCGCAACTAGCAAACTCCGCCTGCCTGAGGTTTTCTTTGTCACACAAAAACCGAAACTAAAACCATTTTAAAGGATTGCTGAAAGTATTTTTGCTTCGACTGGGAATCGAATCATGGGAAGCTAGTTACTGAGCAATTCTAGAGGCCACAAAATGTATACTGAGCAAATAAATTTAAAATGCAGATTTAATGTACTGACAACGAATTCCAATTCTTAAAAATTCATACAAAAGATGAAATAGAAACAATTTCTTACATTTGTATATGTTACTATTTGCAAAAACTGTTACTCCCGAGTAGTATCAATAGTACATAGATTGCAAACGATCTTTAGTTATTCTCACCGAATATACACAGCAGTATGTTGCTAGACATACCATGGGACAAATCACAACTATCACACCTTCATATTCTTCCAAGGCTATACTATCAAGTACCTACCAGCAAAGTTCCATTTTATTCGAATAATTAGTTAATTGACTGCAGAGTTAACCAAGTCATTTAATAATCCTGTCATAATTAAACATTCTTTTCGTGCATTCTCTTTACAAATAAGAATTAAATGAAATATTTTCAGTGGAGGAAAAGGTAATATGCGAAATGCTTCCTGTTTTTGGTGCAAATTTGCGAGTGTGTGCACCATTATTTCAATCATGTTTCACTCAGCTCGCATGATACTCATAGCGACACTGCGACTCACAGAGAGCTCCATTACTACTTCTGGGAACGGCTGCAAGATTTTTACCAATGAGAAGGCTTAATTTGAAGCTGAGGGTTACACATTGTTGTGATTTAGAAATACAGGCACGCAATGCACTTCAATTCTTCAGCGAAGCCTGTGCGCGCGCCATTGTTAGAAGACGAGCTGTTTTCACGGTTCGCGAGATGTTATGAAAGAAAGGCTGAACTAAGGTTTGTGGTGAACTTGGACGATTTTGGCCGAATGCTTTGAGATGCCATTGTCTAAGGGTACGATTCTCGAGATTGTTTAACTAAAAGGGCGTAAATAATGGGTGTCCAACGTGTTTAGAGCATGTGAATGCATTAAATTAAAAAAAGTAAGATAAAAACAGTTTCACAGACAATTGCGGTGAAATAATACCACTAGTAATTACATTGTGTAATACCATTGAAAAAAAGATTCACAACGTAAGTAATTTAATAACGTTCCGGAGTATGGGATTTGCACAGTCTTAAATTCCAAACATTACAACATTTCAGTGTGCCGACGTTTTGGAATACTTAATTTCATCTTCAGCATTATTAATGCTCTTTATATTAATTAATACTTCGACTAATATATTAAGTGTCATTCTGGGTTGTATTTATAGCCCTGAGTGTAGAATTAAGTATTCGGAACCGTCGGCGAACTGAAATATTTTGAATTTTACTGTGATCAAATTCCGTAGTTCGGACATTTTTCAATGGTATACTATATTTTTCACGTTTCTGAACGCGCTTTGAAATTTTAAACGTTTGAAGAGAATCCAGGATGGCGTTGGAATTTCCAAAAATAATTTCTGGCATTTTGAGGAATAGTAAATATAATCTTCATAAATCATTTATCGCTATTTTTTAGGTCGATCCATCATACAAAAATTGCAAAAATTGGCTTTGATCAGGAATTTACATCCTCCAATTAAATTTTTCAGGCGGAAAGCTGGTTTCAAAATACAAAAACGCTGCATTAATAAGAACATTAGTTAAACACGTTTTGAGGAGGGATTCCAATTAAGCGATTGCGAACTAGTTTTCTCTCTCGTGAATATTTACTATCGATAATTGTTGAAGAATTTATAAACAAAACGTGTACAAAGGGCTGCAATAGATTATACACAATCCAACGCACGTTTAGCGCATGAAATGTTCACAAGATGCAATATTTGAGTATGTTAAAGCGCAACAGTTATACTATTTGTCTTAACACTGCTGAAGCACAACATAGTTAACAAACTTGTATTGTACATTTATTATATATTTTTAAAACTGTTATTTCTCTTAAAAATATTTACAAAAATGCATTCACGTATTTTATAATAAATAATCGTATTATGTGGTTACTAATGTTTTCTGCTTCCCGAAAATAAACAGAATTACACACACATACACACTATACACTATCACTGGGGAAACCAGCCGAGAGCCTAGAGCTTGTGCCCATTTGAGGAGATACCTGGGCGAAGAAAGCCATTAACTGATGTGTTGGTCGGATCAAAGTGGGAGAATCACCGTCATTTCCTGGTGTATATCACCACACGTACAGAATCAGTGAAATATGAAGATGATGCCGAAAATCATAAAAGTCCGAAAGTAATAAAAACTTAAACATCCCTCAAAATTCGATATAAAGGCTCTCACAGACCGGTGCGGGAGATCCGCGCGCGGGGTGTTGCGCGGGGGGCTCGCCCGCGGCGGGGGTGTAACGGTTAGCATTTTGGACTGTTTTACCCAAGTTGGCGGGTTCAAACCCGGTCAAAGCCGTGGATTCTTAAGGGCGAAAAAATCCTTCGTACGCCTTCCTTCGGAGGGGAAGTAAAGCCGGCTGTCCCATGTTAGTAGATTAACTTGCATGTAAAAGATCCTCAAGCCTAAATGACGCCTCTGAGCTAAATTCAAATCGCCTATTTCTCGCCCAGAAATTCCTTCTTTCTCTGCTAGTTTGTGAAAGGAGCGTAGCAAAATTTGTGTGGTCAGACGGAAGAGCAGGCCTAATGGCCTGAGTCTCGCCACGTAAAATAAGGCATTAATTCAATTCAATCCAATCCAATCCAATCCAATCCGCAGTCTACGTGGAGTGGCCGCCCGCCTTCGAGAGTCTTCGCTCCCCTCTGGGTTGAGCCGCCCTTGCCTTTTTTGTCGGACGAGAAAAACTATCACCAAACACTGAGCCGTCATTGATGCTCCGGCGCGGGACGTTCCGCGCCGCACCCGCTGCGGATCTCCCGCGCCGGTCTGCGAGAGCCTTAAAATGGTGCAGTCGGCAGCGCGTAGAAATGCTCTACTTCCTGTGTCTAGGCACTCGTAGGACCGGTTTCACCACCTTCTGTTATGGGTTTAAGTCGTTTGTATCGAGCTGATCGCGTTTAAGTAGCTCAAAGTTTTACCATGAATTTTAAATGCAATTTCTGGGAATTGTGGGGCAGTTAATCGCCTAAGTTTGAATGAATAAGGGGTGATAATAGCGGTTAATTTCTTTCTCTTGCGCGTGAAGTAGGGATGCGACATCGATGTTGATATTTTCAAAAGATACATATTTTTTTAACAAACGACGATGTATTTAACATCGATTTATCGAAGCCGATGTTTTTTAATATCGATGTTTGTAACTTAATGTTTTTACTAGATTGATAATTTATTTCCTACTTTATAAGTACAATAATTAAAAGCTACAATAATTTTCACATATACATAATTTGAACATTCTTCAAACCAAAGTCACAAAGAAAGAAGTAATTTAGTGGATTTTTTATTAATAAATGTAATAGTTATTTTTGTTTCAATCACTAAAGAAAAAAGTTTGTTAACTGATGTGCATTTTTTACTCCGTTTTGACAGGGAAACATGGATTAAAAATTAATAAACACGACTATCTGACATGAAATTGCTCCCTCCCCCACCTGTGTGTCCTAAAATTCGAGGTTACTAAAATAGTTACACAAAAATCGATGTTTAAAAACGTCAATAGTTCGGGGCCGATGTATTTTGAACACGCATGTCTCGCTGTCGCTGGCGCGGAGCTGTGCGCGTACTCACGGAAGGCGGCCCAGAAGTCGCCGCGGCTGCGCACCGGGAAGAGCAGCACGTTGCCCGACACCTCGTAGCGGCCGGCGGTCTCGATGCGCGGCAGGCCCAGCGTCATCTCGATGCGGTACGCCGACACGTCCGCCCTGCGCACACCGCACGCGCACGCGGTCAACACTGCGCACGGCTCCTGGAGATCTCGGTCCGCTGCGTGTAAGGAGTGGGGAGGTTGGGTATTTCGCCGACAGGACTAAGTGGAAGTGGTAGTGGTGGTGGTGGTGGTAACACAATTGGATGCCAGCCTTTTTGAAAATTTATTTAAGGTCACATTAAGCTAGGTCATTAGCGATTACTATAGATTAACGATATGATTTAACGGTAGGTAATGGTAGGGGGTGGAAGGAGGGACAAAAATGCATCCTTGCCCGAGGCGGGTCTGGACTCCGCGATTCTTCAGTCTCAAATCGCTACGTCACTAATGCCAAAGATCTCGGATATCCGGATGACTGATGCCAACAAAGTAAACATGAGATTGTCCGAGAATTGAACCCTGACCTCTTTCGTGAAAGGCAAGTGACTTTCACTCTCACCCACGATTTGCCCTAGGACAAATATATCATCTCTGTAACTAGTTTTTCAATCCAAAATATTTCCTACTACACAGAGAGAACATTTCTGATTTTCAACTTGTATCGACAACGGTTCTTGCTATAATTTATTCTGAATTTAGAGAATGCTGGAGTTTCCACGAAGCGATTATGGATGGCAACGGTTTGGAATTGTTTTGTAAATATGCGATGGGCTTTGAAAGACGAACCAAGGGTTAGGAAAGGTTCTAATATTAAATGTTTTAAATGATGAAACAATAACTTCCTACCTATACGACCGTAGAGAAAAAAACCTACGCTGATGTCAGAAGTTGACTCCTTCTTGACTCATTGTAATAACTGTATATATGTAAGTATGTAACTGTTAAAATACCCTGAAGGCCCATTCACAATGCAAATGAAAACATAAGCATAAGGCATAGACATAAACATGAACATAAGTGATACACTGACGTATTCACAATGTCTAACATAAATTTAAGCAAAATAAGTTTCTATTGGCTGTGAGGCATTCTAGTTTACTATTGGTTGGATGTGAAAATCGATTTTGAGGTATTGACTGTGTCCATGGCACACTATCCACTTCGATCCTATTTCGATTCGACATTTTTTCTAAAAAATATCTTAATTATTCAGCTTCCTAATAGTAGAACGGAAATATTATTTTAAGAATATTAAGGAACAATAAAACATTGTCCTAAATCGCAATTTCCTTTGAAAAATTTGGGGGTGTTGTTAAGAAAATTGCATTTAAGCGCTAGTGTAAATACGAAATTTGAACCAATTTTCATAAACAAATTTTGAGTTGTCGAAAAACTTCATATGACGTCATTTCAAGCACTTCCAGTCAAAAATGTAATAGAGTTTACAAATAGAGGAAAATGTGCATATAAAAGGCGTGAGAGATTTTTCAAAAACATTACATTTGTGTAATTTTTGCAAAAACAAATGCAGCAGAATTAATTCCATGTCATTTAAAAAAACAGTGCAATTCACACGATCTGTAGGACAAGTTTGAAGATAAAATTTGGGGCAAGTTTTGAGAAAATGGCGTTTGAACGTTTCTGAAAATGCGAAATTTTGAGCTAATTTTCACGGTAAAGTTTTCACTGTTAAGTTTTCGGGAAACTACTTCTAGCATTATTTAATGCAAATGTACTCATAAATACATTAATGTAAAGAAATTGCCGCTAGTGTAAATAGTGCAAGTATTAACAACGTGAGAGACAAGTAAAAAATATATATTTTTGTAATTTTTGAAAGAAAAAAAGAATTGAGCAATATGGCGTTTATATCGTATAGAATGAATTTAGCACTATCCCTACCAAAAGTTTTAAAAAACATTTGGAGACATTTTTGAGAAAATCTAGTTTTTGTATCTTTTTTAAAATCACCCACAATTCGCAATATTGTGCGAAAAAGACTAAAATTTAGAAAAAAATGAACATGATCTCATTTAAAGAAAGAACTAAATATCGACAACGACTTTTATTAGAAGAAAAAAATCTTATCTTCAATATTGTAGTTGTATAAAAACACCGAAAAAATTCAAACTTTTGCAATTTTCGAAAATTCAGTTATCAGTAAAAATTGGACCTATGCCGCCTTGAAAAGTGTATTAGATTACTCTATTCTTACAAGAAATTTAAAGAAATAATTTTGTGCAGTTTTCGAGAAAATTTTGAAAATGTTCGGAGGCTTTGTGTAAAGTACCTCCAAATTGTAGATAATGTTTTTCAATATCTAAAAGCTTTGACTCGATCCAGATGAACTAGGTTTTTTGTATTCGGAAAAAATCCGAACGAACGGACAGACGGACGTTTTGAAAAAAAACAACACTTTTTCAGTATCTGGGGACCCCAAAACATGTATTTCCGTTGAAATATCGAAATCGATTTTCCGCAACATTATATAAATTTCCCTATACTATCCCGTATATATAATCACGTAAACGGAAAAGTAAAAATGAAGTAAAAATAATGACTCATCGAACGCGTAATGGTTAGCGTATCGACTCTAGTATCGACGTTTGCGGGGATCAAACCAAGTTGGCAACGGGAGAAGTAAAGATTTTGGATGCGAAGATTCGTGACAATAATTTCCAGCATGGAAAACGTCAAGCATCAGGACGCCCTTCGAGTCAAAACGTTCCTCATCCTAGTAATTACTTAACCCGCTAAGATATAGCAATAAGGTGATAGGACTGACCCCTGTCACAGGTCACTAAGAAGTCGAAAGAAGCAAAATTCATGGTTGAAATGGAGATCCCGGACAAGAAACGGCTTCTAAGTGAAGCACCACGCATGGAAAACAAATGTAAACTACATAGTGGTGCTGTAGAATGCCACAGACTTTCTCGTACTAGTTAGTTTTCTAATTTTTTTCGAGTAGGCTAGCTTCTCATTACTGCATTACTCTTAGCTGCTACCTATCGGCGCGTAAAAATATCTTTTTCACATTTTTTCAACTCTTTGTCTCCTAATACTATATTGAAAATATTACTGTAACAATATTATAAAAGAGTAAAAATGGCCTTATATGAAAAATATGAAAATGTTCTTGAGACTTCATAGAAGTATTCTCAAAAATTGAAATAAACGTTACAAATTCAAGCACCGTGACATCACACAGATCGATTAGGAAATATCAATTTTGAGGAATGTGAAAATATTGCTTATGGTTTAGCTGCTGGCATTGCTCACAGACGAACGGCCAAACATTTTTTCTTAAACCAATTTTTCAGTGTCAAAGAGCAAAAACGTTGATTTTAGACCTCTCAAGATACTTGAAGTAATTTACAACATATAGGAACAAGACGTATCAAGTTTTTTGGTATAGGGGACTTAGGATAGGAATTAGTCGTCATTTCAGTAGCAACCTATTTCTCAATAATTTTACTTATTTCTGCAAAATAAGTGATGATTTGAAGGGCAATGTTTCAAAAAACAAAGCCTCGAGAATTTGAAAACGATTCATCATACCGAAAAGCGGATTTCAGTTCCTTGAACATCCATGACCCCGTTGCCTTGACACTCTTGCCGATGTTCTCCGGTTCTGAAACTGCTTAGTCAAGAAAACGTAACGTGACAACATTCTACGAATCGCCGTGGATACGCCCAGGATTCTTGCAGTAGCTGATACGATAAATCTCTCTACGTAACATTACCCTTGAAATTTCTAAGTTACAAATTAAAATGCTGCTGCAGATGGAGTAATTCGATATTGAACAGAGAAGGCAACATTCGTTCATTAGAAACCCAATGACATTATTTAGGAAACTACAGCCAAACAAGACTAATCATAAAATAATTTTGTCTATTAATATTATTCACATAGTATTGTGGATAAGACGTACCTGATTTTCACGAAACCATGTACTTCATTAATACTCATAAAACATGATTGCCTGCTCATTTTATACATCTACACCATACTAAAATTAATCCCGTTTTATATGTTCCTATAGTTTCGTTTATTCGTCTATTGATACGTTTACGACCGCCTTATACTGAGTCTGTGGTTGCTGTAATTTCTTAACAATTTCACATGGAAACCGCCTTGACTACCGCCAAACCTTTTCGATTGCAAAGATAGCACTGCAGTCTCATCATCTCATCACTTTTCATTGATAGAATGTGATGTAGCTTGGTCAAATATTGAAACAGGTTTGAAAATTAGTAGATTTTAATTAGTAGTATTTAAGGTGATTTGAAGTGTTTGAATACACATGTTTAAAAGCCTGAGACCACGAATGAAAGCAAGGCTTGAAGGGCTGCAGCTTTCGAAAAAGCATTTCGTTTGATTAAAGTAAGAAACCTGTAAAGTATCGGTTTATTTTTTATGATAAATTATTATTTTTGCTCCTTACATCGTAACCCATACGAATAGAATAAATATCTATACATTAGATACTCCACTGATATTTCAATGAAAATTGTTATTGGGAATTAAAATAGCATGCTGTTTTATTTTTATTTGGATGCATTGTTTCCGGCAAGTTGTAAGAATGTGGCTTTTGTATTCCTTGGTACGTCCCAAATTACTTTTATGGTACTGCAAATATAAATATTTTTTTTCTTATATTGACAATAATTGTAGCTATTTTCGGGTAATGTAATAATCATTGCTTTTGACCCCCTTGTGCGCATATATATTGAAGGAAGGATCTGTTCGAATATTTAGAAATATACATTTCTAGAAAATGTGTTTTTTGTGCCATGACCAAATCAATTTCATTGTTTACGTTTGCATTTTTTAGCGAAATGGAAATAATGTTTACGATTAGTAAATACATTCATCTTTCCAAATTGAATATGCCTTAACCTAGCAATTATCATAAAAAAATGTCTTAAACGTCCCTGCCGTGAGACTAAATAGTACATTATGAATCGATGATGCGTGTTAATACACTAGTGTGATATTACGATAGGAGCGAGGAACGAGCAACGAGCGAGAATCGTAAACTTCATACGAGTGTATTAATACCAATTCCATCGAGTTTCATACAGTACTTTTTCTACGATTTATGGTAACTTTTATAAGTTAACCTATTATATTGAATCGTTTTGTGGCAGTTGACATACAGGATTCAGCCAAGGCCACCTACCGGACAGCCACCCTAACGCAGGCGGATTTGGTGACCAGTCCGCCTGCGAGGGAGTAATACGCTAGTCAAATAGGATCAAACATAAGTTACGATCCAATTTATTTCAAATAACATTCCACGAAACAATACTAATAATAAAATAAATTAAAACTGGGAAGCATAATATAATATTAAATGCAATCTTAATGTACCCAAACGAACGAAAGCTTTACTACAATGATTTTAATGATAAATTAAGTTTGTAAACTTCCCTGTAATTGGTAAAGAACCTGCATCGTAATGAAATATGTATCGTAATGTGTATCATTACGGAAATGGTTGCAGTCATCAAATTACAGCATTATATAATGGGAATACGTAAAAGAAATGTTATTGCATCGCGACAAATAACTGGGCGGTTCACAAATAGTTCTTAGGCATCAAATATATCTCAGTATTATCAATTTTTTTATTAATTCGCCATCACACATCATTTGAAAAACAACTTGTTTATGACTGCGCTTATGACGTTTGAGTCTTGATGTTTATGACCGCCGTTGGACAGAGCTTCTCTATGGACTCGACGTTTTTGGTACAGCGCACTCTACTTAACGAGATCCGAAGCTGCCCGTGCAAGCAGTTGGCGCGCGCGCCGGCAGAGCGCGGTCGCGCAGGGCGCGATGCTCACTTGACGCCCTCGACGGTGTAGTTGGAGGCGCCGCGCACGTCGACGTCGGAGAAGACGGCGCGTACTCGCACGGCGCCGTTGCCGTTCTCCATGGCCAGGTTGTCCACGCGCATGGGCTCCAGAGGGGGCAGCTGGAGCTCGGGAATACCTGCAACACACGCACTGCTCAATGCATCGGCACGCTACTTGCCTGCTACAAGCGCAGTAGACGTTTTGCGCTTGTTTAAATTTAGCGCGCGGAACGCTTGGGGCTTTTCAATTTCAAATGAATCATCATGAAATTATCATTGAAGTTAGAAATTATCATTGAATGCCTTAGAAAAGGCAGTGAAGAATAGTAAATAACGTAAAAGTATGTATAAAGAGCTTGGCTGCAGGGTCCTACGCCTCATCGTGTTCATTCTTCGAAGAAAAAAAAGATACAAAAATAAGGATAAAAACGTTTTCAGTTCAACGTATTTTGACACAGAGTAAGGAACAAATGTTTTCATTAGTTTAGTCTTTTCTTACGTCTTCTTCACAGTGATTCGCCACACATTCGTTCACACAAAATGAACTAATAATAGCTGTGGCACGTTTGTTTGAAGGATTATCTTAATTTTAACGAAAGTGTAGCGAAGGACAGTCTAGAGCCAAGCCGTTCAAAAACAGTACATTGAACTTGAGTGAGATATTACGGAAGGGAATTCCTAGGCTGGGCCGGAGCCGAATAATGCAGGAGCCGGAAAGTCTAGCTACTTTCTTGAAGCTAGGCTTGGTGCTTACCTTTTTGGAGGTACGGCCTTAAATGGTTGAAGGATGAACGAATGCAGTCTTCTATTTTGGGATCCGTTCGGTTGCACGGCTTAATGTATTCAGCTACAAAGAAAGAAAATAATACTATAAGAAATTGTGTTCTATGTAACAATAAATATTACATGAAGAGATAATTCATTATATGTAGCAATTGGACATCATTATGTGACATATCAACCTATTACATGTCAAAATTACATAATATTGGCATATTAATTTCTGAAAATAATTGCTGTTATAAATGCAAAAAGAAATTTAGGAAATATGCGTCATGGCGAGAGGAAGCAAATTAAATGTTACTCCAGGTTAAGCAAATAGCAAGTAGCATCAATTTGTAAAAAGAGACCGTTTTTTCTTGACTAGGAGGCAGGTGGAGGGGGTAGCAGAATGTACTTGACCGGGAGTGAGCATAGAGGGGTTCAACTGCGCAAGGACGCTAGTAATATTAGTCCAGCGAATTGTTTAATATTTTTAAAGTTTTGTTTTGGATAAATACATACTTTATTTGCATATTATTAGTTCATATAAATTCGGGCTCTAAAAATGACTATCAATACATTTAAAATAAGTATTCGCAAACGTATCCAAAACAAACATTACAATCACTGCATTTGAGTAGCTTCTTCTGAATTTCGACATTTCACTTATCTTGAAAATACTCAGAGAAGCACTTACAGGAATTGCTGACACAACGGTCGCGTAACTTCACAAGAGGTTAGCTCTTACACATGAGCGGCCTGGAGAAATCTCAGTTTAGGCACATGTGCACACAATCCCTTGCGAGACCACGTGTCAACGACAATTTTGTGTCTTCTCTGGTCAGACAATGAGCCCTTGACCGGTATTGTGTTGAATGCTTTTCTCAACTTACTCTGTACTTTAATGGAATTTTGTTGTCAGGGTACTTTTTGGGAAATGTTATGATTTTTTTAGTCTTTACATTAAAATTGTGAAATTGAATGTCTATTATGTGTTAATTTACAAGTGTCTTCTTCCTCCTATTTAGACAGGAGAAATCTCGAATACTATCTTCAGAGGCTTCTGTGGATACTCATGACAGAAAGTTTCAGTGTGATGCATGCCAAAGGAGACGTTATAGCGTTCAGGTTGCTATTATACAAACAAGTGCAACACGAAAACAAGTTCTTACGAATGAATAAAATACATTCAGTGGTTTACCTGTTTGGTGAGTTCTCAAATTTATAGCCATAGTGTCTGTGTTTCAGAAACGTATGATAATTCAATAAATTATTCATAAATATAGTGTAGTTTTTACATTGAAAAGTTATTTAAGAAACCTGAAAAGTGAACATAACATTCGTATCACAATATATCACGAATACGTACGTTTTTCATTACAGACTCCTATTCAGAGGCATAAATAGGCTTTTTAACCACTTATTCTCTTTAATTAAATTCTGGAAAATCTTATTGTATTTCACCAGAAGAAACGCAAATTTCTTGATCACAAACTTCTTGTACGCAAATTTCTTTAAAACGAATATGTTAATTATGGATTAAAGACCCACGAGGTACCAACCCAAGTTCATGGTTAAACACTGAAGTTAAAACTAAATTTGAATGTTTGAACAAATCGATGTGTCGAAAAGCCTTTGCAAAGTGATTCAGCAAGTTCGATTCCCGCCTTGGGCATGGATGGGCACCTGTCCAACCCGCTATGCAGCACTTTCAGTGCCCAACTCTTTTCCAGCCCCCTCCCTGTCCTAATGTGTGGTGTGAATGCGTCTGCCTGTCAGGGGAAATATGCTTCTTAATATCACCTAAGCGCCACCTGGCCTCCACAAAACCTTCCAAGTAATAGGGTGCAAGTTCCACCACGGGCTTTCGAGTCACTGCGGTAGACATTTCTCGTCTACAATGACCGACGTAGGTAGCTAAAAGCATCAATTGATGTGTACTGTAATGTCTCTGACCGGAAGGTCCTTGGGTTCTAGTCCAGACGGTTACAGGATTTTCGACACTAGCAACATAGCTTAGCAATACTAGCTGACGGGTTCTCTGATTGATAGTTTACCATGTTTTCTCTGACCAACACAGAATGTTGAGCAGTACCCTAACAAATGTCCATAGACCGCACGCGATCTTGTCCTATCCTCATCTCTTACTTACACACTTACATGCACTGCACTACCCCACATGCCGGGTGACCGGCCGGGAGTTTCGAGCTTAGGTGCCCCACTAGTGGGAGATACCTGGTTGAGAGAAACACTGAAGCAAATGGGTAGGTCAGCGCCGGATCTCATCCAGAAGAGAAGATGCGAGACATCTCACGCGATAAAAATCACGCACACACTTACGGGACTAATTATCCCAAGAATTGATGCGCTCGGAATCACCAACCTATTAATTTCGCCTGTAATGGGCCTGCGAGCTACAGACTGATGCTCATGAATTTCGCAGAATTACAATCAATGAAAGTAATAGTATGGAAAATGACATATTTGAACTGTCACTAAGTACATATGTATTGTTGTATGCAGCCATGTGGCATCATGCCCTCGGTGGCGCGTTGGTTATTTGTTCGATATTAATTTAGGGAGTGGCGGTATAGTCCCCTTCAAGATTATATACCGGATGGAAGCATCTGTGATACAGTCATTGATGACACCTGTTTCAGGAGCTTCAAACCTCCGGCTTTCAAAAGTTGAATGTTCATTCACCTCTGAGAGAATGATAGGGGTATCAAGACTAAAGCAATAAGTTTTTAAGCATATCATGTTCATCAAAGAAATATATTTAGTTAAAGTTACCTATTATTTTCCTTATTAAACTAAATATTGTTTCATTTTCCACTTTTGCAATTTTATTAGATATCATTCCTAAAGCATACCCTCATTGGCCTGTTGATTAATTTGCAGCTTTCCATGGCACAACCCTGGTTTTGATTCTCGGTCGCGCTTTCCTTCCATTGTCCCAGTATCTGTTGCTGTGTGACGATGAGGAAGCTCACTTTTCTGGTTGAGAAGCACGCGTAGGGATGTCTTCGTGCTAACTACACGTACCCCTTAACCCATGGCCGCAAGGTCGGGACGCTGCTGGTAGGTTTTAGCCCGTAAAGAGCTATTGTGCCATAGTACATACATGTTGCATCATAGAAGAGTATAATGTATTCTACATTGGAAACTATTTTTTCAGTTTCAAAGAAACAGGAAAGTCATAGATATGACTTTCCTGATTTTCTGCTACTATGAATATGGTAATGAAATCCGTTGATTATGTGTGAAAATGATGTATTTCTGTGAATGACGCATGAAATAGTGAATTAGTCGATCCGCACTTCTTAATCGTGAAAATAACATGATTTTATAATGCGTACGCTCTCGAATTTAACATCTTTCTCTCTTTTTTTTAAATTTTGGTAAATACTTAAGAAGATAAGTGTTTCTACAAACACATTCGCGTAATGTCTAACTTAAAATAAAAAATAAAAAGCCTGCGCACACTTGACTGTTTTCACATGTAAACATACGTCAGGAAACTGGAAATCACACTCCAACCTGAGCAAATACTACGTTTCTCTTCGCGCAACTGGAGGAAATTGAAACGAAAGAGAAGAGTCAGAGGGAGACAAAATAATTTAAGTTAGGAATTCAGTCCTAGGAGTTTTCTTAAGGTGCAAGCAAAAGGAATTAATAAATAAACTAAATGATTTTTCAAAGAAAATTGTATCAAAAAAGAAGAAAATTTTCCGAATTTTAAGTTTGTATTAATACTGAATATTTTCTTAGTATTTCAATAATATCTGTACTGGCACAACTGCTTCTAACTCCTCTTCCAGCAGCGTCTCAGCCTTGCGGCGTTGGGTTAGGGGTGATTAACGCATAAGACATCCTGACGCCGTATATATTTTCAATAATGGAGTAATATTTGTTTGTATTCCAGCATTATAAAATAACCTTTTCTGTTGCAAGAAATAGTCCATAATCGGGCATTTTACGGCACAAATGACGACGTATTAAATTTCATGTCACGAATGATTGCATCATCACACATTCATCCAATCGTAGCGAGATAATCGGGGGGAGGTAGAGCTAAACGGAACAGCCGACCATCGTTTACTCGCACGATGTCAAATACCCGAGTCGTCACAGGGAAGTTGTTTCGCAAAATTAAGTTTGATTCACTTATAAATGTATAATGCTGTTACACAAAAACTATAGTACTCAACTGGTTTATAAAGTTGCTTTATTACATTCGTACAAATTTGAAAACTCGCTCCTGAAGTCGCTCGTTTTCAAAACCTGTACTCATGCAATAAAGCGTAACATTATAAACTAATTGCATAAACTACTATTTCGTTGTCTGCATTACAAAACTTTGAAATTAGTGTATAAAAATGTAAAATATTTTGGTTTTATTTTGGAACGACAGCAATGGCTTAGTGGCAACACCCTTAACACTGCCGCATCGTTGACCGGAAGGTCCTACAATTCGATAAGATTAGAATCTCGATTGGATTTTCGACACGAGTTACACAACTGATTCGAATTTAACCACTGTCTGAAGGAGAATACTAGAAGCGGGTAGGTAAATGCTGATTGGTTGTTTTCTGTGCTTTTTATCAATACCAGGTGAACTTCTCCGCCAAACGAGCCATGGACCTTCCGTAGTCTACCCTTTCTCGTCCTTGGTTCCCCCTCTCCCCTTACACACATACATCTATACATACATACACGTAAATAAGCAATATATCACACATGTCGGAAGCGTCGGGCTTCTTCTGACCGTGGGGAGATACCTGGAGCGGGAAACACCGCAAAATGACGGCGAAAGATTTCACATGTGAGTGGGGAGAAAAACCGCAACCTCAGAGATATAACATGCACTATACTTACGAAAATAATGACCGAGTGACGCGACCAGAAACACTAATAATCCGGTCATATAGTAAATAATAGGGAAATTTTGGGTGTAGTTTTCAAATTTGGTTTTTATATGCTTGTTGGGGCGCTGAACACGAATATCAGTCAATGAACAATCAATGGAAGAGGACCTCTGTATTCTTCAAGATATTAGATAATGCCAGTCATTAGAAATAATATAACATACAAGAGTTATAACAATAAAAGGCCCGTTAAAACCATTTGTATTTAGCAGATGTCTGAGAAAACCAGGGCCTTCGAGACATTCATCGTCGTCCAAAAGGTTAATTTTCTTTTACACATTATCAATCCCAAATTTTTCTTTTTCCAATTTAAGTGTAAACTGATAACAAGACGCCATATTTTTGTACGCAACTTTACTGGGCGTAAATTACCTATCAGAATTCGTGAGTGATTAAGGTGAAGTGCCTTTTTCACTGGAAAGACCCTGGCATATTTTGCACACTAACGGCAATACCATTCATCCTGGAAGAGTACCTTGAGCACATGAAGTGGAGCCAATTTTATACTCTTTCATTTCATATTGGGTGAGTTGGATAGTTTTTAAGTTATATTGAGATAAAGTTGGATAATAGCCATTTTTTGTGTTTTGGTAACATCACCAAATTTTGCTATGCTGTCACGATAAACAGTTACTTGGAGATAAAAGGCTTACATTAATTGTAGGTAATTTTACCTTCTTTCATTACATATAGGTCCATTACTTACGAAAAATATAGAGGGTGGCCTTTGAGTTATTTTGAACAAAAAGGAAAGTTATTTTACATATTTTTTGCCAAGCGATCTTGCTTCCGGGCAAAATTGTTGACGTACCTGATATTCGTGTTCAGCGATCTCAAAACGATATGAGAACCAAATACCAAAACTTCTGCTATTTACCCTTTTAGCGATTTAAACTATAAATAATAATTCAATATTCGCGATTCATCTTAATCTTCTTGATTTCTTCCTAAAATTGGCCTTCTTCTCATTTGGTAATTCTGTTGCTCTAGCTGGCAAAAACGTTTTCTCATTCAGTATTAATTTCGTAGTTCTTTTCTTACAAGGAAGTCCCGCTATTACAAAAGGTCTGATTTTGTGTGAATTCGCGTAATTAGTGTGCTCTCCTGGCCGTCGAGCAAGGCCGCCTGCAACTGCCGGTGTCGGAGAAAGCGCGCCCCCGGGCACTGGAGCGCTGCCGTTCCAACGCCCGCGCTCTCCAAGACGCCTCTTGCTCTGCTTTTTTTTTTTTTTTTTTTTTGCGTCTCTTCCCCTTGAATTCAGGTTTTCTGTTTCACGAGCACGCCGCGCCGTGCCCACGAATAAATTGTTTCTTCCTTTTTTTATGTTA
This sequence comes from Gryllus longicercus, assembly GCA_038098605.1. Classification (NCBI taxonomy): domain Eukaryota; kingdom Metazoa; phylum Arthropoda; class Insecta; order Orthoptera; family Gryllidae; genus Gryllus; species Gryllus longicercus. The sequence continues at coordinate 1,452,385 of JAZDUA010000193.1, read as the reverse complement.
TTGGAAAACCGATTCATGCAGTGCAATTATTGATTGATATTATCAAGTTGATGGGATATTATTCCGTGTTTTGTACGGCCATATTATGCCTCACTGGTTGGTGGCCCGTGCAAGAGGTGAGCATGTTTTTTTAAATATATTTATTTAAGGTCGCTTTTTAACAACAAAGGTTCTCAGCGACCACAATTAAATATATACATTATATTATCTTACTTAAGTTAATAATTTCTAGAACTTCAGTACTTTAACACAATAAGTCCGCAGAGCTGAACAATTTATATAAGTTTGGGTCTAATTTAATTAAGTTTCTTTCCTTAGAAATACCGAGGCATTCTAGAATAAGATGTTGGGTAGATATTGTTGCACCACATTTAAGACTTGGTTCTGGGTCGGAAGTTTTGAATAAGTAACAATATTTCAGATTGAAATGACCAATTCGCATGATGTAGCGTGATGTAGTGATAATAGCTTGCTCTCTTCTTTTAAGACAGATTTTCGGCAGGGCTGGATACAGTACGGAGTTTCTAACTAGATGTAGTTTTGATAATTTTAATTTGCATTGGGAGCCCCCAATTTTTGAAACAGGATGTCTTAAAGACTTTTTAATATCTTTGTAGAGCCACAAATTTGAAAATCAAACCTTGGAAATGATGTTGAACATGAGCTTGAATTATTTCTGTGTTTTAAAAACGATATTCCTAGGATCCTCCTTATTAGGATTAACAATTTCTTTTTACCAAAAATACCAACACATTTTGAAAATTTCTTACATTTAAAATTTTAGTATCTTGTTACTTATTTAAGTATAAAATAAATAACTAGATATTGATATACACTTATTTTCAATAGTATACTTATTTTACCTTAAAATAAAAGAACAGAACATATTTCACTATTTTAAAATGCCATTTAACGATATCTGAGTAATATAAATGTTACGACAAGTTAAATAAAGATGTACTTTGGCACGACAATTCTTTAGGAGATAAGGCCAACCAGTAGCATCCCGAGTTTACGGCCATGGGTTAAGGGGCATTTAGCCATCCCTACACTGTATTCTGTATTCTGGTCTTCTCAACCTGAGAAGTGAGCTTTCTCATCGTCACATAGCAACAGATACTAAGACATAGCAAGGAAAGCACGCAATTAATTTCTGTCCCGACTGGAAATCGAACCCGGGTTTGCGTCGAGAAGAGCGAGCACACTCACCAAAGAGTCACCGAGAGCACAGATAAAGTAAGATTCGAAGTTGTTTGTACTGAATTTCGTAATTTTATTGGGTGAATACAGTGTGACTAATGTGAGTATGTATGTTTTGTAGGTGACGTAAAACCTTTAAAGCCGCTAGAGCGATTTCTCTCAAATTTGGCACGGATACTTTTGAGCGAGCAAGAACAAAGAAATCATAGTTGTTTCAAAATGTTTTCTCCGAACGTGTTTTTCACTACATTTGTTGCATACAATCTCGAATGCATCTGGGCGACATTAATTGACGGGTGGAGACGGGAAACGTGGGTCGAGGGCGGGCCAGAGAGAGTGGAAGAAATCCGGAGCATTTAAGCAAACTGAATATTTATTCGGCAACGAGCTTCTCTGATTGACAAGTAGTTATAAAAAAAGTTATGAATATGAATATAATTTTTTGAAGTTATTGTTTATTTTTGAAAAGAGAGAAACAAAAATAGTTAATTAAATTCAGCTCGATGACTTCACATAAAATCTGCCCGAATTTTGTGAGAAAAGCAAAACTCTTGAGTACATACATACGTAATTTTGATATTAATCGTATCGAGAACATTTGAAATGTGTCCTGCAACTTAACTGTACATTCTTTGTGACGGTAAACATAAATACTGAATTACATAAACTGAATGAAAAACAGGAATTTTTACTACATTTTAGATATTGCTTTGCAGATGGCGTCATTCTGGTAGTCACGAATGAAAGACGAAATTTGTAAATTATTCTTTTATTCATAAAAAGATTCTGCTCGTCTTCCATTCACAAAAAATTACATAATGTCTCTCTACATCGAGGAAAAACACAACAAAGACTCTTCCCCAGGTGAGTCACTCTACAGCGACGTCTGGAGAAAGTCCTTAAAACCCGCGCCGTCAACGGTTACTTTGTATCGCGGCTGCTCTCGCGGAGGGGCCAGGCCAGCTGTCGCGCCCGCGCCCGCGAGCACGGGCGCTGCGACTCTCGGATGGGCAAATATCATCGGGACAATTGCGACAGACGCGCGGCGTGGTGCGGCGCGTGGAGCGGCGCGGCGCGAGGCGGGGCGCCTGCTCTTCCTTCTAGAGGCGCCCTCGACCGGAAGCTGCGTCCGCGCGGAGAAAGCGGCGAGGAGAGGTCGCGGTGCCGACAATCAGGATGTTCACACTTCACACTCAGAATGTATCGGAAACAACTTGTCGTAGCGGGTTGGGAAACGGATGGCTACCCACCATTATGCATTATGCTTGCCCTGAGAAGTCTAGATAAAAGAATAGTGGTGGAAATTTGAAGTTGTGGCGCCTGCTGAGTCAACACGTTTTGACACCGCGAGTGGCTAACTGACTGCCATTTAGCTGTCAACTTTTCTTTCGTACGAATAACCCCTTCTTTAGGGTTGATTACTCGTTATTGATAACGTTAACACGCCATGACTAGCTAGAAAAGCATTAAACCTTGCAAGCATCTACAGTGGGTTTCCTAAGCACGTTTTACAGCCACCGATAACATTGCGTCCCCTAAATTTAAAATAATACAGCTAACGCTCCACTACATCCTGCTTTGTTATGCAATTTTATTTGTGGTACAGAGAGTATAATTGCGGAGTAATTTTGCTGCCCAATGGTTAAGTATAAAATAGGTGCATTTAAGAGGAAGGAAACCAGGGACCGGAAGTAAATACTGTTGTAGAAGAAATCAAATGTATTATACATGTAACATCTGAAATGATCTTCCAGTGGTAAAGTATTATTGTGTTGTTGTAACTGTGAAAAATCAAGCAAATAAAGTTTTCTTATCTATTATATTTACTTCAGATAATTACAAAATCATTCAAAATTGATAGCCTCGACATCTAACTAAAGATGCGAATTTTGATATAAAAATATCATATATCAATTCTGAGCGAATTTTTGGAGATCGAGAGAGTTTTGGACGTTGACGTCTTTCAGACATTGTGACATTTAAATATAAATTTTGCTCCATATACTTCCACGAGAAAATTTTTTATGGTATGTAATTTGGCGGAGAAAATATTTGTTCTTCTCTTCCATCTCAGTGATCAGCAATGTCTCTGTGAAATCGCGTGCTAGGAGCAAAATAGACTTTGACTGCATCGTTCAGTAACAATATATTTTGTCAATCATTGTTGAAAAATAGTAGTTCAAGTAAAATATATCTACAGAAACCGGCATGGGAACTTGCGAGAATTTCTCATTTAATAAAACGCACTTTAACAAAAAGAAGTTTGAATGAAAGAAATTATATTTTCTCTAGAATCCCATCCAAAAACGGATCGAAACATGCAATTAGCGTTAGCAGAAAAATTATTGCGGAATAAAATAGCCCAAAGAAACTGTAATGCGTGTAATGAATAATTTACAACCATTTAACTCTAATTGTTTGAAAACCCTGAAATTCCTCATCGAGTCTTGTACTTTGGTACAACACATTACATGGACGATATTTAAAACCCTTTTGTTGGATGCAGAGTATGGACAGAATATACACAATATCTGTTGTAATTGATGATTCGGAAAAATCCATTCTTGTCGACCGTCCCTCCATTTCTTACCTCAGAACCTCGTATTCTACCACCCCACTTAGTTTAGCTCTTCAGTTTCTACTTAATACATTTTGTTCGTCTATTAACAAATCTTCGAAATAGAAACTAATGAATACTTACGACAGCTCAATTCTAGTAATTGATAATTTATTAAAGGAAGTGAGACGCTTAGATACCCTTGGTTACAATTGAATGATTATACAACGTGTTGTACAGAGTTCAGAATAAATGTTAAAAAAATTATTGAAATGTAGGGGAGTCGAAGATCACCGTTTGCCAATGAATCTTTTTGAGAAATTCCATTTAACGAAGTTACACACATGGCTTTTATGAAGTCTCGCCCCCTAGGTGGTAGGCAATTGTACACTAGTAATTGGTAGCTAAATGTGCCTCCAGGAGACGACTTGACCAGTGGTTACGATAATGCAATATTTAGTGTTATAACTGCAGTCATTAGTCGAATTGCAGTCATAAAGTTTTATTAATGCGTGGTAATGGCGGCGATGTGTGTTCTGACGCTCAAATATACGTGGTGTAGGCTGGGTCAGAAAGTGTAGTCACCAGATGTTTCTTTGTTGCCTCACGTGACCTCTCAGAAAAATGGGAATGCGAAACCTTGCGACCGCGGAGGGCAGTAAATGGGACCGCCTCTACCAATTACTCTAACTCAAACTGAACTCCCAAACGGTAGTGAAGGAGTGTGCCGGTGCCCCATTGTGTTATAGTCACACGTGACGCCACATCGTAAGTGTTATCTTCTCCAAGCAGCACCTCCTTCAGAGACGCGAAGCGTGTGAAGACGTTGAGGTAGGCCAGTCAAATATACAACCCAGTCAGCTGACCCCGATTATTCCTGCCCCCATCTGAACAGTAAAAAGCAAATCACGTCAGCTCGTAAAAGTTCTTGTGAGGATTTTGGTGGTCCCACACGTGACTGTTTGGAAGACCGTTTGGTGGTCCCACACTAGAGTTGGAAATGCCAGAGTTCCAAATTTGAACTGTCTTCTCAGAAGAGGACGTGAGAGGTAACTCCAGGATACTTATAGTACCACCTTACTTACACTCAAAGTACTTAAAGTACCCCCAAAACCACCTACAATACTCCTGACGTAGTGGAAAGTCGTCTTCTAGGAACTAGTGTCGTTTCTAAAGCAACACTTTTAATGTAACGCGTGGAGTTGATTTTCTTGTAGAATCCGGAATGTGCTGCTCCCCTCAACTTTAATTCCACGAACGATATTCCTCAGGCAGGTGGGCGGTTCCCTTTTACAGCGGCGTAAATTGTTGGGTGCACATGGTCCGATTTGTCCCATATGCACGCCTCTGCACTCAGCCAGTGACACACAGTCGCTGTTTAACGCCTGCAAACAGTGTGGGAGATGGAACGCGCTGTCCAGGAAAACTCTCCCCTTACAGTCTTCAAGGACCTCTTCCATTGCCTTCAGCCATTAACATGTCTTCATTCTTCGCAAAAGTATAGTCAAATGACATCTCCGTTCGTAACGGAGCTATGAAAGTTCAACGCGACTGATAGAAGTGACGTTATCACGAGTCTGACGCGCAACGGAAATCGCAGAAAAAAGGTAACTTCGACAGAGTCATCATTCACTCGTCGTCGTCGTGGTGGTCGTCGTCGTGGTGGTCGTCGTCGTGGTGGTCGTCGTCGTGGTGGTCGTCGTCGTGTTGGTCGTCGTCGTGGTGGTCGTCGTCGTGGTCGTCGTGGTCGTCGTCGTCGTCGTCATCGTGGTCGTCGTGGTCGTCGTGGTCGTCGTGGTCGTCGTGGTCGTCGTGGTCGTCGTCGTCGTCGTGGTCGTCGTCGTGGTCGTCGTCGTGGTCGTCGTCGTGGTCGTCGTCGTCGTCGTGGTCGTCGTCGTCGTGGTCGTGGTCGTGGTCGTCGTCGTCGTCGTGGTCGTCGTCGTCGTGGTCGTCGTCGTGGTCGTGGTCGTCGTCGTGGTCGTGGTCGTCGTCGTCGTGGTCGTCGTCGTCGTGGTCGTCGTCGTCGTGGTCGTCGTCGTCGTGGTCGTCGTCGTCGTGGTCGTCGTCGTCGTGGTCGTCGTCGTCGTCGTGGTCGTCGTCGTCGTGGTCGTCGTCGTCGTGGTCGTCGTCGTCGTCGTGGTCGTCGTCGTCGTCGTGGTCGTCGTCGTCGTCGTGGTCGTCGTCGTCGTCGTGGTCGTCGTCGTCGTCGTGGTTGTCGTCGTCGTGGTCGTCGTCGTCGTCGTGGTCGTGGTCGTGGTGGTCGTCGTCGTGGTCGTCGTCGTGGTGGTCGTCGTCGTGGTGGTCGTCGTCGTGGTGGTCGTCGTCGTGGTCGTCGTCGTGGTCGTCGTCGTCGTGGTCGTCGTCGTGGTCGTCGTCGTCGTGGTCGTCGTCGTCGTGGTCGTCGTGGTCGTCGTCGTCGTGGTCGTCGTCGTCGTGGTCGTCGTCGTCGTCGTCGTGGTCGTCGTCGTGGTCGTCGTGGTCGTCGTCGTGGTCGTCGTGGTCGTCGTCGTGGTCGTCGTCGTCATCGTGGTCGTCGTCGTCGTCGTGGTCGTCGTGGTCGTCGTCGTCGTGGTCGTCGTCGTCGTGGTCGTCGTCGTCGTGGTCGTCGTCATCGTCGTGGTCGTCATCGTCGTGGTCGTGGTGGTTGTCGTGGTCGTCGTCGTCGTGGTCGTGGTCGTCGTCGTGGTCGTCGTCGTGGTCGTCGTGGTCGTGGTGGTCTTCGTCGTAGTGGTGGTCGTCGTGGTGGTGGTCGTCGTCGTGGTAATGGTCGTCGTCGTGGTGGTGGTCGTCGTCGTGGTGGTGGTCGTCGTCGTGGTGGTGGTCGTCGTCGTGGTGGTGGTCGTCGTCGTGGTGGTGGTCGTCGTCGTGGTGGTGGTCGTCGTCGTCGTGGTGGTCGTCGTCGTCGTCGTGGTGGTCGTCGTCGTCGTCGTGGTGGTCGTCGTGGTCGTGGTCGTCGTCAAGGAGAACGAACGCAGGTCAATGCAGGATGGTAGCTATGGGTGAAGACGCGAACCCGTTAAGCTTCAGTGAAGGGTAAGTTGCCTAGAGGGCAGGGGCATGATGCCAGAAAGTTTACGTATGAAACTCCGTTTAATGAAATTTCCCACCAAGTATTCATTGAAAGAAATTAATCTTCGCTGATCCTAAATGCTGAAGACTTTTTTCACCCTTACGAACTTCTGCACAATTAATTGTTTTCTGTATAAGAAGTGTCGTCATGCCGTGGAAAAGTACAAAATGGTTTAAGATGGCGAACAAATGTTTTCAGCATTACAAATTCCTTGGGAATTACAAATTTCTCTAGCAAATAGAATCATCGAAGACAACTTTTACGATCATCAAATGTAATAATTTTATTGTCCGCAATATAATTGAATAAGTGATCAGGGAAAGGAAGAAAGTTGTTTCACAATACAGACGGAATAATATTGAACACTAAGTTGAGCTTTTCTTAGTTCGCCCTTAGCCTAGATGCATGGTCTTTCCTCCTTTTACCAACCAGTAATTCAATTAGACTTAACTGCCGCCAAGCTTTGTAAAACTTGTACCACAACGTTTCGATGCACGTGTACTCTCGGTCCCTGAAATACATTTTTGTGAAGCTTCTAGGCACATGATGCTTAAAGCATTGTTTATTTGATTTTTGAAACTATGTTTAAAATTATCTTCAAAAAGTGCAAAGTTTTCGTGTTACCTTCAACATATCTCTCTTCTCTAATTCGGAAACAGATAAATAGAACCCTTTTTGTAGGAGTCATAACGCAGTTGTAAACAAATGTGCGTTCTCGCATTAAACTTCCAGCTTTTGTGATCATATAGTTCTCTGATGAAATTTGTAATGATGCAGTAAACTATAGTAGAATAATATAAAGGTATTTGTCACTTATAGCGCCATGAGTGTGCAAAAGTACTAATCAAAAATGCTGCTAAAGACGTGCGCGATTAAAATAATTTTCTTTAATCAGCGTTATGTTCACACTTTCTGAAACAAACTGTTCTATATACTATGTGTTAACGATAATTGAGGTCATTTTCAACTATTAATGATTGGTTTTAAGTAAGTAGGGCAACTGTTGAGAGTCCTTATTAATGAACTTTCCTATTCTGTATCTTACATCATGCAGTACACCAACGGGTTTCATTCCTTCGCGAAATTCAGGAAAGGACGCGGTTAAATATTTTAAAGAAAAATTATAACCAATTGTTTCATAGGTTGCATTTATTGGATTGGTTAATAAACTACACAAGACTCCCGAAGTGCGTTCTTAACTGTTCCCCCTCAGCGCGAATTAGGACATCCGTGGTTGAAACTGATTTTTGGACATAATGATTTTGTTATAAAAGCGTGATGTATATAAGCAGTTAAGCACACCACACACCATTATGTTTAATTGTTTTCTAACATTTTATGTAACTCGACAAAGCGAAGAATGAAAGAGGTGATTGCATCGTGGAACTAACAGTGTAAACACGGGCCTGTACAGACAGTTTCGCTAACAAACGTCGCGCTGAGCGTGAAGCGAGTGGTTTATGGGCGTAGCTTTGGGAAATGTGAGTTGTCGTCGAGATGTGGCACATCGCTGACAGACAAGACTCCTTGCCTGTAATATAATTAAATTTTGTGTTAGCGAAAATGAAGGCGAGCGTATCAAGTGTGACTTTCGAATTCAAAAATAATGACGTCAATCGCAATTGATCTAATATAAACTGGAAAAAAGGTGTCATTCATACCGATAAAATAGCAAAAGTATACTGGGTAGAGATGCTTTGCTTAAAAATGCTGTTGATGACCTCGGAAAATGGCAGTGAATAATGTAGTGACACGGACACCCTCTTGGACACCACCCAGAAAACGCTTAGTGCATCAGAGACTGGCACTCCATCTACAGAATCAGTTGATGAAATCTAACTCCAGAAACACATTATACAAGTTTTGTACTCATTATTTCATTTTTGTTGCGTGATGTTGCATTTTTTAAAAACTTCTTGTTTTTCTGTTATATTATTTATTATATATTGTTGACACTTTGCCGGAAAATTACTTCGAATTTGGCGCCTTGTCTTTTTTAACAGGGCGTTTGATGTTCTTTGAAGGCGTTTCAAAGGAAAAGATTATACATTTTAAACTTGGCGCCTCCGAAATAGTCTTAATTTTCTCCAAAAAGCCGCGCGAATTTCTTCTCTGCCAAACTAACATTCATTTCTTCATGCAAAGTCCTTGGAGTCGATTATCAATTTCTTTCTATTAGTTCGGAGCGTCACCTGAAGATCGCACCAGCTCCTGGATAGCTAAAAATTCCCGCTAAAAATTGGCATTGTCGAAATGAGTTTTCTATGGCAGACGCCGGCTCGCATTGTTACGACAAGCTAATGCGGAAAGCTGAGTAAAAGCGTTTTGAACGTCTTCAAGGTTCGACTCAGTGTGTGCCAGGCAATGAATGTAGTAGAAACACGTAGCTAAAGGCCACGGAATTCGTAAGGAAAGGGTCAGTTTTCGTTTGGACAGAGGTAACTGTGACAACTTCTTCAATACTCGTTAATTCTTTCTCCAAGTAACAATCCTTGTCAATTGTGTGTCATCTCTTTTCCAGAACACTCTTGTCTGACAAAAACTACTGTGATAGAAGAGGCGATGTTCCATTGCCATTTCCATCAAAAATGCTCTCCCAACTTTTCTTCGACTATTTCGCCGCCTTAACATATATTATAAATATATAATATTTTAATAATATTTATTATTATATATTATAAATTTTATTTCTTTTTATATCGGATTTTTATTACTTTTTCGTTGAATTTAAACATTTTGTGTTCTTCTTTCATCTTTTAAGCAAACTTTATGCATTTTTTAGGTATTCAATAACGTTTCAAAACTTCACTGTCATAAGTATCTTCTATTTTCTCCATTGTGGTGGTAGTTGCTTCGTACATGAAATAAAATATTTGGTATAAATTCTGAGACACTACCGGAGATGAATTAAACGATTTATACGAATGTTACAATATAAATGTTTTGATCATCGAAGGAACTCGATCAAAATTTGTATTCATTTCAGAAAAGTAAACTATTATTTATCTCAATAGGAGTTGCAGACATGTCGAAATACACATAAAATGCATTGGGAAGTCACTAGATTTGCAACATAATAAATCGCATTCTTTCCCCGCAACAGTTTGGCACGGTCCAATTTCTAATTTGAGTTGAGTATCCTTATATCACCGTCTCTATCGTTTCGGCTGAAATCAGACAGTGGCGCGCTGTACACTTCATTCTGAACTTGGTCGAGATGTACTGTGAACGGAAATAAACAAACAAAATATAAACTTCATACTTGTAAAATATAATTCAAACAGTAAGCTTACATGAAATAATCATATTTGATAAACTCGTACAGTAGAATAAAACTATATTTAGAACAGAGTACCTCTAGAGGAATTGAAAGCGTCCATTCTTTCATCATTTCAGAGACGATACGAAAATATAGAACCCATGCAAAGGGAATAGCGAGTTCATTCACCGCTTCGAGACATTCATTCCATACATAGCTATGTGATTTATTTGGATCTTTATTAGTTCTGGAAGTTACATATATTGCATTGTAATGACGTCATTAGCAATAATGGAATCGTAGCGCAGCACTGTCAGAGACAATAGCGGATGGGTGGAGTTAATGGCGTCTATTATTGGCAACCAAGACGTAAAAACTCGCATCTAAACATTAGTTACTTCTACTAAGTACGCGTGGTTGTGTTTCTCAGGATTCATGGGCTTCAGTTCTCAGAAATAAAGATGTTATTGTATTTTGTCTAGGAAAATGAAAGTCGTAACTGGAATTATTCCTACCAAGAAATGATTTAAATAGAATCTGGGAGATTGGCTGGAGCTACATAGTTAACGCTCTGTTGGCCGACAGTAAGCGATACGCACACCCATGGACTTGACGTAAATCTATGCGATGTGATTTTTCAAAATGTTTCTCTTTCGAATGTAATTTTATTCAATTGTAATATTTCAAAATAATATATCTTTAAATGCATCAAAATTATTTCAACGGGAATTTAAAAAACATTAAAAATATAATACGTTACCTAAATACTTCTTGAGTTCTCAAAATTATTGAAATATTTTTCTTTGCACTGACAGCATTCGACATAAATTCCGCTCCATTTTATACATCTCATTGTGCTTACCCCACTTTTCTTCTTGCACAAAAGGCGCATTTAATTCCTTCTTTGGTGTCGGTTGCGATTGTTACGTCTCGCTTAAAAAATATCGAAACTTAATAAAATATAAAATATAGAAAATGGCCACTCGCGCTTTTGACTGGAAGGAAACATCGAGGAACGCGCGAAATCACTTCAGTTTTCTTTGTCTATGCTGCAATACAATTGTCAATGTGTCAGCTATTCTCTGCGAAGGATAAGAGGACAATTTATAAACAGGTTGTGTCTCACAGCTGCAAGACCCATACTATTGAGTTTTTCTGCTCTCATTCTGTGTTTGGTGATCAGCATTATGTAATACTATAATGTAATCCATAATGAACATTTTGGCACTGAGTAACATGTAGGATAAACTTGTATCATAAATAGTATATTTTATAAAGCAATTGTTTCCCCTCAGAGTCGTCTGCGATATATTAAGTTGTTTGATTTTGAGACTAACTTAGTTCATGATCCCTAAATCTCCCAAAACCAAAACTCTGCATTACATTATTTACCATGTGCAAAAGGGTTGGCAATTATACGTTTTCCAGAACTAAAAAAACAAGAATTTTAATGTTTTTAATTAACACGAAAGGAGTAAATAAAGAAAAAATCTGAAGAAAAGTTGTACAGTTTCAATAATAACAGATAATGTATTTACGTGTTCAGTTCAATGCTTGCTGGGTTAAACAAAAAACGGACATGTAAGAATAAATTAGTAATGCGGATGGAGTGAGATCTTAGCGCTGTAATTTCACGCAGTAGTAACAAAAACAACAGCTCGATGACAATTAATTGTGTGGATGCTCAATTCTCAATTCAATTCTCTACAGTTCTAAAAACCTAGACAGTTTCAAGAATATGTTATTATATCGTGTTGTAGAATCAATTGAAATGAAGGCGATTACAGCCCTAAGTCGCTGACCAACGGCGGGTTAATTTACGTGTTGAAGCGCTATCATCGCATCCATGGAATATCACCTCTGTGCGACAGCTAATTATTTGTTTGAAAGGGGATTTGACAATAAATTGATCATATCTGACGGAAGAACGCGTTATAAAGAGCATTGATATTTGAGTTAAAAGCTCTTAGAAGAGCGCATGGATAGGTTGTAATTGTCTTTGTTAACTTTGAATTTAGCTAAGGTTTCAGTTTTTATTTATATACGGGCCTATTCTGACTAACAAAATCTTTGTACTTTCACATTATACACAATATTCGTAACCGACCAACAAAATGCACAGTTACTATACTATTACTAGACTATACTATTACTATACTATACTATTACTATACTATACTATTACTATACTATACTATTACTATACTATACTATTACTATACTATACTATTACTATACTATACTATTACTATACTATACTATTACTATACTATACTATTACTATACTGGTATTTTTTATATTTTTTCGCATTTTTCTCTTTGAGTTACGTGTACAGTATTCAAGCACAGAAACACTATATTTATCATTATTTTCAAGAATGTAGTTTTCTTTAGCTGAAAGGTTATAATGTCGTCAGGTAAAATGCTAAGAATCACCCTGGTACAGCATTTACGGCGAGGTCTATTTTACTTAAAAGACTGTGCATTGATCACGTTGACTGTAATTGATTCATTCGGAAATTTAGTACTTTTCAGAAATTTTAAGAATTGTTGAAAGCCAAAGAACATTTCTTCGTAAGTATTATAGAAGACGGTTAACATTTTATACTATTAACAATGGTGAATAAAAAAGCCTTTTTTATATATTTTCTGTTAATGATATTTGTAATTACTAGTCGATGTTGTCCCAGGTTCATTTCTCACAGCCATTCGGATAGACACATACGAGGTTGTAACATAACCTATCCACCCCGGTCAGGCCGCTCGCCCGGTCAGGCCGCTCTCTCTCACTCCGCCCACTTGCGCACCTCTGCCATATGCCCCGCCCGCTTCGCACTCGCGCTCCGATTACCCTGCGCTGTATGCGATTTGGGGATCAAATAATCTTTCCCTCCACTTAGCCTGCGGGCTGTATGTGAATTGGGGACCAAATAATCCCCCTCTCCACTTACCTTGCAGGCCGAATGTAAATTGGGAACCAAATATTCCCTCTCTCCACTTGGCCTGCGGGCTGCATGTAAATTGGTGACCAAATAATCCCTCTTTCCGCTTACCCTACAGGAAGGGTACCGAGTAATCCTGGTTCCCTAATAATCCCTTTCTCCGCTTACCTTGCAGATCGTATGTAAATTGGGGACAAGTAATCCCTCTCTCCTCTTACCCTGCGGGCCGTCTGTAAATTGGGGACAATGTAATCCATCTCTCCACTTACCCTGTGAACCAGAAGTTTAATCATCTTTGACCCTGCACTTTACATGTAGCCACATGTTGACAATACATTTGTTAATTCTCATAACAAATCGCAATAGTTATTAATGCAACTAGTATAGAAAGCGAGTCTTCGGCGAATGAATCAAATGTTTACGGACAAAGTACAGGACGAGAGCGTAGTCTTCCGCAGCCGGAGTCAGTATTCTGTCAGGACCTTCCTCCCTTATTAGGCATTACGTCCTGAGGAAGGTCACAGAATGGCGACCGAAATGTCGACACCTTTGCCATGGAGCGTCACCCGGACAGCCAATTAAATAATAGTAAGGTACATGAGGTTTTGCGACAATTTGCGAGTATTAATTTTTAGTACGAATTCATGAAAATAGAAGAATATTCACATAGGATAATTCTCAACACGGGGACGGCAGGTATGTTGATTCAGATCTCTGGAGTGTTTTGTCTACTTTACTGTACTCAGTGATTGTATGCGGCCAACACTTCTTTGTGCTATGCGCACATTCGTTCAAATCAATAAGCAGTGGAGTTAGGTACTAGTTTGCAAATATGAATGCAGAAAATAATAAAGTTGATAATCGACGTAATAAATTATTCATAAACATTTCCGGTCGGCCATTCACTAATAAACATTTCTTATGGATATTTTGAACAGAATAATAACTGCTTTATGATTTTTCGTGTAGTCTGATTGGTTGTTGCGTTCTATTTCCATTCTAAAGTGCAAGGACAGTAGGTGCTGTTTCTTATTATGTTTTATAACTCGTTTCCTGTACGTATAACAACTGCGAGCTCACCAGATATTTTATTGAAGTTATCATATGCCCGTCATTCTTAATTTGAAATGTTTGTCTTGATAGGTTGAAATACTTAATTGATTATTCTGTGAAATTTATCATATACTTTGATATGTTTCTCCTGTACGTCATAGAATTTTTTCCACAAATTCTTCTCTTAGCTATCACGATTGTAGACTCAAATCTATATCAAATCAAATACACTATTAATAACTTAGTTTCCAACTAGTTAATACTACCTCATCGAATCAACCAGAACCTCTATCACACACTCAACTCATTGCATCATGTCATATTCAACTCTACGTACTCTGGTTCTCTTACAATTGAAAATGTAGATCCTTATCACCTCGCGTGACTCCGCGTTCTTTTCCCGTCGCGATACTTCCCAGGGAGTCTGTATTTCCGGATCGACCGCGTGCGTATGACGCGTGTGTCCGCACACGTACGCAGCGGTTGGATAACGCCGGCGCGGGATCGGCGCCTCTCGAGAGCGGTGAGCGCGGAGGGGGAGGAGTGGAGGGTGGAGGGGGGTGCTCTGGGAGAAATTGCAGCGCGTATTGTCCCGTGCGCGCCCGCCGCTGGCGCCGGGGCCGCCCTCTCGCGCCTTCATTTCCCCACCGCACGTGACGGTGCGTTTCGCGAGGACGTGAAATCGTACGGCCTTTCCGCGCCGCGCCACACACCGCCACCCCACGCTCCACCACGCCGCGCCACGCCACGCCACGCCACGCCGCGGCGCCCGGTCGCCCACTCCACCCAGGAAAAGCGGACAGTCAGCGCACTTCTGTTGGGCAATACCGTTTTTTTTACGTCTGGGAACCAAAATGGCCAGCCAATATATTCGAAAGTTGTTTGTGCGTAAACTGGAAATTTTATAACTTTAGTTCATAATAACGTGCTAAGTTTTATTTGCTCATATTCAGTACTACCCCAAACATTTCTCATTAATGACGTCCTTTTCCACAATTCCTCAACACTTTTCACTCGGTGCAAGTATGCAGAATAATTGCTTTCATATATTAATGTAAAATTGCCGTTTTAATTACATTCAAAGGGGGTACTTTGCAGCGTTTATGAATTCTCTTAATATTATATTGGTAAAAATTATTTTCCCTTGTAATGTATCACAATATTTAAACTAAATTGATAGCCGTCTCTCTATGGATAAAAAAGAATCAACTTATAGACGACTGAATTTGAAAATATTTGTAACCGAACTTTCTTAATGATTCTTCCCCTTTACTTTTTTGCATGACTTTACATTATTTTCAAAATACAGGAAACATAACATCTGTTAACTGGTGATCCTAATTGGAGAGTGAAAGAGTTACAATTCTTAAACACATCTAATAGAAAAAGTCCGCTCCTTAGTGAATCGTATTTTTCTGTACGTAATACAATTAAGTCAAATAATCAATAAAGAAAATTATGTTCGCGATATTGTTTGGCTAAATACTGTATTATATAAAGATTACGGTAATGGTTTGCAGCGACATCTTTACGTAGTTACGTAATTCACGTTAGAAACTGTTATTTCTCATAATATCGTAAAGATAAATTAGGTTTGCATGCACTCCGAGCAGCAAGAGTTATGTAAACGAAATAACAAACATTCAAGTATTCCATTGAAGGACCTCGTAACGTTTTGAAAGTATCATTTACCTTTAATGTAGTCGTTTTCAAGGATTTTATTCTGTTCTTTTAATTGCTCCATGCGTTCAAATAACTGTTTTTTCCCGGAGATTGTAAGTATCACAAAAACTACTAAATTACAATTAATCACAGGATGGAAAACTCACGAAACAAATAATTTACGTGTTTTTGCCAGCTGTTTTGAAAATATTCTGCTAAATTAAAATAAACTAAGATTACTGCCGATCAGTTGGCGAAGATCGCTAAGGAAGTAGTGCCGTTCCGGTCTCGAACCAGAAGATCGCGGGTTTGATTCCCGCCTCGCGCTTGGGTGTATTTATGTTTGTATGTGTTTGTAGTTCTCTCATCCCTCACTATCATCATCATCATTCATCTTCCATTCCCCAGGTCTAACCACCCTGTGGGATAAAAATCGGATCCATCTAAATGCTGATGTTGGCACACAGGCGGCCAAATTAATTCAAAATTGTCGTGAAGTTTCAAACATTCAGTCTCGCTACTCTTTGAAGGAATTTAAGAAGTAAAGATTATTGATTGCAAACTTCCCGCGTTTGAAATCGTGTCAAAAAAACCCGCGAATTTATTCTTAATTGACAAAAAATGCTTTTTTTGTACGGAGTTCTTTGCAATGGAGCTTCAACTGTTTCGGAAAATCACCGATAAATCGCACCTGCTCCTGAGCAGGAGCTGCACCTCTCTGTGCAGAGAAGCTAAGTGAAACGTGTATTGAGTGCATGGGAATATTGTTTCGGTACGTTGGCAAGCAATTTACAGTATATTAAATGCCGTCTTCGTGACCCGCGCTTCGAGACGCGGCCAAAGAGCAGAAACATGATTAACGGATAGAATTCGTAAGTAGAACGTTTATTTTTGTCCAAGGTAACAATGACAATCTCTTCAATACCCATTTATTCTTTCGGCTTTTGTCTGTTTTGTGTCGCCTTTTCATAATTTCTCGTCTGATGAGAACAAAGACGATGCATACAACTTATCGTCGCAGTTTCTGTTAATGGTCTTCCAATCATCTAAGTAATATTTTGCAGCCTCAACAGCTGATCCTCTGAGAAAAAGTTCATGCACCTGCACAGAGATAATGTTTGAGAGCCTCGGAAAAAGGCAGTGTGCATGCACACGTGGTCCAAGTCGGTCTATTTGCAATGAAAAAACAACAAAAAACAACTAGGATTACCTACTAAATTGCAAACAAAGTGAAAAATATTCATAATATCAAAGATATGACACATGCGTTTTTCTCAACACATATTTTAGAAATACTAATTATTGAAAAATATTAATAAACTACTTAGAGCATTCTGAAGTTTGTAAATTCTTGTTTAAAAAGTACAAATAACTTTGGTAACGTCAAAAGGAATGGCTCCTGGTGGACATACGAGATTACCGTGTGGAAAAATGTTTTCATAGCGCATTTCTCAGCTTGGTTCATGTTGACGTCCACGAACTTCTAAAGCAAGTTAAGAGAAGAAAATAACGTTTTTTCAATGAATATATGAGAAATGTCATTTCTCTATTTAACACGTTGGTATTGATAATGCCACACTCCTGATTGGTACGCAACTTGTCCTTAGAAATTGGCAGTACATGAACTCTCATGAAACTATCTTTCCACTGCCAATGACAGTACTGGTTTTTCCCCTTTATTGTTCAGCTTAATAAATGTCAGCCATGAAGTTCGACATGCGCCGGTATCCTGTCGTTTTGTAGTCGCGTGCGACGCGTCACACTCCACACCAAGGAAAATACGCAGTCTTCTGTAGGAACATGAGACACGCGGGGACACTGAGGCGGGTCTCTTTAAAATTTCCACTTTCGGATATGAAAGTACAAGACAAAACCTTTACCCCGTGATCGTTTTCATCTCGTCCGGCATCCAGCCCTTCATCGCAGTCCCGTACAGTAACTTCTATTTTCTTTATTTTTTATTATTTTTTTAATTAAATGAAATTTTAATGGAGAAACCATCTGTAGCCTTACGATAGGCTTCCCGCCGTGCACCGTTGCGTGTCACGTCTCCGAAGGTCGCTGCGGCAAGGGGCAAAGACTCCGATTGGTGCAGATAGTGATTGACGTATTGCGCGTACGGGCGCGACATCTACTACGGTCATTAGTTCCCTAAGTGTTGTTCATGCTACATCCATGGAGGTGGCGGAGTTCCTCCGCCCTGGAAGGAGTGATGCGGGACTGACCTTCAAGTATATCACGTCGGCTTCCCAATGAGAGTTTCTCTCAGCTCAGGTATCTCCCCCTGCGGCGTACTTCCCAGCCGAAACAAGCTCTAAGCACCCAAATGGTCTTCCGAAATCTGTGGTAGTGCAGTGCATGCAAGTCTAAGTGTGTGAATGTATCGTATACATGTGTGTATGTGTGTGTGTGTGTGTGTGTGTGTGTGTAAGAGGAGGGACAAAAGTGAGAAAGGAAATATCTTGCGTTGAGAGGTCTTTCTCTTAAAGTACTGCTAAGTCACTCGCCTAGTATTAATTAATAAAAAAATAAAAAAACACGAAGACGCGACTGCAGTTGGACTCTAGAATTCTCCACACAATGATTAAATTCGTTCTAAGTAGCTAACGTTCTAAATATGCCATTCTCGAGAATCGAACTCTAGGAACTTCTGGTTTTCAAATCTGCAGAGTCAACAGTAATGCTGGTACTGAATTACCGTAGTCGGTTGCAGAAGCAGGGGGATATCATTTTTGAGCTGTAATTTATAAAACTTAAAAATTTCTTTATCGCTGTGTGTTTCAAGAAAACTAAGTTTTCTATCTCAGGAAATCTGGAATATAGTTCCAAAATATCAACGAAAGATGACATTGAAAGCTTATCTCTATCACCAGATTTCACTAAAAAATGTTCCCTAATTACTAAAGCGTTTGTCAGCATAATACCATATTTGGTCGTCGTTTCTAAAACGTGTGAGGATGAAAGGAATTACTGAGGAATTATCATGTAACAATTTTTGAAAGATGAAAATGCCCTCACTTTCTCTAATTCCTTAGCTCGACGTGGAATATCCTGTTGTAAAAGAAGCGGTAATTCGTACGTAAGATCTGCCAGATCACTTCATGGATCTACATAAAAACCACATGGACAGTCAAAATAATTTACATTAAATCCATCTAACATTCAAATTTTGCAAATTGTTTGTTGACAATGTCCGCTGAATATGATTTTTCCCGAAAAAATCTTTACAGATAGATGAAGAATACTACCCTTTGCTAGGCGAGTGTATCATTTTGAATAATGATTGTTGAGCAATGGGAGCAAAAGGCACGTTTTTTCTTCACCGTATAAAATTTTATTAATAAATATTCACCTTCTTGACATAAGGCTTATCTCTCAACACTAAAGAAACTTCGAAATAAAACCAGTTGTAATTTTACGTAAGTGAAAAGTTAACACACGGTAATGACTCATTTAAACTATAATTTACCAGAAGATATAAAGTAATTGTAAGTTACACAGTCAACACTTGTGACAGAGCGAAAGTCGCTTGCCTTTCACCAATGAGATCCGGGTTCGATTCCTGGACAATCTCATGAGAAATTTGTTCCGACATGACGCGTTTGACTGCTTCACAGGGGCTAGGTCAAGCAAATGTTCTAAACCCTACCACTGTCCTAATTTCTTCTCAAATAAAAGAAGCAAGGTTGGCATCCAACTGCTTTGAATATTCTTTTGGGAGGATCGCCAAGGATCGATATGTTACTACTACAAGTTAAATTATTAATTTGAGCCGTGAATTAGTGCCGAATTTTATGAATTTTATACTTAATGTTGATGTTGTTTTTCTTTTGAATTTTCGGACTGTTTTTATTTCGTGATTGAATGTTATATGTATGTCCATTTATTTTTAAATTTTTATTCTTTTTATACATAGTTAAAACATTAAACACTCATATCACGTTTTAAAATTACACGTTCTCATCTGATATTAAAATATTTAAAATATATCAATTTTATTGCCTATTCGTTTCAAAGAGAATTTATATATTTTTTCACTTCTGGACATGTACATCTTTTATTCTTTTGAATGTTTTGGCTGCTTTTATTACTTTATTTATACAATATTTTTATGTGGTTTGAAGATAATATGACAATAAAATTGCTATATTTTAAATGTTATAAAATATGTGAACGTTTAATGTTTTAATACATTTTAATAAATTATAAAAAGAATGGATGATTAAAAAGTATGCATGCATTAATATTCAATAAATTACTCAATAATTATTTAAATTTGCCGACTTGGGGAGATGACCACACACACTTGAGGCATGAGGTGCGGACTTGACGAGACGGCGCTGTGACTAATGCCGCAAAGGAGGGCACTGCGCCGCGACGCCGAACGGGAGTTACGACGCTATTGCGCGCGGCGCAGTGACGCAAAACAAACGCCGCGCGCGCGCCGCTGCCAAGGCGACGACACGCGATGCGCACACGCGCTTTCGTTGGCGCGCGATCGGCGCAAGGCGGGCTGGCGCAAGGGGCGCCCTGCGAGGTCCGAACCGCACCGCTCCTCACCGCTCCGAACCGCACTGCTCCTCACCGCTCCGAACCGCACCGCTCCTCACCGCTCCAACCGCACCGCTCCTCACCGCTCCGAACCGCACCGCTCCTCACCGCTCCTCACCGCACCGCTCCTCACCGCTCCGAACCGCACCGCTCCTCGCCGCTCCGAACCGCACCGCTCCTCACCGCTCCGAACCGCTCCGAACCGCACCGCTCCGAACCGCTCCGAACCGCTCCGAACCGCACCGCACCGCTCCGAACCGCACCGTTCCGAACCGCACCGCTCCGAACCGCACCGCTCCGAATCGCACCGCTTCGAACCGCACCGCTCGTCACCCGCTCGTCACCCGCTCGTCACCCGCTCGTCACGCGGGGCTTCTTAAGGAAACGAGGGCGAGTAAGCAAATGAATCCTTGAGAATGGCAAGGTTCCAACTAACATTTCAGTTGTTTCGAGTAAATTGATGTCAAGGAGTTGTTAACTCTTCATTAAGTCACCTGCTTAGGTGGTTAAAGGTATCAATTGATGTCCCTGCAGGACTTCTGATCGGGAGGTCCTAGGTTTAAAGTCCCGACGATGGAAGGATTTTTAACACTAGCTAGACAGAAAGGTCGAATTCATCTGCTGTGAGGAGGAGCAAAACCTTGGTAGCTTTCCGTGGTTTCGTCGATCCAAACCAGGAGCCGTACCCTAAATGCCGGAGCCGTACTCTAATAAACGGGCACTTGCCGCGCGCTTTCATGCTTCTTACGTGATCTATCTTCACTCCTGACTTACATTCACAATCACATGCACTTCACTAGGAAACGTGTTGGGAGACCATTTGGGGGCTTACATCTTGTTCCGGCGGGGTGGTGCCCGGTTGGTGGGAGATACCTGGTTGAGGGAAACCCCTTAAGTCCACGTGTTGCTCGGATGAGGATATCGCCATTCAGTGGGGAAAGGTCACAGCCACCCCTTGATAAAAACAATGCACTCCACTTACGGGACTAATGACCTTAGTCGCACCCGCAAAAAATAATCAATCATTATTCACTTATCTCTCCACTTACATTAGTAATTTTTTACACTAAGTATTTGTCCACAGATGCAGGACGAATATGTTCGTTTAGCAGAAGTCGAGATAAAACCTTGTTACACTAACAAATTATTTTTTTCATTTGTCAGTTGGATCCTTGTCATTCTAAATGAACGAAATGATGTCGTGAATTGAAAGGAAAGAAGAGTATGAGAGCACAAAAGAGGAAACAATATGGTAGAATGATAAAACAATTAATGAAACATGTCTTTTTTTCTTTCAAAAGATCTGGAAAGTGCTTTTGTTTGTTAGCTTTGCTTATGAGGCAAAAAATGTTGCCGAGAAAACAACATGTTTACAACTACTCTTCAATGGCAACTTGAATGCGGAGCTAACAAATACAAAATTATATCTTCTTATCTGATGATCGTAACAATTTTATTAGTAGGTTTACTGTTACGTAGTATTTACGCAAGAGAGCTTGTATTCCTTTTTTTAAACAGGAATATACTGAACTCACTGGCCTGCATAGGGGAATTTCTCTTTTACATAAAAAACAAGTTGAAACATTTTTTCATTTTAATTTTTTGAAGGGAAGAAGTGAGATAGATATGTAACTGCTGACGAGATTTGCACAGCTGCAACATTCGCATGGTGGCATAATTCATCATCTCACAACATTGCTTAAATTTAAATAATATTTTGTCGACAGTTTGTGTTCATGTAGCAAACCAGGTTTTGTCACTTTGTTGGGTAGGACTCTCGAAATAGACGTTATGTCAGAAATCATACATACGATTGCAATCTTCCACGCTAATCAGTGAGGGGTTACTAGAGAGTCATTAATGGGACGAAGACTCCTGGGTATCAGCTGTGGTTGAGCGAATATTCATGAAAGTGTCTTGGCTTCTAAGAAACTACTCTCTCCACTCTGTTAAAAAATAATTAAAATTCCTTCATCCCAAACTGCATACATTCTAAATCTCGTGTCTTCTTTGTTAACATAAAAAAGCATCCCGGTATCTTACATTTTCTAGTAGGCCTCTCATCCCTCTACCCCGAGATTTAGAAACAGACACCCACTATACTCCTTTCTCACACATCACGCTGACGTACCATAAGCCTCTAAATCATTTGGTTGTGCTCAATTGAGTTTCCCTTATTAAACGGTACTATTGTCTTGTCTGTGTCTGTCAGTGTTGTATTTTGTGTTCTTCAATCAACAATTGATAGAGCCGAGCCACTGAGCAATGTAAAATTCAGCTCTCACTAAAATTGTTAGCTCAGCAAAAAAGCTGTGGTTTGTTTAATGGCAGATTGATGCGTTTCCGCTCTCTCTTTGGCAGCAATGTGTGCTGCGTATTGTATTTAATGTAGGCGTGGATGAATTATAATTGTTTTTCCTTCTCGTTAAAGTACACATTTATCAGGAAATTTGCAGTCACTGACTTTAACCCGATCTTTTCGCGCTACACATAGTTATTGTCACTAAAGTTTAACTAGGTCACTAAAGTTTACTGTCGTTCTAGAAGTCAACGAAATGAAAATATTGTTGAACTGTTGGAACTGCAGCCATTACTAAACTTTTCCCAAAAATGTAGCCAGTTACAAAACATTTGATACTTTACTTTCATTTCGTCAGACTTACCGACTGTTAAAATGTTCCTTATGTTATTTAATTACCATTATTTCCGACGTAATTGTATTTCCTTTCGATAGATGTGCCATTTTAATCACTTATAAAATAAAATTTTAGTTGAAGTGACCTGAAACAATTTAGATTGGATGTTTATAAATAATTGCGATTTATTAAAAGCACTTTTATATTCTTAACTTAATTTTAATATTTGTGCCATTTCATCAACGAAAACTTCTTTTGAACCTCAATTGTTTCTACCAATATGGTGTTATTTAAAATAAAATTTACAAAACTTCAGTCTATAAGACGATTCACTGTGTAATATGAGACTGGCCTATTGCCTCACTGCACAGCATTATTACGATGTTTGCATATTGGCCTATCCGGTCATATGTTGGATAAAGAAATGTTTGATTGCGCCTAAGATATCTAGAATATAAGAAACACCTGAACGTAGTTAATATGGAAAGTTGGTTAATTTGAAGATGGTTATGTTTGATTTTTCTAGTCAGTCTCCTTCTTTAGAGATACAGAATGAAAAGTTAGCTATTCGAGCACACCAAGACTCCAATTTAGGCAATGTTTTTTAAATCGTGTATCTCGTGGATCTTAAATGATAAAAGATAATATCGATTCACTACGAGATGCGTAATTTAATGATGAAGGTAAGAAATGCGTTGTGGAGTATTTCACCACGAAACCTTTTAGTAACTAGAGATCCTACAAGATAACCATGGAAAATAGGTACACAGTTCTGATTCGAAATGTTGGATTAGAGATGGTTTCCATTTCAAATGTTTTCATAATTTGAAGTGCTTAAATTCCTGATTTTTGTAGCATTAGCTTGCCAAGAAATTACATTTTCGCGCCAATAAAAACGTGTGAATTTATATTTCATTTCTTAACTATGAGAAGTAGGAATATCTTGAAATGATAAATTTAATTACTGAAATATCGTTACATCAAATATCAAATGGGTTTTCAATATTTTAATGATTTTTTTAAAATAAATAATGCTATTGAAATATATTTTTCAGTAATTTTGAGAAAATAATTCTTTTAATAAAGCTAGCCAGTTTCAATATAGTATTAACATATATTTATGATAAACATTCAAACCAGCACTGTTTACTTTTGTTTCTAAATAGTAATAATCATGTGCGAGTTTTTCAGAACTATTACTTTTTCGAAATGAGGGATTGCATTGAAGAGAAAGTTCTCATTCGCGGTTGAAAAATTGCCGAATGTGCTTTGTTCACTTCCACCCCAAAGTATTAAGGATGAAAATTCCTGGGTCCTTCTCCGGCAGCCACACCTTCGCATGCCACTTTCCAAAGAGGAGCCAAGCTTTAAGAACTTTCTTGCACTTTTATATCTCGTGATGTAAACCCATTCAGCATTTAACAGAAGAAAGATGTTGCGTAAACATTTTGAAAATACTTTTCTATTCGCACAAATTTATTATTTGTTGTTACTTGTAACTATGAAATATTGTATTGTGGTAATATGAATTTCAGTAGATTATATTCAAAATATTTTTCAATAATATTTACAAAAAATCATACGCGGAGAAAATTATTTTTTATTCCTGTAGAATCAGGATTTCTTTCAAAAATCAACATGTACTGACTATTGTAATTATCTAAGTATTGCATATTCCATTAATATTTGTCGACATCCTTTAAACAAACAAACAAGTTTTCGAATTACTTTCTTATGGTATTAAAGTGAGTTTCTGTTACTTAATTTTAAATATTACTTTGCATAGGAGCTGGAAGGTTGTTTGTATTAAAAATATTATCGCAAAATTCTTTGACATATCATGCCCTGGAGGCTTTTAGAAAGAATAGATAAATTCAGAGATACGATTGAAAGATGACAACAAAAATGTCACACACATTCTGTGTTAGGTCTAATCCATTAAAACACGTTTCAACAACGACTGAGTATGAAACAACCCGGAGCCGTAGGTACAACCTGAAAATATTTCCGCCATCAACTTTCTTTTCCTGATCCCTCTCAACTTTTCCCTACCCACCACGTTCTCAATGAGCTGGGGGACATATCTGTTCACATAACCTAATACAGTTTTGTAATAGTCAAGGATCTATTTTTTATTATTGACTGTCAGTGTTACGAACAATTTATGTTGGGGTACATGGATGAATAGTGACATTGCAATTCAATTAGGAGTTTATTATCGGTATAATTTCAGAGAGCACAAAAACCTAATTTTAAATGCAATATGTGAATTATTCAGTTTTGAATTATTTCTTGTATATAAACGTATATTTAGTTGTAATATTATACGTTTGTTATCGAATGTTTTACTTAGATGGATTCCGTTGAATTCTGGCTGAGTAATCATTCGCGGTCATTTCAATTTTGTCTTTCGTTTCATGTTTCCACAAAATCTCGAGTAACGAAATGGTTTCTTCTCTCCTGGAAGTCACTGGTTAGATACAATGAATTCATCGAATTCACTTTTCATCTCAATGTATTACAACCACACGCCATGGATACGGATCCTCCTGTGGCCAGAGCGGTACCAGAAGCAGCGCTACGACCAGTCGATTCCTCGGGAGTGCGTGTCGGCGCGTGCTACTCACGCGTTTGGTTGGAATCGATGACGGCCGTCGCCGCGGCGAGCAGGAGCGCCGCTACGGCGGCGGCGAGGGCGGCGGCTGCGGCGGGCGACCTCATATCGGCGGCGGGGGCGGCGGCAACGACGGCTGTCTCTGGGGCTGGAGGGCTGCGAGGGCGAGTGGGCCGACCCCGACGCTGCCGCGCTGCCTCAGGTGTCCGACGGTGTCCTCAGACGAACCTCTCGGCGCGCCGGCGACTGTGGGATGTCTGCGGAGCGGGCGGTGCGAGCGCGCGCGGCCGCGGGCCCCGGAGAAAGCAGCGGCGGTGGTGGTGGGCGATGCGGTAACCGCGCCGGCCGGCAGGACGGGCCACCGGTCGCCGCCACCACCGCCGCCTCCGCCGCCGCGCAATTGCGTCACGGAGAAGGCGGAAGTGGACGCGCTGCACCCTCCCGCACGAGACGGAGCTGGGAAGCGACAATTAGTAACTGTTTGTTTTGAACCGTTCACGCGAATTCGCGAGCTTGCTTCTCTCATTATTTGACGCTTTTTCAACTTGTGTTTTAAAATTACAAACTATTTTTAAATTACGTTCTGGTTTTGCCTCTTCGTTATTTTTTACCCGGCGGCAGTGGGGTGTAACAAGTTGTATACTTTAAACTGATATACGTAAATTGTAAAGAGAATCCCTCAAAATCTATACGTGAATTCGTGTAGCACATCAAGAGGGCAAGCTTTTTTGTTTGTCGCAATGTTATATGCCAACAATACTATTTTTTTACCTTAGTGGACATATTAGATTAGTGCTTTATTAAAAACACACCCCAATGCCCATACTGTAGCGTCGATGTAGTACAGTTGGGCCTCCATAAATCGATCTTGACGGTCCCTTCGGTAATATTCGATATACAGTAACTTCGTTGTTTCGAAATCTTATAAAGTACCATTTACGAATGCTTTTAAATGGTGTTGGTGGTGAACTCAAGGTAAAATGCGAATAAAACAATAAATAATAAACAACTTTTAATCAAAAATACTACGTTTTTATAAATAGTAACTAGAAATTCTTATATATGTACGCAACCAAATGGTTGAATATTAATTTTCTTTTATTCATAATGATACACTTCGTTCAAAGTGGGGTTCACACTTCTTAATCCACTGAAAGACTTCACTTGGAATGTGTTCTCAATCAGAAAGGCTGTATAATTGTCCCAAAAATTGTTAACATGCGAGTTTTAAAAGGTTTACATATTTCCGTTTCTTCATCATTTTCTTCGCCATTCTTCTTCATTGTACTAGGTCATCACCTTTTGAATATTCTGCCCTGATAGCATCTTCGCTCACGACCAAACCTTTATTGGGCTAGATTCTATGAGGGAAGGGGACGCAGAGTTGACTAAATTTCATGAAAAAGCTGCGAATTCGTGGTTTAGGTATTGTATAGACGTTTATTCAATTATACAAAAATAATAATCATGGAGGAATTTATCTTTTTCGATGTCGTAGTGACCTCGTTCCAAATCAAAGAAAGGACCTACACCAGTTTATATTTTAGAAATGAAATGAATAGAACTTTTAGAAAATATTGAACGAAATATATAATTTTTGCTGTGTAGAAACGAAGTCTAAAAACGTAAAAACGTTATATATAGTCAATTCGAAATCTTATTAAGTACCATTTACAAATGCTTTTGAACGATGTTGCTGATACACTCAAGGTAAAATGTGATTAAAACAATAAATAATAAACAACTTTTAATCACACATACTACGTTTTTATAAATAGTAACTTGAAATTCTTGTATATGTACGTAATCAAATGGTGTGTATATATATATATATATATATATATATATATATATATATATATATATATATATAAATTTGTTGTAAAGAAACATTTTTAAATAGAATTTTTCAAGAACAGAAGAAATTCAATTAATAAAGGCTTATGTACAGAGGTTCTATATATGGAGTACTTAATTAATAATTTGTAATTTATTTATACAAAAATAAATGTTGCAAAAATATCGTGCGAAATCTCATGTTCACTGTTCTTAGTGGACATCACCCCAGTGTGGAAATTGACAGTGAGTGCAAAGAAATTCAGATTCACTCCACTGTCGTCGAAAGCAAGAAACGTACAGCTTATATCAAATACGGCAAATTCCGGATGTTTATGTGTGAGAAACGAACCGAATCTTCCACGCGTACGCACCTGACAGACAGAGATTTCACGTCCGGGTTTCTTCTTGCGGAATCGCTTTATGCGTCTTCCTCCTCCTCCTCCTCCTGACCATTGCATGTTGCTTGCGAATTGCCAATGTGACCCTTTTTCATCTAATGAGAGTTTTCTACGCGGCCTATCTTAGTTGCATAACTCTTTGAACATAGCATCGCGTCATCTTGAATCCAATTGTTCCCAGAAGATTGATGAACGATCACGAGTATGTTCCGCATTTTAAAATCTCTGCTCATGCTTTTAGCATTTTGGCGTTTCCTTTCGTCGGGTTGTTCATTCCCATTTCTATATCTCCTTCTAAATTACTTGGCTTCTCTATTCTCCGTTTTTTCTCTCGTTATTTTAGTCAGACTGCTGATCTGGTTAGCTAGAGTAAAGAATTGTGATATTGCATTAACTTTCATCAGTTTTTGAAATTTCTGATATTAAGTTGAAATTACTGAAACTACCGAAGTTCGATTATCTGTACCTTTAGTTCCATTTAAATGTTTAGCTTCTCATAAATCTCACTTCAGTTTTCTAGGACAAGAAGAGGGGTTAATGTTGAAAACATTTTGACAATGAACATGGGGTGGAAGGTACGAAGTTAATCAGAATGCGAAGTGAATTATTTAACGAAGTTGAAACGGTGTCGTTAGCCGAATTCGTTTTCTTCGCTCCCTGAAGTAATGGAGGTTACGCGAATTCGAGACTTCGCGCGTTCCTGGCTGGGGGACCGGCTGGGGGACCGGCTGGGGGACCGGCTGGGGGACCGGCTGGGGGACCGGCTGGGGGACCGGCTGGGGGACCGGCTGGGGGAACGGCTGGGGGAACGGCTGGGAATCCCGGGAAGAAAGTATAAGAGTTTTTCTCCACACAAGCGCTCATCGCCCGACAAGAGTTTAAGAGGCGCGGTGCGTCAATGATGAAAAAAATTAAAAACAAAATCGTGTGTACGCCGGTGAATGGAAATCGAGCACCAGAACTGTCCCACCACATTGAATTGCACGATGAAATACGTTTCAGAGGCATATATTACCATCACATGTTCGTTGTCAATTGTTGGTCATCTTCCACACCCTTACGTGCCTTTAACGTTTGTGACATTTCAGTGACACCTGTATCAGCTAAAGTTGGCATGATATTGTGTACTATCTGAAAAACTCATCCCCAACTCGATCTCTCAATAAAAGACAAATATTTTTTTCTGTTACCGAGGAAATTTCTTGGCCATTTTCAACAAATACGAAATATTGTATGAATGAGAAAATCTAATCAGTTAGAAATACAAATGATATGATACCAATTTTGTTTGGAAATGTTTTACCAACAGGAATTTAATAATTATGTGATTTATATCCAGAAACAAATGTTGCGAGTAGTCTGGAAAGGAAAGCAATAAAATATCAATAAAATTGAACAGGGTACAATGAGGAAGCAGTAAGAAAATGTTTTAAAATGGTGAAGAAATTTGAAAGTCTTCAAAATCATGTAGGTAAAAGAAGAGAGTTAGGAAAAAAAGAGTTCTCAAAAGTTTTGGAAAATTTTAAGAAACAAAATATTTGTGAAGTAGTTACACTCGCAGAAATACAATAAAATAAAGAAAATATGGTTTCTTTAGGAATGTAGTTATGAAATGAGTTCTTGAAAACCGATATGTTTGAACAAACTGAACAAGCTCTTACTCTTCTAAGAAGTAGACGGACGTCAAGGTTACCTTGAATCAACAAAATTCTCACGACAAAGACTAAACACTTGTTTGAGGCCGCATCGCAATGCGACCTCTCGATTCAGATTTTACTTACATCGCTTAAAGTCAGACAACTTACATTCTTTAAAGTTCAATCTGTTAAACATTGTTTCAATCAGTATGAGGAAAAGAGGAGAGAAAAGTTTTGGAGAAAACAAAACATTTGGAGAACAACCTGACAAGAGAGAAAGTGAGAAATCGAACTGCGTATCTACGTGGTGCAAAACATCCAGGTATAGAAACACAAATTTCAAAGGAAAGAGTCGTAGGTGAAACTATTCAGGCACGTTACTTAAGTTGGTTTTAATTTTATAACAAATAATGATCAACAAAACATTGTGTGAATACAAATTAACGTATATTTAACATTCGACGGTTAAGAGTACTTGTGATTGGATTTGTAGATTTTTCTCGAAATAATGTCATCCGTTAGAATGGTAAAAGTTAAAAGGAAGCCAATAAAGTTCACAGATTTCTAGAACCAGGTTCTACTGCATTGCTTGGCAGTAGCTGGATATCCGTGGGAAGTTGTGCGGTCAGGAAAGAAAGTAGCAAGTTGGAACAGAGTTACGACCTATATTTGATACAAAACATTTGGGACAGCAAGACAGGAATTAATGTTGAAAAGTATCTTCTTTTCAGGTTATAAAATCTCAAGAAAGTACCTTTAAGATGCAATAAATGTGTACTGAATAACATTTTACATATTTTTATTTTTGTAGTAGTTTTTATTTGGACATCTTTTTTGACTTGTCTGTTAGATGACTTCTAGATTCTACCTCTCCACACGTCTATTTAGACAAGACGAAAGCTTGGAATATGTTACTTCAAAACATTTGGTGGTGTTCTTGGCGACGTTCGTGGGATATATATTTTCAATCGGACTGGCCAACTTAGGACATACGAACATAACAATCAAGGCAATTACTTCATTCTCCGTTTGGAGTTCATTTGTATAAATTACTTGCATTATACATTAGGTGACAGTATACATAAGTATTCGTCACTACTATTATTTCATTTGAATGATAATACTCAATGCACATATATATTTTCAACTAATACACTCATTCTCTCATTGATTTTATTGATGTATTTTATTCTGCACAGCTTGCATTTTAATCTTCATTAGTTTCTTTTCAACAAATCCTACTATTGAAGCGACCATTAGTTTATTTGAAGCAAAAGGTAAAATACTTTATCTTTGAATCTGATGTGTCATATTTGACACAGTTTTTTTAAAGAGCCATATCTTGGGAGCAGTTAATTAGAAATGGGAAAAGGTTTCTTAAAAAAATCTCTCCTTGACTGGTTTTTACCTAGTTTATCAATGAAATTATATTCTTCAATATTACATGTTGCCTATAGAGGTAAAACTCATATTCGTTGATTCTGGAACGTGAAATATGTGAATTGAAATTGGAAAAAAATGTTTTACACATTTTGGTCTTCAAGCTCGCGAAATGTTTGTAAATATATTTATTTTTATCTTGTAATCGCAGCTCATTCATTCACTTTATTCTTCGTTGGCTGTTAAAGAGGTAGGGATTCACAATAATATTGCCGTTAAAATGCTCATAATAAAATATTGTATTTTACCATACATTGAGCATTTTTTACAAAACTTAATTTGAGCTTCACATGCTCGTATGAAAGTTATACTACATAGTTAATCTCACTTTCCTCGATTCGATGACGAGAGACAACGTTTATTCCAAAGAGTACCATATTTCACAAAGAGGTTGCTTGAGAACAAGAAGAAATAAGCGACTCGGGACGTCAGAGTTCGTGCTACGGTTATGAAGTAGCTGAAGTAGGCCAGTGGGTAATAGCGCTTCCTTTCACTGTTTTCTTTGGCACGCGACAGACGCAATGTATACCAAGGAAACACGGGTAGGAAGCATGACGTCGTTCCTGCATGAAGCAACAGGTGTCCGAATATCTCTTCATTTTTTTTATAATCTTTAGCGGAATTGCTGACATCTCTCAAGAAGTTATTCTTTTCCTGGTGACAGGCGTTATTTAAAATGGTCACGAAGGTGGGACAATGAATGGTTCTCAAAGGCACGAGAAAATTGTAAGAAATATTTTACATGTGTGTATGTAAATAAATTTATAAAGGCGAAAATAGTCTTAGACTATATAAGTGTTTAATTCATATTACTCCAAAACTGTTTTTTGAATGATATTTTCATTAAAATTTTCTATTATTTAAATTCTAAGTGCTCAAAGGCTTGTCTACCATATTAATTTTCAGATAGTGTGAAGTTCACTCTAATTCTGTCTTATGAAAGTATAGAATTTTATTATAGCAAATGCAAAAAACAAACGGCTGAAAATAGCTGTAAAATCCTAATTGCACTCCTGGAAAGTAACAGTTCTCAGCTCACTACCCTTCTATGTAATCACGACGGAGAAAGTTTCCCCAGTAGTTTTTGTAAAGAACTGTTTTACTGTGTATGATTACTCTCCAAGGTTAATAGTACGACAACAGTTTTACTGCACCCTTCATCAATAAATGAATAATGTTTATGCAATAAAATATGTAATAATGACATGTAAAAGTTTTCTTTTAAAATCTGTGTAAATGGTACAATCCCTAAGCTATTGGAAGTAAAAAATTTGTTTTAATACTTAATGTGTTGAGTCTAATGTTCGTTCATCTCAAAACAAATTTCGATCCAGAAACCTTTAAACTTCTCTATTTTTTATATTCCTAAATGTGAGTTAGTGTATATTCAATTTATTTAGGCATTATAAAACAGTACGTCTTAAGCAATAAGAAAGGAAATTTTAGAAAGGTGACCAACTCGGAAATGTTTAGTGCCAAGTCTGCAAGCTAGACAGTCAGTTGTTATTTTAAAAGGTTGCGGCTGCCAGTTGCAGGCCGACAAAAGTCCGCGCGCACTGCATTTTCCAGAGTGCAAGCGCCCTAAGGCTGTAGGTCGTTGAAAAAATCTTGCGGTCGAGATCGTTACGGTGACGTGGTGCGATGGGAAGATAATGTAAGCATTTTAACAATAGCGAATCTTTGAATATTGTGTTAGCAAGTATTAGGAATTACTTTAACGTTTTCTTCTCAATAGGGTGATTAAATTGAAATCGCACTGAAAACGATCACAGGTTTTTCTTTTTTTCTCGGTATGGCTTACGCAGTAGAGAGAAAGATGCGAGCGAAAATACGATCAATCTTCGGCAGTCAAAATCTTATTACAGAGCCCTGGTAATGAAAAAAAATCGTTACACTTGTTATACCCATGTTTTATGGGTTCTTGATATGAATTTCGAAGTGATTTATGTTGATAATGCTTTACAAATACCAAATTAACCACATGGGTCCGGCAAGAATTGAATTATTTGATAGCGTTATTTTCATTAAAACATTTTAAGTCCCAAAAATTTTCTAAATATGTTAGCATCTGACCATTTGAACAGTTAGTCTCGCGGCCCTGACGGACGGTTAGAGCCCTGGACGCACACGTTCTCCACAAATAATTTGGCACTTTCCAAGTGATGCTAATCTGCAAAACAGAGGCAGACGATTTTCGGTCAGGCAATTTTCAACAGAAGTCACCACTCACTGGACACTGTAATAGATGCAAACGATTTCGGGTTCAGTTAGAATTATTATATTATATAAGTGTTGCAATTAATACAAGACACTATGGATGATCACTAGTTTTCATGTTTTTTGAAGTCTACAATAAGCAGATCAACAAATATGTGCGACATTTAATGATTAAAAAATGAATAAATTGAACCGGAATGTCGATATTTCTAGTAGAACTGAGCATTGTATTAATTCATCTTAAAGATTTTTTTTTAATATAGAAGGTTACTGTATTTATTAGTGAATGGGAAAGAATTCTGTACTATATGAACCCTTGCTAACACGTCACACAAAGGAAAGATCGTTAGAAACGTTATAACAAAAATACACTAGGTCCGGGTGGCCGAGATCGCTAAGGCAGTAGTGCCGTAGCGATCTCGGACCGAAGGGTCGCGGGTTCGAGTCCCGCCTCGGGCATGGTTGAATTGTGTTCGTCCTTTCGCCTCCTATCATCATCATATCGTGTCATCCCCACAGTTACCATACCGTTACAATCAATAGTGGTCGCTAATGACCTAGTAGTTGATGCGACCTTAAATAAAAAAAAAATACACTAAATGGGGTAGAGCACAGTAATGGACACTTTAAGGGCAACCAATATTTTATGTAATGTATAATAGTTTATTTTAACAATAGTAAATTTATAGTTGACGAATGAATGTATACATATATATATATATATATATATATATATATATATATATATATATATACATTTTTAAACATTTGCCGATCCAGTGACCGAGATCGCTAAGGCAGTAGGACCGAATGATCGCGGGTTCAAGTCCTGAGACGAAAAGAGAGAGAGAGAGAGATTTCCTACTAAATAAGTCCAAACCAAAAGTTTGCGAGCTGAGCTTATTTGAACATTGCTTTATTTTTTATAAGAAAACTCATTTACATCAGTAACTTATACAATATATTTAATAGTTCACTGTGAGAACTTCGTCTTCAAAGCGTATTCATATCTCAAATTCAGTATAGTTCAATTTAATAATCTGAAATGGTTTTAAACATTTTTTGTCGTTTTTCTTTAGTGTTAGGGCATTTTAAAAACAGTTTAAGGGCATTTTATTCATAGTTTTTGGCGATTTTTTAGGTCATTAAAATTGGTCTCCTAGTGATAGCATTTAACCCCAAACTTTTTATTGAGACAGAAATGAGCATGTTCAACTTTCAGTGATGGGCACAGTGCTCATCACTAATCAAAATCTTTCTAAATGTATATTTTTTTTCTTAACGAGGCAATGTCCGAAAATTTATTGTTAACATCACAGCAATGCATAAAAAATAAGTTCCTCAAATAGCAGTGATGGGCACTCCATGACCATCATTGTCCTGCACGTTACAGTTATGGTCAGTACCTTTTTTTATTATAGACTGCTCTGAAAAGGTGAAACATACATAAAAACGTAAATAATATACCTGGATACACATCGCATAGAGCGAATTGCAAATAAAAACAGACGAATGGACTTAAATCCTTAAAAAACTGGACACACCTGTGCTAACGAATCCACAGCGATTCGATGCACAGATGACACGTGGAGCTCACCACTAACTATTGAAGTGTACCTACGCTCTCTGCGAGGTCACATTCAATTCATATTTCGAGCTTGCAAACTTAGACACACACGACGCAGAGATAACATGCAGAGGGCTCCTCGCTGTTTTAAAATCTTATTACCCCCTTTACAGTGCCCACCACTATACTGGTGCCCAAGACTGTACCGGTTACCTCATGCCCGTTGCGTAAAATCTAAAATCTCAAAAATATTTTTTCTTGTCGTTTAGTCGTTATTTCCCAACGAATTGAAGGTTTACAAATTTTCGAATAATATAATCACTATTCACTGTTAACTCATAATTACAAAAACATGTGTGTTAAAATTTAATTGAATATTTTTGTCAAAATCTGTACCCGGTTGATGGCCTGAAGGTTTGTGCCTGAAGTTGTGGACTATAGTAAGATATCCAGATACTCATTGTAACTTTAAAATGTAATGAATCGCAAAATAATTATAATCACTGATTTTTTGTAAACTCACACACACACATACATACACACACACACACACACACACACACACACACACACACACACTTATCAAACCATTACCAGACATTGCGTTTAAAACTCAGATATGGCGCTTAAGCTCTAAAATAAAATCAAAATTTGAAGCTCTTTTTCATAGGTAATTTTTGAGTTTTCGAAATACTTCATTGGAACTTATTTAAATCACTTTAACTCACAAATATAATAGTGTTTATGAATTGCTGGAAATATGCATATTACTAATTGAGATTTCTTTCAAATAAATTACTTTTGTGTTATTTTTGGAAAAACAAAACATAACACACCTAAATGAACTTTACGTTATATTAAAGAGTGCAATTACCAATATCAGTTCGAAAAGAAAAAAATTGCGGCCGTTTCGAGAAAATAGCGTTTGAGGGGTTTTGAAAATGCGGAAGGTTAAGCTACTTTTCACGGAAAACGGTTGAGCTAGTTTTCACAGAAAACCGTGGAGTTTTCGAGGAACTTTATATGATATTATTTAAAGCACATGTACCTATAACTCTAATAATGTGAACAAGTTGCCACTAATATAAATATTAACGACGTGAGAGACAAGTCAAAATATTACATTTTTATTATGTTTGAAAAAACAAAAGAATAGACCAATGTGACGTTTAGGTCATCTTATCTCGTACGTGCATTTAGCACTATTCCTTCCAAAATTTTAAAGAAAAAATTTGGAGCCAGTTTTGAGAAAATCTCGTTTATGTAATTTTTTAATTACAAATATTACTAACAAAATAAAACTACTAAAAGTTTCAAAAAATGTGCATGACATTAGTGAAATAACTCACTATGGACAATAAATTTAATATGGAGTAGAAACCTCTATCTTCCATTTCGCAGTTGTAGGAAGACGCCGAAATAAAAATTCATACTTTTGTAATTTCTGGAAATTCAATTAGCCGTGAAAATCGAACCTATGCCACTTTATAAGTGTATGTTACTCTATTCTAACAAGAAATTTTTAAAAAAATATGAAGTCGTTGTTGAGAAAATCTTCAAAATGCCAGGAGGTCTTCATGAGAAGTTCCCCACATTTTAAAAAATGTCTTTCAGAATCTCAAAGCTTCAACTCGAGCCTAATGGACAGGGGTTTCTCTAATTTGAAAAAACGTCTACGCAGGCGGTAGTAGTGCTCTCGGACAGACGGACGGATCGTCGTCAATTGCTTTTTCGGTATCAAGGACTCACAAAGCATGATTTCTGGTAATACCACGTGTTAGAGGATTCTTTTTTAAATTTAGCAACTGGATTTATCGACTTTTTATTATCAGTCAGGCAATGAATTTTTTTCTGACGAAAATCCACCGGTTTTGCGCGCAGCATTAAATGACATTACTTGCACTACATATATTACTCCGTATATACGTATGTACACGGAAATGTAAAAATGAAGCATATCATTCACTTAATTTTAAAATGTTGTGAAACTCGAATGTTAATACTATAAAACGGTTAACATTAGCAACTGACGACTCTTATAGAGTCTACTCCCTTTCATTTCAAACACAAATAACGGAATTTGAGTAGAAAGCGCAATATTTTCTAAATAAGAATCTTTGGTGTTTTAAATAAAACGATGTGGCCATATGCTGTAATTAATGTTTTAAGAACAAGTTTGAAATATTTCAATATATTACTTACAAATTGTTAAATAGTTATTACCTGCACAAGGTTTTCTTTGGAACAAAGGTTTTATTGTGAGTATGTTTCATTCATACTTTTATTGCTCGAAGACATTATCATGAACCACTTTAGTAGCAGTAATTGTAATTATGACTACGGAGGACACGCATGTATTAAACCCTAATGATCTGCAAAAATAAGACAAACATGTGTTTGTTTACAATTATACATTATGATATGACACGATAAAATTGTTTGCCAGTTTCTTGGTAACATAGAACGGTTCGACTGCAGTGCAACCCTTCTTGCCACCCAATCTCAGACTGGACGTCGCCCGTTTCAAGGCCAGTTACATCACGAACGTTGTAAGGGTATCTCACTGTTACGCTTGCAAATAATCATTTATTGCATTATTGTTTTATGTACTAGTCTGTTTGCGATGTTTAGCGTGCTATTTTCATGAAGGTCATTATATTTCGTAATTATTGAAAATACGAGTACTTAGTAAGAAAGTGTTCAGCCTTTGTCTTCCTATGATTGAAAACCGCCTGTATCTACAGGTTTGTATTTTTATAATGTATTTTACAGTACTCGTTAAATCTTGTTATTGAAATAAAAGGTTGCATAATTTTTGGATCCGTAGAGTGGAAAATTGCTTTCTGTTGAATAGAGCAAATTCAGTGTTAAATATTACTTCGTTAGTTAATAAAGATATTAATCGTTATACAGTTAAATCATCAGAAAAATATTCAAAAAATATGTGTTTGACCGATAACATTAATGTGAAAACCGAGAACTTTGTAGATCGTTTGTTGAAATATACGAACGTGTTTGAACCGGTTCTTCATATTATTTCAATTGGCGCATATTATAAACTTGAAATAGAAAGAAAGGAGAAAACTGCGAAAAATAAATTCTGCTTTTATTTGTGTTAAATACTGTAAAACACTTTTTCTTACCTTTTCCAATTCCATTAAAATGTTCTGCACTTGAATGAATTTAATGGGAAAACCAGATTCAAAATAGCTGACTCTCAATTTTGGCTTGACACTTCTAATTAACTTGCTTAAAGAATAACTTCAAATATGTATGATGTCAAACATCTTAATGCATTGAATGTTAAAACTTCGGAGTTTTTTCTACGCATTCATAATAGAAAAGCAATTGTCAATACTAACTCGTCTATTTATTCTTCCAAATTGGACATACGTAATTATCAGGGCTCTGATTCTGATGACGTCATTTTTCATTGGTGCATTCTAGACCTAACCGACTAGTAAATGAATGTTTATCAAGACAAATAGGTGATAGAAATGGGTACAGTTAATGGGAATTTTTGGGTCATTTTGTGCCATTTTTCAATTTTTACGTCTGTTTTAGAACTTTGCGTCATTTTTACGCATTTTGTATCCTTTTCATTTATTGTTAGTGAACGTTTCATGAATTAACAATGACACAGTAAAACAAAGTTTTTATTTTATCATCAGTTAATGACGAAGTTCGGCACCTGAAATGGACTGTTTTTCGGACTCTCAAGATTACATGAATCTTGGGTAACTTTCTCGAACTTTCAAAGTTTTCAACGACTTTTCTTTATATTTAAAATTGTAAATTCGTTGAGTAAGTAAACATTTTCATACAAGTTTTGAGATTAAAAAAATATATCATTTACTCCTCATTTTTAAGTCAATTTCCCCTTATTTTAAATCATTTTATAAGTCATTCTCAAATAATTTTTAGTCAACAGAATTCAAGCCCTGGTAATTATAAGAAGACTTAGAATTTTTGCATTCTAAAATCACCTTTTTAGGCTCTACTTTTTATGTAAGCAGAATAAATTGACAAGAAAATAACTTTCATATATTTTTTTAATTTCAAACATATGTTAAAATAAGAGCCTCGTCCATTATAGTGATCACAAAAGTGTGAATGCTAAATAGATTACCTGACTGAAAATCGTCTGCCTCGATATTATCTTTTTATACATATAAAATCATAATTTTATTTTAACTCTATGACTCGCATTTTTAATGTTGGAACAATACGGATAGTTCCTTGAGGTCCCTAGTTTGAGGCAGAGGACAATCTTCTTATTCTGCCTAGAAATTCTTTAGAGTTCATTCTCCATTGTTTGAATTTCACCGGTTTTCATAATAAAATTTTAATTTTCAGGCGCTATTAATATAATAGTTGAAAACAGAAAAGTCATGAATAGTGTTCAGAACTGATTTAGAATGTTTAGGTCAAAAGGGTAAAATAATCACAATCGGATATGTAGTTACATTATATTTTATAAAAGGCTTGCATTTATAAATAGGAAAGTCCATTTTTCTGGTAACGAGGGAAGATCAATTTGAAGGCTTCTTGAAAATTATTATTTTGTATTGATATGTGAATTCCAACATTGACACTTGGAGTATGTAATGTGGACTTCACGATTTACGACCAGCACATTAGTTATTACCGTTACAATAAAATGTCTTCATGTCAT
The DNA here is from genome assembly GCA_038098605.1 of Gryllus longicercus. NCBI lineage: Eukaryota > Metazoa > Arthropoda > Insecta > Orthoptera > Gryllidae > Gryllus > Gryllus longicercus. Next base: position 1,413,068 of record JAZDUA010000193.1, on the reverse strand, counting down.
GATCGCCAAGTAAATAAGACGAGCTCCTTCTTCTTCCGCAGATTTTTTCTCAAATGTATCCGAACAGATTCTTTCACAGTACGCCCATGTCTTTTCATTTTAGCAGTTCGATTCATTGATTTACGAATAATGTATTACTACCAGATTCGTACAAAGTAGTGACACCAGTGGCAAATTGACTGTCTCGGTGACAGGGAGATATGAAGCTACGTTCAAGTGCAGCGGATCCGTAGAGATGCGTTCGACTCCCGACGTTAGTCTGCAACAATAGATGTTCTCTTGTTGTGATAGGGGCGTGGTTGACTTGTACGATGATCACGTACTTCATTTAAACCTCCATTCCATTTATAATAAATGTCTCATCCTCAATTACTTCTCATGACCTCCTTCACTATATTTCACCGGGAGAGATGGCTCAGGGCATCATTTGATGTCACTGATGTGCCTCTGACCGGAAGGTAAAGTCCCGACAGTGGCAGGGTTTTCGACACTAGCTAGATAGTCGAATCCAACTGCTGTCTGGAGGAGATTTCTAGCGACCGGCTGCTCTGATCGGTAGCTTAAGTGGTTTCTCCGATCAGCACCAGACGAATGCTGGAGAAGTACCCTAACAAACGGGCTACAACCCCGCGCGATTATTCTTTCCTTTCCCTTGTCCTATCCTCACACTTTACACAAACACACATATACTTACACTTACATGCACTACACTACCAGGCATGCCGGGAGACAGGTCGAGAGCTTACAGCTTCTTCTGGCTGGGGCGGTTCTTCGCTGGTGGGAGATACCTGATTGAGGAAAACCCACAAACTGTCGGTAGGCCGGCGCCGGATCTCGCCATTCAGCACGGTAAGATCACTGCCACCTCCCGAGGGGGGAAACAAGCATTACACGTACGGGACTACTGATCTTAGCCATTGACGTGCCCGGATTAACTAACAATCAATCAATCTATCAATCAATCCGCTATGTTTCAGTCAGTGAAAGGCACTGTTAAACCACAACAATGATAATCCGCGTAGAAAAGGGGAAGGCATAGACCTCGTTTGCTTACGCACTGTAGCCGAGCGTGGAAGTAGTTGGCATGCTATTGCGTCGGCCCATTTCCGCAGGTGAGTTAACTGGCCGTTTAGGGGCCGGGGCCGCCAGGCGCGCTAGTGCGGCACGTCGGCGGCTGAACAAAGAGACCCGCGCTCTCACCTCCATTGACGCCCCCTCCCCCCCGAAAGCAAAGCGTGGGGTCACGTGGCCCCGCTTCCCAAGGCTTACGCAACCAGCCCCGCCCCCCGACACGGGCTGTTTGCGAATGCGCCGTGTTCGCACGCGGGCAAATGCCCCTTTTGCACGGGATTCGTGCTGCTGGCGAATGGCCTCGGCGATACCATAACGATACCACTGAGAAAAAGGGAGTCTATGTTGGCACGTTGCATGGGAGTTTTAAGAAATAACCATCAGACGCTTGATATGATTGTACTTGTACGGTACTACTATCTGTACCCGAGACTTTTTCTGCCAGTCATGTTAATTCTGTGTCGCAGATTCCGCGATTTTGCAGCGTGTGTGACAAGTGTAATGTAGGTATTGCGATTTCTTTTTCTCTGTTCAGTGTATGCACACTCAAAGTGCCAAATTGTCTCATGTTACATGTTTTGTCTACTTATAAAACTGCCTCTTACACACTTCAGATGCAGTACCGCGTGTTATTAGAACGGGCTTGCGTCCCCGCCGGAGGGGTCGCGCCTTCGTTTCCACATATCGTGGCTTTAAAAGGGAAAGGTATTAAATCCAAAAATAAATATCATTTCCTTCCGTTCACACAATCCTGTCTGTAAAACCACAGTTCTCATATGTCTGTCATATAGCTCCATGATTTTGAACTTAATACATTTTCGTTGTAAACATCGAGAGATATTGCTCAGGGCAACAACTGATGCCACTGCCGTCCCTCTGGCAGAGGTCCTCTAAGTTTGAGTCCCGACGGTGGCAGGATTTTCGACACTAGCATGTCAACTACGTCGAGTTCAGTCGCAGTCTGGAGGAGAATTCTAGTGGCCGGCTGCTCTGATCGGTAGTTCTCCGTGGTTTCTCCCATCAACACCAGGTGAATGCCAGAGCAGTGCCCTAAAAAACAGGCCACGAATCGCACGTGATCGTACCTTCCTCCTCTCATATCCGTAACCCTTACACACACACTTTCACAAACACGCACTACACTACCACACATACCGGGAGACCCGTCAGGAGCTAAGAGAATGTTCCGGCTTGGGCGGCGCACCGCTAATGGGAGATACCTGGTTGGAGACCCCCCCCCCCCCGATAGCGGGCGGAATTTCGGCGTCTGATTTCGCCATACAGCGAGGCGAAAGATCACCGCACCCTCCCGAGCAAAAAAAATGAACTATACTTCCAGGACTATTGACCTCGGAAGTTGACGTGCCCGGAATCACTAAATCAATCAATCAATCAATCAATTAATCAAATCCTTGTCAGCCCACGATATAAAAGCACGGTTGGGGAATTCGACACACTCGGTCTAGTCGTCCAGTTTCTCGGTGTGACTCACGTCGTTTGTTACAAGGTGAGTGCGCAGCGAGGACTGCGCCCCCCAGGCCTAATCTTACCAGGAGGCGCCCTCTGGATTACTTGGTTCGTCGTGGCAGTACTCCCCCCAAAACACACTCGCTCAGGGTAAAGTGTCGTGAAATCCTCTTTCATGTCAATGGTGTTCTCGTATGTCCCTGGAATTTACCTGGAAAGCTGGTAAGCTGCGAGCTGACAATGTTTTCCCATTTCTGTTAATGGCCAGATTTTCGTTTAGTGTTGTAATCTGACGCTACCAGATTGTTGCTTGACGGATCGTCTTCAAGCAGCTGAAGAGGAAGAAAATATGGCACAAATCAAGGTGTCCACCTTAAATCAAGGTTTCTCTAATATTAAAGAGAAATTGACGCACAGAACTAAACAAATAATATGAATTGAGGGATCATGAAAGAACTATTAGGAATGAAACTGAATCCATTCATCAAAGTCACCTAGAGTATTATAGAGAAATGTGGGATACTGAGAGTCTTGAATCGAGAAGATGGCTTAAAAATAGAATTTCACTTTGTAATAAAAATATTTCGTTTAAAAAAATAGAAAAATAATATTGTAACTAGTTGTATAAAGCAGTTCGTGTAAATAATTGTTAAATATTTATAATTTTCAGATTTATGCTCGGCACATACTGACGTTTGCTCAGAGCCGCTGTCCCTACAGGGACTCTAACCGGAAGGCTCTAGGGTTAGAGTTCCGACGATGGCAGATGTGTAGTACTAGCTAAATAGGGAGGTCAAATTCAGCCGCTGTCCGAAAGAGAATTCTTCTGGTCAGTTCCTCTGATTAGGTCTTTTCCATCGGTTCTCCAATCCAAACTGGACGAACGCCAGAGAAGTACCCTAGCAAATGATCCATGGACCGTTGCTATTTTTCCTTTCTCTTCTTTGACATATTCTCTCCCCTTACACACACACAGACACACACATTCGTATATGCACTTCACTACTGACCATGTTGGGAGATCAGTCGGGAGAGTAAAGCTTGTTCCGTCTGAGGCGGTGCCCCGCTGGGGGGAAATATCTGGAGAGGGAAAGTTTTTGCAACCTGACGAGTAGGTCGGTGCCTGATCTCACCATCTAGCGGAGGGACGAACATTGCTCTCTCTCACTCCCTCTCGAAAAATGTTTACATTGATAATATAGCAGTTGACGTTGCGGAATCGATTAATGATTGATCAAGCAGTAGTTGATCAAGCAGTAGTTGATCAAGCAGTAGTTGATCAAGCAGTAGTTGATCAAGCAGTAGTTGATCAAGCAGTAAGTTGATCAAGCAGTAAGTTGATCAAGCAGTAGTTGATCAAGCAGTAGTTGATTAAGCAGTGGTTGATCTCTCAAATTTGGCACACTTACGTTTCTTAGAAAATTCGTAACCGTGCTGCCTTGAAAATTATAAACTTCTGCACCGGAAAAGTAAAAGATGAGCCGGACAAAGTTTTATCGACAAATGGAAATTGAGGAATCAATAAATATTTTTCAATCTCAGATATTTTATAATCCTAAAATTCATTTATTTACAAATACACATTCCAATATTTAAAACAAGAATTCAGTCCTTACTTAGATTAGATAGTACAACTTCCCTGAAAAACTGTTTTCTTTTTGTTAGGTACTATAGCTCGGTTCCAAGACATTTGAATTAAGTAATTATCAAAATTGTCAAGAGTTAGTTCTATCCCAACATTTTTTCTATTTTTAATTAATAATTTTGATATTAAATTAGGTTTAACGATCATTTTGCAATGTTTCAAAAGCAAGGTCTACCAAAACCAATGTAAAACGTTGGAAGATGTAAAGTCTAAATCAACACCGAATTCGGATGTTTATTTTTGTATGTTTTTTGAGGACCAGTATTTTAATATACCTTAAATCAGTGTTAAACCTCAAGAACATTTGAGCATATATTAAAATTTACACGAAGTGCTGATAAGAGATCTATTTGATGAAAGGAAGGTGAATAAAAAAAAGTATATTGCTTCCAGTTTAAAACGGACAAAAACCATCAATTGAAATAGTATGATGATCAGTTGAAGTATTTTTCTGAAATGAGAGGTTATTGTATAAAGTCTAGTCTGAAAATATACGTCATTAATATTATAATTAGATTTACGGTAAAAGATTACTGAAGTTTATATGTTCTTGTAAATCTGTCAATAGAAGTCAATAGCTTTATAACGTTCAATAGATATTTTTTAATAAAATCGTGATAAATCCTCAAATAGATCAAGATACTATCTGAAGTAAATCTGCCTCAAAAAGCGGTATTTCATAAGAAGCTGAGTGACAAGCTGTTATTGAAAAAGAAATGATTTACATTTGCATTACTGCATCTCGCGGTCTCTCAAATGTGAGCAGTCAATAACAATGTCCTTCATACTTTCCCCTTGTAGAGTTCGCGAAATGCATCCGTATCTATTCATGTCACGATCGCGTAGTAGATTCGAGACCTTGAGATACCAAGAGGCCTCATGGTCCGCTGCCTGGCACTTCTAAATCCGAGAAGAAATATTGCATCTCTAAGAAATTCTACGCAAGTCACCAAGAAAAAAGACAAATAATTCAGGCAGGAAGACGCTTTGTGCATTGCAAATTTAAATACATTTGTTTCACTTTTCAATATTACACTACTACTTGGAGACTCATTCATTTGCTCATGTGTAGAATTCCTACAGGTCATATTAATCATATACCGGCGAAGAGAGTTCAGGACAAAAATTGATGCTACTACAGTGCCTCTGACCGGTATGTTCTAGGGTTCGAGTCCCGATGGTGACTGGATATTTTATACACTGGCTGCTCTGATCTGTAGGTTTCCGTGATTTTTCCGATCATCTCCAGGCGAACGCCAGAACAAACGGGCCGAGGTCCGCGCACGATCTTTCCTTCTTCCTTGTCCGTTCTTGACTCTTTACTTCCACATTCACTACACTATCACATTTTGTCGGGAGATCTGCCGGCAACTTAGAGCTTGTCTCGGCTGGGGGCGGGTGCCCGGCTGGTGGGGGATACCTGGTCAGGGAAAACTCCGCTAGCCGACATAGGTCGGCGCCGGATCTCGCCAGTCACCGGGGAAGAGCACCGCAACCTCCCGCGTTGAAAAAACGAGCACAACATTTACGGTACTAATGACCTTGGAAGTTGATGGGCACAAAATCAGTAATCAATCAGTCAATAAAATGATTCATAGAAAGCGTATTTAAAAATTTCACTTGTGTTATTAAATTTTTGACGTTCAATATTTACTTTTAGAAGTTGCTCAGGAGGGTTTTTCAGTTTATTTGGCGTGCGGAGGGGTTATAAATCTTCTACATAATTGCCTTACTATCACTCTATCTTTCATCTTAAGTATGTTCACGTGAGTATCATTTTGTGAGAATTTTTTACTGGGATAAAATAAGTTCACAATTGCTTTTGACTGCAAATTGTTGCTTTAATTGAAGTCATTATGTCTGATTTTTTTTCGTTTTCATATTCCTTAAAAAGTTTTTTCTCTACTGTCTTGCACTTCCTGAAAAGAATTATGTCGTACATTTCCCATTTTGCAGAATAATGTCGTCCACTTTCAATTACATACAATATCACATTTCATTTATGTATACATTTCACATACAATTAAAACGATTATTTTAAGCTTGACAAACATTGTTCAGAAGAATCTAATTTATCACGATGAAATCGTGGACACTACCTCTTTAAGGAAATGCCTTCAATTTAAATTTTTTAGGCACACCGAATCCCCATCCTTTTATCGTGCCAACAGACTTGCCAATCCCCCTTTCCACACAATCGAACACCCAGAAGTTTGTCTCCTTCCGTTTGAACGTGAAATCTTTCCTTTCGCGTTCAGTTTGCGGCCACTGTTCGGCATTTCTGCCGTCCGCGCTGTCCTCTGGATACAGAGCAGCTAGTTTCTTTCAGTAGTGGAAATAAAGCCCAGCTAATACATACATGATTTTATAAGTTAATGTGTTTTGTTACTTAAATAAGAAAACAGGCATTTGGCATCTCTTTAATTGAAACACTACTCAATTTTATTTAAATTATCTCAAGTATTATTATGGAAATGGAAAGGGGCTGTTTTTTTATTATAAAAACTCGTATTGTGGGGCCCTGATATGAAAAAAAATTGATAATTTTTGTTCCTATGTTATAGAAGCAAGAAGTATTAAATTACTTTCTCTATTTCCTGGGTCCCTGATACCAAAAATATTGATTTACGGCAAAAAATTCCCTCGGTCTTTCTGTCCGTCTATCCGTTGTCCGTCTGAGGTTAATACAGGCGTCTAAACCTTTGAGATTATTTTTTCCAAAATTGATATTCCTTAATCGATTGAGCTGAACTGCGGATCTGCGAATGTGAAAGTGGTATTTTGATTTTGTGGGAACCTTAAAACCTTAATATCATTTTCGTAATTTTCTCTAAAATGGCTCGAATTTCTCTATTTTTTAGAATAGAACTGCACAGGTCTCATTTTTTTAAAATTCTTTGAATTTTTGAAAATTTGCCAAAAATTAATTATTTTTTGGAGTCTTGCTCGAACTGCAGAACGGAAAATACAGATTTTCTAATGAAATATTTTAGTTCCACCTAGATCGTTTCATAAGATCACACACAATTTTTCAAAAATGTGAGATTTTGTTTTCATAACCTTGCATGAAATATGTGCAAATTTTAAAAACACGATTATCTCGTAAACGGCTCTTGTTTTTTCTCTCATAGAGTAAGGTGTGCTTGCAAAAATTGCAATGTTCCTTTTTATTTAAACTCTCATCATTTTCAAAAATTGCTCAAGTTTCAATCAGAAAATAAATATGTTGTTGTACTCTTAGTTTTAAAAAGAAAACGACACACCTAGAAGTCTTTAAAATGGGCGTAATTCAAGTGTCCACTTCTTCCACAATTTTCATTCAAAGGATTTAATTTTGTTTTTCATTTAAAAGTTGTAAATAATTTCTTTATAATGGGGTAGATGAAAATGGAATTCACCTCCCCCGTACTCAGTTTCCTTACAATTTTGTTTATTTCTTAAGCGTGAAGTATTTTCGATTTCCATAGGATTAGATTTTTAATTCAAATGTATTACTTTTTTATTTTAAATTCTGATATATTAAATTGTGTTTGCTTCAAACAATATTTACGAAGTGCAACAAATGTTCACCGCAGAAATCCTGAGTAGCCTATTCAACTTCTTGGCCCATATTGTAATGACAGCCATTGTAAGTACTATGTAATCTAAAGTTCCTGTGACATTTATCGGCGCCAGTCGTTCGTTGTCATTTGGGCCGATTTCGCGATAAATGAAGGCAGAGATTTTCTTATAAAGAACAGTCCAAAGCAAACGTTTGTAGGCTGAGTTGACTAGAACAAAAGGAAGAAATATCGATTACATCAGTAACATGTTGAACAATTTGAGTTGTTCATCTAAAATGGTTTTGATCAAATATTTTACGTAATTTTTCTTTGTTTTAGGGCATTTTAAAATCATTTTTAGTTCATTGTATTGATTATTTTTGGCAATGTTTTAGGTCATCAAATTTTTTCCCCTAGTGATAACGATAATGTTGGTGGAGAAATCGTGTGATGTAAGAGAGTGGAAACGGAAGACCACCGGAAAACTGCTAAGAACGCGCTTTGTGCTCTATAATTTCCATGTGAATTGGTGGGGGTCCAACCCGACGGTGGAAAGTGTGTATGTATTTGTCATTACGCCACGAGTTCCTCTTCTGCCACCCTCCTGTGCCAAACACACGCAATCGTAAGATTCTTAATTAGTGAAATTATTTTTGAAAAAAATGTATAATTGAACGACTTAAACTATACGACTGCTTTAAAATATAAGATATCTACGAGCAAACAATAAATTACTTATTGAGGTACAAGCAAGGCTCATATTCTTCGCAGAGTTCTTAAAAACTTTTCAACGTTTTCTGATATAATCGATGCTTATTTTGTAGGATGTCATTCTTCCTAAGGCAGCTTCCTCCGAGCGTAGAATATGTTGCGCGGCAAGGCAGCTTGCGTTGATGGACGGTGTACGGAGAGCGCAGGAAGGGCGACGGAGCGAGATTACCACGATAACCAGAATAAGAGAGAGGTGGGAGCGAATGAACGGATAGCGAGTGTGGATGATGTGGATGATGTGGATAACCGCTTTTGGCGTATATAGTTGGTGCCGTAGGTAGTGACTAGGGATCACGTTGGGCGGAACAGCGGTGTAAGTTGCTAAACTACCCTAGCTGTGCAAATATTAGGTATTAATATCCGACCCAGGGTATTCATTTGCTAAAAAAATTGCATAAAAAATATTAATATGATACCCGCATAAAATGAAACTTTGCCATAACGTAGTAAAATAAAATGTATTTATTATTATATTTAATTTATATTTTTTGTCCATTTCAAACCAATACGTTTTTTTAAGTTTATCTCCAAATCATGTTAACTAATTCAAAAATATTATACTTCGTGTGATTTCAGCATAAAATATAGATGTAAACTAATTTTACCTCTCAAAAATTATAGTTCTTATTTGAAATTTATTTCTTTAATCTCTCGATTGATTTAAATATCAGAATATGATTTATAAATGCGAAGTAGTTTTTGTTAATGGTAGTAGTGATGATACATAGTACTTCTAGATATTCTTTCATTTCATGTTCGTATATTAAATACTTTGCTTTCGCGTAAGTCCAGTCACAACATTGGTTGTGTACTGAATGGCCAACTAAATGTGCACAAATTATGATTTTCAACGTACGTTTTGAAAGCAGGCAAGGCTCGTTAGCTCTTAAGGGATTTAAAACATGTTCTAAACATGTTTCGGCAAGGTTCACTTTGTGTGCAGTTGATAATAATAACTTGGAATCCTCGGTCGCAGTGTCTGTATTATAACTGTCAACTATCCTAAGAGATTAATGATACAGAAATTTTAAAAAATTGAAGTGTTAATTACTCTCAAAATTATTTTCAATGTTAGTTATTCGAATATCTCTCCTTCATGAAAATAACAGAAAATTCCACATATAATCCTAATACTGCTTCATAAACAATATCATTATTTTGTAAATGGTATTTCATCTGGTGTGTGAATTTCGTTATGTCGAAAGAAGTGATAACAAAATGGTATTTGAACATCAATTCATTGGCAGCATTTATTTCTTGAAAGCTATTACTTACTTTTCCAAATGTAGAACTGGTCAAGAAATCTAGATTTCACTGCATTACTGCGTTCGCCAGTAACACCGTTCCCGAACGCTAAAAAATGTTGCGAGTAGTGATGATACATCGGCAACAAAATGTCGAGGTTGCCAAACATCGATTTTCAAAACTAAAACTTCAAGGTTAATAATACATCGCCCAAATACCGTCGATAATTTTAAACATCGACGTTCTAAAACTGGTTAAATAACATCTATCAATAAATCCATGGCCAACAAAATCTAATTTGACAGTGACCGTGCATGTTAATATATAATTAAAAGTTAACTGAAAAGTTATAAAACGCTTCTCCGTGTGTGAAGTAGGAGAAATGGCGAGACAAATGGGACAATGGGACAACGGGAACATCTCTGACGAGGGACATTCTGCTCATTGAAAGTAATACAAACCTCGTTCATTTCGTTGTAACATATAAACAGACAGTGATACCATCAGTTAGTATATTATATCCTAACGTTACAATTTTGTGATTATAGGGATTTTCCGTAGACGAACTCATCATCGAGCACAAAAACATCAACGTTGAAAAAAGATAGACGTCCATACATCAATGTTTTTAAATAATATCAATGTTTTGAAAACAATGGCATCGATGCCGCTCGACTTCATTAAAACATTACGTTCGTTTACACTTGATCAGCTTTGACGCTCTCATCCAATCGGGAGCTATAGTGGTAGTATTCAAGCTCCCGACAGTGAAAGAGTTGACTGTGTCAACGGTCTAATGTTTAAATCGAAGCATAGTCGCGATTTCCTCCTTCTCGGCCGCGTGGACTCGGAGAGCGACCGGCGCGCTCTCGGCGGCCGCCGCACGCACTGCTTCCCCGCGCGGCGCGGGCGAGGACGAAGAAAGAAGGCTGTGGGTGAGTGGGAGGGGGCGCGGCACGGGTGACGCAAGCTCACTTTCTCCCGGGGCGCGCATCCCGCCGTTACGTAAAGCATCAGCTGTTGCGGCGGCGCGAGACGGTCAGACACCGTAGCGGGAGAGGGGACTTCCACGGGAAACGAATTGCGGGTTGCGTGCGCCAGGGGTAACCAGAGTACGTGTATTGGGTCATGAAGAGATCAACGGTAACTAAATTGAATCGATGAAAACAAAAACGTGCGACGTCCACGAGCTTCACATTTTTTAGAGCAAGCTACAAAATTCAGTGTTCCCGGATATCTATAATTTTTTTTAATATTAATATTTGAACGCTCTACAGACGTCACAGAATTCACGGACAACGATCTTTTATACATAGAAAGTTGAATTTATGGGTTAAGAAGTTTCCCACCGTTAACTCAAAACCGGCAAAATGTGACATCGAACTTTTTTGTTTGCACCGATTCAATTTTGGTTCACATATGTTTAATTGATTTAAAAAACAATATCGGTGATGCAATTAGCGCATTAGTACGCGATATGTTCCTGTACAAAATAAGAAGAAAAGTGAAGTAAGGTACTATTATTCACACATTTCTTTTTAAATATAAATAATAAAAACCTACCGTGAATAGTGAATACTTCTCATTTGAAATGATTTCCTAGGAATATGCCCGTTCAATTTGAACTTTAAATGTTTTACTGTAATGTTTCCTTTGTAACTTTTTATTATGTTTCTGAATGAGAAATATTTAGTCTGTAATGAATAATGAATGTTTGATAATCTTTATATTCCTATTTAGACGGAAAATTGGAAGAGGTTTTTAATATTTCAATTCTGTATATACTAGGTAAATTAGTACCTGAATATTTGTGAATCGAACTGAATAAATGTGTTGAACATACCAGATTATGTGCGATATGATACCATGTAAATATTTCTCTCAACATGGCATCACAATAACTGTAAAATCAATGCTAGTTCTTAAAAGAATTACCATAAATAAGTGATAAATGATGAGATGTGATGCCCTCACATTCTAAATTTTCATTTAAAGTGTTGTGAACCGTAATTGGTGACTCATTTATAAAAATTGTATCTTCCAATAATAATAATAATAATAATAATAATAATAATAATAATAATAATAATAATAATAATAGTGTTGTTGTTAATATGTTCGATTGAAAAGTAAAATGTTAATAATAATAATTATTATTATTATCATTATTATTATTATTAACATTTTACTTTTGAATCGAACATATTAACATAATAATTATATATTATTATTATTATTATTATTATTATTATTATTATTATTAAAATTTCCTTTTGAATCGAACATATTAACAACGGATTCGTCTTGAAGTCTTTGATTTACATTCAACCACACCCAACAAGTTCTTCCCCAATATAATATCAATATATAATATTGCGTAAATTTGTAGAAACATTTTCAAAACAATTACAATATCTTCTCTTCGTCAAAAGTATCACTGAGGCATCTATTAATAATTCTATATTGTGATTGATTGTATCTTTCAGTTTGCCTTCAAATTTTTGACCATCACTAAAATCACCGCAGTCGGTTGTGCAGTTTAACCTCGTGAAAAGATTTATAAAAAAAGAGTGCGACGATTGCGTTCCACTTTCTGGAACGGAGCTCACGAGCAACTAATCACCTCTTCATGGTTTGGTGTTCGCTGTTGGCCCTCGCGCGTCACGGATCATCACTCGCCATGGCCGCCTCTCCCACGGCCTCGCGCCCTCCCGCTCGCCCTCCCTCCCTCCCGCCCTCCCGCGTTGCGCCACGCGGCGGCTCCAAACGCGTTGTTCGCGTCTGCATTTCCCTTTTCCCCCTCGAAATTCTCATTTGGACTCTACACACAACACTCGGATGCACGTTTAAAAAATTGTTAATACTCGTAGTAGTGAGGATACCCAGTAATTCTAGACGTGTTCGCATATTAAGTACTTCCCTTTTGCATGAGTCAAACTACGTGGTTGTGTACAGAATGGCGCTAGAATGCGTCCAGAAATTCCAATTTTGAATATATGTTTCGAACAGAAGCAGGCATGAAAATATCCAATTGGAGATCTTGACCACTGTCTTGCTTGTTTTCGTTTTCCACTGTGTAACAACACTGTTGTAATTTTGGTATATCACTTGCTATTAAATTCTTCTTTAATAAGAAGCAAATACAATCAAATTATCTGAATTCGCTTAATAACTTAGCACGAAGTAGAATACAATTTTTTGGTATACTTCCAATAAATATTTCAATTGTGTGAATATATAACCATTATTTAAAGTTTTAACAAGAAACGTTGGAACATATTCATCTCACAGACCTTCAGTCTTTGCATTTGCGCTTCTGTAAAATAAATTCATTCGTAGAAACTGTTTCACATCACTGTGAATTTAAAATTACTATTTAGCTACGAAATATTTTTATCTATTACTGAAATAAAATTTATATGTTTGAAATGTAAAGCAAATATCACGTTTGTCAAAAGTAATTATATAATATATATAATCTTAATATTCAAGGTATTATGTAACATACGATACCGTGTCAAAATAATGTACACATCAACACAAATCAACATAATTTATTATCACTCTCCATCATAACAGAATAGATACAAATTATATGTTTTTGAAAACTTCTACATTATCCTCTACATCAATATTCCGTTCCAATTTTCTTTCACCACTTGAATGTTTACCTCACTCTCATATCACACGAGAAAATATTCTCAAAAAACAAAACTCCTCTCAAATTATTTTCAACTTAATGATTTATGCTAATGTTATGAATCTGCTTCGTACCCCATGCACAGGTACATATTCATTTGTACGATTTTATCAATGAAAAACAATGTAACAATTGAATCTTACCCTATTAATATAAAATCATCCACTCAAGAAAAACACATATCTCAGACTTATGGCATGCTTTTCTACAACGATAGGATTTCTTGGCAGCCTGATGATTGAGTGTAGCATGCAGTTCGCTCCTCATTCAAAGCTATGGCTTCGGCAATACGGCACAGTGAAGGACCACGCTTCTGGGAGACCGTTCACACCAGCCAGAGGTCCAGAGGCACACGGTGCAGCAGCCTGTTCATCATGTCAATGAAGAGGTCGCTCAGGGCCTCCCCCACAGGCTCCCGCAAGTCAGCCACCACCGTCTGTGCATGCTGGTTCATGAAGGCGTTGAGCGTGGCGCCTGCAAGCAGAGAGACGCAACACTCCAGACACCTAAGTTGCGAGGGAAACGGTCTGACAGGCGTCGACAATTATTGTTAATTCATTGTTGACATCCATTCGTGTAACAATATGTAAACCTGCTTCGACGAAGCAACAACTATTGCAAATTCAGTGTCTCTTACCACGGAGTCTTAGGGTTCAAGTCCCGAGGGAGGCGGATTTTCGAGTCGCTAGATAGCTAGGACGAATCCAGTCGCTGTGTAGAGATTAATAGTGGCCAGCTGCTGTGGCCCTTTCGTTCCCGGGGTCTCTACGATTAATAAACCAGGCGAATGCGGGAGCAGTACCTTAACAATAGGCCACGGTCGGCACGCGACCTTTCCTTCCTTATCCCTTTCCCCTACTCAGCTAATACACACTCGCACTTATACACATACACAAACACACGTTTCACTACACTAACACAGCTGTTGAGCGACCAAACTTAAGAGACCAATTGAGATTGAGTGACCAGAGATCTTAGAATTTGTCCAGGTTGAAACGACGCTCTTCTGGGGGAGATACCTGAAGAGGGAAACCCCACAAGTTAAATTGTAGGTCGGGGCGGATCGCACATTCGCTTGAGGAAGGAACCCCCCTCCCCCAGTGTACAACATTCACTTCACTTACGGCACTAATGACAATGGCACTTGACCTACAACACAATCAAACAATATAAAACGTTTTAAAGCATCCAATTGAATATGTCAGAAGATTGTCAGAATATTTTAGGAACTAATAAACAACAAAGAATTATTTTTTTGTATTAAGACAAAAGGTCGTGCATACAATATTTAACGAAAGTTGCTTTCACCAACCATAAGTCAATAGTTTTCATTCATTGTATACCAAACATACTAATTTTTAAATGTTAATTTTTATTATTTACAACAATTTATACAGATATTATTTAATATAAATTGAATTATCCGATTTCCTTTTTTGTAATAGTCACCAATAAAATATTTTCACAAATTGTCTACATTAATAGTTCAAATGAAAAATTGGATTATTTTTCTGTTGTGTAGAATTCCCTATGAAAGTTCCTTGAAAATTACGTAACATATTTGTAAGTAAAACTTAATGAGAAAATTATAGTCACTGTGGTAATTAATATTAGTATGCTGTATTTTACTTTTTTGTAATTTCGTTTCAAAACTTTGGAACTATCAGAATTTTGAAAAATAATAAAATATTTCATGCAAAGTATATAATATAGTACGAGTTATAAACAGACATTCCAGATGTATTGTAGTGCATTAATGCATACTACAAAATAGTAAAATTATTTTAATTATAGTCTAGAAATGTTTTGTTTGATATATTTGTGATATAAAATGATTTTTATTATATTTTATATATACTCTAAATAGAAAAGTGTTTTATTTTAGAATGTGCGGGAACTGTCGTGTGTAAAATTGCATACATTTTATTATAATAATCCCAATTTATTACGTAAAAACAATTTTGGGAACGATCTTTTTAGATATTTAGTTGTTTTGTAACTTATTCAAAGAATGGAAGTGGATTGGTCACAGTGGTTTCTTTAAATGATCTACTACGTACTAGGTCCATATTTTTTTATTTAAGAAAAAATATTTAAACAAAATGTAAGAAATATTTAATCAATTATTTTATTGTGCATCAAATTCATGGATTTTCATTTGAGGATTCCGTTCGAAATATAACTACTTCAACAGGAATACGATTTCAATTAATTACCAGCGTTAGGGGAGAAGAATAAATAAAATTCGCGAGCCATAGATTTGACGCATGACTGCTAACAGATTATTCCAGTCCTCGTATCAAAAATATATTCGCTCCCCGGAGCGCTGCGTGTGTAATTCCCGGAACGGAGAAAGCGAGTGGATGCGGCGGCGGAGAAAGTGACGGAAGCCGGACCGCTAGAGCCGGTCACTGGGTCGGCCGGTCACGCGGCCGGCTTCCCCCACCACCGCTCACCGCTCACCGCTCCCCCTTCCCGCACACACACTCTCACCATCGTGCTTTCCGGCAGCCTCCGCCAGACAGCACCTCTGTGCCGAGGACGGCGCTATCTACTCGAGACATGGAGCACGACCTGCTCGCTCCGCTCCGAATCGCTGCAGATAGAGACAGCTCCGTTCGAAAACAGGTTACGGCTGATTTAATTTGAGTTGACGCACGTTATATCGCGTGATGCAATGCGTTTTGTTTTGTTATGTGGGATGTTGGTGAAATGCACAGTGTTTCGAAACGAATGTTGATTGGAGACCGTCTGGTTTTCAGAAAAACAAGTAACGCGAGTATTCGGTTGTTTTGTCTAATTGCAATAAAACTAGTGGTGCTACAGAATGGCTCTTACTTTCTCGTACTAGTTTGGTATTTCTTTGGTCAGGGTTGCGTTTTCGGTTTTACCTCATCCTCCCTTTCATTCTCTTTCATTCCATTCATTATCTCCATTACATTCTCTTTGGTATTTTTTTGGTCTGGTATGGATTTTTAGTTTTACCTCATCCTCTTTCCTTTCTATCGTTGCCCATACTACATTGTCTCAATTTTTGGGTCCTCTAATGATAGAAATGAATATCTTGAATATTAGAGCAGAGTAAACCTTCTTCTTATATGGTAATTTTTGTTGAAAAAATTGTAGTCGTGATTTGAGAAAGTGTAGTTTGAGCGATTCTCAAAATTGGCATTTTAAAGATAATTTTAACCCCAATCTTTTGCGTTTCCGAAAACTTCACAAGAATTTATTTATCGCAGTTGTACTTATAAATGCAATCATGTATAAAAATCGTTGGTAAATATTAACGCCGTGAAAAAAATTTAAAAAAGTACATTTCTCTTATTTTTGCAAAAATCATCAAAGTTGCATTTATGTTATATTATTCAATCCATTAAGCACCCTCCGCTCAAAATCTCTAAAAAAAAATGTCGAGCCGTTTTCGAGAAAATGGGTTTTAGATTTTTTCGAAATGCTGAATTTCAAGCTCATTTTTATGAAAACGTTCGAATTTTCGAGAAACTTTATAAGATATAATTTGAAACACTTGGTCTAACAAATTTTAATTGTCAAGAAAATTACAGTGTAATTTTTGAAAAACAATCACAAAAGATTACCGTAATATGGGATTTATGTCATCTTACGCAGTACATTTAGCAATATTCGTTCCCATAGTTAAAAAAATATCTGAGCAGGCGGATTTTTTGAAAAATTTCAATACGTTAACGAAAGAAGTAACTATGGAGAACCAATTTCATACATGCGTACTTATACTAGAGAATGAAAATCATTTAAGAATTATTCATCTGAGATTATGTCGGTCATTAAACACTATACGTATATACATATATATGTATATACCTTTTTCGGATAGTGAAATGTTTTAAAATAGATATAAATAAGTATACCTCTGCTTAAAATATTACTTCGGCGATGCACGTCAATTAGTGGCTGGGAAGGAAAGACATTTAATATTAATTTTTCCTGCAATAGGGCTAATACTTTTATATCACCGAACTGATTTGTGTTTTTTATAACAAGCACGCCGCTAGTCACAATCCAACCTGAATTGCGTAGAATATGAAAAATAGATGATTAGTGATCCAGACACTATTGATACTCTCCAGTATAAAGTAGTGTGTTTGTTCTTGTAGACCTCATGCATTTACATTTCTCATATATATATATATATATATATATATATATATATATATATATACACATTTATGTATACTCGTGTGAAAACAACGCGTCAGAAACGCGTCGAGGCAGTGACTCTTTATAGCTAGTGCCTAAACAGCACCTTGGGCTAACATTAGGTAACGAAAGCTCGTGTTTACTGCCTGAACTTAAAGACAACAATCTCGCTTAGCGCAAATATTGGTTTGCAAATTTATGTAATTCTGAAGGCCGAACATTTGGTAAGAAAGCATAGATTATTCGTATTGTACTGTTTGGGCTGTTTTGGTCTATCTTTGGATTCTTTTGATTAATATTTTCTTCGTAAGTTATTAATGATGCAACTGTCTCTCGTGTCCTAGTGATATAATTTTTAAAGTTCAATTTTTAAATTCAAATCTACCTCTACTCTACTCTACTCTACTCTACCTCTACCTCTACTTCTTAATTTTGAACTCACCCATAACTATTAAAAACGTTAAAACACTCTACACAAAAACATAAGTTAATTGGACTCTTATTTTTTCAATATTTCGCCCCAATGTACGCCATGTTCGGAAATATCAAAGGCGTTAAAAAACCGACGTGTATATATTATCCCACAGATTTCAGTTCATACCCTTTTAACATATTTAGAATTCATTTATTTTCACTGGTTATTAATCTCCTAATCTTCAGTGACTGTTTAAGCACACACTTTAAAGTTATTTAAAATTTGTAAATATATGTGAAGTAACGTTTTTAAATAAATATCTAAAATTGGCCGTATAATTTAAAATTACTACACAATGAATAATTATTATAATTTAAGATTAGAAATAGTTAGGGATTTGATTCAGGGCATAAAAGAAAGAGCCAAATTAAATGACACATTTGTGGGAGATTTATATGAATAGAGTGCATCTCGGTTCATCTTTAATAACACAGGTCAGCAATGAAAAATCATCAGAAATAAAACTATGTGATTTACTATGTATGACGTCTTGATTCCAAATATGTGCTTAGGTGTTCTATAAAACAAGTAGTTTCTGTGTTAGGACTGTTTTCAAATGGTGACTGAGAATCTCGAACGGCGAAGCCGTTTCTTCAGGAACTGCTGTTGCTGGGGATGAAATGAGGTCTTGTTGTGGCTAACGTATATCAAAACCAATAATAGAGAGAGAAATAGAAGAGTTTCTTATGAATCTGGAAAACACAGTGTTCTCGGTATTCCCCGCGTTGATCCGAATATATTTCTCCCTCCTCGTCATATAAAGCGTGGACTAATTGTTTGGTGAAGACGATGAGTAAAGCAATCCGTAGAGCATTCCAGTATCTCTGTGACGAAAATCCTAAAGTCAGCGCAGTAAAAATGAAGGAAGGATTTCTTCCAAAATTTGGGAGATTTTAAAAGATTATGCGTTTGCACAAACGATAACTCCAGAAGAACAAGGTACCTGAACTTTTTTTTCAGTGGGTGTGCACATTTGGTAGTGAAAAACAAACCTTCAGATTTTGTTAATGAAACGTTTCACTTTCAACACTACCATTTAGATTTCTTCCCTGATAACGTCATTGACGTGACTGATACACAAGGTGAGCGTTTCCAAGCCATTAGAACAAAGGAGCAATGCTACCGAAATTTCGGGAATCCATGATGGCAGATTTCTGCTGCATGTTATACAGAGAAGATCCTGAAGCAATTCACAAGAGGCGTGGAAGTTCATCACATTTCTGAGTAAACTTTACGAACACCATTTATAAGTAATTGGAACACGACCGATATTTTAGTGTAATAAAGGGATTGCTATTTTAGAAAAAAATTGTTGTTGACGCAAATCTGAATGCAAAACTGATTTGTGATACAAACTGGTTTAGTAAAAGTACGCTTATATTTCTGATGATTACAAGTGTCATTTTGTAGACATATGTAATTAAAAACATTTCAAATATATACTAATTTTCAATGCATGTTTGTTTCCATTTTTCGTAGAGTATCCTTGAAGTAATTAGGTATATAGAATTATAATATGCAATATTGTTTCGTGAAATTATGTGTATTTTGTGTATTTAGAGTAATATCAGTTCTCTTTTCAAATACAATCAAAATCTACGAATGTAATAGCTTAAAACAACACAGAATGAGGCAGATAAATTTACAGTAACACGTAATATGTTAATGTTTTCATTACTTTATTTCTCCTGATGAAGTGCACCTTGGTCAATTCAATAATCTGTTAATGTGCTTTTTTCTTAATTATAATTTTAAATAAATACTAATTGAAATTAATTTTATTTATTTGGTGCGAACATACAACACTCAAGAGAGTATTGATTCAAGTTGGTAAATATTTGATAGAAACGAGTGTATCCATTCGGTTCCAGGTAAAAATGTCATCTTCGGAATGCCCAGATACAGAAATAGCCACCTACAAAAATGTCCAATGCATGATGCCTGCTACAAAACGTCAAATAAAAATCTCTAACAAATGTAAATTTCTAAACTGTTTCTATTATATAACGATGCATTCACACGGTACGAAAAGGAGATAATTACAGTATTGCAATTAAAAATCAAGCAGGCCATGTAAACTTTCGACCTCCTAGGAAATATATAAGCAACCGAAAAAATATAAAATATAGTGCAGAGATACAATGAGTACAAAAAAAAATTTAAAAAGGTTAAGTCTATTTGCGTGATATATAATATAATTTAAAACTTAATTTACTGACAGAAGTACAGCAGGAAGAACTTAATTGATGGACATATTTGTGATTTAATCATTTTTGTAAATAAATGTATGCACATATAATTTCCCACAGCGGGGCACCGTTCCAGCCGTGATGAGGTCTCCGGGCATGAGTGGTAGTGCATGAAATGTGTGTGTAATTAAGGGCTTAAGATAGGGCAAGAACGAGAAAGGAAAGATCGCGTGCGGTCCGTGGTCCTGATGCGGCATTCGCCTGGTATTGATCGGATTAACCATGAAAAACTATCAGAACAGCCGACCGCTAGAATCCTCCAGACAACGACTGAACTCGACCCAGCTATCTAGCTAGCGTCGAAAATCCTGCCACCGTCGGGACTCGAATCTAGGCCCTCCCGCTCAGAGGCCCTGCAGTGACATCAGTTGATGCCCTGAGCCACCTCTCCCGACCCAAAACGCAACAGCGCAAGCGCGGCGTGCGCGGAAGTACGTACCAAGAACCTTGTTTCCTCCGAAGAGGTTGTCGAAGTGGATGAACAAGGAGCCCACGTTGAAGTCGATTGACATGTGCGTCGCGTGGAAGACCTCTCGGCCACCCACGCGCCGAATCTCCACGCGCGTGCGGGAGCCCGTGGTCAGGTTGCCTGCAACAAAACAGCGCAGCCAGTCACGACCCACCCGTTACGAACCTGATACGCACGCGGGAAGTCGTTTCATGCACACTGCTCGAGAATGCGAAAGCGAGTTGACTGGTGATTCAAGGCGATTCAAGCACTACCGCAGCGTCCTCGGAGGGATAAAAAAGCAGCTCGTGCTATTCTGTGATGTATGTTTACTCGTGAAGTGGTTATTTTACAACTAAATCTTAAATAATTTTCTCCACATATTCATTTTTTCACTCGAATTCTTGAAAAATATCTCAATTGTTATGCAATATTTTCTGAAGCAATCGACAAACAATTATTTCTTTTAACATCTTAGATACATTCTTCACAAATATTAATTTGTATAAAAAGGTTCAAAAGTTTTTAAAACATGTATTCACTTTATGACACAAATGTCTCGTACATCGTAATCTCATTACGTGGAATGTGTGAAGAAAAATAGTGAGGAAAGAAAGAAAATATTTGAATGTAGAACATGTGTAATTACAATTGTAGTTATCATTGTATTTTATAACGCACTTGCAGTAGATAAAATTTCGCTATGGATCGTAGTATGTCCGAAGTCTTGGACATTAACAGAAAACTTCCCCGTTAGTTAAACGTATAGTTCTAGTCGAGTTTTTGCTTTGTTTTGCTTTGTTCTGTTCCTAAGCACTTACACTCAGTGTTCAATAGTGATGTAATCATCACGCAAATAATATTGTATTCAGGGTAATTTAACAGATTACTTCTCACTGTATTTTACGCGTTTAAACTACAGCCTACGGTCCAATAAACTCAACATGACTGAATTGTTTCCAGTAGCGTAAGAAATAAGTACGGGATCGCCCGCAAAACTTTTCTGCGGGTCCCCTTTGTAAAAGTGTATAGGGAACATACAAGTAATGTTAGTACATAATAAAAATATAATTTTCATCTTTTGAATTATAATTTATATAATATGTTATCTTGATAAAGTTTCAAAATCAGCTTTTTAAGACAATCAATTGGTTTGTGACAGAAATATAAATGTATGATTTTTAACAAATAATTAACAATATATTTTAAACAAATTATTAAATAACAAATTGTAATAATTTTTGTTTCACACATTTATACAGTTTTACAATTGATTCTCATATACAGCTGATTTGGAAAATTTATCAAGATAATAAAACCATCCCCTAAAAATAGGCCCTCTTTTAACCGGAACCCGCCCGCTTTGCCGGCCTTGCGGGCCCGCGCGTTTCTCTGTCGATTGCATCGCCTCTCGACCAGCGGGGCTCGCGTGCGGAGCGCGCTCCGGATTTGTCACCGAAGGAACCTGATCAGCGCGCAGGAACGCGGCAGCGGGCGGGGCAGCGACCCGCTTTCCGGCCCGCGCGGAAGAAAGCGAAGCCGGCCCTGCCCCGCCACGCCACGCCACGCCGCGCCACGCCGAGCGTTGCGGCCTCGAGAGGTCGTTTCGCCGCCGCGGGCAGCGCCCGCTCCGCGCCTCCCCCACCCCACCACCCCGGTGAACAGCTTCGTCCGAGCGCTCCCAGAGCGCGCGCGGGTCGCGTCGCACCGCGCCGCCTGGCGTTACCACGGCAACGTGAAAATGAATCGGTTATTTTTAAAACTCCGTAAGTCGCTCTCTTTTGAATTTCCACTTTTTTTTGACAAAATAGAAGCTGCAAGATAGATGCATCGTCCTATGACTTAATCACGAAATTCAGATGAATAGAATGGTCATGAGGACACAGCAAAGTTTTGGTTTGGCTTTGAAACTCTGGAAGTCATTGACTTGCGGGGTGTTTATGACTGTGTATGTATATATGTCTCCAGTGTGAATGACTGGGATATTACTGACGGAGATATTTCTTAAAAGGGATGCTCGGAACGGAAATATACCTATATTTCCCGAGACCAAAGCAATTAGGAACCTAATGCAGAAAAGTCTGTGCCTTTCCTTAGCACCACTAGTTTCGTATTTTGGGGCTGCGATCTTAGTGGAAATGCCATGAATAATACTATCGACATTGATTAAACACCCATATCCAAACAAAATTAGCAAAATTCCCCATAATTTTCTTTCACTACTTTGGCAACACCGATGTTGACATCTTTAAGTGAACAATTGAATTACCAAGTAGAACGCACTAGATTGATTTAAATTTTGATTTGAATTAACCTATTTAAAAACAATTGCGAAAAACTACAAATGGTATTGCCCCGGAACTTACTAAACTTGAATTTCAAGTGAATTCGAAGGAAAGAAAACTGTAATGCCAGAAAATGAATGAACGTTATGTTCGACTTTTCACTTTTACGTTCTTACATAAGTGTGCAAATACCGATTTTCAAATGATTGAGACCGACAACGTAAGTTTATTAAACTTAATTGACACTTTATTCACATAAACATACAAAACAATCACCATTTAATGTTAGATTTGCATACAACGCTGGACTCGCATACAAAACAATTAATAGAGCAATTGAAGAAGTAGAAGTGAACACAAATTAGTCTGAGATGGTGAAATTTAAATCTCTTCAAACATTAGGGGTAAAATATATGGAAGTATTAAGGAAATCCGGGTAAGAATCAAATGTAGTTGTAAATAATATTACGACAGAATTTTCGGAACTAGCATTTGTGCTAATGCAAATGTGTTTTATGCATTTTTTTTGGTTATTAGCAAAAAACGTAAAAATGTTGCTGTTCTAAAATTCATTTATTAGCATCACAATCTGCTAGTATTTGTTACGGCGATGATAATTTTGAAATTGCAATAAGACCAGTTCATAACAAGTATGGAGGTAACACACAATGCCATTGAGTGTTGAAAACTTTTGAATGCAAGTATAACATTATCAGCTACTACGATTCATTGGTAAGTCCTGCCTGATACTGAAAGAACATATTTGAACAAAGCAGAGCATGAAAGAAATTTTCAACACATCAAACTCTTTTTAAAACAGTTTGCAGAGTCGGCGACGCAATATTTTATTAGTAATAAAATGTATTAAAACCAATTCTGTTGAAATTCTGAAGTAGTTTTCTTTTCATCACACACGGGCACTTTGTCAATAGTTATGCTTCTAGCGTTAAATGAATCTATTTCTCCGAAAAAATACATATTTTTAACAAAAACTTGAAGTCGTAAGTATGGTTGAGGTGGAAGTTGTTTCACGTCATATTTTTGCTACTTTTTAACGTTTGTATTTATCATTAAACATAATATTGATTTATTTTTTGTTTTGAAAATTTGAGTTCTTCCTAAATACTCCAATATCGTGTATACAAAAGACAATGTTTGTTTGAACGTACTTAATGCGCTGCCGTACCATTCATCCAATTTCGATAAAATTTTCTCAACTTATTGCTTGCACATGCCTGCACACATAGACGCTCGTTCATGATGATTTTATGTAAACTCAAGTGCCTGATCAGGGCGCTTTTTCTGCCACAGCGCTCGCTATGCAACCCGCCGCATACTGAAATACGATTATTAAGACGTTTTCATTGAGTATTCTGCCCCTGCGATTGTGAAATTTCTCCCTGGAGAGACAGATACTGAGAGAGACAGTAAGACAGAGACGCAGAGAGAGAAACAGAGAAATTCTGAAGAGAAAAAAGAGAGAGAGAGAGAGAGAAAAGTGACAGAGAGAAACAGAGAGAGAAAAGAGACAGAGCGAGAAACAGAGAGAGAAAAGAGACATAGAGAGAAACAGAGAGAGATGGGGAGAGATACGGAAAGACACAGAAAGAGAAAGAGAGAGAGACGGAACCCCATTCGCGAGAAAGTCTTTCGTCTATTGAAATTTTTGCAGAGCGTAGCGTAAAACGTGATTATCGATCACGTGACCAATAGCATGCAAAATGTAATACATTGCAATAGCGAAGCATTGCAGGGTCCAATATTGTCAAATACAAATCCTAGATAATTTCATATTGCTTTGCATTTATAGATTCCTCACAATTTTAACTTTACCACACAGATAATTTTGAACAGTAAAATGCAATAGGATAATTGTACTGGAAGAAAGAAGCATTTAAATGATATTTCGAAACTCATTTTCAAACCATGGATCGATCACACTCTTTTTCGACCACTGTTCTTTCGTTTTTGAAACGCGGAAAAAAAAGGAAAAACAAGGGAGCTGCATTTGCCACTCACTCATGCGCATGTGCACCTTGCCGGCTCCCACCAGGGGCAGCACGAGGATGTTCCCGCGCAGGTCGTAGTCTCCTTCCAGGCGCAACTCGGGGATGGTCAGCCCGAAGTCCATGCGGCGCCGCGATTCGTCCAGCCTACGCACAGGGCACAGATTACGGTTCTTCTTGCATCCTGATCTCGTCCATTGCCAGTGGATTGCTTTTAGAACATACGTCACCAACAGATGGTCTGTGGACCACCAATGGTTCGCGACAAATTTTTAGTTGTCTGGATAATATTTGTTTATCTGTTATTATTGATAGTAAAAAAATAACGTATTGCAAAAAATAAGAGCAAATACCATTCAGAACATTTGTAACATTTAAACCAGTTCCAACAGTATGTAGTAATTAAACTAAAATAATTGTTTACAGTGAAGCAAACTTTCAAGATTTGGTTATGAGTAAATTCTACATTTATGATTTTGAAGTTTTAATTTTGTTCTAATTTCATTTTGTAGTAATGTATTGGAAGTTATATTATTATTATATTGCAAAAATATTTAACGTTTAATAAATTTTAAAGAAATAGTCCGACAGCTTTCAAATTCTATATTCTGATGGGAGATCCGAAAGGTTTACTTCGCTTATCTATGATTAGAATGATTCGTGTCGTTGCTGCCAGAACGTTCTAATACAAATGTGCAGCTTCTGGGTCAGGATTATCCCCAAATTTGATGAACATAATGTGTGTTGGACCCAACGTTTTCAAGCACTTTTTATGGTGTTTCCAAGGACATTATTGTTTTACTATTAATGAAAGTCTTCAATCCAATGTTACAAAATGTTTGTACTGTCTTTAATATACATGGCATGTTGACAAATGTCAAAATTGTCTGAAGGAACAATCACTATATTAATTAAATGTCTCGTCTGACGTACAACTTGATAACTTATTACAAACTAATCAAAATTTATCATTTTAAATTTGGAACATTGTATACAAATATTATTAAAAAATTGTGACTTCTACCTTGTCACGGAGAAGCAGTTATGGGCGGACCCTGTTCATGCTTCTAAACTGATTACTCACCTATTTTGTGAAAGTGTAACCCGTATGTGCGCAAGATATTACCTTGAAATGAGACTGTATAATTAAAAAACTTATTGTAAATAGTTTTAACATTCGTTAGTCAATAGAAGCATTTCAAGCTTTAATTGGACAATATACTAGTTAATCAAATTTATTTACAAATTACTTATAATATTTATAAATAAACAATGGAATTAATTTAGCAAACATCTGACACCTTTCCTAAAAATCGTCATTAATGTACACGCTGAGAATCCTGGTCGTAAAACCGTTGAGCCGCACAGTTAGTCTGACAGTTGTGAGGCTGAGGTTAGGTCATGTCGCAAAGTGAGAATATTATAATTTCCGTATTTCGCAGAGCAGCCAATACACAAGGGCGTTCACTTTAAATCAGATACAAAAGTATTTCAATGCGGCTACTTTCATTTCGGATCGCACTAAATGTATTTCAAATAATATTTTTTATTTCTTGAAATAATTTAAAAAGAAAATTGAATTCATAATAGGAATACTAATTTCCCTGTGGTGAGATCAATATGTGGTAATCATTTCTGAACAAATTTAAAACCATATTTTAAAAATGTTTGATGGGAGCATAGCCCCTGGCTGCTTCCGACGCACAGGTGGCGCCCGCGGTGCCTTACTTGACGAAGTCCGCCGTGGAGTTGCTGGGCCCGCTCACCAACACGTTGAAGAAGGTGCCGGCGATGGTGACGGCGCCGCTGTCGCGCCGCAGCGACAGCTTCTTGATGAAAAGCGGCTCGAAGGGCGGGATCGCCACCTCAGAGATACCTGTCAAGCACCAGCACCGCGTTACCGCCACGCCCATCGCCCACGCCAAACGGAACGCTCAACGATGTACGTACTGGGCGTGGCAGCACGTGAACGGGCTCAGACCTACCGGCGACGTCCCTGCCTCGCGGTCTTGTGTTAAGGGGGCATGTGTTAGCACGTACACATACCCATGACTTATTTCTCCCTTTTCAACCTGAGAAGTGAATTTTCCTCATCGTCGCACACATGCTGGGACATAGCAAGGAAAACGCACACTATAATCTTGTCTCGACGGCCGCGTAGTGGAAAGCGAGCACGCTGACCAGTGCTAGCAACGAGCACGAACGCTAAATGACGAATGGAATTATTTCGTGTTTTTGGGCAGGACAGCTGTTATGGTAGTTAGTCCCGTTAGTGTAGTGCATGTTTTCATCGCGTCGGTTGCGGTGATCTTCCCTGCTGGATGGCGAGATCCGGCTCCGACCTTCAGATCGGCTTGCGGGGTTTTCCGGATTTCTCCAATCGAGTCTCTCCCACCAGCGGAGCACCTCCCCAGCCGGAACAAGCTCAAATTTTTAACTAATCTCTCGACATGTGTGTGGTAGTGTAATGCACGCTACTGTAAATGTAAGGAAGGGGTGAGGATAGGACAAGGAAGCGGAAGGAAACATTTCGCGCGGTCCGTGGCCTATTTGTTTTGCATCGGAGAAACCGCCTAAAACAACCAATCAGAGCAGCCGGACGCTATAATTCTTTTCCAGACAGCTGCAGAATTTTACCTAACTAATTAGCTTGCCCCGAGCGAAGTAACTCGGTGCATAGTGACGTCAGTTCAGCCGATGAGCCGTTTGGTAACTCAGCCGATGGACCGCTCAAGCTCTTCGAGAATGCCATTAATTAATTCCTATTGACTGCTCAGTCTACGACTTTGTGTCATGGTTTCAGAAAGAAACACAATATATACACCGTATATTTTCTTTTGAGTTTAACCCAATGGGGACACCTGCTTTTTTTTATTCGTTAAATTTATGATTTTTTTGGTGGTAGAGTGACTACCGGGTGAGAGGAATTATTATTTCAAAACATCATGGCGATATGGTTTCTTAATTCTTGGAAAGCGTGAGGTTGTTTTTATTAGTGGTTATAATTGGTGCAGAAGTGAGGCATGGGAAGAAGGTGCGGTTTAATTGTTTTATGACTGATATCAGGAATTCGATGCTCAGATGAGGCTGAAGTTGGTTATTTCGGTCAACCAAGAGGTGTTTAAGGAGATATGAATTTTGAAATGTGTGAGGGCGATTAATGTAGAATGCTGTAAATCATATTGGGGACGCGTAAGGAAGAAGAGTGTAAGTTGTGACTTGGAGAGGGGTAATGATTGTTGATTTTAGGCGGATCAACTATTGAAACGTTTGGTTCTCTGTTATTCCAGAAGGTGGCATTGCTCCCTCACTGGAACGTGATACGGCGCCAGTTGGCGTGCGAGATTTCCCTCTCCGAGTATCTCCTCCAGTCGGGGCCATCTCTAAGCCATAGCCTGACTAAGCTATCCCCACGTGTACGATAGTATAGCGCAAGTGTAAGAGTGTTCAAAGTGAACAAAAATGAGGAAAGGAAGATCGTGCGTGGCCCGTGGCCCGTTTGATCAGGTACTGCTCCGGCGTTTGCTGATATTGAACTGAGAACATGTGTAGAACTTAAGTGGTACGTAAAATGTAAAGTTCTAAATTTATATTTTTACGATATTTAGCAGACCGTGTCTTGGGATGGGTTCGGAGTAAAAATACAAACGTATTCTAAATGTTCACCAAGTACACTGGCTGCGGTTGCTGAATGGCAGCATTGATATCACCTCTGCAGCATCGTGACCGGAAGTTCCTTGGTTCGAGTCCCAACGGTGACGTTTTTCCGACTCTATGTACAAAATTAGGTCGAATGCACCCACTGCACGAAGGGGAATCCTAGCTGCAGGCTGCTCTAATACGGGGATTTCCATGGTTTCTCCGATCAATATAAAACTATTGCCGGAGCCCTAATAAACGGGCCAAAGACTACACGCGATATTTCCTTCCTCTTCCTTGTCCTCTCCTCTTCCTTTATACACTTGAATTCACTACTGTACCACAATGAGGATAAACGCACCATTTGATTAAGAGTATCGGTATCGAACTGTGAAAAAACATGGTCACAAAAATTAATGTAAGCAGTTATATATGCAAGTAGTATTATTTTAGTGTGTCGTTATGTTCACACTATTATTTTCGTTATTATCATATTTTAATATCCAAACAATTGCTTAGAGTAAATTAAACCCATAATCCATTTCATTAAAAACATTTAGAAATTTTATTTGCATTTTTTTCATTTACTTTGAATTTTATGCAAAAATGTTTCAATGTAGAGCGCGCAACTTACCATTGGCCATGTAGGGAAACATGCCCTCGAACGTGTGTTTGAGACACTCATTAGCGTTGGGATCGCTTCTCGGGCACGTATGGTTCATCCATACCGCTGCAACACACACATAATAATCACAATTCGTAGATTAATCTATTAATGAGGATGTTATAAATATTTAGGGTTAGGTATTAGACTAAATTAGACTGAAATATAATTAAAATATAAAAATTTGAATTTTTTGTTCCGGTTTCACGTAGAGTACAATGTGCTTTGAGGAGATCAAATTTAGCAGCAAACAAGGACTCACCTTATGCAACACTGTAAATCTCCACACCGAGCGGTAAATGACGCATCCACTTTTGTGAATGGTCTCGAAAACTGATAGTTTGAATTGAAAAAATAATCAATTGATATGATATGATACTATACAACTCTTCTGACAGTCTCCGATTGGATTTTGGGAGGTGTATGTAGAATTTCAAGGTATCTTTCATATCTTTCAGGTATGTTTAAAACTATGTAAGTCCACTTAGAACTCTGAGAGATTGTGTGAATAAGTCTATTCACCAATTCGTATTTCTTCCCGCACTGACGGCCGCGATGTTAAAATGATTTGCGCAGGAAAGTTGGATAATTGCTTATTCCCGCCTCATGTTCAATTTCGTGTTCAACCACACATAATCTGAGACTCAAAATCTGTATGTATCCTTATAAAAACGTATTCCCACAGTCTTGTAAATGAGCATATTTTTATATACTATGGATTATACAAAATTAAGGCAATACTAAGTACGTTCTTCGGCGCTTGTGTGTTTGCGAATAATCTCCTTTCCCGGATTCACAGTGCCTCGGGATGTAACATCGCACAATGTGATTCGCTCATGACTTAGTTTTGAAAATATATTGACTTAAAAAACTGAAAATGATTAGTTGCATACAAAAAGTGAATTACATTAATTTCCAAATTATAATAAATAATAAGTGATGCTTTGTGCTTAAATAATTTTCTTGAGCTTCATGGACTTCCTTGAGAGTAAGGGCTACTGAGCGATCCATCGACCGCACAGTTCTCCTCGGGCCTTAGCCCTGTGTGTTAGGGCATTTTGCAAAAATATAAATTACATGTGAAGGACTTGTATAATGACTACTGTCATTGTTGCAGAGTGTGAATCTCTCTCTCTCTCTCTCTTTGCTTCTCTCTCTCTCTTTGCTTCTCTCTCTCTCTTTGCTTCTCTCTCTCTCTTTGCTTCTCTCTCTCTTTGCTTCTCTCTCTCTCTTTGCTTCTCTCTCTCTCTTTGCTTCTCTCTCTCTCTTTGCTTCTCTCTCTCTTTGCTTCTCTCTCTGTCTTTGCTTCTCTCTCTCTTTCTTTGCTTGTCTCTCTCTTTCTTTGCTTCTCTCTCTCTCTTTGCTTCTCTCTCTCTTTGCTTCTCTCTCTCTTTGCTTCTCTCTCTCTCTTTGCTTCTCTCTCTCTTTGCTTCTCTCTCTCTCTTTGCTTCTCTCTCTCTCTTTGCTTCTCTCTCTCTCTTTGCTTCTCTCTCTCTCTTTGCTTCTCTCTCTCTCTTTGCTTCTCTCTCTCTCTTTGCTTCTCTCTCTCTTTGCTTCTCTCTCTCTCTTTGCTTCTCTCTCTCTTTGCTTCTCTCTCTCTCTTTGCTTCTCTCTCTCTTTGCTTCTCTCTCTCTTTGCTTCTCTCTCTCTTTGCTTTTCTCTCTCTCTTTGCTTTTCTCTCTCTCTTTGCTTCTCTCTCTCTTTGCTTCTCTCTCTCTCTCTTTGCTTCTCTCTCTCTCTTTGCTTCTCTCTCTCTCTCTTTGCTTCTCTCTCTCTCTTGGCTTCTCTCTCTCTTTGCTTCTCTCTCTCTCTTTGCTTCTCTCTCTCTCTTTGCTTCTCTCTCTCTCTTTGCTTCTCTCTCTCTCTTTGCTTCTCTCTCTCTCTTTGCTTCTCTCTCTCTCTTTGCTTCTCTCTCTCTCTTTGCTTCTCTCTCTCTCTTTGCTTCTCTCTCTCTCTTTGCTTCTCTCTCTCTCTTTGCTTCTCTCTCTCTCTTTGCTTCTCTCTCTCTCTTTGCTTCTCTCTCTCTCTTTGCTTCTCTCTCTCTCTTTCTTTGCTTCTCTCTCTCTCTCTTTCTTTGCTTCTCTCTCTCTCTTTCTTTGCTTCTCTCTCTCTCTCTTTGCTTCTCTCTCTCTCTTTCTTTGCTTCTCTCTCTCTTTTTGTTTCTCTCTCTCTCTTTTTGCTTCTCTCTCTCTCTTTTTGCTTCTCTCTCTCTCTTTGCTTCTCTCTCCCTCTGCTCCTCTCTCTAAGCATAGAGCTAAGAGTTTTGGGAAACAGTTACTATTAGGGATTGCCGAAATGCTATCAACCATTCGAAATTGTTGATGGTCAAGAAATATGTTGATCTCGGCTTTTGCAGCTTCTAATATCTTCTGTTGGTTAGTTTCTTACTATTCAATTACACTTCGGAACAATTCAATGGCACTCAGATCGCATACGGCACAGTATTTTTTCCTGCTGATTTCACTCCATGTCATCGCAATGTCGTGTATTTACTGCGTCTTCTAATTCCGTGGTAGAGACAATTGCATAATATCTATATTTATGTAATTCCAACCTAGAGTAAAACGATGGGTTATATATAAATAATTATAAGGGAGTTTGAGTGTACGGTGAGGTAACTTATTTGAGCTATTAACGTACAGCACTGAGAGAAAGTGCCACCATGAACGTATAACATAGGGTCCACTTTCCCTGCGCCCTCTGGGTGTGAAGCTTGTGAAAAAATAAGAACTTCTTACGCAACAGTTCGGCACGGCGAATGCATAAGACGCAAACTTGCACTGTGTGTGTAGGAATCGTTGGCGGTGACAGCAAATACGCATAGCTCCGGGGTTGGTGGTCAGAACCGTGCCTCTTTCACATTGGCGAGTTTTTTCACACTCAGTTAAAATGCAAATGAGCTCTCGATATGCGACAAATTTCCTTTTTTATGCTATATTCTTCTGTCTTCTCTTAAAACGTTATTTGACCGTTGACAATAAGATTTTTGAAGTGTTGGAAAATCTTAATTAATCCGAAAGAGATCATTAATTTTTTTGTGATCGGAAATTTCAAGAACAAAAATATTATTTTTGAAGATGGATTGATAGAAATCTGCAAATATCATTTTCGACGACTTAACTCTAGAGTCTCAGGTAACGGAAGTGTCTTTGTAGATTTCGGCCTATTGCCAACAATTTATTTCGAGTGCTCAATGGAGAGGGAAATTATCAGTAGCTATTAAACATGCAAAACCATATCGCCTACCCCAACGTTCCACAAATACAAGAATTGGGACCAGACTTCTCGCGGAGGCCCGTTGCTGTTGTCCGCATTACACTCTTCTTTCACTAGACTTGAGGAGATCGCGCCAGTGTGCTTTCCCTTCCCTTCTCTTCCCTTCTCTTTCCTTCTCTTCCCTTCTCTTCCCTTCTCTTCCCTTCTCTTCCCTTCTCTTCCCTTCTCTTCCCTTCTCTTCCCTTCTCTTCCCTTCTCTTCCCTTCTCTTCCCTTCTCTTCTCTTCTCTTCTCTTCTCTTCTCTTCCCTTCCCTTCTCTTCCCTTCCCTTCCCTTCTCTTCCCTTCCCTTCCCTTCTCTTCCCTTCCCTTCCCTTCTCTTCCCTTCTCTTCCCTTCTCTTCCCTTCTCTTCCCTTCTCTTCCCTTCTCTTCCCTTCTCTTCCCTTCTCTTCCCTTCTCTTCCCTTCTCTTTCCTTCTCTTTCCTTCTCTTTCCTTCTCTTTCCTTCTCTTTCCTTCTCTTAACTTCTCTTAACTTCTCTTTCCTTCTCTTCCCTTCTCTTCCCTTCTCTTCCCTTCTCTTCCCCTCTCTTCCCCTCTCTTCCCCTCTCTTCCCTTCTCTTCCCTTCTCTTCCCTTCTCTTCCCTTCTCTTCCCTTCTCTTCCCTTCTCTTCCCTTCTCTTCCCTTCTCTTCCCTTCTCTTCCCTTCTCTTCCCTTCTCTTCCCTTCTCTTCCCTTCTCTTCCATTCTCTTCCCTTCTCTTCCATTCTCTTTCCTTCTCTTTCCTTCTCTTTCCTTCTCTTCCCTTCTCTTCCCTTCTCTTCCCTTCTCTTCCCTTCTCTTCCCTTCTCTTCTCTTCTCTTCCCTTCTCTTCCCTTCTCTTCCCTTCTCTTCCCTTCTCTTCCCTTCTCTTCCCTTCTCTTCCCTTCTCTTTCCTTCTCTTTCCTTCTCTTTCCTTCTCTTTCCTTCTCTTTCCTTCTCTTCCCTTCTCTTCCCTTCTCTTCCCTTCTCTTCCCTTCTCTTCCCTTCTCTTCCCTTCTCTTCCCTTCTCTTCCCCTCTCTTCCCCTCTCTTCCCCTCTCTTCCCCTCTCTTCCCCTCTCTTCCCCTCTCTTCCCCTCTCTTCCCCTCTCTTCCCCTCTCTTCCCTTCTCTTCCCTTCTCTTCCCTTCTCTTCCCTTCTCTTCCCTTCTCTTCCCTTCTCTTCCCTTCTCTTCCCTTCTCTTCCCTTCTCTTCCCTTCCCTTCTCTTCTATTCTCTTCCCTTCTCTTCCCTTCTCTTCCATTTTCTTCCCTTCTCTTCCCTTCTCTTCCCTTCTCTTCCCTTCTCTTCCCTTCTCTTCCCTTCTCTTCCCTTCTCTTCCCTTCTCTTCCCTTCTCTTCCCTTCTCTTCCCTTCTCTTCCCGTCTCTTTCCTTCTCTTTCCTTCTCTTTCCTTCTCTTTCCTTCTCTTCCCTTCTCTTCCCTTCTCTTCCCTTCTCTTCCCTTCTCTTCCCTTCTCTTCCCTTCTCTTCCCTTCTCTTCCCTTCTCTTCCCTTCTCTTCCCTTCTCTTCCCTTCTCTTCCCTTCTCTTCCCTTCTCTTCCCTTCTCTTCCCTTCTCTTCCCTTCTCTTCCCTTCTCTTTCCTTCTCTTTCCTTCTCTTTCCTTCTCTTCCCTTCTCTTCCCTTCTCTTCCCTTCTCTTTCCTTCTCTTCCCTTTCCATCCCTTCCCAGCCCTTCCCTTCCCAGCCCTTCCCAGCCCTTCCCTTCCCAGCCCTTCCCAACCATTTCCAACCCTTCCCAGCCCTTCCCAGCCCTTCCCAACCCTTCCCAGCCCTTCCCATCACATCCCATCCTTCCTTTCCTCAACCCGTAGCGAGCCACTGAAGTGCCCTAAGCGCTGGACTAAGGCATATCAACTGGACCGCCCACATACACAGCATTAATCTACCCGACATTTCTTCTCCTCTGTATCCCACGGAAGTCTAAATTTCATACTATACACCTCCCTGCCATTTAGAAGGTGACTGAAAGTGTTATTCTGTTATGACATACTTAAACATACGTGTTGTGTTGTCAACGCACATTCGCTTTCCATACATCACACCGCATTCACATTCACATCGTTCTTGTTTACATAATAGTGTGTGCAGGGTTTTGGTTATATCATACTAACTTCCTCTATTATTGGCTGTGATTTAACTGGTCGACGCAACGTTTCTACTTATTAAAATCGCTACAGAAAATTGAAGTAAAACAATGAACTCCTTCTATCTTGATTGATCTTAAATGAATGTGAAATACTACTCCCATAAATTTTTAGTTATTTATCCACACCTCCAGGCTTTATTAGTTCGCTAAAAGGATTTTAAAAAGATCATGCAAACGAATTGATATTTTACTCTAAAATGAGTTTAATGAGTGTTTTGTACTGTCGGTGTCCTCCGGTTGACGTACCTGTAAGCCTTAGATTGAAAACTATTCGAGTGTAAATTTGGATTTATTGTTTAAAGAGTTGACAGTATGAATAAAACACATTTCTGCACTAGTAAAATTAATATTTGTAATGAACCTGCGGATACAACAATAATATTTTCCTCCTGAAGACGGGCTATAATCTAGGAGCACATTTTTATAAACAAAAAATATTCTTCGCTAAATTTGGTTCTCTAGGGATAATAATCGGATAATATTCAGGACTGTTCTGAACCGTTTTTATGACTTCCGAACTCTTCTTATAAACAGTTCCGTGAAACAAGAACACTAATGAATATTATTCGAAAGGTAAAGCATTGTTGCAAAGGCACTAGTAGTAACCACTTCATACCCAAAATTTGAAAAATAATTGTACACTTTCCTCTTGGTTCAAACATGCATAACATTCTTATTACCAACATGGCATATATTCTAGCTTACTTACACCGTCTATCATCGAGGTATAGAACGAAGATTATTTATTACCCCTTATTTTATATATAAACAATACGTTAAACATCTTATTAAAATGGAATTTCCATAATGAAACATGACCTACTCTTTGGACGTACATGTTTCAAATATATTCATGAGGTAAGATTATCAAAGGGTCTTTTTAGTCAAGTACATGACTTACAGAAAATTTGAATTTCCAAGTCGCCTCTACCAAAACAAATTCGAAGTTCGGTAATAAATTAATAAATAGAATAAATTGAAAATTCGTCATTTTAGGGAAGCCTTCTATTCAGAAAGATGAAATGTTAATCGCCCATTGAGTTTATGTAACGATTTAATAGCTTATAACCCAAGAATTGTAATAAAACTACAACAAATAATCTTAGGTATTGCTTTTACTCTGCTTATACAGGTGTGCTGCTGCCAAGGATAATTTATTTTTACACCTATAATTTGGTACTGTATGTAGTACTTACGTACCTTCATACTAACTAAGAAAGCTGTATCCGGGGTCAGTCGGCGTCAAGCTAAATTATAACGTTGCGTAATACATTTTGGAATGGAATCAACTTTCGTTATACGCCACGACATGAAATTGTTATCACTAAATTATTTTAGTGATTTATATTTATAGTTTTGCTGTTTCAGCGACACTTGGAAAACAAGACTTGAATTCAAATTGCGCTTGGTGCCTACTTGAAAAATAAACAGATTTGTATAGATATTATGACACAATTGACAAACTAGCGCTACTACAACAGTACATACTTTTTCGCACGATTGGAAATAGTTGAAAAATATTGTAATATTGCTACTTCTGTCCTGCCAGCACCTTAGCTAAAACTTTGAAAAAGTCCAACTAAGCGAATTCAAACGAAGCGCTTCTGGTGCATATACACTATGTGATCAATAACACGGTACAGGTCTACGTTGATGTTTTAAACATCTTGCTTTCCACTGTTATACAACAATTCGGGGATGGAGATTGCATCTTTCAACACGATCGAG
Source organism: Gryllus longicercus (assembly GCA_038098605.1). Taxonomy (NCBI): domain Eukaryota; kingdom Metazoa; phylum Arthropoda; class Insecta; order Orthoptera; family Gryllidae; genus Gryllus; species Gryllus longicercus. Next base: position 1,376,559 of record JAZDUA010000193.1, on the reverse strand, counting down.
CACCTTTTCATAATGCACAGCCTGTGGCGGAGTGATTACACGACAATAACATCCCTGTAATAGACTTGCCTGCACAGAGTATTGGCTTGAATCTTATCGAACATTGCATGATTGGATGTTGGATGTTTTGGAACGCCGACTTGTCCTCACCGTCCTACATCGATACATCTCAGTGCAGAACTCCGTGAACAATGTTCCATTACCCATGAAACCTTCCTGCACCTGATTGAAAGTATACCTGCGAGAGTTGAAGCTCTCATCAAGACTAAGGTTGGGCCTACATCCAGTTGAATTCCAGCATTACTGATGGAGGGCGTCACGAACTACTAAGTCATTTTCAGCCACGTGTCCGGATACTTTTGATCACCTAGTGTATATTGACTGTCAGATAGCTCCCCGATATGTTTACTAAAAATATCCTAGCTTCAAGTAAATTATACAAAAAAATAATTTCAAAAATAAAACTCCTGCAATCCAGAAGCAAAAACACAGTGGGTCATATGATTAAAAGTGAGCACTTGCTTCGAAGCATTTGCTCCGGAGCTAAGCGAGTCTACTCCATGATACTGAGCAAAGCTCCGTTTCGTATCAATAAAAACTTCGTATGTCTCCAAAGAATTCGCTCGTGTCTTGCAAGCATTTGCTCGTTGTGAACAGGTGATAGAGCAGGCTAAGTTTTGAAAATTTGGTTTTCTGAGTAACAAAGAGGTTACATATGTTCGCGCGTTACGCACATGATTTGTACGGGGCAAAGAGCAATGTTTTGTCTCGTTCTTTAAATGCAATTATGAGTAGCAGTAACGAAGAACTGAAGGCGCCAGAGGTCCAATTAGTTTTTACTGAAAGGTTAAGCGAATATAAAATTGTTTTTGAAAAGAGCCAGCTTCCGGAGGTACGCTGTGGCCGAAACGAAGCATTAAAACGTTTGAAAGAACAGTACCCCGAAATATTCCGAGTAGAAATGAGCGATGGCCAATTTAAATAGAATATATGCAATATGAAAACGCGCCTGAAAGTAAACTCCGATAAAAATCATACCAACCATACAACATTGTCCTTTTCTAATCGGTAAATATTCTTATAGACTACATCACGAGAATCGCGCATTATCTTGTAATTATTTTTTAGTCCGCTACAACTGCATGTCAGCACACGGTAAAAACTTGGCCAAATTTAAACTTACTTTTCAAACTTTAGTCTGCTACTAAGGTCCCTCCAAAATTCTGGAGCAAGTATTCAATATAGAGAGTAAACTCTTAAGTTTATTCATACCAATCCTGAGCATTTGCTCGCCTGTTGAGAGTACGCTCAGAGACGGAACTATTGTTCAGAGACTGAGCAATTTCTCACCCACTTTATTCATACGAAATTGAGAAAGATCTCCGAAACTCGGAGCAAATAGTAATTGCTTACTTTTATTCATACCACCCAGTGTCAACGTTTCGCTTTCAAATTTCTAAACGACCAGTATAAGGGGCTCAATTCGTGAAAGTACCGCTAGATGTCTCGCGTTGGTGGTTTTAGCGCAAACGCCCCTGAGATTTGAGAAAAAAAGAAATAGTGGAAAGAGACCACTGGTACTCAAACTGTTAAAGGCGTGAAAGACATACAAAAAAAATTACATTTGTGTACTTTTAGAAAAAAAGAATACAGCAAAATTAATTCTATGTCATTTTGAACAGTGCAGTTAGCACTATCCTTTAGAAAAGTTTGAAGAAAAAATTTGCCGCCATTTTTTCAAAAATGGTGTTTGAGCGTTTCTGAAACTGCCCAATTTTGAACTAGTTTTTACAGAAAACGTTTGAGTTTTCAAGAAAATTTATAGGACGTTATTAAAAGCAAATGTACTCATAAATGTAATAATGTGAACAAATTGCCGCTAATGTAAATATTAACGACGTGGGAAACGAATAAAAAATACATTTTTGAAATTTTTGTAAAAAAAAAGAATAGAACAATACGACGTTTATATAATTTCGTATAGTGCATTAAGCACCATCCCTACCAAAACTTTATAGAGAAAATTAGGAACTGTTTTTTAAAAACTCTGGTTTTGTAATTTTTTTAATTGCACGCATTATTACGCGGAAACTACTAAAGTTTTCACAAAAATGTACATGACCTTCATGAAAGAACAAATTTTATAGACAACAAATTTAATTTGAAGGAAAAATCTGCTTCGCGATTGTGAAAATGCGAAAGTTTGAGCTAATTTTGACAGAAAACGGTTGACCATTCGAAAAATGATATCTGACACTATTTAAATCACATGTACTCATCAATAAATTAATGTAAACAAATTGCCGTTAATATAAATACTAACGACGTGGGAGAAAAGTTAAAAATATTTCATTTTTTAATTTTTGAAAAACAACTAAAGAACAGAGCAATATGACTTTTATGTCATTGTATAGAGTGAATTTAGTTCTATCCCTCCCAAAAGTTGAAAAAAAATGGAGCCGTTTTTGGGAAAATGAGTTGTTTTGTTTTTGTTATTTAAGGTCGCATCAACTACTAGGTCATTAGCGACCACTACTGCGTGTAACGGTAACTATGAGGATGACACGATATGATGATAGGGGTGTGAAAGGACGAACACAATACAACCATGCCCGAGGCGGGAACCCGTGATCCTTCGGTCCGAGATCGCAATGGCACTACTGCCTTAGCGATCTCGGCCATCCCAACCGGCAAAATCTAATTTTTATATTTTTTAATTGCATATATTGCTCGCAATTTTGCGCGAAAACTACTAAAAGTTTCAAAAAAATGTAAATGATCGTAAGGAAAGAACTTACTATGAAGAATAAATTTTATTTGAAGGAAAAATCTCTTATCTTCAATTCTATAGTTGTAAAAAGACGCCGCAAAAAGTTCAAATTTTTCCAGTTTTCAAAAATTGAGTTATAAAGATGGCATAGGTCCGATTTTAAGTGTATTTTACTTTATTGTCACAAAAAATTTAAAGAAAACATTTAGAGAAATTTTTGAAAATGTCCGGGGTTCTTCATGTAAAGTAGCCCCAAATTTAAAAGACAGTTTTTCAAAATCGCAGCGCATAGAGTGGAGTCATATCGATCGGAGAATATCCATTTTAGAAAAAACCGTACGTTTGGTTTAGGTGCTAGTGGTGTTCACAGACCGTCAGACGGATGGTCAGACGTTTTGCCGTCAATTGTTTTTTTGGTATCAAGGACCCACGAAACAGGATTGTGGACATATCATGTGTTAGAGGATGTTTTTCGTAATTTAACAACTGGATGTTCCCTACTTTTTCGTTTTCAGGCCCCGGCAATGATTTTTTCTGCCGAAAATCCGCTGTTTTTTAGCGCAGCATTACATAACTTTCGTTGTTCTACGTATTTCACTCCGTATAAACGTATGTATAGTGAAAGTAAAAATGATATCTGATAACCTCACATAAAATAAATCTCGATATGTTTTCTGAGAACACGTTCTGGCAAAATATTAGTAGACATCACGAGTATATTACTAAAAAAACATAACTCCGAGAAATTTCGTGCGTTTTGGGTCATTTAAGTATGTTAGCCACTCAATAGTTTTGCTAGCAAAAATTTGCTACAAAAAATGCTACCAAAAATTGGTATTTTTGCTCCTATAAATTAAGGTATACTAAGTAAACAGTCACGTTGGATATTTTTGCGTACACCCACTTTAGAGTCACATATTTGTATTTACCTAATATGCACCGGGTTCGATCATCCTACGAGAAGAAAACACAAATTACTCTTCAGTGAAAGTAAGACTTCTGTATTTTTACTTTCCAAGTTTTCACTTTCTTTCCACGATCTTGTTGACTTTCTGGTTTGACTTTTATCAGTTCCTTTAATTACCAAGCTAGTACTCTCATGCGTTACACAAGAAAACAAGATTAGTAAGCGTTCTCTCACTTGTAAACCATAAGTTACGTGTTTTTTTAGAAGCCCCATCATTTTATTTCCTTGAAATCTCACCATTCATGCAAGATATTTCAAGTGGGTCAGAAACTTTGAGTGTTGTATATTTATATGTCTTCCTTTACTTCAACATGCTCTTAAAATAGTATAAGCTATGTTTTTACCAAAGTTTGTTACATTTATGATATAGATATAGGCCGGAATTATATTTATGTCAAATTATGGTGTAGATAAACATAAGAGTTTTGCAATTGTTGACTTGATAATTGTATTGTTTAATTATCACCAAGAGAATAATCACTACATATAAAACATAAATAAAACCAAGAATGGAAATAGAATTCCTTTCCTTGAAACGATGCGTTCAAAAATATACGTTTGCATAACTCAGCTTTTTCTAATCGCCTATATTCCACTCCTTGTAATAACTCCTATAACATTCTAACATCCCTTTTGGGACTAATTTTACATTCTGAACCGTTCTATTACGTATGTACTATTGGAGTTCCGCAATACACGAAGTGATGTCTCTTTTCAGAGAGTGTTTCACTTTTTCAAACGGTCTTCTCTAATATGTTTAGATTTCAAATTAAAACCAACAAACACCATGCTTAGTATTTCATATAAATTGTATATTGTATATAGTTTCCACACTTTCAACGCTATTTTTATAATCTGACATGACTCCGCGGTGTGGTGTGGTGATTAAAAAACTGGGATGAATAATTTACCCAATGGGGCTGGTTAAGTAAAACACCAAATGCCACTGAAACAATTCTTATCTGAACCTCAAATTTTCGACATAATTATCCTCACGATTTGATGCAATTAGTTCAAGAAAATAAACGTCACCACTGGAATCTCCCTTTTCACAGAGTGAATTAACGTGCACGTTTTGATTAGAGTTTTAAATATTAAAAACATAATACATTGTAGCTTCATCAATTTCTAGTTATTTTCAAAATGTGTGGCATTGAAACAAAATATCCTTTTTTTATAATAATCTACGGTAGTGGTTAAACTTTTACAGTTTGATTTTGATATCTCAAAGAATTTTCAAAAAGACACAAGATTGCTTACATAAATATGTGAATAATGATACACGAGGACAATGATTAAATAAAGAGATTTGTGGAGAAACATACCTACAAATGAACATCAAACGTTATTAAACCGATTTTGTGCATATTTTGAGTTGTAGGAACGTTAAGTCAGAATTGTTTTACATAAAAATACGATTGTGATTATATGTAAATGATGTTAGTGTTTAAATGATTTCAAAACCGTGATTGTTGGAAACAAAAGACAAATATTTTGATAATTTACTATATATACTTTTTGCAATCTTGTGATTATCCACAAATTTGTATAACATGAAAAAGTCATAAAGATTATTGAACAACATAAAATCCAGTAACATAAGAAAGTTGACAGTGTATCATAAATTCATAACCAAAATAATATTTAAAACTATCATGTACGTAATTTCCTTTAATCCTGGATATAAATAAAAGCTCTAATTAAACTTATTGAAACAAATAAACTGCATTGTTATATGGAACGAAAGAAAATTTCTGTCATTAAACTAGAATAAAAGAATCTATGGTTAATAATGTACTCGAATCTAGTTCTCAAGTTAGTGGAACCTGGTCATCCCCTTGTTACATATTAATTCGTCCTGAACTGATCTTCTGAGTACGAGAGTCCATCCTAAATTATTGCCTGACAGAATGGCCGGCGCCTGCGGAGGCGGTGTTGACTCACGCAACTCGTTGAGCAGATCCTCAGGCTGGACATCGGAGAGCGTTTCGGCGGCAGAGGTTGAGGCGGCGGCGGCGGCGCGGGTGGGCGTGGGCGTGGGTGTGGCCGCGGCCGGCGCCAGCCCCAGCAGCGCAGCCGACAGCAGCAGCGGCAGCAGCAGAGCACGCGGGAGCGTCATGTCGGCGAGTGCGCGCCGGCGGCTGGCAGAGCTGCCTCCTCGGGTTGGCCTGCGGAAGCGCACGCACGCACACACACGCATGGGCGGGCGGGCGGGCGGGCGGGCGGTCAAGCGGAGAAAGTGAAGTGGTTGGGCGTAAGCAAGACGAGTGGACCTGTAGGACAGACTCCGGTACTGGCATGCCGCCCCGCCCCGCCCCGCTTCCGCGATCGTCGTCCCCGCCCCGCCCTTCCCCTCCCCTCCCCGCCCGCCCTGCCCCTCCCACCCCACGGTCGCCGCCGTCTCAGCCACCGGCACCCCCACCACAACCCTCACCGCCACCATCGCCGCCTTTGCTCCCTCCCACCTCCGTGGCCATTTTTGGCAAAACCACGCCCTTGTTCTTTCAAATTCTTTAAAGCTATTCCCCCACCTCAGTTACTATATATTACGTTCTTATCGGTTTTCTTCCTACTTCACCTACTTACCTAGTTTTAATTCTCCATTAATTTCTCGCCTTCTACAGCTCGTAGGCTCTTCCTTCGCCTTTTGCTCCTCCCCCACTTCCTCGATCTCCTCCTCCGCCTTGCATTTCACGAACTCCTCTTACTTCTCTTTTTTCTCCCTGTCATTTCCCCATACCTTATTCTTCCTCCTCCTCCTTATCATCATCATCATCATCATCATCATTCCACTTTACTATCTTCTTATCATATTCCACATGCTTCTCAGCCACTATCTTCTTCCTTCATTCGATTTCGAAAGTCTGTCGTGGCGCCTTGTTATTTCACGATATCGCAAAAATCCCTTCCGCGACTGCCTTCGCTATTTCGCTACTGTTGTCCGTGTGCTTGCTCCAGAGCCAGCTGCCTTCACCGCCTTCTCTGCCGCCTCCGCCTCCTCCAGCTCTGCCGCCGCCGCCGCCGCCGCCTCACGTGCTCTCTCCTGACCACTCCTTCCTCTGCGTGAGGAACTTTCTTCGCGCCGCGAGCTTTCCCGAGCACCGCCTGAGTATTGCACGGTCCCGTGCGTGCGTGTGCGTGTGCGTGGGCATTTTTTTGCGTGACCCTGAATCCCTGATTGGATCGGAGACTGGTACTCTCGCACTTCGTTCTGCGTTTCGGGGGCCTTGTAATGTCTCTGCCATTACTTTGTGTGGTTACGTGGAGATGGTACGGTGATAAGAGAATCTGAAGACTTTCTCGTTGCGTAAAAGAAATCTTAGATTTTACGCAGATCTTATACACCTAACAATCTGTGACTGAATGACTCGATACATTTTCTGAACGAAGTATGATTTTCGTTATAACGAGCGTAAGTATTGCTACAAATTAATTTAATGAGTCTTGAAAAGAAAAGTTTAACTGAATCAGGAAACGGTACAAATTACCTCACAATTTGTCCAGTTGCCAGAAACCGAAATCGTTGCACATTCTTATTACCCAAAGTAATGACCCGACTATGAGAATTGAGACTAACCCTTTCTTTTATATCAAATTTATCCTTTAGTATTTGTTTTATCTCAAAGGAAGTCATAAAGCCCCATCTGTCCCATGTTAATTTATTTGTCCATTTGACACATTGAAAAGAAACTGTGTACACTAGTACTGTGCAATTTTAAGAGCAGCTTGATGAAAGGGTTTTAAGTAATTGATATCATATTTACATATTTTAAAATATTTTTGAATTTATAGATTGTAAGTAAAAGTCAAATGTTTCACAATACGATTTATGTATAAAATTATAGAAAAAATAAAGTATTGAACATACTGTGATGATTTCGCTACCATGTATTCATTAACGCTTTATTAACATCCTTCAAAAATTTTAAAATGATTACTTGAGAAGCTTCTGATATAATGGGACAAAAGTCTTTAAAAATGTCATTTTTCAGTAATTAGCATTTACGTTAAATTTATGTTATATCAGTATTTATCAACCTTCCTCTTTGTGACAACCAACCCCATGGCTGGATTCATCTTTCTAACCATAATCCAAATAATAATAATAATAATAATAATAATAGTAATAATAATTTAGGCATAACCATAATTATTATAATATACATTATTTTCAACAGAGGAAAAGTTTGTTACGTTTTCAATGTTCTTTTTGAAGTACTTTGAGGCGAATCATTGGTGGTAGAACTTCAGCATGGTTGTTGATTTACATTTAGAAGTAAATCAGTCTCATCACCACCATTTTGACGCTTTAATATATAGATTGCCACAAAAATAACGTGTCATGATAACAGTTTTCTTCTTGCCATAATTGTCACGAAAGAAGCAAACTTCCACGCACGAGAAACTCCGCAATCACAGGTAAATAAACAAGTGTTCCGCGAAAATGTCATGAAAGAGAAAGCTTTGCAGCGCAAGCAAACATTAAAGAATGAACTTTTCTCTACCTTTTAGTGAAAACCATTGCCTTCTAGATGAATTCTTTCGATACATATGCCGCAGCTCAGAGACTAGTAACCAATATGACTGCCATTTTAACATGTGCAGATGAAAGAACAATATAGGAGAAAATATGTTAAAATAGCAAATTTTACAATGATGTATATATCATTTTATCCAGAAAACTCTACATATTGCAAAAAAGTTAAAATCTCAAAAACTGCAATAATTCAGATTTTTGCCTTATGACTCCCCTAAAATTTTCCCATTCATTATACATCACCTTTCTACCATAATCCTGTTTACATGGCCTGCCTATGAGGCGCAGGAGCTCGATGTTTCCCAAGTGCGACGTCATTTTGCATTACCTTCCGTCCGGCATGTCCCAGGGTGAAGTTGAATAAACAACGTGTAGACGCCTGCGATCCACATAAGAGTGCTGTGTGGGTACTATTATTTTATCCGCTAATACTGGAGAGAAGCATTACAGTCTACGATCTACGCTAGTGTCAGCAGAGATGACGCCATATAAACGGGTCTGTAGAACGCATTGATGACATAATGGAGAAATAACTAGCCTCAGCTCGATAAGTGTCTATAGCATCAATTAGGATGGAAAGCCATAGATTTGACCACCCAAATAGCGGTTCCCTAGACATCTCGAAACAGGTTTGCAGTTGAACTGGTCTTCCTAATGAATTTGACATCCTTCACGCTAAATAAAACTTCTCACTTGAAAAGTGGTGGAAAAAATAATAAATAGTAAAATGGATTCAGTAGTAAAAGAAAACATTAGTGTTACATATATTCAAATTGTTTTGGGTCTCTTACTCGCCAACCTGAGAGATGTCATTAAAATAAATTTCCCTAATACAGACTATATTAACCAACTATTGAAAAAATTCACACAAAATTTATAAATGATGCAACATCTCTTATTTCGAAATATAGTCTTTACTGCACTTCTTGAAATGCGGTTCGAAATTTTGAATGTGCCACTCTCCCCATCCTACTTATCCAGGTGTTCCGCCTTGATTTCGTCGTCATTGCGAAATCTGTGGCCCTCTAAGTGATGTCTTAGACAGGTGAACGATGGAAGTCAAGACGGGAGAATGCGTAATTTTCTCATCTGAGATTCCGCAGGAGCTCCTGTGTCTGGCGGGCAGAGTACGGCCTTTCATTGTCATGTAACAACAAAACCTTTCAAGTCAACATCCACTTTCTTTTGTTGTTGCGATAGTGTACTTCTGCAACAGTCTCTTTCCATCCGTGCCGTCAAAAACCGAATTACTCTTCGCACTTCACAACGCAAGAGAAAGGAAGGGTAGCTCCATTTTAATGGACCGGAAGTTCCAAAACAGCAAACCTGCCCGCCTACTATAAAATGCTGGACTTACACTACATCCGTACGGAAGTGCTCGTCGCCAGTCTTGCCGTTTGTACCTATTCAGAGGGATAAACAAGTAAAATATAGCTCTTGGATCCCCTCATTTTCATTAAAATCATTATTTAAAGGTTATAGTATATTTAAAACGCTTTTTTCTATTAGAAAGAAATGTGAACTTTCTTTTACTCATCCAAAGTTTGTGATTTTTGCTTGAAATGAAAGGTTTTTGAAAAGCAAGGATACCAACACTATTATTAACAGGTTTTATAGTACAAATTCTGAATTAAAAATTATTTTAAATTAATAGAGTTCTTCCAATGTGGGTAACATATATGTACTGTCCTAATTGTTCTCCCTAAAATTTCTCACTGTATTTTCGTAGCGTCGATGAGTGTAAATGTAGTTTAAATATTGTTCGTAATTAATAATTTATTTTTATTGTTAATGTTAGCAAACTTAATTCGAACGATTACATCAACAAAGAGGAGGGTTGAGTTTACGTATAGCACCATTCCCTTGTACGTTTTCTATTCTTCCTTTTATTCTTAAACCTTACTTCGTACTAAATACTTAATACTTTAAAAAATTACTCTCTTTGATACTCCAAAAAAACGGGGAAGGAAAAAGGAAAAAAGGAAAAAACGGATCTACTAGTACTACTACTGTTACTAATCTAAAGGTCAATAACACTGAGCTCCATGCATTCTAAAATATTAAAAAGGCAATTTTTCAGTTTTTAACTTGTGACTTTCAAATACAAATATTTAACGAATCGTTTGTAAATACGATAAGAATAAAATGTACACTGGTGGAAAAACAAATGTATATGAACATTTTCTATAATATAAAAAAGTGACTGCGTGAATGAAATACTTATAATTGCTAAGTCAAAACTACTAAAGCCATAAATGAGAAATGTGAATTAATCTTCTATTAGGTTACATGTAGAACAAACACTAACACTAATTTTACGAAAGAATTTTGAAATTCTCTCCTCTGAAGGTATGATATGTCGACTGGGGAATAACATGCAAAGCTGAAACAAATATTTCAAATTTATTGGGTTATTGTATGATATCTAAACATTTAACGTATGATTCACAATAAAGAAGAATGATTAGTTTAATGACACGTTTGTTCACACTATTTCAAAATCCTGTTTTGTTTTATTGCTTTTTTAAACAATCTTAAATTATCCAATTTGATTACATTTCATCTCAGTTTAAAATCCTTAGCTAAAATTAGTTGCAAATGAATTTCCTTATTACTAATCTGAATGTGTGGATAGTTTCTATTTTAATACTTTTATCTTTCTTTAGTTATCTATACCGAGAAACACTGTATCATGAAGGTCCATTCACACACACCTGTGTTTTCAATGGCACGCGGGAACTCCGGACAATGCATGGGCGCATGCGATGACTGAGCATTTTGTAGGTGCCAGACATGTTCACAATAGCACGACAAGCGCGCCGCTTCAATAGGGAACTTGTTTACAGTTTTCCTTTATGGGTTCCGTCCAACGGAAGAACAAGTTGAGAGACAAGCTATGGACTTCCTCTTCCTCTGCCGGCATTTTCTCGCTCGATGTGTGTGAGGATATCCTTGAGGACTCTAAATGATGTTCTAAGTAGTTTCCTTTTTTAGATAGAATGTGTCATAGTTGCTCGTGTGTGACGTTCTTAAGCTTTCAGTGTACTTGCTGGCATCCTCAGCCCTCGCTATTGTTTTGAAACTTCAATTAGAATACTTCATTTTCTCTACGTACTTGAACGCTCGAAAATTAGTTGTTTTTTTTCTTTCCTGTTTTCTCTCTGTATCATAAATGCTTATAAATTATGATAAAATTGTTTTCAATAATAACTATTTCACTTATCCAAACACGATTTGTGCAGATAGATTTGACACATCATGTTTTCCCTTCAACGTGTTGAAAACACAATCTCATTTCAACGATTTCACAGGCGCGCGCGCGCGCGCGCGCGCGCACACACACACACACACACACACACACACACACACACACACACAAAACAATATTCTCAGATTCAAAGACTTAACTCATGTTTCTCTAGGTATTTCGACGCGCTGAATCCGAAACTAAAACTAGAATTGCGGCATCTTCCAATTTTTTAAATCCCAAAAAAGGTGAAGAGAGATACGCATTTTTGTACCTGAAAATCAGGATAGATGGATGACAAATGTATGTTTCACGCATAACACTGGCATTTTTTAACCATTATAGCGGGATCTTAGTGAAATCGTCAGAAGTAAGATCTACTTGTGCCGTTCTGGAGGCCATGAAGTATTAATTTTGGGGGTCTTACCATTTTTGAGGGTACGTTTAAAATGTTCAAATTTATTTTGGAATCTCTTTTACGCCAATATTATAAACACATATTTATTTCTCAACGCACTTTATCCTTCAATTTTAGATCTCGATGTTTAGCACGTTGCTTTAAAACATTAGAATTTTTTGAGTAACAACGCCAAAAGGAGGAAACCTTTCGGAGTACCGCGCATTCCAAATAACTTTATATTTTTTAGATGACCGCACGCTGTTTACCTATTTATCAACAATGTCTTATATATATACATACATACATACATTATGTATTATTTTATATATAATGCTGAAGAAAGCATTAATACTGCGTAACAACTACTAATTCAAACTAATACAATCGACTCCGGTAATAATGAACTCGTATGTAGTGAATTCTCGGTTATAATGAACTTAAGTCACTGGTCTTATTTTAATTACAATACATATAAGCACAAGAAGATGCACAGCACATTAATAGTAAACTATGAACCCCGGCTATAGTTAACGTAAGAAATTCAACGTTCTGGAAATTAATTCCCTCTTGGAAAAAATATATCGCCTCAGTGGTACAAATTGAAACACTAGACAATTTGACAAAAACATCGTCGGCCAAAGATCGTCATCTACGAAGTCTCCCTGAAGTAGAGGTAGCAGATCCGCAATGGGGGCCTTACTGATGCCCTTTTGCCATTCAGTTTTGCTGCAGAAACAAAGGCCGTGTCCTGCGTGGGCTACAACTGGCGGCGGCGACGCGCAACTGCTTGATTCAGTTTCAAAAGTGATGATACTTGAAATTCCGCGAAGCAAAGCGCGTGGTATTCTACGCGCCAGGATGCGCGCGACTGCCACAGCCCCGCAACCAAGCGACACCCGCCGCGGCGCGCGGAAAATCAATTTCATTAGCCGTATGGTTGCGGCCGGAGTTTGTTTAAGCTATCCGGGGTGAGCCGCGTCACTGACATAGTGGCTAACGTTTCGGCCGGCGTATTGTGGCCTTCGTCGGCACTACGCTCTCAAGAAAGCCGCAATACGCTGGTCGAAACGTTAACCACTATGTCAGTGACGCGGCTCACCCAGGATGGCGTAAACAACACAATTTCATTAGCCGCTTGCGCCATCCTGCTATCGAAAGACATTGTTATTAAGCGAGAAAAAGGGTCTTAGGAGAGTGAAACAGTGTTCCAGCAAGACTGCGTTACAATAGTTTGTAGAGCAACTTAGAGACAATGAACAAGGCAGAATCAAGTACATTCTGCCTTCTCTCCATATAGAGAGAGCATGAACTGTGGGGAAAGATCTAGATAAATTATTAATAAAAATGTACAAAGCAAACAATTGAAAATCATTGACTCTTTTAAGATCAAATAAGTATATTGAAATTTTCAGTTCGTGCTGTTAATGTATTTTGCTGTATCTCTATATTAATAAAATTAATAATTGTGAAGTAGTTCAATTAAATTTTGACATCATCGGATATAGTGAACGTCTGATGCAGTGAACCAGAAATGTTACTCCCCGGAAGTTCACTATAACCGGAGTCGATTGGATCTTCAATATTACTTACATTTACTAAGGGGTGTTTTATTATTGCAGGAATTCGGTTCCTGTAACTGTCGTAAAAAAGCTCCCATTTGTTAGGATATGTATGGTTTGCTCTTCAGAACACAAAGACAAGAAACCATCGAGGAAAAAAATGCGTAAGTTTATTACTGATGAATAGAAAGTTATTTACTCTTACGTCAAACAGATTAAAGACGAATCAATGGAAGTTCGAAACAATAGAAGTTCGTTGGCAACACACGTTACGCTACATTGCTCGTTTTTATCCGTAACTAAGGAACTCTGCAACTTGGGGGCCTTAAAACTATGTTTAAGTGTACCAAAGAGACTCGAGTTGTGTTTTTATGTTGAAATCAACAAAATGAGACCTACGACATTATAAGAGTTCACACTCTAGCATGGATTATCAAAAACGTTCGCAGTTTGATTCCAATGTGAAGCTATTTTCCTTTTTAAAATATTGATTTCACCAGCCGCAGCAAGATTTAGACACGTTTTCCGTAATTAAAACAAAATAAATTTCTGAATTTTCAGTGTGTTTCCAGATTTATCTATGTGGGAACATTAGTTTTATGTGAGTGTCGTATAGGAAACACGCGTGAACAATTTGGGACACTAATAGAACATTTGAGAACACGAGAAGGAAATACAGTGAACATGTGGGGAGGTATGTAAGCGTTCGCGTGGATTATATACGCGGAAGCATGCGGAGAAAAATTCTAAGGAAAAAGCGAGAAATATGTGAGAAACGTGTGATGAATATGCGGGGAAACGTGTATGAAACAGGCGGGTAACACATGGGGGAACGTGTAAGGAATTTGCGAGAAATGTGTGGGACAATATTCAGAGAGCCGGTCCGGATGGCCGAGATCAAGCAGCCGAGCTAAGGCAGTAGTGCCATAGCAATGTTGGGCCGAAGGATCGCGTGTTTGAGTCCCGCCTAGGGCATGGTTGTATTTGTGTTCGTCCTTTCACCTCTATCATCATATCGTGTCATCTCACAATTACCATATCGTTAGACGCAATAGTGGTCGCTAATGACCTAGAAGTTCATGCGACCTTAAATAACAAAAATAATAAAAACATTCAGAGAACTTGTGGAGAAATTATGGGGGACCGTGCGGGATACATGCAGGGAAACATGCAGTGGCATACGTGGGATCCGGAAAATTTTTCTTAAGACTTATTATATAAAATGAAGCCTTAATGAATCATCTAAGACACTTTTGGAGATTGAGCACTTCTCGATACTTCGACTTCAATACATTGATGTTCAAAAACGAGCAGAAATTTGAAATCTATGCAACGTTGGATTGAAAAAATATATTCTCTTTTAGTTTGCGCGCGAATAGGCCGACTTAGACCACGCGTACATTCACCTTGCATTTACTAGGGCTCAAAAATATTATCTCGGTAACAAGTGCATGTATTTTTTATCAGGGGGATCAGCACTTCAGCTGGATACGATTTTTATCCCGCAGGATAAAATGGATGGCCCTGGGTGGGTGAGGAAGATGAAATGATGATAATGAGGGATGTAAAGATGATATAAATATACAGACAAACACAAATACTCCCATGCACCGCCGGTGGGACTCAAACCCGCGATCTTCTGGTCCGAGACCGCTGCTGCACAACTGCCTTAGCGCTCTCGCCCATCTGAATGGCTACATAATCTTTTATTATAAAATAAAGTTTAATTTTCTATGTAATTGTATTTCAACGACTAGTAATACTAGAATGCTTACTCCCGCACAAAGTTGGTATTATTTTGTTACAAGGCACAAATCGTGGGCGGGCGGTTCAACCTTGAGGAAGAATGAAGCAATTTTCATTTTCAAAACAATGAAGCGAAATATTTTCATGTTCCTATTGCTTAAATCACTCGATAGAATTGGTTTATCAGAGAACACGTGATTGAAGAGTTATTTATGAATCATTTCAAATGTTTGATAATGCAAAAGTATTTTAAATATTTTTAAAAAAATGTTTCTTTTTTAATTCAATTTTAAAGGAACACCGAATTCCCTACCCTGGCAATGTTAAATGTTTGAATCTAACTCTCAGAATCTTTTGAAGTAAGGTTTATGAGATTTATAAAGCTTAAATATATGTCACTCATAAAAACACTGAAACAATGGTTTTGGAAAATGTTTACTATTTTGTAGATAAAAAATACTTTGTCCTGATACAATTGTTTACCATGCTTTCTAGTAAATAAAATTTTGCAGAATGTATAATACTAAAATATTCAGAAAAAATGTTTCAGTAAATGTAGATGGGCTTTATTAACAAGCACTGAAAAGTTGTTTCCTATTACAAATGTAAGTTAAAGAAACGGACAATTAGTATTAAAAGCGAAAACTTTCGAAAAATTGGCTTGAAATATGCACCCATTCGAACACACCAGCTCGATAACTTGCCTCATCAGAATAAACATTTTCCAAAAACTTCTTTCTTGTGAGATTTTATGTTGATTAGTTTCACAACATAAATTTTTCAATCTACTTTCTGCATATGTAAGTCTTTCATTATATAGTGTATCTTCATTGTGTTACAGTATCTAAAAGCCAGCACGTATGGGCAATGAGAGAAGTTCCTCACATTTAAATAATTCAAACATACTTGTAAGGGTGATATCAACATAATTCAAATGCCAATTTAAAGAGAAAATTTTGAAGATGGAACAAATATACCAAAAATACTGCTTTTGACTACAAAACCTTTCCTTATCCTCTTAAATTTTTAATGCTAAGTTTAAAATATTTTTGACTTTGGGTACACATGTTTTCATAAATATTAAAACTTTGAATTGTCGTGGTTTGGTTATTTCTTACTTTATAACATGGAGTACCACAAAATATGCTACCACCACTAAATTTATTTTAAACCAGGTTACTATGTTAACAAATGCATTCAATATCTTACTATTAGAGTGTCTACGAGTGCCCGTATTGAACATTTTTTGTCGTAAGAAGTTACGAAAGGAATTTTGCAGCATTTATAGGCCTTTTCAATAAATATTGTTCGTCTTTAGCTAATATATGTAGCAGATTGGAAAATAGAAAGGAACATTCAGACATACATGAATCCATGCTACCCAATCATTTTCTTTCACATTGCGTAGTCGGCTAACATGTGATTCAAAACTATCTAAACATTTAGTTTGTGAAAAGAGAAAACAGTTTTAGAGAATATAAATAATTTTATTCTCGTTAAAATATTTCTATAAACATATAAAAATTATAATTACAAAAACTTCATTTCTGTTTTTAATGTGTTTTTCACTTTGGGGATCTTTATATTACAAATATTTTAATTGACAGTAATTAAATAGATTTAAATATAATGAAATGAATGAGTCAATATTTCTTGTAACATTCATAAACCTCACTGAAATAATCCCACGTAGTTGCGTAATTGTTTGGGATAACACTTCGAGATCGTATAGTAGAAAACAAGCTATATCTCTCAATAAATCTCTGAACTAAGAATATGAAGTAGGAAAGAGAATAGGGAACCTATAGCACTATTGCTATTATTCAATTATTTCTCTAATATGGTGAATTAATTATCAAAGAATAATGATAATAATTAGTGAATAATTACGCAACATAATACGTAAACAAGACAACTTGCAAACTCGGTGTAATTCAAGCCATTCAATAACGGTACGTTCTAAACATTATGCGTAATATCATAATTAACAGGTAGGTTGTTGAACCCGGGGATTTGCGATTTCTCCTTCTGCATTACCGCACGACACTTTCCAGCCTTACAGCCAAGTTCACGTAATTTCACGGTCCATTTTTTGCCAACCCTTATTGTGTGCATCGCACAGACATTACAGATAGAAACCGATGATTGCGTCAATTGCAGGACAGAGCGAGGAGGGCGGGGCGGGGGGGCCTAGGGGGGCAGCAGCTGCTCCAGAGTGAAGCTGTCGAAGACACTTCGCGCCAGGTGCATGCACAGGTCGGCCACGGCCTGCTCCAGCGCCGGCCGCATCTCCGCAGCCACGTTGCGCCAGTTGTCGTTCAGGAACAGGTTCATGGCTTCCTCTGGAAAAAGGAAAACCATCCTGCGGTTAAGAACTGAAAGTCCAGTTGACTCATTAAACCGGATGCCAGAAATCGATCAAGACTGTTTATATGAAGTTGTAAACAAACAGTTCATTACACTTGTCTTTAATATTAAAGCTGCACCCTTTATTATATTTTTAATATAAGTGTTAAAAAGGATAAAATACCACGGTATTTTTTTTTAATTTTTACAAGAATAAAATATTAATAGAAAGGATAATACAGGTAATAAACACAATTCGTACATAGATAAAACTACACGATTTAGTGTTTATAATTCATTTACTAACTTAATATATACCTACATATGTTCTTATCCCTTATCATCTTTCTCTAAACTAACATATGATCCAAAATTTGATATCAACTTTCTATAGTCTGCTGCTAAAAGATTCGTTCCGTTTACTATCCAAGATTTGTTACCAAAAAGGAACAATGAAATTTGTCCCAAATTGAAAGTACCTTCTAATCATAGATACCGATGACCTGAATATGAAAATTAACTTCAGTTTAAGTCATCACACGACGTTTTACTATTATCTTTTATTCCGGGATTGAATGTTTAGCGAGGGAAGGGAGATGCGCTGGTTTTCCTCATGCGTAAACTCTGCGTTTGGTGCTCCTGCGATGACATAACACACAAACATCACAGGTCTGTAAAATAAACGTGAGAGATAAACTTTTGTTTATATTTTCAGTTCAAGGGTCCGAGAGGGGTGGATTGGCATAAATTCTGTCCCACGCTCACTTCACTGCAGTATTATTCTGTTTCGTGTCGAGAGATGTGTCAATGTCATGTTCTTAGTGGGAGTATTTCCATTAAGATTAATACGCTTCAAAATTTGAAATTATTCCATTACGTTTTTCGATGTTGTTATTATTCGTAAAAGTGAATTGTTTCTAATGTTTCGTAAGAGTATAAATTCGCCTCGTCTCTATTGTTACGTTCATTAAGAAAGTAATAAGAGTACATTAAGAAATCACAGAGAAGCGCGCTCACATCGCTAGTGAAAAAAGTTTACGAATTGTATTTTAAATGTTAAGTTGAATTTTAAATGAAACTTTTCGATTTTAGGTCCATAAATGGTTTATTACCATTTTATTACAAAACGCTATTGGCCGAATTGAAACTAAAAGTCATGAGTGGAATAGTCACACAAAACATTTGTTTGATTTTTCTTAACGAATGCCAAACTGTTCAAATCCTTAACGGACGGCGGTCGTTAAGAGTGACTTTAGTACATCCTCTGTTTGGCTGCATGAAGCCGAAAAGCACGCCTCGTGTTAATGGCTGGCGTTGGACGCTTACCGAGCTCCGGGTCGTTGTCGAAGAGGCCGTCGAGGTGCACGGCGGCGTGGCCGATGCTCAGGTCCACGGACAGGCTGTTGATGCTCAGGTGCGAGCGGCCCTCGCGCTTCAGCTCGTCGCCGTTCAGGATCACCGACGCCACCACGTCCGCTGCGCACCACACGCACACCCGTCACTCACCGCCACTCTCACCCCAAACAGAAGCGCATCACACGAGCGGGCAACTCGTGAAACATGACACTTAACTTCATCATATCAGACTTTCTAATAAAAGTCAATTATAATTGAGAGAGAAGGTGTAATTGGCCCCTGACGGGACAACACTCATCACGTTGTTATATGGCAGATTGCCTAGTAAATCGTCGGCGCCAGATCTGCCTTCTTTCCCAGCAGACAGGTGTTTTAAATTTTTTGAGGTTATGTGAACAATCTGATGTGATGAAGTTAAATTCACTTTAGATTCGGTTTCAGCGACCACAAAAACATATAGAAGACATGGCTTGGCCCCTCGGTTAGGAATATCTTTACTTTTTATATTATTTGAGGTTATGTCAAAAACCCCATGGAGTAATATGGGCACCGGGACAAGACTCATCACGTTGTTGTGTGGCAGATTGCCTAGTATATCGTCGGCGACAGATCTGCCATCTCTCCAAGAAGGCGGGTGTTTTAATTTTTTTAGGGTTATGTGAAAAATATGATGTGATGAGGTTAAATGGACTTCAAATTCGGTTTCAGCGACCCCAAAAACATATATATAATGTGGTGTGGCCACTCGGTTAGAAATCTCTCTCATTTTTATATTATTTGAGGTTATGTCAAAAACCGTCACGGGCACCGGATGGGCACCGGATTCGCATTTAGCGACCCCCAAAACATATAGAAAACATACTTGGTCTGATCCCCAGGCACGAACACTTTTTTCGTGTGTCTGTGTTATAAATCAAAAATCACCCGAAGCGCTTATGCGAGAAGGTCGGCGCGCAGCTCTTACTGTAGTTGCCGCGGGCGTCTCCGCGGCCGCGAATGGGCAGCATGAGCACGCGTCCGTCCAGTCGGTAGCGGCAGCGCAGGCGCAGCTCCGGGAAGCGCACGCGCAGGCGCACGCGTCCGCGCGGCAGGTCGATGCGCACGCTGCGCAGCTGGAACTGCGGCACGCCCCACACCTGGATGTCGGTGTAGTCGGAGCGCATGGCGACGGCGCCGCGGCCCTGGTCCAGCGACAGCGCCGGCACGCGCAGCGGCTCGCACGCCGGCACGCCCAGCTCCGGGATGCCTGCGCACGACACGCGGCGGAGGTCGCGGTGGCTGCGCGGCTGCCGCGGGCGCGGGGCGGGAGGGGAAGAGGGGCGCAGACAGGCGCGCGAGAACTAATCACGGACGGGCCATAGAACTGTGGCCCGTCCGAGATTATAAGTATTTATGTATTAACCACATAACTATTTTGCGTAGTAAATATTCTCCGCAAGAGGCATTGCAGAAATAAAAAGGTCGCATTTTAGAAACGCTCACCTTCATTTTAAAATCATTGTACGGGTTAGAAATTTAGCTACTCAGGGTCCTCGGTCATTACTGAAGTCGAGAATTCAGGAAATTTTTGGTATCCAGTATTGTTATCCACAAGTCGTTAACTTGAATTGTTTGTGTTATGAGTGAGTTTCAGAGTATTTTGAGTGAGTATATTGCAGAGAATGCGTAAGGGGAATCGATGAAACAATTAATTATCTTAAAAGAGATCGACGCGAAAAAAGATTGTGATTTTTTGATTTTAGTATATCCTGGCGAGTTAACACTCAATATCCCCGTAGGTGTAGTTCATATTATATCCCGGGAGGTGTTGTGCAAGTTCCGCCCCCGCTCAAACGTGACTTCTGGCGCCGACGTACTCGCCCGCTAGCGAGATGTTTCCTCACCAGGACTCTTCACCAGCGGGGCACCGATCCAGCCGATACAAGCTCCAAGCTCCTCATTCGTCTTCCGACATGTGTGGTAGTGAAGTGCAAATAGTGTCAGGACGGGAAGAAGGGTAATGTGAATCTTCTACGTTTATTTGAGATCTCTCACCAAGCGTTGCATAAATTTCTCAATTTCTCTTTGGATAGATAAAAAAATTACTTGAAATTTTGCGAATATCCTGACTAGAGATTATTGATTCTAATTTCGACAGTAGGCTTATTTCAGAAAAAAACTTGTTTAATTGCGAATTGCCGAAAAGTACAAGTTATATTACCTCTATTCAATGAAAACCTCTTAATTCCATCTTTCTAAATTTTACAGAATTTATTTTTTTATTTACGTCAAAAATAATTAAAATTCTGCGTGACGTGCGATGGGAAGAAGTTGATTTGAAGATACATTTATGTCCAGAAGCAAAAAAAGGGGCCATCTCAGCATTTGCGCAAGGATCAGGGAAACTACGAAAACATGAGTTGGGGTCATTGACCCACAAGATGAAGTACAATACTTGTTACAGGTTCTTTAAAAATTATTTAATCCAAATGGTAAATAATACATTAAATGTCATTGTTAAAATTAATATTATTTTCCTTTTGCATGCTCGGTATACTCTCTAATTGTATAGAAACAGTTGTACAGTAGGAAAGATTTTACTTGGGACTTAAACTTTTGTATCGAATTTAATCGTTTGTCATCGGGCAAGGTGTTGCAAATTAATGTACTTGTATGTGAATTTTTTCTAGTAAGCTGTTGATACTTTCCCCTGTTGAATATGATTACTACGTCGAGTGTTGAGGTTATAGACAATGGCGTTTACTGGTATTCCAGCCCGTAAGTCATTTTTGACAAAAACCACTGATTCGTAAAACAAGAGGTAAGGTAATGGTAAAATTCCTAAATTAATAAAGAGTGGCAGGAATCACGTGGGTGGGATTTGCTTATTATTCATACATTTCTTTTTTTATAATCTAAAAGTTTGGAATCTATAAGATGTATTTCTTCAGAATGCCATATCTCAGGCGAGAATGAACATTCGCGAAATATACACAACAACCAGTATGGAGGCTGACTGAATTTGAAAGAATTCTTAAAGCGTAGCATAAAGACCTTCATTTAGTGTTTAATTCATTTATATAGACGTTCCATTTAATTTTTGATTGAATTGAAAGACCTAAAAATTCTGTTACTTTAATATCAGTCAATGGCCCACCGTTCATTTTCAATGCTGTATAGAGCTATTTATTTGAATTGGAAAACTGCATTGTAACTGTTTTCTTTTCATTTACTATTAATTTATTAGTACAGTACCAATTAGAAATATCTGATATTGCACAATTTACGGTTTCTTTATTGCAAAGAATATTCTATCCTCCGCAAAGAGAGCTGTTCTTCTGTTTGTAATCGTCGAGGGCATATAGTTTACATTTACTAGGAAGAGAATATGGCCTAAAAACGATCCCTGTGGAACTCCACAAGCAATTGGCAAAGAACCAGAAAGGTGTGTACATAATGTTCTATTATTCCAGTAAGGTATTTCTACTCTTTGAAAGCGTTGTTTAAGGTACGAATATAACCAATCCAGAGCAAATACCACGAATTCCATACGAAGGTAAGGAAGACGAAACGAAAAGCTTGGTAATCAAGCACCACATAAAAAGATAGTCACGCAAGTTCTTCAGTTTCAAAAGTGTTGTACAAACCTAGCATTTGTGGAATTAAGTCATTTAAAGCACTTAGTGTTTAGAAGTTCTAAAGCGTCTATTTAAATTGGGTGTTACAAAGTTTGTATTACAAATATTTTGAGTTAAAAGAAAGTGGCAAGTTTTTCATTTCTTTGCGACAACTATCTCGTTTTATATTTATTCACTTGTTCGAGCATGTGACGGGGAGAGTGTGACGAGTGAGGGCCGGGAAGCGAGAACTCACCTGTGGCGAGGCGCGGCCGCAAGTGTTCCACCGCACGGCGCACGCAGTCGTCCAGTTCGGGGTCCGACCGGCTGCACACCTGCAGGTAGTCCGCTGCGACAGAGGGAGGGGCTCCGTCAGAAAAATCGCAACCACACACACGCTACGATACTGAAGATTCGTTGAACGCTTTCTGCGTCACCCTAATGTAGAAGTGTGATAGACTAGCTGAACCCTTGCGATTAACATCGCACAGAAGGAAAATCTAAGAAAAAGTTAAGAGAGAAAATATCGCATATCCATGAATATACGTATGTTTTATATTTACTAATATCTTTACACATACACACATGGATATTGTTTTGGCATATAACAACAAATCCTGCTGTCAAACTTATCGTAATATAATGACTGAATATTTTAATACCGTCGCTGAAATGCTTGCATTGATATAAAATATTTTATATTTATACATAAAAATAATAATATGTAAAAATATTTTATGCGTAATTGATTGTCACGAACAATCGTTTTAACGATCTCACAACACAATATTCTCTAAGCAAGTCCTCCACTCATTTCCTTCGAATTTGCCAAGATGCGCACATCTCCACCTTCCTGTTTCCATTCTAGCTGCACCTTTCGAACAACGCAAATTTCGAAGCTTTTTATTAATAAAGGAAATCTGCAATCTATTCAATATATAGTGACCTCCGCTTCAATTTCTTTTATTTTTTTCCTCACTTTAAAACCTATCACTGGGAGCCTATTAGAAGAGACATCAAAATGGTTTCAGTCTTTTCAGCTTTAATACATTTAATGATAATTGAGAGAAACAGTGAAAAACTCTCTTGAAACTAAATTCAGAGGGGTTCTGAATAAGTGTTAAACGTGTGTTAGGATCGTGAAACATGAATTTTGACAATGCATTTTTGTGGCATTAATTCCTACACAACGAAGTTACACATTTAACATTTTAGACATATCTCAGAGCGGTAGGAAACTCCTCCACCGGTGATTGGCAGGTACACGTTCTTTTAGAAGACGACCTGCCTAAGGGCAATGACAATATTGGTATTTGATCTTTATTGTTCAGCCTTTGCTCTGTCACAACATTCATCCCTGTTAATACTTATGCTTCAAACCCCGTGACTAACAAATTGAGAATTTTTGTTGTCAAGCTGGACGACCCATCAGAGTTCGTCTACTTGCCAAACGTCAGTGTACGATGTATTGCCTGCCACACAGGGACTACTCATGTGTAAAAGTTTGTGTGGAACTGCTGATTATCATTAAACTTTTGTGTTTGCTGATTATCTTCGACACTCTACAACACTAAACGTTTGTAACAATTATTTTACATCAACGTTTATAACTCAAAACTATTGAGATAACAGTTGTTCAAATTCATATCTCAAATTCCGAACAAATGTTCTGAAAATTGTTTCCCAGAACAAATGAAGGAAGAGATATGATTCTCGGAAGGAAGAGAGACGAATCTTCATATTCAAATTGCATTTTTTTCATTTAACAATAGGCATCTATTTAAGATACGGAATTGTGAATGGTTACTTACTACTTTCTGGTTTACTACATACTTACAAAGTAAAGAGAAAACAGTTATACTGCGGCAAGAAACAACAATTTTTCGACAAAATAAGTCGTATTGTGGGGCCCTGATGTCAAAAAAGTTGGTAAAAATTGCTCCAATTCAGTAAATTACTTCCTCCCACACTTGTGTAGCCATAATTCACATTTTGTGGGTCCTTGACACCGAAAAATTGAATGACGACAAAAGGTATCAGTCTGTCCGGCCCTCCCTCTACGGTTAATGCTGGTGCCTAACCGTTCGGACGATTTTCTCCAAAATTGATATTCCCCGACCGATGTGAACGGTCTCATGGCCTTGCAAGTTTGATCGGGATTCTTTGATTTTTACATGAAGAGTGTGAGAGAGCGTGAAGGGAAGAGCATGAGAGAGAAAGAGAGAGAAAGAAAACCGGAGAGAGCGAGAGAGAGCATGAAGGATCGAGAGAGAGAACATGAAGGAACGAGAGAGAGAGAACATGAAGGAGCGAGAGAGAGAGAACATGAAGGAGCGAGAGAGAGAGAACATGAAGGAGCGAGAGAGAGGACATGAAGGAGCGAGAGAGAGAACATGAAGGAGCGAGAGAGAGAGGACATGAAGGAGCGAGAGAGAGCGAGAGAGGGGACATGGAGGAGCGAGAGAGAGAGAGGGGGGACATGAAGGAGCGAGAGAGATCATGAAGGAGCGAGAGAGAGAGCATGAATGAGCGAAAAAGAGAGAGAGAGAACATGAAGGAGCGAGAGAGAGAGGACATGAAGAAGCGAGAAAGAGAGAGAGAGGACATGATGGAGCGAGAGAGAGCGAGAGAGGGGACATGGAGGAGCGAGAGAGAGAGAGGGGGGGACATGAAGGAGCGAGAGAGATCATGAAGGAGCGAGAGAGATCATGAAGGAGCGAGAGAGAGAGAGCATGAAGGAGCGAGAGAGAGAGAGCAGGCGCGTCAACTCACGTAGCTGTGCTTTGGGCTTGGGCAGGTCGCCGGGCGAGGGAACGGCGGGGTCGCTGCGGGCGCGGCCCACGACGCCGCGCGGCGCCAGCACCAGCACCAGCAGCAGGGCGAGGGCGAGCGCGCAGGGCGGCGAGCGGGGCGGCGCCATGGCGATCGGCGAGTGACTGCCCGGCCGCCGCCCCCGCAGCTCGCACCCGCGCACAGACGAACAGGCGCTGACGCGGCGCCGCCTCAGCACATTGCGCGCGAGCCTTCCACGCAGAGGGGCCTTCCAAGGCGTTGGCGAAACACCGCCCCGCTTGGGTTTCGTTCTTGGTGGATCAGCATTGCCTTGGCCCTGTGACCGCGTTCTACTTTCGTCTTGACGTCTTCACACATTCATTTTTGATATGCTTTTTAAAAAATAGCACGAAAACTAAAAAGGAAATTATAAATGCTAGGAATTCTGTTTGCAGGAGGGGGGAATTACCAACTGGCAATACCAAACCAAAAGAGTCTTCGAAACAAAATTCGAAAAACCAATGAGAAACATTGCCCACCCGTACAACTTATATAGTTTCCAACATGAAATGCAGTGTTTTTTATTTTTGTTTGATATTTTATAAGTACATTTATACATTTTTTAACAATAAACACGTTTCATTAACAATTTTTTTCTTAATGGAAAGGACAGGCAAATGGATAGGGAAAGGGAGGGGTTTAACATGCGAGAGTTCTCGCACGGGTACGCTAGTTATCATGAATTGACATAATAAGATCGAAAAGATTTCATCTATGACTGTCTCAGCATGGGTGATAGAGTGAATGATATGGAAGATATGGCGGTAAGAGAAATTGGAAAGCCCTTTAGAACATTTAAAAACGGAAAGTCTGCGGACTCAGGTGCTGTGTACATGGAGCTGTTAAAAAAAATAGTCTTAGTGTACTTCTCAATATATGGTGCCGACTGTACAGTAAATATATGAAGGTAGAGACGCTGTCGGAAAACTTTATAAAAGGTTACATTTCTAACAAATACAGAAACAATTATAGAAAATAATGTGAAAATTATAGAGTCTTTAAAATGTTCTTTAGTATTGGCTCGATGTGTAGAAAAATAAGAAAAATCGTCTTGAAAGAGATCTTAAAAATAAAGAAGAACTGAGTAGATTTAGAGCTCGATGCTCATATACTGATAATATTTTTAGTATGAGACAGAGTGAGACAGAGTTTAGTGTTTAAACGAATCTTTAAAAAACTGGAGAAGAAAAAGTTGCAATCTGGTTATATAAATTGACGAATTCATACCCTATTCACTTAAATATGGAGGTGGCCAAGTTATCTACGCTGAGAAGGATGGCAAGGTTTTGTATATGCTGTGGAAAATTGATGAAGAGTAGTTGAATTGAAGGTTTGAAATACATTTTAATAAAATGGAATTTACTGTTGTATGAGGGAAATCCAAGACTGTGTGTATAAACAATGAAACAGAAGTGAAATCCTGCCAGAATATTACATATAGTTACGCAAATAGTTGCACCTGATTCTGTATAGTAGAACAAAATATTCGCAATATAATGCCAAATGGTAATGTAGCACAAATGCAAATACATCTCTTGATTTGAAAACTAATTCTGATTAAAGAGGATTAATTGAACGTTGTATAAGACCATTGATGAGAGTGTTGGCAAATGGTGGTCTTATGTTTAAGAAATCTCCAAAGGAAATGAGAATAAAGTTCTACTAATGTGAATGTACTATTAGCGACGAAGCTGTGGATTGATATTGATGGGCACAGTGAAATATTATGAAATGAGAAGAAAAAGAAAAGTAAGCCTCAATATTATCGATAACATTCAAAATCAAAATCTCAAACAGTATTAAACAAAATGTGTGAAGAACCCTCTAAAGCACAGGAATTGGCAACCATGTTCACACAGAAAACTAGAAAGTACGTGCACAAAAATAATGGAGCAGGCGAAGTCTATATGACGATTAATTGCAAAAGATTGCAGTGATAAAACTGAGACTGGGTAGCGAGAGACGCATATTGAGGTAACATAATACCGAAGAGTTGGTTAACGGCAAAACGTCTATCTGTCCGTCAGTCTGACTGTCCGTCTGTGATCAGCGCAAGCTCTTAAACCCTTTAGACGATTCTCTCCAAAATTTTAATTCCCTCACAGATATCGCCGAGTGGCCTTGTGAATATGAAACAGATGTTTTGATTTTTGGGAACTTTACATGAAGCCTCGACATTTTCTCAATGCTAACATATGTTTCTCAATACTAACTTACGTTACAAAACTTACGTACGTTACAAAACTACTTAGTAGTTTTTCTCATTCTATTTACATACTATTATATAAATTATAGTAGTTACATGGTATAAAAGTGTTTTGTAATTCTGTAGCAAAAAACGGACATTTTTCACAGCAAAACTGGTATTGAGGGACCCTGATTCCGAAAAAATGGATAGGTCATGTTCTCATAAGCAGTAAATTGCTTCTTCTTACATGATGTGTATGCAGAATCAACTATTTGTAGGTCCTTGATATTGAAAATTTAACTTTTTTCAAAACGTCTGTCTGTCCATCCGTCTGTCCGTCCGTCCGTACGAGAACAACGTTAATGACTACACCGTAGGCAGAATCATCACCATCATTAATATACTCCGATCGACCTGGCTGAATCGCTGCCCCTTCAGTTCAAACAGACATTTTGATTTGGAAGGCTATTTTACATGAGGCTTGAACAACATTTCTATTTTTTTACGAAAATGGCTCCAATCTTTTGTATAACATTTTTCTCGGATAGAAAAAAACACTCATGTATAAGAAAGGTGCGTGTAACACTTTCGTTTATTTCTCCGACTTATTGAAAATTGCAAATGTTCAGGTTTTTTCGGCGTGTTCCTACAACTGCAATAATAAATAAAGAGATTTTTTCTTCAAGTGAAATTTGTTCTCCAGAATTAGTTTTCTAATCCATGTCGTGTACATTTTTTTGAAAACATGATTTTTCGCGCAATTTTGAGTGAAACATGGGCAAAAAAAAGAATACGATTTTCTCAAAATCGTTTCCATATTTTTCTTCAAAACTTTTGTACTGATAGATTTAAATGCACTTAATAATATGATATAAACAGCATTTTCATGAATACTTTCAATATTTTTAAATTACACTATGTATTTTTTTAAATACCTCTCACGTCGTTAATATTACATTACGGGCGTTTTTCATACACTATTGTATTTGTTAGTGTAAGTGCTTTGTTCAAAATTTTGTATGAAGCTGAAAATGGTCTCAAAATCACGCATTTTTCACAAAGGCTTCAACGGCATTTTCTCAAAATCTTCTCAAATGTTTTCAATCAAAATGTGCATATACGATCGGATTTAACTCTTCAATGATTTTCTTAAAGTCGTATTTCAATTTTACTATTACGGAAACGTAAAACTGAGAAAATTTACAAAAATGCTACTAAATTACACAGACGTTCTCAAACTAGTTGTTTTCCTAATCTTTTTAGTATGACCTAGCGAGGTTCCGTCCCACGCTCTTTCCAGGTGCTATGTGTGACAGGTGCTTCCTGTGACTAAATGATTTTTTTTTTATATTTTCTCAATTTTTCGGTCCCCATAGTAGAATTGGGGGTCACACGACTGACATGGGTCTGGCAGGGATTACCAATGGCCATAGTTAATCGGCGAAAATCGAATTAAGCAAGTACGTGCAAACGAAGATTTACTGCATACTGTAGCGTCGTGCCACGCTCAAACCGCCGGATGTTAAACAAAGGGCGGAGTGATGACGCACTGGGACTTTCCGTGGACGTAGCGGGCCCACAGCGGCTTTGGGGAGGAGGCAATGGGGGCGGCGGGTAGAGCTAAAGGACCTATATAAAGGCCAGAACAATGCCCCAGTCTTCTTGTTCTAGCGGCGTCGGCGACAGGTGAAGCGCGTGTCTGTGCGTGTAGGTGCACTAGGGCGAGGGGCCGGCAATTCATTGTCGTGACTTGCGAGACGCGTAGATAGTCTCAAAGTAGAGCGGCTTCATACAGGGAACATCGGTGGTATGTTGCGGTGTGGTAGCCGTTCTTAAATTATCTCTCCTTGTAGTGGGTCTATTTATTTAGTTTATTGTGAGCAGGGTAGTCGTTAAATTGAGACTACGGTCTAGATTGTTAATAAATCTACTGTTCACTAACCACTCTCGTCTGTGTTCGATTACACGCGTATGACGCCATTATACCATCTTTACCCTTTGTTTGGAGTGAACATGGTGGTCTTAGAAGTTTGAAGTTGCTTAATATCTGAATTAACTTTCAAATATTTAGTTTCATAAAATATAATTTTAAGTTGATTGATTCGATTAAGAAAAACTATTATGGGCGGGCTATTTGGCATGCCTCGCCAAGCACTTATCTGCGGGTCGCTAGTATGGCCCGCTGCTTGCTGAGGCAGCTCTATGGGAAGGGAGACACAGCTGAAAGAAGGGTAACTCGGTAGTAAGACTCCAAATTATAGTTTATTGATTAATCAAATTGTTTACCAATCTGAAAATGTGAACCATTGGAATTGTCTACAAGACTAATAATCTAATTCTCATTTCTAAATTAATAAGCTGGTTTGATCTAACGATTTTCATTTGTCCTGAACGCCTCAGAAACATTTTTTTCAAAAAACGCTGAAAGCACTATAGTCAAAATCACTTTGATAGCTGAAGTCCACAGAGAAAATAACGAATCAACAGAAGCAGCCTTCACACTGTTTGTTGTAGAAGAAGTAGACGGAAACAGACGAACTGGGGATAACATCGGGCAAAATCTGAAACTGTCGAGTTCATGAATATATTTGCACATAATTATTCAGTCTCTGTCACGATTTAACATTTAAGAAGCAAAACATATCTATATAAATTAACAGGAGACTACTAATAAACTAGCCTCATTTCCATTTCAAATATTTTATTAAAAAAGTGTTCTAATACAAATTGTTTACAAATGTGTACATTCAGCAATAAAAGATACAGTATTTTATACTGCAAAGTTGATATATATTTCTCTATATTGCATTAATATTATTGCTATAGTTACTTATGTATCACACAATCCCTTAGTACTGTGTTCTTCATCTGAAGGATATAAATGCTCGGAGTTGGAAGTATGCTGAGATGAGAATAATAGTATTCAAGAAAAAAATGTCTATTTCTTTTACAAAACTAATGCAAAGTGCTGATGCAAGAATTCTAATATACGTGCTATATAAATGTATATCAAGTCTTATTAATTAGAGTGCGATTATACATATCAGTGCAATGAATTAAAAACTTCAAGCATAAACGTTCAATTTTTCTTAATATCCATTGTATGACAGGTAATTACTTCTAGATTAAAGTATTTTTCAGTCATAACATTAACATTCCTACACGAATTTCTTAAATACTGAATGTGTTCAGTTCTCGAGACATTGAATGCGTTCAATAATGTCCAACACCGAAATCTCATTCTCGGAAGGAACATAAAATGCAACACCTGGCCTTCTGGCACATGGCGCACCCTGGTTGTGAAAACACTCTCTAGCTCTCTCAAAATAAGTATCACGTAGTTCGTGTATTTGCCGCTGCGCGCGCGCTAAGCGTCAGGAAGAATTTCGTTGAAAGGCAGGCGCATGAAGATGTTGTTTATCATCTGCAGAGCCACCTCCTCCGCCGTCTCCTCCGCCACGGGCGTCACCACCTCTAGCACCGCGTCGGTGTTGGATCGCACGAACGACAGCGCGGCGTTAGCTGCAAAGCAACAATAACAGATGACTTTACAAACAATTATATTAAAAGCAAATTTCCTTCCCACAACTTATTTCCAAAAGAAGTGTTTGTATCAGTTGTAATTGACACAAAGCAAAATGTTATGCTTAAATAATTTATTAATGATTACCTATTGATTTACAAAGAAGAAGAAAAATACAAAAAAAACAATTACGTGAATGTTATAAAATGCAACAAATGTTGAACAAGACTTCTGACTTTTTACAATGTGATACTTTTTTTAAAATATTTATTATGTGTATCTAAGTTAGTTTAGATGGTCGTATTTATAATATTAATATCACCTCTTCATTAATTTTAACGTACTTCTGTAAGAGTTTAATGAGTTTAGCTATACAGAATAAATGACATGTAGTAATCACATTTGTTTTATTCCTCTAGTTCAAGAATGACGGAGACACTGTAGCGTCTGCGACTGCGGAAGCCCGCGAGATCTAACAGGGCGCAAAGTTCCGAAAAATATTCTGAATGTGTCAACACTGCACAAACGTTGAGGCCTGGTAGGGGGGATCAAGGGAACAGTTTTCGTCAGTGAATCGTGGGTCTAAGAGGTCGGGACTCGGCGATAGGCCGTGTCAAAAAAACAGATCTGACTCCTTCAAGGTCGGCATACCAACACACCCTCGAGTCGTACGTGTTCCCAATGTTTCAGGCTGAATAGGTTAACGAGTAACTTATGGCTATAATAATTGCAATATGATTGGTCAAAAAGTGTCACGTTTTAGGATAAGAATTCAACAACAGAGTTCGAAAATGAATTGATTTCAGCATTAAGTTTTACTTCTGATGTTAATTAAACATCTAATTATTCAATTATTATTTTTAAGAATAACAAATTGTAATACTGAAACCATAAATAATTTTCCAGTACTTATCATTATCCTAAAATGTGACAATCTTTGGCGACTCATACTACAACAATTATAACTATGTTTTTACGTAGTGCCACACGAACACCTCAATGCCGTGTTGATATACCTACCTGATATGGGAACTGACGCCTTGCGCCGAACCCCGGCCTTCTAGACTCAAGGTTTATGAGAGTAGCTTGACTCCTCTACCTGCCCTCTTAAGTTGGTGCATTTTGACTTGACACTCACGAATAAAAAAATTCAGAATTATATGCTCATGTTATAAAGACTACATGATGTTCAATATTAACAGAAAATCACATTTAACTTAAATTTGGGATATTAATAATACTGCACCCTTGCTCATTTCTCCGGTACTCGGGTATTTCAGGACGTTGTAAATGAATGTAAGAGGGCATTTAAACTGTCGTTCTCTGAGGGAATTTTTTGCCTTTCAAACAGTGCCCAACATCAAGTTATAATGAATACTTTTAAATACAGTACCTCCAATGTGTATTTCAACATTGTTTCAACTATGTAAAATAATATGTCATTCACATCCTTCAAGAAATTTGAAAATAGATGCTTGAAATATACGAAAACAGAGAGTTCACTTCATACAAAAGACACATTTTGTATGTACCAGCTTGAGAATATTACATCGGTCGAACGTTTTCATGATTTTCTAGCATATATCTCTCGTATGTGTTTCGCAATCTTCTGCATTTGAGCGTTTCTTATCAGAATTTACGTAACCGAGCGATTCAATGACACAATGCATCCTTCATAATATCACCAAATGCAGATAGTGTTAGTCTTCACTGCTAATTTAGACCACTGTATCTTAGAATACCGCATAAATAAGATTACGTATTTGGGTAAAATATTATCTTAGCCGCAAAAATAAAAAAAAAATCTTTTGGTTTTCTGGGAGCATTTGTTGTTCACTAGAATAAGTCACAATTGCGTTAAAGAAATGTCTATCATTTATTGTTTTAAAAGAATTCAAGTTTCGCGAAAGAGTTCGTTATTTTTGTTGTTGTTTTTTTAATTGAATTGAAGATGTTTATATTACTGAACTATATAATTCAACGAGTAAAAATACAAAGAATACGAGAATTTATACATAAGTAATATAAATATAGCTTTTGGTATATCTATTATTTTCCCTTAGTTTTGTTGATGATTTAGGGAAAGAAAAAATCTGGAATAAACGATATCTTAGAAACCATTAACTCGTTTTCGAGATATTCAATTATTTTCGTGTATGATCAGAATTTCAATAGCACTATAACTCTTAAAACTTTTTATTCCATAATGATTTGTTTTCGAACTTTTGTATTTCCTATATAATATTTTTCTTTGAAAAATAATACTTTTTTAATTATCTGAACAGTCTAAGAAAATGTAAGTACCCAAAACGATATTATTTCAATAGTGATTCTGAGAACAGAAGTGAGAATAAATCTGCAATGAGAACACTATTATTTGACATTGATGAACTGAGAATTCACTCATTCTATTTTAAAGTTATATTTCCTATCACTTCAACACTGCAATATGTCCGACATCTACTGTCACTATAAATTATTGGACTACAATAAAAAGTATCACTTATAACTCGCATGTAAATTCAACTTTCCCCATAGAAATAGAATCGCGCATAGAAAGGCGACTTCGACGGCACTAACCAATCGTGCGGTCGCGTTAAAAGAAACGATTAAAGAAATTTAAGGGGGTGACACCAACTAGAAAATTTTATTGTTGGAATTCAATAACTTTAATGATTGTTTTAATAATAAAATTTGTATTAGAAAGATGCATTTGTTAATTAGTTATATAAATAATCAAAAACAAAGTACAAGTCAATTATTCTGAATCACATACAGTTTTTTAATAAATTATAAATAAATGTCATGTGCAAATATTTTTTAATATTTTTTTATTAAAAAATGTAAAAAATATTGAGTATTTGGTATTTTCATAATTAATTTTTGAGGGGGTGTCCCCCGGTATTGCTCCGGGTGACACCAACTGGAGCTGCGCCCCTGCCGCCCCCCGCCCCCCCTTCGCACGTTTCCCGCTCCGACGCTCCCGCGCCAAGGTCACCCACTGGCCCGAAGAGCACTCACCGGCCGCGGCGGAGTCGGGGTCCTCGTTGTCGAAGTCCACCTTGGCGCCCCCCAGGCGCATGCGCAGGTTGATGGAGGTGGCGATCGCGTGGTCCACGCCGCCCTCGTTCGAGCGCTTCCCGCGCCCCGTCGCCGTCACCAACACGTCACCTGCGGCGCAGCACACGCGCGTTAGCATGAATGACAAAGGAAAGAAAGAAAGAAGAAAGTAAGAAATTGTTTAAATCAGTGAACTGTTAATAAGTACAATTATTTTTTACAAAGAAGTTTGACAAAGAAGCTCAAAATGTGTACGTATTTTTGAATTGCCGCTAACTAAAACTAGAAAGAGAGCGCGTCTCGTCAGCTTACAAGCGAAAAGACGTCAAGTCAAGAGTTCAAGCTTTGAGAAGCTGAAAAGAGAAGCAGACATTTATGATTACAACACAGGTCGTAGAAATCACATTCATCAAGTGTCAGTATCAACAGCTCACTATCAGAAATACACATACATACATGTACAATACACGTACGTTACTTTACAACGCATTGCCAAGTGACATTAAACAATTGAAGTCGGTTCACAAATTTAAGTTTAAAGTGAAATATTATCTGCTTCATAACTGTTTCTATACAATTAGAGACTATACTGATCATCAAAAAGAAAAGTAATGTTTATTTTAACACAACTGTCATATATAATGAATTAGTTTACATTTGTATTGTGTATTTTTTTTAAATTCTCAATATGCTTGTAACAAATAATGTTCTTCACCTTCCAGGTTTTTGTCCAGTTTCCTTCCCTCGTGCGACATTGGTTCGTGATGCCGCTTACAAATCACAAGTTTTCGCATTGTTTCGCTTACATTGCTATGTTTCGCAAATGACTTTCGGGAGGTGTGTGTCGTTCGTGTTGGCATTCTCTTGCAGTCAGAGTAAAAAACGTCTTCGAATATTTGTAGTTCGATGAGTGGTTTCCCTTTCGTTTGTTAATTTATTGAATCGCCAATGTGCGTTGTCGTGATGTAAACATGCGTTTCTTGTATGACTTGTTTATTCTGTGTTTGCGGCATTTCTAGGTAAAAGCTTGAAATGAGGCAAAATATTAAAATATTACATTGTATTAAATAGATTATGTGCCGCATTTTTTGTGCATCAAAGGTGTTAGAAGGTACTTTATCAGGTAGTTTTACTATAACCTGACCTCACTTCATCTGAAAGATACAGCATTTTTTGTATTTCAACTAAGTTCAGGGCGTGACTCTCGGGTAGGTCCAGATTTAGAAAGTACGTTTCTTCGGGAGGGTGTAACTTCCGTTCGACCTCTCTTCAACATACTCGTTTTGTTCTAATGCTAACTTGAAATTAAAAATATATATTATTAATGAGAACACTTATTTTAATACGATGCAATCACTGTAATCGATTTGAATAAACTGAGAAAAATTACCAAAAAACAACATTATTAAGAAGTCATGGCCACCCTACAGAATCCGCTACTGCACGTAGATATCTGTGATTTAATAGTACGGCGAGACACAAGTTCATCAGCTGACTGCTGCGTCCCATCTGCCTGTATTCTGTTTCGAATGAATCCCTTACATAGCTTCTGGGCCATCCGCTTTATCTTTCTATCCTATTGTTAGTGTGATCCAGAGAATGGAGAAAGGGATAATCCACTACACTGATAATTCGGATGAGGAGACTTATGGAAATTACCTCTTGATATATTCTGATATGCTAAAATAGTATACGAAAACAAAGAACTTGCCTTATTTCGGATTTGTTGGAAAATTGTCTTTTTTGTATCTCTTCCTAAGATCAATTTCATATATTACAAACAAAGCCCATTACTCCTATGGTGAGAGGTGAGCACTAGCGTAATAAATTGAACATTGCGCTCTCCCCAATATTGTATGCAAATGCGGGTACTTTCATAAAATATTGTGTATCTGAACTTTTTTCACGTGATATTACGGATTCAAAACTTTGAAAATCACATTGTAAATGTTCCTATGAACTATTAAAAATAATTTACCACAAATTTAAACGTTTTTTTTTAAATATTCGAAATATCTCGAGTTGTTTGACATGCAATTGGTACCTCTTCAACCCATATTGAATAATTGTTATATCATTATTTTTATGTTGGTGCTATTATAATTCCTAATATTTCTGTAGATAAAGGCAAAAAGAACTGTATAAAGGCAGAAAAAACAGCTTAAAAAGAACAAACTGAAAATGGAAAATCCCTTAATTACAACTATGTGTGTCGCTTAAGTTACATTCACTAGAAAACACAAAATGTTTTTTCAAAGCAACTGACAGTTCTGTGCAAACACACACACACACACACACACATAAAAATCGCTCCAATAAGTGAACTTTTAAAATAATTAGCATTCTTTCCGGTTCACAGACAATTGTAGAAAACAAACATGATTTCAAAAGAAATTTCAACTAAGATAAATTCCATATTGGCAGCAAAGCCATTGTTTTAGTGTCTGATTACTTGAGTGTGTACTCTCTTTATATAAATTTTGTGTTTATTTGAACTTTGTACTTCTTCTGTATGGCTTGGTTTATCCATGTGCTAATTTGTTCGTTCATTTTCATTATTTTGAAGACACTGATGTTGGGATGAAGTTGTCCCGAAACACGTGTGTGGCTGAGTTTTCTGTTTATTAAAATTCATATTGCAATGAACTACTTTGTGGTTGATGGGACTGTTGTGGACTGATGGGAAATAATTTGTAAAATATTGAAAAAGAAATGAGGACTCGAGAAAATCGTTATCGTAATTTTATAAGTTATTTATAAGTTAAGTTACAGTAATTTTATATATTATAAAATTTTCAATTATTTTTTTACCTTAAATAGTTAATTATAGCCATTATTTATAAGATATACTTTCACATTTTTTATTTTTTCGGGGGAGGGGGAACGTTTAGCAGTGCCCTGGGTCCAAAATTAACTAGATCCCGCACTGGTCGTTGAGAAAGTACTATATTAATATTTTCTTACTCAGTGTGCAGATATGCTTGGACCAAATTAAAGAATGCATTTCAATTAGATGAAAAATACGCATGTTACTAAATGACACATGTCTTGGTTGCGTCATTTGGGTTTTTCAAAGTTTGCCTCTCATAACACTAATGATGCTTCATTTTGGCCTTCGGGTAACAGAACCATGAAGCTTTTATTGTGCATAAATGATACAGTCTTTGCATAGCAAGACGAAAGCACTGTAAAGTAATAATTTGCAAAGTTGTAATTTACTTGGGAAGTACCCACAACGTCACGTACAGTTACTTGGGTTATTTGGGAAGTACCCACACAACACGTCTGTCAGCACCAGCCATGGTACTAGTAGCCTACAAAATGGCGGAGGGAGCAACCTTCAATTTGTAACGCTACACTAGCGCGTCATGTGTATCTAGGTAATACTATACAATGTATTTTATTACAAAAAGTCGAACAGGTAATTCTCGGTGTTCGATATTCTCAGAGTAAGAAGTTAAGAATTCGAAATCGATGTATTGCTTCCATAAAAGTCGTTTCATTACTTCGTATGAAACCAGTATTTTTTTTAATAATTATAGCAAATTTCAATATGTTTGTATGTTTTACAAGTGAGTGTTTAAAATCAATGAAGAAGAATTTGTGTCTTGTACACTTATCATTTCAATTCTGTATTGTCTCATCGCATGCATCTGTTCTGTTGATGGTACGCAATGTCTTGATCGGGGCATTAACTGCACTGTAAATACCCGTAAAAATCCGTACCAGCTTTTCCTCTTAATTTAAGACCTATCTAATCAGCTGTTGTAGTTCATGTTTTATTCACAGTGTATTAATTTGCTTCTAAAATCAAAAGTTGTTCTCCTATCCGTTTGCTTTTAAGTGTCCCATTCCATAGCCAATGTAATAGATGACATAAATTTTGTAATAACCTTCCTCTGTCATTAGACTAATATGCACATTCACGTCCCTGTTGGTCACTGCGAGTCAAGTATGTCTTCAGTTCCTCCTCCGCACTTCATCCGCGTTTTCTATGGCCTCGAGAGAAGGAAAGTGGGCGTCATTAGAGTCATTAGAGACGGCAAGAGTACACATTCTCTTCCATGTCCTGAAGACCCTTCTAGGTACTGAGTGGAGAAATATCAAGATGCAGATGATCAAATGAGTCAACAATATTTTCAAGTAGCTCCTTGACCCCAACTCCGGTAAAGGACGGAGGTGAAGAGAGGACTATAGGCAAGGAGAACGTGGATGGTTAGATTCATACCAATATTATTCCCTTTCACCAAAGATCACTGTGATACCAAAAGGTATCCCTGTCGATCGTTCTAAGCCTTAAGTTTTTTTGGTTTCGATTATTTTGTTTTGTATTTTTTGGCATACACTTCTAAAATTCATTTAAATAGGATGTGAAATAATTGAAAGTAAATTAGAAAAAATACTAAAAACAAAGTACAAAAAGTCGTCTGGACGGTAGAGATCGTTAAAGCAGTAGTGCTTTAGCGATCTCGGACTGGAGGAACGCGAGTTCGAGTCCGACCTCGAGCATGGTTGAGTTCGTCCTTTCACCCCTCACCATTAACCATATCACATAATGCTGTTAACCATATCGTTAATCTATAGTAGTTTCTAATGACCTAGCGGTTGATGCGACTTTAAAAAATAAATAGCAGAAATTAACATACGTTCAAGTTTTAAAATCACAGGTATAATGCGTAGAAATTAAATCATTTTAACATTTTATTATTGGACTCTTCATAACAATGTCCTCTCAGTTCTATTAAAAATCTGAAGTCATTGTGATATAAACTGTCTACGAACTAACTCAGCCCTAATACGAGATTTACAAAAATGTTACATATTCACTTTCTTTTGAAACTTTTGTTGTAATTACTAAGAAAGTTCTCATAATTTGTTGAATTTAAGTTTTTGAGAAAAAAAATAGTTTTAAATTTCCAAAGTTTAAATAAGTTGCAAAAATAGTTTTATAAGTCCCATATGTTTCCACAGGTGACTTTAATTTTGTGCAGAAATAAAGTATAACACCAAAGATTGTGGAAAATAAGCCTTATAGTTATTAAAAATATTGGAAAATCTAGAGTCAGAGTAAGTTTAAATACGTGCCCCCTGACGTCTATATAAATTATCAACAGGGATTCGCTAGTAAACCGATCTGGCCTGTTTCTTATGTCGATTTGTGTAATCTTTACCCTCGCACCATCGTTTCATGCACTATCTTCAATCTTTTCGCACAGACCGATGACACGGACCCTGATCTTGCCCCGACCAGTGGAAATCTCTGCAGCAAGGTCACGGCGAATGCTTCAGGGTCGCCTCAGTCACGATTCGGTTGAGTTAATGGATACCTCCTTCGAATACTACGATCCGGCATTGAAAAAATCCGTTTGCGTCCGGACGCCGTGGAATCTGCAAAAACGTGGACGTGAATTGAATCTGCGCCGAGGTGAAAGGGACCTTTCCGCATTAGAATTACGAACTACGTGACAGTCCTCCCCCCTCTCCGCCAAGAGCTGTCTTGGGAAGCCCCGGTTGCGTCACAACCATTGGGTTGCCCGGTGTCTGCCAAACATCCAGAACATGCGGAGGTTCGTGGAGTGATGCCTGTCTAAATCAGAGATTCTCAACCTTTGTGTTTCCTTTTCCCTTGTTTGCTTCATCGACCCCTTTATGATTATGTATATTGGACACGTAACACAAAAATTTGCTCATAAATGCTATAAAAAATGTAATAAATTCCTACGCCTATATTTTCGCGGTTTCGCATATATATATATATATATATATATATATATATATATATATATATATATATATATATATAGCTGTTTTGCATAATTATTGAAAATCTATCTTATATACTATACTTTTAGTAATGTCTTTGTACTATACATTCGATTATAATCGAAAACGCTTTTGATTTTGAGGAACTGAGTTTTAATATTCATTGTAAAGTTATGGCTGCAAAATGCTGAGTATTTTTAAGAACTAGCCATCTCTTTGGTGCGCACTGTGGAGTATTTTCTTGCGCGATAGAGTATCGTTGTGCACGAATAAGTTATTGTTTCTTGAATTCCCTTGACATCCTAACTCCTTACGCCGGATTCGAACGAAGAGGAACGAATTTGTAATTTATTAATACATGTTTTGTTATTTACATCAAAAAACAAGAATCAAGTTTATTACTGTTTTTGTAATCAATGGGATCTTGAGCCTATTCATATTCATCGACCCCGTGATCATCATTGACCCCCTTCAAAATTTCATCTACCCCCAAGGAGTCAATACCGACCCCCTTTGGGACGTTGGGAAACTCCCGATCTAAAAGGACAGTGCAAAGATGCAAGCATACAACATTCAAGAGATTCTTCTAACTCTCGGAACACTACGTGATTTCTGAATTAATGGAGACGCAATTTCACAAAGTCACGATTCAAAGTACGAAATCATCCTACTTCCTCAATAGTTTTCTGGCTAGTGCTGCATCACCTCGTGAAAAACTGGTTGAAATATTTACAGAAAACAAATTTATATTGTATTTAAAAATATTTATTCTAGATATTTCTCTCACTATTATGTATTTCTAAAATTATCAAGATCAGTACGAAGATAAAAAGGTAATTTATTTAATAAACTGCATTATCTAGTTAAGACAAATCAATTTAGCACAATATGCAATAAAATATTAGATTCGATAATGAGAAATTCAAAGCAAAATTTTCTAAATACCAACATTATCTACATTAGTAACAACTTAACTGCTTGGATATATTCTCATATCTGAGACAATGCCATACAATTAGAACATAAAACAACAATCAACAGCAATTACATTTTCTTAAAAATTAATTTAGCTTTGATTTCATTACGAATATAATATTTATTTATTCCATAATTACATTGTAAATTGTCATATCCAAATAGATCTTCGTTCATGTGGTCTATCATACGAGAACCAGGGAATAGTTAACGTCAGGAGTCGACTCTCTTCAGCATCGAAAGATAGCAATTAGGGCGGTTTCCGTGGAAACGGACAACAGCACACTCTCGACCCCTGCACGACACAGGCGATACCATATCACTGAGTCTTCCCATGACGTGCACAACGATGAAATTTCACGCCGGAGATAAAAAGAACAGAATACATCGTAGCTGCGTCATATCTACTGCGTCAACGCGGAGGCGAGTTTCGATATATCGGTTGAGAAATTAGATTATCATCTCGCGACCTTCGGGTGAAGAGGCCAAAGCGAGTTGTGTATTCAAAAGGCGAGTGTAGAGACGTGAGCCTTCTTCGTGTTTTCCATACATGTGGGCGAAATGTCACTTGAAGTTGCAAACCACTAAAACTCTTCCATTGTCCCTTAACATTCACAAATTATTGGCATGAAAGTAAACTTTATTTCTGTGAGACCTCTCTCGCTACTAGTGGATGAATAAAATAGTTTATGAGGAAGAGATTCTACAATTACTTCAGTCAAGAATCTCCTTGAGATAGAATTTTCAACTTAAATTGCAAATCACCAACCAAGGAATTGGTATCATACGTTTGAATAAATTCCTGTTATCCCTTTTTCTGGACGTTAACTTACTCTTTATGTTGTTTGGTTTTCTAAATGTAAGAATAAATGAGTCTGTACCTTGTATTTAATTATTGACATAAGAGGAGGTGTTCCTGTCATAAAACTTATCAAAACGAAACAAGTGAGATGGAGAATTCTGCTCATTTATTTTTCTTCTTCACTAGAGTACCTAAAATTCTCAAAGTCAGCTGGGAATAAATGTATTGTAAAGATGAAGTTTGCACAAAATGTTTTCGTAATTCACAGTACTATTCAGGGAGGTTTCTGAAAGTTTGCTGGTAGTCACATAGATGATAATTTCACACGGACAGTTTCTGAAAAACTGAATTATTGTATTGCTGATAACTTCAAGTACACCAGCATACCTCAATGTTCCAGAACCGAATCATATTATTGGTCATTACCGCCTGACTCCGTTGCGGAGTTTTCTCAGCAACATTTACCCTATGGTTATGATTGCTCCACGGAAAAGTTCATTCCTTTTATATTTCATGTCAATGCTAATACTGTCATAAAGAACTACGATGTTTCATTACGAATCATTCTATTCTTCGTAATCTCTTACAATCTATTCTATTTTGCAATTATAATATCTATTTCTAGCCAAAAATGGAGTAATCGAAACGGAAACTGAGCCTAAGTTTCGAAGAATATAAATTACTAGTTTCGTGCTGCAGCAAAGGATACTGAACAAACCATACAAATGGTCTTCCAAAACTTAGCACACCCATTGCTCAAGAATAACAAATAACATACTCTCATACAACACTGCAACAATTTAAATATTTTAACAAAAACGCTCTTCACGAATAATACAAGCGAATATTTGCATTTTTCAGTCATGATAGAGACAGCTAAATTGTTTTTAGATTATTGCTCGTAGGTATCTAGCGGTATCGTAGTCCCCTCTTACATGGTCGGAAGTTGCATTGTTTTCTTCCATTTTTGTGCGCATTCAAAAGTAGAAATACAGGTGCCCCAGAGCGTTTCATTAGCCGAATGCCAACAAAATCGAGAGCAACGGATCGTTTGCATGAAGATTACAAAGATACAAAACCAGAAATATTTCCAATAATACTAGATTTTTCTTAAAAGGTCACATTTGAATTCAATATTATTGCATAGGATACTCATTAGCGATGAGTCATCATCATCATCATCATCAATCTTACATGAAACACCTTTTACATATCTGATTTTTCCTGCCTAAACTAATTTATTTTAATTTGTATTTTTTTTTACATTTTCTCGTACAGGAGTCTAGCGCTTTATTACAATGAACAGAGCTGCAACGTAGCATGCGAAGCTCTAAGAATCACAAACAGGAGAGCGAGGATACTCCCACTGGAGACCACAAATAGTTATTGTATTCAATGAAAATGAGTGAAGAAGGTAATAGGTTATAATTTCAGGAATACAAAGTTGTAGAAATTATGTTTGGAAAAATCATGCGTTTCTCCTTAAGGCAGTTTAAATTCATCTTTTGGGAATCCTGATTTAATTCTCCTGCGTTGTTTTTTTCCTAATTTGAATTAAAAAGTTGCAGAGGAGGATGACAAGGAAAGAAAAAACTTTGATTGGTGTCAGATATAATTATCAATCTTGAGACGGTCAAACTCGCTGTGGAGTTGCTTGTTAATTTGGGAAATGAAACCGTGTTAGAAGTGAAACATGAATGTTACGTAACGTAAATTGGGGACTTTCAATTTACACAGCGATGCGGAACAAGAGGCGGGAAGTGTGTGTATTACGCAAATGGCTATTTCCTGTTAAGCGACAAAGTACATATTTTCTGTAGGCACTTGCTGTTATTTAAACGTCTTTCCAAATACTTCACGATTCCTTATACAATATTTTTATTATCATTCGAATTTACTCAGAGAATATACTGACATCAAAATAAGTGAATTAAATTAGGAGATTCAAAACCTCCCAAACATTGTTGTGAAGTTCAAAGCATGAGGGAGAAAAAAGCATATACTATGCTCGAAGAAATTAAAGAATAGCCATATATATGGCTATGGCATGTATGTAATGATTTTTGTGCCCATTTTCTTATTATTTCTTCCTAATGTAAAATGTTTCTACAAATATTTTATTTCCTAACGCAATTTCTATATCCGTTTCTTCCCGACCGTTGTCTTTATTTTCCTACCCGCTTTCCAAATCATTTTATTTCTACTGTCTATTTTTCTCACAAAATGTTTGTTTTATTTCCAAAAATGATAGTTTCTTTAAAATTATTTACTAGGTTACTGATCTCGTTTTGGCACAAAATTTTAACCATATATAAAATTTTCTAAATGAAAGCCAATACTTCTATCAAAAGGAATTGTACACTCCAGAACACGGGATCGTAGAGGTAAGACCTATCGACAATGTCATTTGCTAAGGCTACCGTTATGCCCAAGAGGCCGCGGGAGGGAAGTAACATCAAATAACAAACATGTCCGTTTTACACGGTCAGTTTTACACGGTTTGCATCGCTATTCTGTGCAGAAAGTGATTGGAAAAGGCGCGTTCAATTCTAAGCACTACTGTTTCGGTATCGAAACTGTATGAACAAGAACCAGGGTTGCCAGGTGTATTGTGAACTCCTTCCTCGCCACTACTACGGAATGTCCTCAA
Source organism: Gryllus longicercus (assembly GCA_038098605.1). Classification (NCBI taxonomy): domain Eukaryota; kingdom Metazoa; phylum Arthropoda; class Insecta; order Orthoptera; family Gryllidae; genus Gryllus; species Gryllus longicercus. The sequence goes on along the minus strand of JAZDUA010000193.1, from coordinate 1,332,242 downwards.
ATAACCTCTCCAATTAAAGAAAATTCCCCAACTTTGGAACGAAAAATATTCTCGATACGAGCCAATGGCGATTCCATTGGCTGTCCCCTCAAATTCAAATAACTCGAATGAACCAATCATCCTCCTTTATGGTGCTCGAAACCATAGAGGAGTGATATATGTAGTCTATGCTCGAATACTATCTTCATTCTCTATTCCTGTCGCTTATTTTTTCCTTTTTGACACAAAAAAAGGGAGAAAATAACATCTGTTCTTTATTTTTTATTCATAATAATTGAAAGAATAGTATTTCTATCTCGACCCCGAATGAAAATAATTTCCCCGAAAAATCCCAAAACATTTCCGTCCATTTATGTTCCCATTTCCGTTCCCGTCCACACACTTCTCCCAAATCCTCGTCCATTTTTGTTCCTCATATTATTCCCACAACGGAAAAAATCCCCATTTTGAGGGCAAAATTCTCCAATCTGGTATCTCCTACGAAAACGAGCATTTTATACCATCATCTTGTTTTCTGCACGCAATCGTGATGAAAATATTCCCCCTGGATGCTACAAAAAGCCCGAAAGATCAAACAGGTGAACGCAGTACCTATGAAAATAAATTAAGGTAGGTTATATTGGGACTGAGCACAGAACGATAAGACATTAGAACTCAGTACATGTTTTATTTCTCCCTACATAATCACTTCACATTACAATTCACCACATTAAATCGCTCTCAAAACAGTACAAAAAGAAGAAATCGCACTACACACATAGCAAACCAGAAAAAGTTCCAGAAAGTGACCCAGGAGCGCGGTAGTTTAAATTGGATGAAAGCTGTATCGAAAAATGAAGCATTCGTCATTTTTTCGTACAACTTTCACCCAGTCTGGTCCGTCACTTTTCTGAGCCGATGAAAAACGATGAAAAAGTGCCCGGGCTTAAGTCCCGATCTACACGCTTCCGTTTGACGGATGATTCCGCGGTTTCAGCTAGCCCCGCGCATGCGCAGTGACGCTTTCAAAGTTGCAAATGCCACTTTGCGCGGGCGCGTTTTCGTTAAAACCCCGAAATTGTTCGCCTTAAGAAAGCTTGTAATAAATCAGATCTTAAAGATCAGCGACTGAAATTTGATTCAAAATTGTAATAGTTATACCCATTTTCAGTTTATATAATTCCGACAGAGATCAAAAAGTTCAAACGGGTACGATAAATCTGTTAATGAATTTTTAATGGAAAGAATGGTAAAAGTTAGATCTATTAAGAAATAACTCATCGCAAAGATAGATTATACTATTTCAAGTCTTTGACCACAATCTTCACCTGAAATAAGCTAATGGTGATAAATACATTTTTTTCCTTTTATTTATGTATTAATGCCATATACAAAGTACACGAGTATACGTAAAAAATAACACAATTAAAAATGCAAGTGTTACTAGATGTCAAACGACGTGTGAATTAATAATGTATTTCTATTTGATAACGGCTATCAATCAAGTAAATTATAGCTTTTATTTTTTGTCTTCACAAAGCTTTACTTAAAGTTGCCTACAGAAATATGCATGCCGAGAGTTTTGCACTGAATCATTGACGGTATAAGAAAGGTGAATGTACCTCTCACTTAGCGATTAATCAAAATAATATTTCAACGTGCATATAAAGAAATTACAAAAAGGAATTCATTTTATGGCATGAAAGGATTTGCAAGTTATAATGAAAGTGGGTCACATTAGCTCCTTAAGTATAGTCTTTCATTTGCAAATTATAACTCTTGGCGGGGTTTCTTAAGTTTTAAAGTATAGCAACAACAAAAAGTGTCAGTGACGTAATTAACTTGTAGACCAGGGGTTCCCAATGGAGTCGATATAGGCCACGTGGTCAATAATGATCAAGGGGTCGATTGTGAGGTCTATAGCCGAATACGAATCGGCGATTGATAGACGTAATTGAGATACCTTTGTTAACAAAAAATACATTAATGAAGTTGATAATTAATTGTTTTTTAAATAAACAAACTAACATAATGAAATAATAAATTAAAAATTTACTCTGCCTTCGTATGCGTCATTCATCCTTAGAATCAGGGTCACATTTAGGCTGATGCAATCACTTGCGGATCCAGGGGGCATGAGGGCCAGCCCCCTCCTAAAAAGGCCTAGAGTTTTCGTTTACATTCCTTTATTAGGCTAAATTGATTTAAATGTTTATTTAAGTTCGAATTATGTAATTATTTAAAAACTAATATTGTATGGTACCATATCTACAGTACAAATAACAAATTTGTTTATTACTTAACACAATTATACGATTCCTCTCCAAAAAAAGATCGGATGGATCCGCCTCAGGATGCAATCAGTCCTCCGCATCGGCCCCCGAAATGAGTATTATTATGTATATTATCCTTAATAAAGACCTACGACCAAAGTGGCTCCGAGTTCGATTCCCGGGCCGGCCATCTTGACCGGGGTTTTCGTGGTTTCCCTCGGTCATAAGGCGAATGCTGGTGATGGTTCAAAAAGTCCACGATTTTCGATCCTTTCACTAACATCCTATCACCTCCTAATCCATTAATAACAATAATAATAATAACAACAATAATAATAATAATAATAATAATAATAATAATAATAATTAATTCACAGCGGGGACAAAGTTGCTCGCGTCCGTGGTCTACCACACGTGTCACCTGGGTAACAGTGATTCGTCACCTACGCACTTGACCATTGTGGGCATGCGGATCCCTACACGCTAAGGGAAAGTGCGCGTCTACACAGGTCGGCGCGTCACCAAATGGCTAACATGCCAAGGGTGGGCGATGGCCAACAACAACAACCTTAATAAGGACCCCCGCGGACGGATATTAACAAAGAATTTAAAAAAATCGCACTCCACGCTTATTTTCTGCATTGCACTAACCAAACTATTATACCTATTAGATTTCAAACTCTTAATTTCACCATTATTCAATTGGAGCCATTTCGAATTTTTGCACCGGGTATCCGAGAACCTAGCTTTGCAACAGCTTAGGATGTTTATAGAAGTCAGCAGATTTTGACTACGTATTCATGATACTCTATCGCAGTAGAAAATACTCACTGCAACATATACTGGAGTAATGTTAGGCGAATTAAAAAACGCTCAATAGTTTGTAACCATTGCACAACAACGAATATTAGAAATTCAATTTTTCAAATGTGGAAGAGTTTTCGATTGTTGGAAGTCTAGATATTTTCGAAAATATTGGTGTACTAAATTGATAGCTTTGCAATTCTTTGTGCTATACATATTTTTGTGTGTTACTCGTATGTATAATATAGAGACTAATGTATGTGAGTCGATGAAAGAGAAATTTGAGTATCCCTGTTCTAGATGCTTCATTTCTCTTCTGGAATCAGTCACATTTAAAAATGACACCTTTAAGGTTCCAAGAAATGACGCTTTTGAAATTGAATCTTTCGGCAGTCGAGAAATATCTGAAAGGCGATCGAGCAGCTAATTTGACGCCCAAAAGTGTTTTATGACATATGAAATTTGAGCACAAAGAAATTTCACGAATTTTGACAGTACATGACCAACGCAAGAAGCGAAAACCTTTCTAAAAAATATAGAATTCTTTAGTTTGGGAATAGTTTTTTTCAGGTAATCAGCAAACTTAATGTTACTGCCAATAAAAAATATTAGAACCGAAAAACATCACTCCTTTAGAATTGTTTGTTCTGAGCTATTTTTATATATGAATCAACTTCGCTGAAAATAATTGTCTCTCCCCAAAAGGATTGGTTTGCTTAATATTCTAAGCAAATTTTAAAAATGTATATTTTAATGTTCTACAAGAAAAATTCAAGATATTTTACGCACGCATTTATCATTACCCCAAATAAGTAATTAAATCATACCCTAGATAACTAATTTTTTTCTCGTGTACATACGTAGTTACATGTAATACTTGCGGAAAATCGATTTCGAAATTTTATCGGAAATACAGATTTGATACCGAAAAAGTGTTGTTGTTTTTCTCAAAACGTCCGTCCGTCCATCTGTCTGTGCGTCTTCCTCTGTCTGTGAATGTCTGTGTCTGACTCTATCTGTCAGGATCTCTCTTTCTCTGTGTCCGTCCGCAATCTCCCGCGTAAGACATGAATTCTTTCAGTTGCGTTTGAGGCGTGGGGGCATTTCCAGTTCCTCGTGTACTAAATCTATCCCACAATGCTCGTACTATCTTGACCTGACAGACAACGGTGTGCAATCTGTGAATATAATTGAGGTATTACATCCCTCACCCATAACAAACGCACAAGTACCGAGATGGGGCCAAGAAATACCATGGACAAATACGTAAAAATACAGGAGATAGGTTATGCGATTTTTTGGGTACGCGAATTTACTTTCCCCAACATCTCAGAGGAGTGGCTAAGTACCTCAAGAAGCCCTGGACGTCTTTAGTCTCTGCGCCGAAGATAATATTAAATTAGCTAGTACGTGCAAGTCTGCACCAAACTCAAGCACTCCTAATTTCTTTAATGTACTTGCGATACTTTTTCCTGTTTTTTTTTCAGCTTTAGAAGATGTTGATTTCGGCTATACGGGCCGGGTACCCAATGTCTCTCATGGGGACACATCAATCTTTTTACACTAGACACACTTGCGGGATCCTCGATATGTGGTCAGCAACCTACATACATCAAAGACAAAGAACAAACAACTATGCTTACGACGGGACAGGAACCCGCGACCCTTCAGACCGAACGCTCTAGCCACCTCGGCCATCCAAGTCTGCGTTTTATAAACTTATCAAACAAAACTTATCGGGGAAGGAAGCAGAAAAGATGGCTATCCTGCAGAATCGGGCGCCGCAACCGTCGAATGGAAAGGCTAGGTGGCGAAAAGGCTGGCTACTCACTGAAGTTGCCGTAGAAGTTGCCGCGCCCCTGCAGCGGCACGGTGAGCAGGCGGCCGCTGATGGCGTACTTGCACTTGACACGCAGCAGCGGCAGCAGCACCTCGCCCGACACCATCAGGTTCTCCGGGTCCACCCTGCGCACACCACCCACGCTCCACTTGGTCATTGCAGAAGAGTGGATTTAAAGAGTTGGTGGACTGAGGAGGTGGAGAAGAGTTAGCCTTCGACAGACCCGATGGTGTTAGAAGGAGAGGGAGGCCAGAGGCGAGATGGATGGATAGATTGTGTGGACGAAGGCATTCGAATGGCTGGGGTCACAGCTTGGAGGAGGGAGAGAGAGAGAGAGAGAGAGAGAGAGAGAGAGAGAGAGGGAGAGGAGGGAATGGAAGAAATCGGCTTGGTCGCCTGAAGCGGGCTGTAGAACCTGATGATGATGATGATGATAATAATAATACTAATAATAATAATAATGATAGAAGTAATAACAACAGTAATAATAGTAATAATAGTAAGTCGGCCCCTTGGCGCAGACGGTTGCGGCAGCCGTCGCCTGCGCCAAGGAGGCTGCAGGTTCGAGTCCTGCGTACACAAGGTGGTATTTGTGATTGTCCCTTCACCCACCATCATCATCCAGTCATATAATTCACACTTCAAGGCGTAACAACCTTGTCGTTCTGACAAATACAGCTGAAAAGCTGATCCTGGAAAAATTACACACGTTAATTGTGTAGCGCGAGCAGCAATGGCCTATACGCCAATGATAATAATAATGATGATAATAATAAGGATAATGAAGATAAAGATTAAGAGTGTAAGTCAAGCTGTGAACAAAACATCAGACAGCCAGTTTATGAGAGATAAATGTTTTTTTTTCTTTTAGTCTAACAAGTAAGCCCTGTATAATTCTACATTTATGTTTTTAGAACTGTACTTGCTAGACCACAAGAAAAGTATTGGCGTTTATGTAATCAACTGGTGGATTTTAAGTGTCTCCATTTGAACATTTCTTTCTTATACTCTTTTAAACTAACACTACCTCTTAAATCCATGGCCGCGAGGCCGGGACGCTGCTGGTAGGCCCTGGCCCGTTCGCGGGCTGTCGCTATATATATATATATATATATATATATATATATATATATATATATATATAGCGACAGCCCGCGAACGGACTAATATATATAAACATACACACACACACACACCTCACCATAACGGAAAATAATATTTTTCTATGAGATACAGGCCATTTTATAGAACAATACGACACATCTACACATTTACGTCTAGAAATAAAACGCAAGCAAACCTGAGTTTCTGAATGCGGAAGTCGCTGGCGCCGTCGACGTGTATGTCTGCGAGCGAGGCGTTGACGCGCAGCGCGGGCAGGTCGCGCTCCACGCGCAGCGCCGGCAGCGTGAAGGGCTCGAGCGGCTGCACGCGCAGGCGCGAGATGCCCTTGCGCAGGCGCGGCCGCAGCGTCTCCACCGCGCGCCGCACGCAGCCCGACAGATCGGCGTCCTTGCGCTTGCACACCGGCACGTAACTCGCTGCAACACGCGCCTTCGATCAGGACCTCTGCCCGGGGGCCGGGAGACAGGATGTGAGGGGTTTCTGGGTGCGTCAGCTACTTTGCTCCTCTCGTGATATACAGAGATTACTATAAGGAGGGGCCGCTTTGACAGCTACTGCTGGCTACATATCTGTAGGTGATGTCCATGCACTCTTAGGTTTTGTTAGTGCGTTCGTTTACAGTTAGATCATTTGTAAATGGCTCCAACGCTACCTCGCGATGTCATCGCGTTTCCTGTCATGTCAAAGTGGTCCCCTCTTATAGTAACTCCACTATATATATCCCGCAAGATGGCGACGGTCCTTCCCAGCTAGATAGTGAGATCCGACGCTGACCTAATAGTTGTAGCCTTGCGCTTGAACACCGGCACGTAGCTCGCTGCATCCGCACGCGCCTTCCGTTAGGACCCCTACCGGGGGCGGGGAAGGAGGATGTGAGAGGTTTCTGGCTGAGTCAGCTACTTTGCTCCTCTCGTGCTCCTCTCCTACGATATATCGTAGGAGATGGCGGTGTTCCTCCTGGGATAGATCGTGAGGTACGACGCTGAACACTCGTTTTTTCAAAAGGTTGTACAAGATCTTTTTTATAGAGATAATTTTGTACAACTGACTTTGTCTGAAGCAAAAATCTCTTTCTATAATTTTGTGTTTTTCAACAATTTTTTTGCAATTTTCTAAAAACCGAGCCATACCCGAAAATGCTACTAGCACCAATGGTTTTACCATCATTTGTTACAAAAGTGAAGAAAATATAAACAAACAATTTAGAACGGGTTTTTGAGAAAAAAAATTGCGAAAATTACAAGCGCAAAATACGCAAAAACTACTCATTTTGTTAAAAACTAGTACATTAACTTTTTTAAATAACTAATTAGGTACCACATACTTTGTTTAAGGCAAACATTTCTATCTTCAATTTTGTAGTTTAATTTTTTTTGTTGCAATTTTTCGAAAAATAAGGGATGTCATCGAAAATACGATCTGCGCCATTTTCTTAAACACGTCCTTCTCACTGTTCAATAATAAAATTTAATCAAAAAATTTGCTGCCTTTTTTGGGAAAATGTTTTTGGTGTCTTTATGTGAAGTACCCTCAAAAATCAAAATACCCGTTTGAAACTCCTAAAGCCTAAAAGTTCATTAAGATCGACTGGGGAATATCAAATTTGAAGAAAATCTGCTGAACGGTTCAGGCTCTAAGCGTTGACCACAGACGGGCAGACGCTCAGACGGACAAACGCTCAGACAGACGCTCAGACAGACAGACGCTCAGGCGATTTGCCGTCAATACACTTTTTGGGATCAAGAACCAACAAAACATGGATTCTGGGTACACTTCGAGTTAGACGATTTTTTCCCTAAATTTAGCAACTTTTTTTTTTTTTTTTGTTACCAGAACCTGGCAATAAGGTTTTTTCTGGCACAATTTCGACGTTTTCTGACGCACGATTACATAACTTTCTCTTCTTTCGAAGGATTTGTAAAAAGAAAAAATTAAAAGAGAAAGAATGCAGAATATTTAGAAATACAGCAACTTAATTTCCAACATCTACTGTTGGTGAAATCGCTAATAATCATGGACATCCAGTGCCCACATTGCCATTTAAACGCAATAGAATAGGTATGGACATGTTTAAAAAATTCTTTCGTGGATGTTCTACGTAGCAAATAAAACTGTCTAGAAAACTTGCGTACGTATTACTTGCCTACACAATGTTGCAAACATTGCCCAAAGAAAATTTTATTGCTAACACGAATAACAAAAGACTGTTAGTAGCAATGCATGCAAATGTTAATAGCATCTCACTTTCAATTAATGAAATTGTATAGTAGCAAGGCGAACCTTTTCTTTTAATTCCTTGTATGCACAACGTTACAATTGAGAAAATACAACTTTGATGAACTTGAAAAAATAATGAGAGATCAATTTGTCAGCGGCATTTAAAATAACATATGGCGTGAAAATTGCAATAATATTAATTAAAGCTGTAGAAATAGGTCATGCAAGCAAAATTGCATACATTCAAGCTAAAATCTTGTGCAACGAGAGGTAATCGCAAATGATTGTGAGCGAACTAAAGAAAACTCGAAACAAAAACGAGTATTGTTGTAACCGGTGTGATACAAGCTTATGTCAAAATTGCGAGTCCAACATTCAAAAGAATGCGGCTTGCCGCAAGCAGGCGCATTACAAGGCCATTTTAGAGGTTGCTGAAAAGTGAAAATGAAAGTTCACGTGATTAATCATAAAGACAAGGAAGAAGATTCAACATTCAGAGAACGCTATTTATCGAGAGTCTAAAGGTCAACTTAGTGAAAGAAGACTGGGAAGAAGCAGTTAAAGTCAAGGGAAAAGGGTTTTGTACCGTAATAGACAGTTGCGTCAAACGCAACGTTTTATCCAACGTATGTGGAAGAAAACTTTAACAGGAAGCAACATGTAATCTCATCAAGAGTGACGACATTGGTATCATTTAACAAACTTGATCTCAAGATCGCCAGAGATCTGCATTTGGTTTAAAAAATAAACACAAGTTAGTAAAATTTATAGTAGTAAGTATGAAAGTATTCAAACAATAATTGGAAGAGCTACATGTGAGATAGAGAAATTGAAGCAAAGATTTTATACTACCAATCTGAGACCTACCATTCAAAGGCTCGATAGCCAAACCTTAGCCAACATCGCTTCACATAAGATCACCAAAACCAGAAAAGATTACCACCAACGAAAACAAAAGAGAAGACAAATCGTGTGCGAATAAAAAGTGAATTAACTTCGGGGTTAATGTACAACAAAATAGATCAGAAAGAATAATTAAACCAAAGATTGAGTCTTGTAAGATTAAATATTTTCTTTGGAAGTTTATCATACAATCGTTATTTTCATTCAAATTTATTGTTAAATAAACACAGTAATTCACTTGAGAAGTTCAATTCCTTATCCAGTTCTGAAAATCAAATGTTCATGATCATATCTATTACAAATTATTGTTGGCAATTATAAAGTGCAATATTGATAAGATTCAAGAATCATCTGAATTTTTTTTTGAATAATGAAGTACGCTTGCTTTTATAACTTGAGTTGTCAATAAACGAAGTTTTAGTTTTCCTTGGCGAATTAATGTTTTTTTCGTGTATCCCGTGGATAGCCACAATTCAAACTGAAGACAAATCTTAGTAAAGAAACTACAATGCCCATTCACTCACAGTAATTATGCACAATGTCCAGACTTCCCAGCACAAAATTGAAACCTCGAATTTTGATGAACGCAAACAAACACGTTACCAGATAATTTAAAATGTGCCACGCTAAGATTACATAATTTGTACAATTGCTCATATATGAGACTTCTTCGCAATATTTGCGTAAATTCATTTCGCAAGAGGTAGACATTTATCGCCCATTACGCCTTACTGCACTTGAGAACATTAAGAAGCTTTCTTGCCGCCGGCCACACGGCGAAGAAAGGATAGTCTTTTCTTGTGCTGCCGTCTGCACAACAGGTCGCAGACAGTACTCGCTGTAGCGATAAGCATGTGCCTTATGCAAGATTGCAAAAGCGGAGTTTGTCTAAGGGCCCCAGAAAAGCGCTGTTAAGAGTTTAGGCCATGCACCTGTGTGGTGTAGCAACAATTATCATGAATCACACCGTTGGATACAGTGGTTTCTAGCAATTGGGACCCAGCACGATACTCGTAGTATGTGCCGAGTAAAGAAAGTGTAAAAGTAATATTTTCTTGGTTGTAATTAAACTTTTAACAGATCAGTGATGATTTTGTTAGGTGTGCAAGTAGTGTGTCAAAACTAAAGGAATCTGAGTTCTGTGTGATCGGAGTCATAGAAAGACACCACCGCGTCCATGCAACACAGACTGCGTGCGAGCGCAGTTCAGGCCGTTGGCGAAAGCCTCCGTGTTCCGGGCGGATCGGATGGCGGCAGCGCATACGCGCGATAACCCCCCCCCCCCCCCACACACACACACACTCAAAGACGAGGCGTGCGAAGGCGTTGGATCTCGATTCCATGGCCTGCTAGTGACTGCCAGCGATCGTGATTGTGATATTCTCTGCGCTGCAGCCTTTAGCGATACTCATGAAATTAGTGTAATTTTTTTATGTGGATAGTGAAAAAGTGAAATAAAAGTTTAAAAAAATTGCTTTTCGTTCCTTTTGTAAGAAGAAAAGAAAGGAGTAATTGATAATGGGCGACCATATCTTCACCTAATAATATTTCAGAATTTAATTTTTAAAACAACTGAAGTGGAAAAACAGAACTGAATGGGAAAAACGTCGAGCCTGTACTTTAAATACTTTAAAATGTATTATTCCAATCTGCAGCAGGAACTACAACACACTCATTGTAATTTTATAACTATATTTCCCTCATTCTGCCAATATTATAATTTAAAATAAATCACGTTTTTGTTCAATAAATCACGATTCAATTTTACTCTAAATATGTTTACGAAAAGAGTAGTGTGGGTGTTAAGACTTTCCATTGCTGCTAACACCCTAGTTCCAGAGTGAGGAGACGTTACTGTCAGAGATATATAAATTTATATTCTTGTTCGTCATTAGATGGTGCATACGGTCTTTTTGTACTGTCTTTTCAATGTGACATAGTGCTGTATTTTGTGTGACACTTAAATTTCCAGACATCACTGAATATACCACTATTAACGAAACTTGGCTGATAATATAACGCTGTTTTTTTATTCATAATTTAAACCTCCTAGCCTTTACTATTTCTTCACACACTAAGTTTAAAGTTGATGATTTTAACAAAGTTGAAATATGAACACAAATAGAACACGACCGTTTTTTGAAGGAATTGTTAAGAAAATATTCGCATCCGTGTAATAAATACTTATTTGCAAAAGCAAATTATCTACAGATTTCGGCTATTATAGCCTTGGTGATGGAATCGATTTACTGCCCCAACAACATGTAAATGATTATTTGAATAACTGTATTTCCGGCTCAGCTCCAGAAAATGTGCATATTTAGTGAAGCTTCATTTATGGCCAGAAGCAAAACAAGAGGCTTTCTCAGCATTTTCCCAAAGGATCAGGGAAGATGGACGAAAAGATTACAGAAATACACTCGATTCGGTAGATAGTACGTGAATATGAAAATTTCAACATAACGTATTTATATTTTTTTACCTCCACTGCTGTTTGGGAAACTCCAAGCAGTAGGGTGGAAACTGCAGTTTAAAATTAGCGGTACACCTAACTTACTTCGTATTCCAGGCTTACTTATCGGCGGTATTCTTGTTTGTTGTGTAGGATCATTTGTCTCTCGTTTTAAGATTTCAAATTGTTTTAAGTATTTTCAATGTAATTTTGCATAGCAAGTACTATTGTAATATTACTTAACATTATTTTACGTATTAAAATGTCGAAAAGATTAATTCATATTTTTATATAAAGGGGTATGTTCTATTGTTGGAGTAGCTACAACTTTGCTGACATCTGCTTCTGACGAAATTCCGCTCACGTTTTGGAAATAACACATTCCGATTGTCCTGCGCTCGTTCACTTTAAATTGTTCGTCGGTGTGTTCTGTTGTGGTTTCGTAACATTTTGTTACCATGGTTTTCCACTTCAAACGCTATCTTCAACATTGGGTAACATTTAACATCACTGTCTCCCTATAAACCACTACAAACGAAATGATCAGTCACGCCATTTTTTCAAAATCAGAGTAATTTGCATGTGCGTCTATAGCAGCTGACTCGTAACTAAACTATCCTTTCATTCTCTTAATAAATATTTAGTTCCCTCCGCCGAGAACGTAAGCCTAAGAAAGTTAGAGAGCGTTGGAAGGAGCTATTTTTGCTCAGATAACGGTCACAACACTCCGCGCTCTTCTCTCTCTCAATCAAGGCCAAACCCTGAAAACACGTCGCCTCAGAGCACTCGCGGAACAAACTCAAAAACTGATGGTTAATGATGATTCATTAAATGCTTTTAGTTACTTCTAAGCTAGTATGTACTAATAATACCTTGCTCCTGTACGAGGCAAGGGCTCTCTGAGGCTCTGAGCTATATACTCTCTGAGGAAAGGGTATCACAGACTACAAAGTTAGAAACCCTACATATAATCGAAGAATTTAGTTATCAAGAAACAAAATTTCTAAAAAATACTTAATGAAAATGTCCAGTATTTAGATTTGTTATCAATTCTTCCTAAAAACGCTCGTTGTTACCAGTATTCATAACTCAATATAATATAGTATAGAACTGGGTTAGGGATTCCAGTGCACAAGAAAATGTGCATAGAATGCATGTACAGATTACACTTCGCCCTCATAGTACACCTCACAGTTTTTAATTGTTTTCTATGCTCAATAAATAATATTAGTAAACGGAAAATGATATATTTTATTTTCACGACTTATGTGCTTATTTACTCCGGCCGGCCGCCACAAGGCAATTTGATGAAACCATTGCTTGATAGGTAAATCAATTTCAAATTGAAAACATTCCTTATTTTGAACGCGAATTAGAGTAACGTTACGTTAGAATGTTTTAGTAAATATAGACAAAAATTAATGAGCCATTTCATTGCCACGGAAAAAGCCAGTCATTCTGTCACTAACTAATCCATTCGTACCAAAATATTGTAAATTATCACATTATCAAACTTTAATCAGAATGTCTGAACAAGCACTGACTGAACAGCTCTGACTAATCTTAGTCTTTCTGTAGTTGTATAGTTCTAAATTTTTTCAAAAATGTATGAATGAAAAAAAGGAGTAAACACGAATACTTCAAGAGCCATGGATTTGATTAATATCGCGTCATTGCAAATTACTGCGAGCAAATCCCCCGTCATTGCAAAATACCTCTGATGTACACTGAAGGTTGCCGGTGTCGTAACGTAATATACCAAACTAATTATAGTTCTATAGAATTAAGAGAAAGATGTCTTCACGCTTGGCATACTTCTGTAGAAAGCATACATATTCTCTGAGGTGGGTTGTTTGAGACCAAAGCGAGGCTGAAACGAGGAAACGTGACGAAATGTCTTCTAGAGAGGGGAAGGTGATGGCTGATGATCAATATTCAAATGCAAATACTGCGATTGGTGCAACGGTAGGAATCAAAGAAAGTTGATTTCGCTCTTCAAATGTCCAAAGAAGAAAATCATTGATTTGGGTACCGAATAGGGTAGTATATTAAAACATTATTCAGATTTCAAAGATGGAAAAGTGTTGCAATTACTTTCCATAAGTTTCTCATTAATAAATACAATATTCATGAAAAATAAGTGAAAATTCTCAATTATTTCTGGGCATAAAACCTCACTTTTCATTTTCATGTTTGAAGATCAGCATATTAACTAATGCATTTTGAAGTGTTCAAGTACCACAGATTGTAAGATTGAAACATATTCTGGCATAACAATATTTTCTCTAAACATTTAGAGAAGTTAATATTCTTTATTTCGAGAAGTCTTTGGTGCACGTTTCGAAAATTTTAAAGAAAATTATTTTATTGTATTAAGAATTAGTATTACTTTATGATCTATTGCGTCACATATTTTATGCGGTAAATATTTTGTGTTTCTAGGATTTCGGTTTCTCAGTAACACGTCTAATTCCCCTGAGCTCAAAACATAATAAATTCAAGAAATTTTGAAATAAATCCCGATAACTTGTAGTTGAACAAACAATAGTGTTTTGATATTCAAATTTCATTTTTATAGAAGAACAAACATCTTAATGTTACCTCATGTTCTCATGTACCTCGTGTCAAGCATGTTCATGTTACCTCATTGTCAGGTCTCATCTCATTTTTTATTAAAATTCTGTATTTGAAATGTACAAGCAATTCTCGCGAAGAATTTCTAGGCCGTATAATAAGCTTTCAATACAAACATCGGACTTGAAAGAAAGCTCATTGTTAGAAAGTCGTTGCTTCTAAAAAGTGTCTTTTCGCCGACTAAAAGGTGAAACTACGGGACGTCTCATATTTCTTCTATTACATAGAGAGGAATGAACTTCCCCCTACCATGTAACTGTAAGAAAGGATTGGGTTCTAGAATAAAAAATCAAATTTTCCAGAAACAAAATAGGATGGGAAAAGCGAGCGATGGCGAAAGATAAATCAAAAACGTTATTAAGGATATAACTGACACTTATCTTCATGAACGAAGATAATGTATTACGCTCCCAAATTATATATAAAAATAATATTCGCGAAGTACACCGCACGTAGTAACTGCTGGAAGTGTCTTGCAAAAGGGTTTTCACGCTACAGATTGCCAGTATTTCAAGTTCTTGCAACAGCGAGTAGAGCCTACAACTTCAATTCACAAACGTACATCATGTACATCATCTGACCTTTTTGCGGGGTGCCAACGAAGGCCCTGAGAAAACATCCAGGTTTGCATGACGGAAAGATTACACTCGCATCCAGAATTGTACCTCCCAAAGAAATTAAATGAAAATTATTCTTAGCTTAGAAAAATACTTGCGAAGTCCGAAGATATTTGAAATACAATAATAAGCATATACAATATGGTCTATGTTTTCATTGCATGACTGTATTGATTCAGCAGATTCTTATCAATTAATGGATACAATTTGATAAGAGTATCTCCTCAATGAATATACTATAGTTCCAAGGTCTCAGAAAATCAAAAGAAAACACTGATTTGATTTTCGTCATTAATTTATCTTTTTTTTATTAGTCCTAAAGATAAAAGGAAATAATAAATATTTCACTTGCATATATTTTATTATGGTGTTCATAAAATAAAATAGAAGTGGGCTTAGACATATTCTGTCATCAATTTACGACCTCTCAAAAAAAAAAGTATCGATAAAAAAGTATAATGTCCTTGAGAGCGATAAGCATTATTTTAACATTTTGTTGAAAAATTTCATATCGAATTCCCATAGATAATATGGCACGATATGCTTGATACTCGAGAGCAAGTTCACTCCTGGAAAACTAATTTCCCTGCTTGAACATTGCCCTCGGTGCTACTGCAAAACTTTTTCACTAGTATTTTTTTTTTAAATTTTAAAATGCAACATAGTTTGTTTCTTAGAACTTCATTTTAATTCTTCGACTGATTTTTCTAATAATGAAAATATTCTAATTACTTTCGTCACCTTTGTTAAATACGGACAACGCTCCGAAGAATATTTTACATTTTACTTGTCGAACGGTCAAACATGTATAAGTAGGTACATCAAATCAAAATAATTTGTAAAGATTATTGATGCTATCAATAATTTGAA
This sequence comes from Gryllus longicercus, assembly GCA_038098605.1. Lineage (NCBI taxonomy): Eukaryota > Metazoa > Arthropoda > Insecta > Orthoptera > Gryllidae > Gryllus > Gryllus longicercus. The sequence goes on along the minus strand of JAZDUA010000193.1, from coordinate 1,316,528 downwards.
TTTTTTATTTTGCTAACTAATTACCGCCAAAAAACAAATTTATGAATTAAGAAAATAAACCTGTACAAAAAGTCAGCTGGAAAACCTCAGGATATATTAAGCGACTTAGTTGACAATCGAGCAAAAAATGCGCACTTTTGTAGTATTCATTTTCACTTACTGGTTTACCACAAACAGTTACGTCATCTAATTTTTCTAAATTTTTTTTCCTGCTAGGAGACTCATTAATTTTTCTGTTCTTGTCTACGCGTGTGTCGTCATATCGATGTAACCCATTACAAGCGCGGATTTTATTCTTTACAGGCAAATTCGCTTCACCTTCAAAAAAACGCATACATTTTCTTGGATATTCACCCAATAACAAATTAGTATACATGTATTTGCAGGAAAACTCAAGTACGTTTCCCTGGGACCGCCAAACTTACGAAACAGTACTAATAAACATTAATAAGAAAGAAAAACTAGAAATATGCTCTCTCTTCTAGCTCTATTAGCAAGATGTGTGTGTTAAAAACATTTTAAAAATTCGTTGAGGTCATTGACTTTATCGGTTGGATTCCACATTTTACATGCCGCGAAGTGCCAGCAGCCGATCAGAGAATCATAAATAAAAATTTCAAATGAAAAGATAGATAAAAAATTCATCAAAATCGAATGTACAAGTAGATTTATGCAAAATAAAACATGAAACATAATATATAACAAAATAAAGAATGTCGTTAATTTGTTACCAAAATACAAACTGTCAACGCCTATTGTATTTGTATTTAGACATTATATGTCCCGTAAAGAGCAATTGGCCTCGGCGCCGTTAGATCCCGGGGTTTCCAGTCGGTCACCCAACCAGGAACCCACAATGTCTCGAATTCGTTTAACATTTGGGATTTCACGTAGTTCACAAATTCGGCTAGCGACGCCGGTGTCGCGGTCGTGGTCTTTCAATAGAACCATATTAGCATTTGCCTGGATGACCGAAGGAAACCACGAAAGCCCCGGCCAAGATGGCCGGAACGGGGACTGTACCCGGCCCTCCCGAATGCGACGTGACCGCGCCAGGCTCTGAGCCACGTCGTTCGGTACGTCGGTTGTAAACACATGAAAAGAAACAAGTGAATTCAAGCGGCGAGGGTGAGAGGCGCAGGATGACGCACGGAGGACGCTCCGCGCGTGTCAACCGCCGTCGCGGAAGTCTCTCTCAAGGCCGCGAACATCTCTTGGCGGAGACGCGGCCGCCGCTGTCAGATGTGGCAGGCAGGCAGGAAGGAGAGGCGAGGCGTGGCGAGGCGAGGCGAGGCGAGGCGAGGCGAGGGGAGGGGTCGCGCGCTCAGCTGCATTCGTTATGGGCGGTCGCGGATGGATGGGCGGGCGAGCAGGCGCGCTGCCTCAGGCCTTCCCCGAGCGGCGGCAGGCGAAACGCAAAACACGCGAAAGGGAGTTCTGGTCACGGCGAGCGGACACTGACGTATTTTTTTCCACTAGGCCAGTGGTTCTCACCGGGTCGCCGCTAGGGTTGCCCCCTCGCCGAAGTGAAAACGTGGAAATTGGTGACAGGGCGAGAGAGTTGTTGTTAGGGGTCATTCCAAATTTACTTTACATTTTGTACAAGATGCGTCTCTCTTTTGAAAATATGACTTTTTACGTGTTTTGCACAGCCATAAAAACAAATAAACAATTCTGAAAATAGTTAAATAAATTCATATAATTTTCCGATTAATAGTTTATTACGTACATATCTGAAATAAACCGTCCAAAGCAGAAAGGGTACATGTTCATATTTCGGCTATTTTATTGTTATGATTGATATGCTTTCTTTTTAGCTTTAGCTTTCGCTGTGCAAAAAGTTTTTCTGTAATATATTACGCATAGATACTGCAAATGAATCTGCAAATCGATTTACCGCAATAATAATAATGACAATATTATTATTATTATTATTATTATTATTATTATTATTAATATTATTATTATTATTATTATTATTATTATTATTAATATTATTATTATTAATATTATTATTATTAATATTATTATTATTAATATTATTATTATTAATATTATTATTATTAATATTATTATTATTAATATTATTATTATTAATAATAATATTATTATTAATATTATTATTAATATTAATATTAATAAATATTGTTGCAAATTGTATATCCTCTGTGAAGTTGTGAAAATGTAAGCTGTACCCTTGCTGCATTGAACGAAACTCATTTTCTAGGTGACTCAATTTATGTATTTGTTTTCCATTTCCTAAACACTTAATTTTCGCGCTTATGAAAATATTACAGCTACCTCATCTTACTAACTTTGAGTGCAATAAATTTAGCGAAAACTTTGCTCCATCGTTTCGGTGCTCCATCGTCCGTCGTTTACGATAAAGAAAAAGAACAAAAATATAATCGGCACGTATTGAGAAACTTATTCAATTAATGACGAAAATTAAAAGTAATATAGCTTATTCCTCAATATTTCAATGTAGGAGTTTGGTTTTACGATATCTCCAAATAGGATTGTTAACTTACTTCAAAAATCGAGTAGATCATCGAAGAAGAAGAAAAGAAGAACAAGAAAAGAAGAAGACACGGTTAAAGCCTCAAGCCACAAGATCGTTTTATTTTTCTTCTCTAAAAGTTCACTCAGTAATAATTCTTTTTGCCAACTTGCGGTCTTACATAATTTACTGTGTTCTTATTTCTGAAAGGAAATACTCGCAGATATTATGTAAAAATAAATATCTAATTCTAGCAACGCATTAATAACTGCTTTCAAATGTCATTTTTTACCCTCGCAAGCACACTGCAGCGAAAAATATATTTTTTGTATATAACGAATGAAAGCCACTATTTTCTCGTATATTTGCACCACGCGAGTGAAGCCATGTATTTTGAGTGGGGCACTAGGGAACTGGAGAACAACAAGAATGGCCCAATGAGGTTCTTGCCCTCGAAGAACTGGTTCGCGTAGAAAATCGAGGAACCGCGCTGGAACCGAACCGAACGAGTTCACGCAAACAAAATCAAAAGGTGAAAGTAACAGGAAGACGGAGACAGTTCCTCGTTATGCTCCGCTGTCGCGTCGATTTATTGTTATGTGGTTGCTGTGAGATCGAAAGGCGACGTTCAGGAAATGGAATTGCTGATCTACGAATATTCGGCTGACTTAACTCTCCGGTTGAAAACGTAGCTTTCTACGGATGTTCTCGTTTTCGGAAGCGCAAGACAGGCTTACGATTGAAAGTGAACATTTAAAGGTTTGTAGTGCGGACATAATGAACATTATTATAATTTTATGCAAGCATAGCGCCCTAGAATAACTTTGGAATTTAACAATTCTAAGATTTTGTGGCTCTCTTCCTTCGGCTACTCATTCAAGAACCTTAAAGGCCTTAAATAAATAAAACACTTAAGTAATTAAGTAATTAGATTTAAAAAATAACGCGCTCTTTGATCCAACATCAATGTCATTTATTGTTTTATTGTGTTGCTAACATTATAATTATTGGGAATCAAATTACTTACTATTAAATCTAAAAAAAATTATTTCCCCAAATGTATTTCCCACAAAAGTCGTGGTCACATAAATTCAAAATTATTTTCTTTATTTTGTTTTGATGTATGTGGTTTACATTTTTGTAAAACATTTCTACAACAGAAAAAAATCTGAGTTTTCTGGCGCACGATAACATAACTTTCTCTTCTTACGAAGAATTTGTTAGGCGTGAAAGTTAAAATGCATTTTTGATACAGTGCTTCTTTCAATTCTTCGGAAAAAGATTACAAGAATATTCAGCTCGTGTGTCTCCTTCGAATCGACTGAACAAGGTCTCACATTTGTAATAAAATTTTCTTACAAGAAAAAAATAATTCAACAAGAAGAATAGTAAAAATAGTACGTTTGCATTACAAAAAAAGTCATTATTATATTCAAGGGTTTAATTTTTGTATCATCTTATGACACGCGTGAAATTCAGCTTTTACATTTTAATCATAATTATTTGCTACACCCCTAATGGAAGCTAAAAATTTTATGATTTTCATTTGATACATCAATTGAGGTGAAAACCTCGGACTGGCACTAACCCATACATTACTGAATTCTGATTTGATTCCTTCCACTCATCATTTGATAATAAATATGACTATTGGCCGGGTCAGCAGATACTAATGAGTTTTCATTTCTTGTCTTAATGTATTTATATAATAGATACTAACTGCATGCATTGCAAAGGACATTTGGGAACACGTTTTAATTGACACTGGTATTGAAAAGAAAAGTAATAGCTGTGAGCTTATAAATTGCTTGTGGCTATTTCGTATCATAAAAGCTTTCATTAGCGATACCTAGGGATTATTCTTAAATGGGCCAACATTAATTTGACTCAAAATAACCCACAGATTTGAAAACCCTTATTTTGTTACTATTTTCATTACAAGAAATGAGTCAGAGGAATATGAATCGTCTCCTCTCTGTTTTAAGAAGAGGGTAAGTAATGAAGAAGCCTCCGAAATAAAACCCAGTTCTCGCAAATGATACTGAAATTTTCAGAACCCCTCGCCAAATAATTCGTATCACCTGCGCGAGATCAGACTATTCTCCGCCGCTTTGAAACCACCCGTGTACCCCCTCCCCGTGACATTTGGTCCAAAATACCCGCCTAAAAATACACCCCTGCATCCGCCCTCGTGGTGTGGTTTGCCTCGCCCTCCACTTACGTAAAACTTTCTTCGGGGCTGGCGCGTCCTGGGCAGATGCCAGCAGAACCGGCAGCAGGAGCAGCAAGGTAGCGGCGGCGGCGGCGGCGGCCGAGGTATGTCCTTTCGCGATCATGGTGTCACGTTGTCGAGCTTCGAGGTAGCTCCGCAGCTCTTATATAGGCGCACACCGATCCCCGGACTTGCCGTTTCTCCCCCACCCAATAAACGTCTCCTCCTCCGCCGCCGCCGCCGCCGCGCTACAACCACTAGAACTTGATCGCCCCCGCCACCACCCTCGGGCGAATCTTCCGGGTTTGATTTGTTCGTTTGCTTGCGGTTGCGCTTGCAAATGCACCCAGCAGCGGTTCATATGCATAACCAAGTGAATGCCGGAAGACTGTGGCACCGGAGAAGAAAGTGGCGATCAGAGGAAACGTGTTACATCCGCTTTCGACCTCGGTGAGTCTACTGTCCCCTTGCGTCGCCGCGAAGGCCACACCTGTGTTCTTAATGCGCGCGTTTTCGCACTTTCTGGATGCCGAGCAACTGCCCTGCTACCTAGTGGTTGCGTGGGAAACTGATTGTCTTAACCTTCGTGAATAGTGCTGCTCCGGGTGGTAGCGTCCTCGAACTGCGTAGAGGACAGAATCGATTGTTTCCTGCGAAAGTTGTGAAGTTGCTTAGCGACTTATTTGTCTCAATTGTTTTGTTTATATTAAAAAATGCAAGAAGCATACTCTGTGTGTAACTCGTTATGCAATGTATTGAAAATGCGTATTTATTGTGAGTGGCATTTCACTATTAGTTCGAATACCCGCTCCGCGGCCTTGTGGTACGGAATAAGTAACACTGATTTAACTTCTCCTTGCCACGATAACAGTCCCACGTCATTTGGAACATATGACTGGGCGTTTTCTTAGATGTGCTATTCACTTCACATCGAGTGACTGGCGTGTGCGGTTGCATAGTAAGTTGATGTCTTGTACTGCACCTTGCAGCACGAGAATCATGGCCAAGATAAAGGCAGGACCCGTCGTAGACATCCTCGGCGATGAAATGACACGTATTATATGGGACCTGATTAAAGAAAAGCTGATTCTGCCGTACCTGGATATCGAGCTACATACGTACGACCTGGGCATCGAGCATCGTGACAAAACCGAAGATCAGGTGACTATAGACTGTGCTAATGCTATTAAAAAGTACAATGTGGGTATTAAGTGTGCCACAATTACTCCTGACGAAAAACGTGTGGAAGAATTTAAGCTTAAACAGATGTGGAAGTCGCCTAACGGTACTATCCGTAATATTTTGGGAGGTACCGTATTCCGTGAAGCTATTATTTGCAAAAATATCCCCCGTCTCGTCACCGCGTGGGAAAAGCCGATCATCATTGGTCGTCACGCACACGCAGACCAGTACAAGGCGACCGATTTCGTCGTGCCGGGTCCCGGGCGCCTGGAACTGACGTGGGTGCCCTCGGAAGGAGGCCAGAAGTCCATCAGCGGCGTTGTGCACGAATTCCGAGGCCCCGGTGTGGCGCTTGGCATGTTCAACACGGACGAGTCCATCATCGACTTCGCCCACTCGTCTTTCAAGTACGCCCTGGCGCGCGGCTACCCCCTGTACCTATCCACCAAGAACACCATCCTCAAGAAGTACGACGGCCGATTCAAGGACATCTTCCAGGATATCTACGACAACCAGTACAAGGCCAAGTTCGAAGCGCAGAAAATCTGGTACGAACACCGGCTGATTGACGACATGGTTGCCTATGCCATGAAGTCTGAAGGAGGGTTCGTGTGGGCGTGCAAGAACTACGATGGTGATGTACAATCAGATTCGGTGGCGCAAGGTTTCGGGTCACTGGGTCTGATGACATCCGTTCTTCTATGTCCTGACGGCAAGACTGTCGAAGCCGAAGCTGCTCATGGCACTGTCACTCGCCATTACCGCTTCCATCAACAAGGCAAGGAAACCTCCACCAACCCCATTGCTTCCATTTTCGCCTGGACCAAAGGGCTCTTGCACAGGGCAAAACTGGATAACAATGACAAACTGAGGGATTTTGCCGAGAAGCTCGAAGCTGTCTGCATTGAAACAATTGAAAGCGGGTTCATGACAAAAGATCTTGCCATTTGCATTAAGGGTATGAATAATGTGACTCGGGATGACTACTTGGATACCTTTGCTTTTATGGATAAGCTGGGAGAAAATTTGAAGAAGAAATTGCAGGGATGACTCAGCATGACATCCCACCTGTGAGAAAACAAGGACATTTTGCTTGATTGTGCCACGTATACAGCTTTAGGTCCAGTTGTGGATTGTTATTTTTCTCTCTTATCATTTACCAAGCATATCATTGTTTTTCAGTTGCATTTATTCCTTATATTGATTTTTATTCAAGATCCATATTTATACATTACTTTATATTTATACCAGATTTGTGTTACAGCACCAAGTGCGTCTGTATTGGTTGTGGTTGTAAACTGTTCATAAACACTGTGATAGTTCAATTTGTTCTGATATTCTGAAACTGGTGTGAATGTTCCAAAGAAATGGTGGGTATATTGAAAGACTGAGTCTTACTATACAAAAATTCCTTTTTTGTAGTTTGGACATTTTGCATGATGTTGATTTGTTTTAATAAATAGATATTCTGAAAACTGAATTTCTTTGCATGCTTTTCCTTACTATCGGTAGAATGACATGAGCATCAAATATATAACCAAATGTTTCCCCTTTAATAGACATTTACATAGGTGTTATTATAAAATGCTTTTCATAGTATTAAGTAACAACTGAATTTTTAATTTGAAATAATGCGTGTCATGAAGAACAATTCCTTTCTGATTCAAGTATTCATTATTCTAACACTTTTATTTAAATTGTTATTGAAGGAAATTTTAGTTGAGATTCATTTATGCAGTTTGTAGGGCATATGATATGAAGATATTAATTAGAGGTAAGTATACATTGAAATGAATCCATGTAATTTTTTTAATGTAATGAAATAGATATTTGAATTGAGGATAAGCTTCATGATCCTACATTGAATTTTGACAGCTGTCAAAAAAATTTTAAAAAGCAAGGTAGATTGTTTTGTAAATAAATGGAAAGAAACATTGTTAATGAATCACCATAGAATGAATATTTCTCAGAACTGTTGCTGACTATGGTTTATCCCTTTAACCAAGAGAAATTGTGAACTTTGAAAGTGAATACTACTGTAAGTTCGAAATAATTATTTTGTTTCCTTTTGAATGCATTTAATGGGATACCCATTAAATATATGCAATGCAAATCTATTTTAGAGGTCTGTGGCAGACTGAAAATTTTCTAGTTCAGTTTTGAATAATAATGCAAATACGCGGTGGATTGTCATTTTCATTTAAGCTGTACGGAGAAGAATGAAGGAAAGAGGTATATGGACTTTGACCCCAAAGATTTCACATTTTTCGAGGCAACACCGCCGCTGAGCCAACCACGTAACGTGATAAGCAAACTTTCCACCCAAGGCCTTCTTGACCGCAAGCAAACCAAAGCAAGCACCCCCAGGGTCGACATGCCCGAGCAAGTTCACTCAGCCTCCGCCAGACAGCGTTTATGCCGCTTGCGGGGACGGGTGGCCACCCGTAGTACTTACTCTAAACGCCACAAGAGAGCGCACACATCGCATGCCGCCGCGGCAGGCGGTGGCAGCTGCGCGCGACCACGGGGCAGCAGCGGCGGCGGAGGCGGCGGCTCGACGCGACCAACAAACAAGCGCGGCAGAGGGAGCGGCGCCCGCCGCCTCCGTCGCCACCGACGCGGCTTGCGCAATGCCCGTGCGGCCGGCGGCGGGCGGCAACAGGTGTCGCTCGACTCGACTCGACTCGGCTCGGCCGCTGCGGGCCCGTGCCCTCTGCCGCCCGCCACCGCCACGGCGGCTGCGTTATCAGGAACGACCAGTTTTACTCCCTTCCTTTCTGTCGTTTTACGACATTCTCTGTGCAATACTAGAAAAACGCACCCATCTCCCAACACGACGACGCTGAGACTCGCGCGCGACCGCGTCTCGTCGCGTCCCCGATGTTTTTCGAAAAGGCCTAAGAGACACCCTGAGAAAAAAACCAAACAAAAGCGAAAGGCATTCCGGGCTGGGCCGGGCCAGGCCGAGCCGCCGCCGGCGGGTGAGGCAAGGGTTGGGCGGCGGCGGAGGCAGCTCCCCTGCCCGGGTCAGTGACCCCGGCGTGACGTCACGAGGGTCGTGGGAAGGCATCCCCCGGCGTCGGGCGGGCGGGGCGGGCGGCAGGGCGTTGACCCCGGCGGGCGGAGCAGGGTGCGCGTCGACGGGGTGCGCGCCCAGGAATGCCTTTGTTCGGCGTCGCCGCCGGCGCGGAGGGGGAGCCGCGGCGGGGCGCGCGGCGGCGCAGGGGCAGGGTGCAGCCACGGCGGGGCTCCGCGCAGGGTGGCCGCGCCGTGGGCGGACGCCGCTCCGCGTGCGCCGGAAACGAAGGGTTTTTCTCGGCGCGACCTCGACGCCGGGGCGTCGGCGCGCGCGCGCGCGGGCGGGCGGGCTGGGGCCGCGCTGCGACCCGCGCGCAGGGTCTCGCGCTTTCACTTTCGAGCGGGCGCGAGGGCGCGTCGCCGGCGCCTGACCCGCGCGTCGCGCGGTGTCAACGGGCCATAACTCTCCGCAGCATTTGGGTCAGCGCGCGCACAGGCCGCGCTTGTCCGCCCAGCCGCGCCGCGCCGCGGCCGCACCCCCGCCGCCGCCACTGCGCGACGCGGCGCCGGCGCGTGGGCGGGGCCGAGGCGCGCGCTGCCGCGGAGGCCGCCGCCTCGCGCGTCCACGGCCACGCGCCCGCCTGCTGTTCGTCGCAGCCCCACGGCCGCGAGGCGCTCGACGCCTTCCTCCTCCGCCTCGAGGGTGACGCGTCCCCTCGCGCGCCTGACTCACAGCGCGCGGCGGCCGATTTCTCCCCCGGCCCTCCCCGCCGCTGCCCGCCGCGCCCACGCGCTGCGCCCGACACGTGCTGGCGGCGGCTCGGGGCCGGCCCACCCCGGGGCCTCCCGCCGCCGTCGCCGCTGGCCTTGGGCGGCGTCACGCCCGCCCGCCCCGGGGCTCGGCGGAAGCCGCCGCCGCCCCGCGCCGCCGCCCTCGCCCCGCCCCGCCTGCCCGCTCCGCGCCGCCCCTCCGCCCGCGGGACGCTGGTGGACCTGCCCGCGCTTGCTCCACCGCCCGCCCTCGCCGCGCGCGCTCGCTCGCTTGCCCGCCCGCCCGCCGCTCGCTCGTTAAGATAAGCGGGCAGCGCGGCGGCGGTACAGGAATGCGCGGCGCGGCGGGGCTGGGCGCGCGGTGGCGCGGTTGGGCGCGACGCGTCGCAGCGCTGGGTCGCGCGCGGCCGCCTCCACCGCGCACGCACGCTTATCGGGAGGGGCGCAGCCCCCGCGGACGGAGGTCGGCTGCGGCGGCGGTATCATGCCATCTGGCGATAAGGCCGCGGCGCCGGCGGGCGTGAGCGCCGGGCGCGACGCAGGTGGCCACCAAGGTACGGGGCGCGCTCCCTGCGCCAACAATGTCTCGCCCCGCCGCGCCGCCTCCGCCGTGCCCACCGATGCCTCCGCCGTCTCCAAGACTACGTACAAAATCAATAGGGAGGAATAGGCGACGTATATATAGTGGCGGGGCTGTATTGAATTTTCCGTGAAGGGAAGCTGGCGGCGGCGGTGGCTGCGTCGGGCTTCTCGGGCGCGCTGCGGAGACGCGGTGCCCGCCCCCGACACACCCTTTGCCGCCGGCCCTCGCCGCACGCACCGGGCGGGAGGCGGCACGCAGCTCGCCCGCCTGTGGGGTCAAGCACCCCGCGCCCGCCCGCAGCCCGGCTCACACGTGCAGCCCGCCCCATTTTGTTGTGTTCAAGGTCGGCGGCAACTACCCGCCGCCGCCCAGCCCCCACCCCGGCGCGCCCCCCGCGCTCCCCCCTCCCCTAGCTTCTGGCCGCCGCCGCCGCCACCGCCTCCGCCAGCGGTCGCCGCGCCCGGCCCTCTCGGTCCGGTTCCAGTGCGTGGTCCGCGTCCACCCTCCGGATGCGTGGCGGTCCGCGGTCGCATTGTTTTTTACCCTACGTCCAGAGTCCAATGAGCACTTTACGTAAACATTCTCCTTCATTTGCATTTTTTCCGGAAAATATTGTGTATGTGAACGATTTAAATTTGTTGTGCGCGTAGAAAAGTCTCAATAACTAAGCTAAAACACTTATGTGTCCTCTCTATCCCTTCCATGGCCTTCTAAATCGTGATAGTCAACAATACGAAGCGCGTTCGAATCTGGCGCCGTAACGCACAATCTGGCCGCAGTGCTGCGCCACTGTCGTCCTCCGGGTTTCAGAGGCGACCGCAGCGAGAATTGCTGTGCTGACATGGCGTCTTGAAACGGCCGTGAGTAGGATTTCGATCCTCGCTCGAGCTCTCCATCCCCCGAATCGTGAATGTTGGAGACTCTACGATGTACAGGTAAGGTTACTGGAGCACCAGATGAGCGTATAGAGTATAGAAAAGCAGTGGGAGGCGCGTCGTGTGCTAATGTTGACGAGTTTATTGATTTTGTAAAGCGACGATTTGAAAATACGCAGTAGGGTCGTCGACATCCCGTTTGTACCCCGCGCGTAATCAATATATTTCGACGAAACCGTGTCGACGAAGCGCGCGCGGGCGTGTTGAGGGTGGTGACGGAAATTTCCGACGGGCGTGGTGCGCGGGGCGCGCCCGGGAGACGCCACGGGGCGGTATTTGCGGCGGCCGAGCCAGGCTGCGCTGGGGGATAGGGTTGCGTAAAGGCCGTACCCGCTGGGTGGGGTGAGGCGGCCCACCTCGCCAACATGGCGGCCGGCCGGGTCGCGGCGGCCCCGCGGCGGGGTAAGGGCGCGGGCGGCGGGGGCGCGGCGCGGCGGGGCGGGTGCGGGCGGCGGCGCCCAGGGCGGCCTGCGGGCGGCAGGGTGGGCGGGCGCGAGCGGTGGCGGGACACGCCGCGCCGGGCTGGGCTGGGCTGGACGCGCCGGGCCACCACCTGTGTGATTCCGTGGCGCGGGGGCGTGCCGCCCGCCGCAGTCGCTCGCTTGCCCGTCCGCCCGCCGGCCGCGCGCGCTCACCCGCTCCGCCCGTCTGCCTGCGGATGACGCTTACACACGTGCTTGCTAACAGCACGAGGAGCCGGTAACCGGAGCCATGAGTTCGGCGCTAACGTCGCAGCGGTTCTGCCTCCGGTGGAACAACCACCAGTCGAACCTGCTGACGGTGTTCGACCAACTGCTGCACGATGAGAGCTTCGTGGACGTGACCCTGGCCGTGGAGGGCCGCTTCTTGCGGGCCCACAAAATGGTACTGTCGGCCTGCTCGCCGTACTTCCAAGCCCTGTTCGTGGGGCACCCCGACAAGCACCCCATTGTCATTCTGAAGGATGTCCCCTACTGCGACATGCGCTCGCTCCTGGACTTCATGTACCGGGGCGAGGTGAGCGTGGACCAGGAACGCCTCACCGCCTTCCTCAAGGTGGCAGAGTCCCTCCGCATCAAGGGGCTCACTGAGGTCAATGAAGATAGATGTGAAATGCCCACCATTACATCATCCCTTCTTTCCTCTGCTGTCCATTCACCCTCACCCCCAGTCCCCCCACCCCCTCCTCACCTTCACAGAATCCACACTGCTGGCCACAAGCGCCCTGCTGCTCCTGCCACCGCTGCCAATCCCCTCCTGGGCTCTGCCTTAACTGCCCCAAAGCGCAAGCGGGGGCGGCCCCGCAAACTCTCTGGGAGCAGCCCAGGGCCTGGTGCCCCTCCGAACCTTCTGCCTGCTGCACCAGCTCCAGCTGCTGCGGCTCTCAGTGGCGGAGGCTTGGTGGACAGCCATCACGCCAGAGGACCTACTGCACTACTAGACGGCAATGACCTGGACTCGAGTCGCTTGGGAGGTGACAGCATAGTGGTACAAGGCTCACCTGAGATGCTGGAGGTGAAGATGGGTACTTTGGACTTCCAGCAGAACAGCCCCCCTCCTGCACCGACTGCCTCGTCCACCCCCTCTGCCAGTGGAGGTGGAGGATCCAGTCGGACAGACACTGAAAATGGACAGGCCTCTCCGGAGTTATCACACGGCACATCTGGCAAGGTGTGTTTCTCTCTGTTAACACTTTCTTTGTTTCTAATTATAGTCATGTATTGTAGTAAATGAGAATTTTCAAATTTGCCCACTTATGTCTATTAAAAAAGTAAGATTTGCCTTTAAACAATGTACCTTTAATTTGGTCACTATTAAGAGTTAAAAGCATGAGTAGATATTTAATAATTCAAGAAAAGTATTATTTTTCCCCCTTTGTTTGTTTACACTATACATCAAGCATTACTTTTCTCACAATCATTTATTCATAATTTTTTTTTATTATTATTTGTTTTTTGCCAAAAACTTGAAAATCAATTCAAGGACGAATCAATACATTATTAAACTTTGATTTTACAACCTAATAACACAAGCGTGTAAGCGTCAAAGACTAGTCAGTGATGAAGATGTTTTTTCTGCTTTAATGTCCACATCACATAAAAAAAAATATTTTTTTCTTATATTGATAATTATTATATATTTAAATGGAATGCTGTTTTTTAAAGAATCTGAACTTCTCTAAAAAATCAAAATAACAATTTTTCCAGGATTTGGGAACACGCAGGATTAAAGAAGAACCAGAACCTGCCCCTGGCCCTTCTTCACAGGGTGAGTAAATCCTCAATAATGCCAGGCATTGCCTAGAAGGTGATGATATTTATTTTATTAATGGATTATAATCGATGACTAAAGCAAACAGTTGACAGTTTACATTCGCTTGTTTGTATATCTTCTGCCTTTGATTTTTTGGAACATATATTACTTGTTTCCTTTAATTTGATATATTTGAATAGTTTACTTATGTTGCTTTGTAAGCTTGAGTTAAAGATCTTTTGATTTTACTTTTTCCTATGCATGAGCTTGTGATCATCAATTTGAAGTAATTTTCAATAAATTTATATTACCACATTTTAATTTTTACATGCTTTTCTATGATGGATCTGACAGGAATACATGATGAATTTTTACATTTTATGCAATCTTTCTTTAAAATTTAGTTGTTTGGGTTATTTATAGTGATTTGGAAAAGCAAATTGGTTCCAAAATCACTGAAGTGCACTCTGATTATTTGCAGTAACAATTCTGAATTCTTTCAAATTTAATAAAAGGGGGAAAAATGAAATAAAAATATAATGTTGAATGTTTTATCATTGTCATAAATTTCATAATTGAGGGGAAAACGCGCACACACACTCATATTGGGAAGAATAGTTTTGTATTGGTTGTTATTTGGAAGAATGTTTTCACTCTTCTGGGAATTTTGCATTTTATCAGGCTTTATTTTATTCTCTCTTTAAGGGAAAATTTTTGCATTCAAACAGAAAACTGATTTGGAAATTGTTCATTGTAAAATCCAGTTAACACAACTGCATTATGTTAAAATATGTCACAATTTCAGAAAACAATTCATAATCTTTAGAGGTGGATTTAAAAAAAAATGTATTCCTTTTATTTAATATTTTAATGGTATTTAAATTTTGTGCAAAATTATTTTACTCTTAGAATTTATTGCCTGCATAGATACTTTGCAAATAGAAATTATGTTGAAATTGAAAAGGTACTTTTACCAGAATTGTTTATTCTCTCAAATGTCATGATTAGATTTACTACTAAATGTAGTGTTTTGGGTATATTTTAATGAGAGATCTTTGCATTTTTTCTTTTGTTGTTCGTATTTTAGCCCTTTCTACGTGACCCTAGAGAGAAAAAATGTAATTTTGATTGAGATTTGTAAAGTTTGCATTCCTCTTCAGCTGCTTATTTAGCTTTGTAAGAAAATGTTTATTAATATTTATTCAAACTTTGAAGTATTTACTTCCTCTTCAGAGATGGCTACATTTTTTTTTTTCTTTTTTTCTTTTTTTTTCATTGCTCAGATCAGATTTTAATACACTAGCTACTCCATGCATTAAAAAAATGGTCTTAATTTCTTCAGATTATAGAACACATCAAAGGGGGCTACCATACTTGTTGGCCTTCAGTGAATCCTAATTATAATAATAAATAATAAATAATTTATTTTTATTTATCAAATTGATAATGTATATTGGGATTGAATTTATTAGGTATTTTTTTACTCTCCTCTTCTGAAAGTTTTGTTTTGGTGAATAAATTGTAGAAGTATTCAAAGTACTTTTTGTTTTTGATGAACTAAAGAATTAATATTGTTTTACCATTGTTGCTTACCCACTTTCAATGGGGTCTTAGCAATCGATCACTGTATGCTTGTTAGGCATTCTTTGTAACTGTTGCCACCTGTTGCTGTTAATAAATTCCTGGAACTTCTTTTGCAAACTTCAGCAAAGAAAATAGTATTTAAATTGAGTAAATATTTTTCCTCAAGATGTTTTATAATTGTGATGCTGACATTAAATATGTTGAAAACTTCACATTTATATCAATTTCAAAATTTGGTAGAATGCTAAAATAATTATGTGTGCCTCATTTGTGACAGAAGTGCATTGTAAAATGTTGTGTTCTATTTTGAAAATAAAAATACAGATTCTGAATTAATTTCAAAGATTAGTCTAGAGATTTTTAATTTTTGAAGATGCTTTGTGAAGATTCTGTGCATTTCTATCTTTAACCTTATGACTGATACCTCAAATCACAGGCCTGAACTGTTGTTTTTCTTCTACGAAAATATTGAAATTGAAATAAGTACATTTTTGAACGATTAATTTGCTGTAAATTTAGGTTGTGGCTTAATAGTTAAAAATATTTTTTGTTTCTTTAGCTTGTGTGGATTTCATGAAACTAATGTTAAATGTCGTGTCGTGTTGCAGATCCTGGGCAGGCATTCATGCGATCCGGTACTGACCAAGAACAGCAAGCCTTCGCACTAGGTGAGTGGCAGTGCTCAATGACAGTGACGCAGAGCTCTAGTGTGCACTTTGCACTAGTGTGGCAAGGTTGCAGCGTAAGCACGCTCCGTGTGTCTGGCACCGCGCACGTTTTGTGTGTGGCACTAGTAACCGGTGTCTTCAGAGATTGGATAAATTCCGTTCGTAAACTGGCGTTTTAATCACTAACCCAGCTTGGCTCCTGCGCTGGGTGGAACTAGCAATGCTTCTCCTGGGACCGTAATGGCTTTCCTTTTTGGGTAGAATCGTGCTTCTGTTTTGTGTGTGTTTTCTACCAGCATATTGGGTGTTTTCTCTCTTTCTTCTTGGGGTTCTTTCCGATTCAAAGGACTTGTTTATTGGTTTGTATTGTACATCTGTTCTGTTTCATTGTGACATTGAATGTGTGACGAAGCTTCTTTATGGGGCATTTGAATATGCTAAAGTGAAACCTCTGCTTAAAAATAAGACGCGATCTCTTCTTCACTATCGGTCTTAGTGCTGGTCGAGATGTCATTGAATTTTGCATTTGAGGAGGTCCAGTTTTATTATTCCTTTGAATTTTCATACTTCAAGTCATGTTTTTCTCTCCTCTTTTAAAATTCTATTTTTATTGGAAGATTTCAGTTCTAAAGAAAGCTTGGGAAGCAGTAATGTTCAAGCCTTGCTTCTTGTGAGAGCATCGTAGATCTTGCTCTCCGTGTTTTGTTGAGAACGTGCAGGAAAATGAAGATTTTTGCAACAATACAGAAGAAGTTATTTGCGAATTCGAAATCTTTGAGGAGGTAAGTTTTTCTCCAATGTGCGTGAAAAAGATACTGTTTTATAATATTTTTGGAAACATTCTTTTTTTTTTATTGGCTCTAAATATTTGCATGTCCGGTGCATACATTTTTGTGAAATACTGTGAATTTTTTAAAAGCTTGATTTTTGAGAGTAAAACTTCTGCTGTTGTTTTTCTGTGTGGGCATGTGCTTTGCACTGGGCAGAAAGAGCAGGAGGAAAGGAATTGTTTTCACATGTTGTGGGATGTTAGCTTCATCACTTGAGGCCGCGTAGAAAACAATTTAAGCAGAGGTTTTACTCTTGCACTAGAATAGGCTGAACTTTCCTCTTGCTGCAGCCTGATGTATCTTGTCTTGCAGCTTGCACTCCAGAAGAGGAGGCAGCCCCTGGACCTGCCGGCGTTGACCGTGACGACTGTTCCTCACTGCCGGAAGATGAGAATGAACTCATCACTTTGTCTCCTACTTCAGATGCTGATCTTGATGTGGAAGAGGGAATCGCGATGGAAAGGGGAGAAGGGGTGTCAGAGTTGGCTCTGACTCAAGTGGAAAATCTGGAGAAGGAAGTTGGCTTGGCCGAAAACGGCAATTCTAGTTCTGCAGAAATGTCTGCTGATAAATCCTCTGAAGGATGCAATCTTAAAGTGAAATCAGAGAGCATGGATGAAGGTAGTGGGAATGGAAAGAAGGGCCAGGATGTGGGAGATGGAGAGGCGAGGGATGGAGGAGAGAACGTGGATGGAGGGGAAATGGGAGACATGGGAGACGATGGAGAGGATAATGCATCTCAGATGAGTTCCACTCGAAGCTTCTGCATGCGGGAAGCAGATAACCTGTTCCGCTGCAAGGTTTGCCAGAAGACGTACACTCATATTTCAAATTTCTGCCGGCACTACCTGACCACCCACAAGCAGCGAAGGCAAGTGTTTGGGTGTCCTGCCTGTGGAAAGGAGTTCACTCGCCGGGATAACATGATGACCCATTTGAAAGGTGTCCACAGACACATTCTGATGCCTTTCTAGCATTGGTATTTTGTGTGCTGTCTGTTTTCCCATGTGGCAAACATCCACTCGATTGGGAATTGTGCCTCAATGAAGCAGGGTTTTTATAAAAGTTGTTTTTGTTTTTACAAAGGGGTTCTTCTGTATGAATATGAAAGGAAGATTTGGAACCATTGACTAGATAAATGAAAAGTCTGGTTTGTTATAAAGATATCTGATATTTTAATGATTGTTATTAGTAAAATGTGATAAATATATATATACATATATTATATATAAGATGATTCAGATGAAAGAAATAACTATTGGATCTATATAAAGGAAAACAAATTCCCTCCTTTTGATACTCGTTATTTACATATTTGGCACAATTTGTACTTACATATTAAAAAACTGGAACAACTTTTAAATAATGCCAGAAGGTCACTTGTTTTTTTTTAGTTTTGTTTTAACAAATGAGATGTGCCATGCAGCTTTTTAGTTTATTTGGGGAGACTACTTAATTTGTGTTGCAAATACTCACAAGTGTTGAGTTGTAGTTTGTTTTGAATTTAATGGACGGCGCTGGAGGTTTTTTGTTGATTGAAACGAAATCTTGCCAGAATGTGGGATCTCCCTGCTCTTTCCCCTCGCGTTCCTAGTAGCAGCATCCATGACTGCAACTTCTGCTTGCCAAATTGTAGGGGAGTGTCTCCGAGGTCCTGACACTAAGGCACTATAGTTAGGTTGTGTGAGATGTTTGCTAAACTGCTTAACACGGGTTATTATTTCTAGGACTGAAAAATCAATGAAATCTTATTAATGTGTATTTCTACTGTCTGTAGTACGTATAATCACAATTGATTTTTCTATAAACTTAATGATCTGAGATCCAACAGGTATTTGTTTTTATTGGTCTTATTTACTGATTGGAGACGAGAGTCATGGAAGATTATGCAGCACAAAATCCAAATTTTGTATTGATCTCATAATTTAAATCTGCATTACAAAAAGGAGATGTTCTCTTTTTGGTTCCTACTCTGTGGATCTGTGATAGAAAATTTGAATGTAGTGTGAATTTGCTTTGAAGTCATCAAAGATGGTTTGGTTTCTGAAATCCGATAATGAGATTTCATTGTGCTATAATTTGAAAGAAGCCAAGCTTTTACAGACTAGAAATGCACATTGCAGTGCATTTTAGGCTACTTTAGCTAGCGGGGCAGCAGGGTGTGTATAGCTTTAAGTGCATTTAGTGCTGATGAGTCATGGTTACGAAAACCGGGTACTCTCAAGCTAGTAAGCATTTGATACGAAATTCCATTAGCTAATAAGCATGTGGTTTCATGTGTAACAGAATTTTGGGTTGTTGATTATGCAGCTAGATATTTGTATTGCAGAGATATATTGTATTTTTTGTTAGATTATTTGATTTTGTTGTATGTCATAACATAGAACTGATGGTTCGATTTTTGAGTCAACTGGTTCAGAGCCTTAAGGTCTCAGTGCCAAATGGTTGCAGTTGCAGAACTGTGTACTGTGCCAATAGAATGAGACTGAAAGCCTTAATATGGCTGACAGGAAGTAGTAAGGTGTTTGTAAAGGATTTTTTTTTTGAAATTCCTACCCTCATATGCTAGCACTGGTTCAACTGTTGGCAGGGCAGTAACATTCCCAGGGACTGTGTTCTCCTGTGCTTAGACCTTACTACTTACTGGAGCTATGCAAGGCTGTCTTCCTTAATGCCATGTGGGCATTGTTATTGAAATGAATCATGAGATGGACTAATAAACGTTTTCTTGACTTCCCCTGGTGTTGTATTGTCCTTCCTGTCTGTCCTAGCGTGTGGGCAAGTACCTCTTCTCTCTCTTCACTTTCCTGGGTGTTTACCAGCAGATGGAAGAGTGTGGTCGGCTTTCTGTCTGCTGCCAAGTAGTGATCGATCACTAACATCTCCACCCCAAGATGTCTTAACCAGCTTTAACCTGTTTGAAACACACGGTTGTGCATAAAGAACAGGATTGGAAACGAAAGAGGATGTTTTAGAAAACCGAATAGAACAAAAAATAGTCAAACTGTGATCAGAGAAGAGTGAAAGACGAGGAGCCTGGCGAGAAGGTAATAGAACACTCCTTTCTGTTGATAGTATCTGTATTCAGTTTCTATTTTTTTCGATATACCCCTCAACTACTTGGTTGCTACCGCAGATATCAGAGTAGCTCGGCTTCTGTTTCACTTTAGTTCGGATCCCGGGCGCAGGCGGTCTGGCGAAAGGGCCGATGGCCTGGGTTCGTTTCCCGATGCGTCCCCTGTGACGCCCGCCCGCCTGGCCCGGATCTTATTTATTGTCAACGCAGGCCCATTGTTTGTAGCTTGTTGTCTTAGATACGCAGGGCACGGGTCGGCTTCGGCCGTGGCATTTCGTTTTTATTTTTTCTATGTCCCAATCCTTTTTCTGAATGTGAATGCCTAATCCTGTTTTTGTCTGATATATACTTTTTCAGTAAGCAAAGAACTATGTTAATGTGGTAGACGATATTACGTGTGGGCCACGGGCTGCGAACCGCATTTCCAGCAGTGGACGAGAACGAATGGTCAAGTGTGACGAATGGGGTGATCGAGATAACATTATCGCGAAATTGGAGATTCGATTGATCCCGCACCGAACCTATTTGCGTTCAGTTAGCCTCCCCGGTGATCATATCTTTTCACAATTGATTTATCGAAAGCCTTCCAGCTCTTGTGAGAGTACGTCCAGAGATGATCCGTGATGCTTGTACCCATTGCGGTGCCAATCTTCCAAACGCCGTAAAATGTTTCGGGGAGCCCTGCAAATGCGCTCATCGGAACAGAAGTTGCTACTCCCGTCAGTAGACAGTAAATTTCGTGTGCGGGTGCGCGTTTGCATTTCGTTTCGCGAGGTAGTCGTCCTTTAGCTAGCTGCCTGGACGTTCCTTCGCGGCTCGTGGTTTGCATTTGGAACTCATTTTTTATATCTTCAGAGACCCAATAATAAATGGCTTGCTCATGACTGTGATGTAGTTCATTCATTTTGTTTGGCCCCCGTGGCGGGGAGGGGGCGGCTGGGGGCCCGGGAGGTGAATCGGTGTGCACGCCCTCGCCCCCGATCCCGACCCCCCGACCCCACGCCCGCTGCCCGCCCACCTGCTAGGGATGCGACATCCGGGGGCAAAATTAACTCGTCGAGTATCATTAATATTGTCGCCGGGGGTTATTTATTTAATCTTACAGTTATCGTGTTTATTAATTTATAATTAAGATTTACAAAACAAACTTTACAAAATTAATGAAAACTCGACTTATAGTATATTTTCATTCATTGGTTTCTTTGGTGTGAAGATGTTTTGTTTTCAGATATGAGAAAATTGTCTCCTTTTATTATAGTTTTTTTTAAAATACTAAACATCTACAACGTATAATCTTTAGGGATTTTGAAATCGAGATTTTTAACATCGATACTATCAATCGATTGTTGAAAAAAGTGGATATGTCTACGAGAAAGTGGATGTCGCACCCCTACCGCCCGCGCGCACCTCCCCGCCTGCATGCCCGCCTGCCCTGAGCCCTTGCATGCGCCAGGAGCTTTGAATGTGCGTCGTGGGTGCCTGCAAGGCCGGAGGCGGAACTAGCGCTCTAGCGGACGGCGAAGAAGGCTTTTTTCTTTTCTTTCTTTTTTTAATGCGCGCGGCAGAGGTTCCCCGAGAACCCGAGGGGCAGGGCGGTTTCGGTGGACGAGGGAAATGAAGTCGTCGGTCTTTGGTTGATCAACGAATGTGTGTTTCGGTCGGATAATTTGATCTGTTTTTTAGTCAAATTGAACGTGGCGAAACACTTGTTTCACCATGTTAACATCGACACTCGTTAGTACTGCCAAGATATGTAGTTCGCAAATTCATCTTAGTTGATTCCAGTAGGCGCGTACTGTTATCGTTTTCACCTGTGTGCAATTAGTTTCCTTGTTACAATGCTTTTAATCCCCAGACCATTGAACGCCAAATGTAAGACAGAAACGGCGTGAATCTCGCGTCACAAGTGATTCGTTCGTGCTCGTACCGCCTGTTAGGAAGTGAGGAGCGGAGGTTCGCGAGTGGCGATTAAGATAAGGAAACGCAGACTGATACGGCAGGGTTTGATAGTGGCTTTTTGTCCACTTTTCCGATGATACTTGAAGCCGCTGCCGAGAGGTGATTCTTTAGCCTAAAGACAATAAAGAACCTTCTGTCATTGAGCGTCTCTCGCGGATCCTGTTTGCGCCAATAATTCCACGTTATGTTGCTGGACGTGAGCCTCCTGTGTCGCAAGGGGGAAACCTCGAAGATAAGGGCCCCGTTGTAAAGAGCGTGAGGGTTGGCTGCCGAAAGTCCTTTCGCAACCCTCTGTCAACTTCCCCCGTTCGTTCTCTTCCCCGGCGCGCGGAGCCTTCTCGCTAAGCCGCGCTGCGCCGCGCCGTGCCGTTGCCTGTCGTCACCCCGGTTCGGGGAAGCCCCGGCGAGAGGAGGGCGGGGCCGGACCCGGCCCGCTGTTGTGCACTTGCGAGCTGCTCTCTGCTATAGTGCGGGTTCTCTAACCGTGCCCCTGGCAGGTATCAGCAATCGGGAGCTTCAATATCACCATAGTGACGTCACTATGGTGATGTTCAAGCTCCCGATTGGATGAAGTCAACAGCCAGGGGCACGGTTAGAAAAAACGCCCTATAGTGATGGCAAATTTTAGAAAAACATCAATCCTTCGATACATCAACAAAAGGTTTTCGATGTCGATGAATATATCAACAAAAACATAGATTTAAATATAGATGTTTTAAATACAAAACATATGGAAGTAAAATGCTCTGGTTTTAATGTGGTACAAACACGTCGATAATGTATTTAATGTATATTTCCTTTAAATTTGACTGTCATCTTAATTTTCTTATCAATCATCTTTGTAGTTAAGGTTCAAAATGCATTTTAAACGATATTTTAACGATTAATTTTTACGATATTATCACGTAAAAATTAATAAGAAATGCAATAACACTGTAGAATGATTACGAATAGCTAAGGGTTCGTGCCGTTTGGGGATCAACAACAATGACGGTTTGCAAATGACTGTTCATTGCGAGCAATCCTAGAAAAAAAACTGAAAGTTATATTTAAATCGTGAGAAATTGTTTCATTGATGTTTCTGAATTTATATATATATATATATATATATATATATATATATATATATATATATATATATATATAAAGAAAACATCGATGTTATAATATCGAAAATGTCGATGTTGTTTTGCCATCCCATGCTCTCGCCCGCACGCCGACCACGTGACGGGGGCTCTGGCCACGACGCACAGGGTGGGGTGGGGCGAGGGTAGCGGGCGTGGGTGAGTGCCAGTGGTTATTTTCGCTGCCTTTTCGTCCCGAAACGTTCGCCCCCGAGCGTAGGTAACGATTGTGTTGCGAAGGAAAGTCGAGTCGTTGGCGGCCAGCCAACGCCGTAAAACGCCGGAATACACTGTGTTAGTCGTTGCACTTCCTCCCCAAGAAGGAAGTTTATTGGAATGTCAAAGGGCGAATAAGAACTTCGTTTCCACCGAAGGTCGTAATGAATGAAGTAACTTCTAGCCGTGTTCCTCGGAAATAATGATTGCTTATTATTGCGCTTGTTTAATATCGCGTGTTGTGAATAGTCTAGGTAATTTGATGGGATGCCATAAAATAAGTGCCCTTGATGTGCGAAGAAATGTCAACGCGAGATGAAATAAAGTAGGTACACGATTTTATATGAAAGTGGGGAAGTAAAAACCTGATTATTTGTATCGCAGATCGGACGAGGTCGTCTAGTAGACTATTTACTTCAAAAAGTGAAGGGGACGCTACTTATTTGTTTCGAAATTTAAATGACAAATCAACAGATGAAAAAGCTTTCATTTAAAGAGTTACTAATGATCCTGAAAGTAAGTCTTAAGTAAGTCTTCGGCGTTATTGATTTGATTTAAATATTTTAGTTTCTTTAATTATTAAATAATGTTCATTAGTTGTTCACAAGTATGTGCCAAGTTGATTCATAACAAAAAATAGAACTACAATGCAAGTCAAAAAGAGGTGATGTGAACAATGATTTCTCGAAAAAGTAGTTTCTCAACATTAACCCGGTGGTTTCAGTAATACGAAAAGTCAGTAGTCTAGCTTCTCCATTTTAAATATTAAACGGAACCTACACTTTTACCATTTACGTCATAATGATTTTATTAATGCATCTACAGATAAGAATTCGGCTAAATATCTTCGAATACTCAGAGGAGGGGGTGTTTGACCTCCTCCGAGGACTAATTTTAGATCCTCCCTAAACATGGTTTTGTCACAACACCCTGCAGTATAAGTACGCGGTACAAAGTTCACAATTGTAATGAAGAATGAATCGACATTCTGGTAAGATAGACGTTTGTTTGCTGTACCCTTTGTCATCTGTTACAAGTGGAAAACAAGTAAAACCGACAGAGAATCAAAATCGTGGCCCCCGAGGCCTGGCGGAACTGAACGACGTGATTTTAATGGGAGCGCGCAGCCGAGGGGGCTCGGCCGCCTGGATCCCGCTGGTGGCGTCCTCGGGGCAGGGTACAGGGGGCGTTGGACTTTTTATCGGGAGCGCCGCCTGCGTGCGTGCGCCGGCTGGCTGGCCCGATGGTCGGAGGGGTGAGAGGAGAGCGAGTCGGGGAAGCGCCGAGGCGGATGGGGTGGGGGTGGGGGGAGGTGCTCCGTGTGGGCATGCGGGAGCGGCGAGCGGCGAGCGGCAGTGCGTGTCGTGCGGCGGGGGCGGCCGGAAAGGGTGAGGGGGGAGAGAGAGAGGGGGCGCGGCATAGCGACGCACTAGCCTTGCAAGCGCCTCTTGCGTGCCGCCGCTGCGGGTGGTGACTAAGTGGACACACGAGCTATGCCTCTGGGGATGGGGGGGGGGGGGGGGCAACCGTATCCGCCCTACACTAGGTCTCAAAACGCCTGGTTTCTGGTAGAAAAATACTTTTAAAATATTTAAATGATGTTTTCGTTACTAATGGAGTAAGAAATATTACCATTCGGGTTACGAAAATATAAAAAGTGTTCGTGTCTGTGGCTAGCTTTTCGTGTAAATCTCAGGAAAATAGGTCGCCGTAACCTCAAATGGTGGCCAAAATAACTTAACAGTACCTGTTAAGTAATATCTTTCATTATTAAAATGAAACGTGCGCTGTGAAATGATGATTTGTTGTGTGAACTGTTTACGCACTTTAAATAGGTTAGCTAATCGAAATGTGTACCTATTAAACGTATTGCATTGATTTAAAAAAGAAATTGGTTCAGAGTTACTGCTAAGGTGATTGCTATTCCCAAGTGCCGAATTTTAAATGTTAACAGTACGAAATGAATTGATATCGTGCACAGTGTTGTCCAACCGACCTATCGTGTCAGTGTGGTTTCCGGCAGATGCGTTTCCTGGGTAAAAAGAGGAAATGTGACCACGGAGATTTTTATCAGTTCAGTTACATAAAATCCTCTCATTTAATTTATGATTGGTTGTATGGGTTTTCTATTAATAGTTTTTGTTTTCATCTAAATAGATGTTTGCGTTAGCTTTTCTTTGAAGTAAGAGTTATCATCTATTTATCACGCCGGCAAGAAATTGAAATACGACTCGACTAGAGATGACTGCTAGTTGGATCTCTAATATGTCTCTGTGACTTTTTTTAAGCTACTAAGAATCGTTAGGTTCGCCGGAGATGCCACTGTACCATTGGCCGTTGAATTCATTACTTGCAGCAAACCGACCTTAATTACATTTTGCCGTGTACTGACTAATAGTCCATTATAATCGAATTAAGAGTGTTATTCACTAGAACCAAATGTGTTGTATTAAACCCATTTTCTAATTTATAAGCTTTTACAGTATTAGCCAATCCCGAACTCTAAGAAATTTTCTGGCAAGTTTCACTTAATTTGAATAAAGATGTTGTTTTTTTTATAGACAAGCGCTTCATCCGGCCTCCGCCCCCCGATAACACACTAGAGGATGCTTCAGAATATTCATCTACACATTATTTGATTTGTACCAGGAGTCTTTGGGAAAGTTACATTCTCAATTATTTTTTGTATAATTTTTTCTTGTTTTTTTTTTTTCCTTACGAAATGTGATCAGAAGACAAAAGTCGAAGTACATGGTTGAGGGTTCGTTGCAGGTCATTAATGGCGAGCAGATTTCTAGGCCCGGTGACTCGCGCCCAACGTAAATAAATGTAAACAGTGAACTGGTCTCCAGTAAATAACACGTTTTATATTCAAACATTTCCCGAAATAATGATAGATCTTTGGAGCGGTTCTATTAATTTGCAACGGGTCCAGGCTTTGTACTGCGGCCTCAACCGTCTCCTGACACCCAAAGGTCAACGCGCCCGCGCAGCCACGCAAGAGCCCTCGCTGCCTCCATTACGGAACCCCTGCGTTTAGCGCCCGCCCCGCGGCACTGGCGGCGGCCGCGGCAGGCGGCCGGGCGCCTGGTGGCGGCTGCGGGCGCGGGCTCCCGGGGGACGCGCTGACAGGGGATAAATATTTTTAATTGGCGTAACTAGGCGCCGTAAGGAGCGGGTCAGAGATCGCCCTCGCCAATGCTCCCTCCGCTGTCGCTGCCGCCGCCGCCGCCTCCGTCGCCATGCGAATTGCCTTCCCCCTGTCACAGCCGTTGCCGCTCCGTCGCCACCGCTGCAGCTGCTGAGCAGAGCGAGCGGCTGTGCTTCCGTTGGGCGTCGCCGCGGGGAGCCGTCTTTCCCGCCACTGGGGACCCTTCGCGCTCTTTCTCATCTGCGCACGCGCGAGATTTGAAAAGCCTTGGCGCGCTAAGTTTTGGGTCGACTTTGTGTGGAGTTTTGTTTAGGGGCGTCTGAATTTGTTGAAAGTGGAGAAATCCCAAAGAGTTTTGGAGTAGACTTGAAAAATGTATCATTTTCTTTCGTTTTGCGTGTTGATAGTTAACTCTTTATTAATTACTTAGGACCTTTGCGACATAAGTCCCCGTTCCATCGCTTTCAGATTACGGTCAGGGACATACTGAATGCCTTTAGTACTCATTACGTATTCGTGTATACGTAACTGAATGACGAAGGTCATAATTTATTTACGTGTGTTTGGGGGCATTTTTTAACCATCCGAAGTATTAAAATAGGTTTAGACTAAAGAGTATACACACTATTCCATCACGCGTATTCCTACAACGATGCGCTCTATGAACCGCCAGACCAAGTTATTGCGTTTCTTTTGTTGCATCTCTGACAGTTAGGGAAGGACGAAGAAATCGTAAATTGACCCAACGGCGCGACGGTAACCAGCAGTACGAAGTTATTGGGTTGAATCAGGTTACGGAAAAACTGATGGTAAAAAGGAAGACTGCTGCAAATATCTCATATATCGCATTTTTCCAATTTATTACTGACCACGCCGAAATGTCTAAACAAATAGATACGTTAGAAAGTGGTAAGGTGTGTAAGTTCGTTTTTTATTTTAAGTAGAACGGCATTTTCCCCAGGAAGAACGAATAGCGAATCGTGAAAATGATGCTTCCATATTTCCTAAGCGAAGTAAAGTTCAAATCTTGTAAACGGATAAATATTTTTGAAGTTGAAGGAAGCCGTTGATAGTGCCCGGGTGGTCTACAGCTTATTGTGTGGTACATTTTTTGAGTATCGTATCTTTCGGTAACAGCGCTCGCGAACCTATCTCGTGCCGGCTGTAAATTTCTCTAATTGATCCTCGTTACGAGATCAATGGAGCAGGTAACAGCTGCGTTGGATTTACAACCCTGCAGGCAGGCTCGTTGGGGCGCACGAAGCTTGCCCGTGGGTGGTTCGCTTTGAGGTCCCTACAGTTCAAGCGCCGCCCGCAAGCCTGGCTTGTGTCCGTTGAAAAACGCCGTCCCGGCCGCATTGGCCACCCTGGGAACAATCCGTCGGTGAATCTCACGCGGATCTCGGCACGACCAACTTATCTTGTGGGAAAATAGCGACAAAAAATAACATGAACTCGCGTGCGAACTATGTAAATGTATGTATTTGGCATTTCGGTCGATTGTCAAACTTCGTTGGCTCGTTAATGATGGCCCCATGCCTGGGCCTAACTCAATTTGGACGCTTGGGGGTAAGAGAGTCCTGGTGACCCTGACGAATTCGTTTCTCCGTATCTACCTAACTCCGCCTGCGTGAGCTTTTCCTTCGTCACACAACTACAGAAACTGAAAGTTCCTTCTCTATATTTTTGACTCGACCGGAAATCGAACCGAGCATCGCACCAGTACACTGTCCCTGACCCAGAAGCGAAGTTTATAAATCATTGTTCTTAAATTGAAAATAGTTATTCTGGAATCAAACTTCGAACATTACTGACAGTCTGTTCTTCAAAGTAGGTTGTCTCCAAAAACGTTATAATTCGTCCAAGGATGCAGTATGTGTATTACGGCATACATAATACAACTTGTAATCCTTCGGCGACATGAAAACATATGACTACGTCGTTTCTTTATTGCGATGGTGTAGCGGGTTGCATGTACACTTTTTGTTTTCGATAACATATTTGCGATTCTGTTCAATAAAAAACGGGAATAATTTCCTCTCCATCAGTGGTACAGTTAAGGAGTTTTTTTTCGATGGTTTAAAATAAATGAAACAAAACCACCGTCGGTCCTAAGCTGGTGGCAGTGTATGGTGTATTCTTTTTTTTTAGTGGACAACTTGCGCGAGGCAGGTTTGAAGCCGTGCTTGAAGGTGAATGTCGGCCCTTTAGTCGTTCCACCCCCGGAGGCGGCGCCGCTGGGGCGCGACGGGCGCACGGAAGCCCTGCCGCCGATAAGCCCCGCCGCCAGCCGACCGCACCCCAACGCATCGCCCCTAGAAGCCCTTGAGGCCGCGATAGCCACGGAATGCTCCGGGCCGCGCCGCGCCGCGCCACGCCGAGACCGTGAGAACGCGCGCTCGCCCGCAGCCCCTTCGCAGGCGCGGGTGGATTTAAAAACGCCTCGGGGGAGATGCTACCGTCGGTTATGTAGAGCATTACTTGAATGTTTGAGATAGGGGTAGCCAGTAGGAATGCGTCATCGATGTCGTGCTTTCAAAACATCGATGTATTAAAACCAATGTTTTTTCAACATCGATGTTTTTTTTTCCTTCTCCGATGTTTTCTTCGGAATGAAAAATTCCCATGATCACAATACTGTAAAAGTTAAAATATAAAATAACTGATTGTAACCCTAATATTCGTGTTTTTTGAAAAAAGAACGCTATTTGCACTACCTTCATCGACCAAACTCTCTCGCCCAAGATGACCTCCGTGCACTTGAATTTCCCCTTTCTTCATATTCATTTCGCACATTGAGATATGGTCAATAAATATGCTGTGGACGTAGGATTTGTTCCTTCTTCTCGTACCCTTATAAGGGGAATCGACAAACACGAATTTTGTCAAATTAAATGTTAATGCACTCGAATTTAATGTTGGAGGCTACTCAAGCAGTCTAAAGCTATCGATGGTTTTTAGTCGGTTTTTGAACATCGATGTTTCGTTATCTATGTCGCATCACTAGTAAGCTAGGAGGAAGATGATGCTGTACGCTGAGATTACGCGGGCTGTTGGAAGCAGAGGAGGCGTTTCGGCCGTTCGTGAGGTGGCGCAGTGTTCTCAAGGCGGCTCCACGCACTCTGTATTCGGTGAAGTAGCGAGCGACTCCCGAATAGTGTGAAAGGGGTGGTTGCTGTTGTCCGAGCGACGAACACTTGGTGCTCGCCCTAACGCCGCGTGTCTGTCTTTAGGACACATGAAAGGAAGCGAACATTCGCCGAACACGTCAGATGTTCGGGATTTGGCGAATGCGGAATGTGTGGAGCCACCCTAAGGGTCAACGCATTCGGCATTTGCCGAGCAGCGAATTACTGCTTGCCCAATACCGAGAAGCTGGTGTGCTCGGCGAATGCTCTCTTGGAATGCGTGCAAAAGGCCGACACGCGGTGGATAGGGCGAGCACCGACTGTTCGTCGCTCGGCAAATGGCAAGCAATCCATTCACACAACTCGGGAGTCGGGGAACAAAAGCTCCCCGAATAGCGAATGTGTGGAGCCGCCTGATTTAGAGCTTCCTTTTGACGAACGGTATCAGGAGTACTAGCGAAAGCACGCATGCACAGAACTGCTTTTGGGGCGGGAGAGACGCTGTGTGCGTACGTGGTTTCTCTAAATCTTCCGAAATATTTCGAGTTCGTCTAAAGGAAACGTGGGTCTTGGGCATCTACTCATACCCTATTCCCCTCTCCATCGTTAGAATTTTTGTGTACTATCTTCAATAGTTTCATTTATGTAATAGGCATTTACTCAGACGAAGTTGCACGTCTGTCGCAGATATCTATACCCTATTTCCAGCACGACGTAGTTGTCGAAATGTAGCTCATTGAAATTAAAACATATTTACAGAGTAATATTGTGCTACATGCTCGCACACATGCGACCAGGTGATCTGTTGTTTCGAAATGTGTGCTGTTGTGGTTTCAGTAGGAAGTCTATTATTACGCACGACCATAGTGCGTGGATTATTACATGATGCAGGATCTTGATAGTTCCGACAAGACAGAGAACTACAATGTGAATGATTACACATTGCAGGCAGGGTAGATTTATTGTATTCCTGCGACGAGCATCGTGGGCGTACTTTAACGCATTGTGCCTTACAGTAGTCGCACCACATCATCGCGAAGCAGCAAGGGTCAGCATTTTTAGCTTCAGATCGTGAATTCAAAGCGAAAATGCCTACCGTGGATCACAATCTATGGGTTGGTACCGCGGAAATTGCTAGTGTATTGAACTCCAAAAGATCTTATTACATTTTTCCATATCCACCAACATTTTGTTTTGTTTTTTGCTGATCGAAGGAAACATTTAAACTTTCAATATACCATTACGTGTATTTCATTAAGGGTCTGTCATATTAGAAATAACTTTCGTCATTGCGAAGGTGTGAAGATTGCTGTCAGTGTGTGTAGAAATGCAGACAGCCGAGTGTATCTTGATTGCACTCGTCGGAAAGTGTTTGTCATGTGAAAACTGTCAATACGTCGTCATTGACGTGTCGGGTTGTGTTTATTAGATGACGTTGAGCTTCCTCATTCGAAGTTATTCGCATGAGGTGCAACATTTCCTTAGCGCTTCGCAAGAAAAGTATGAAAGTGCACGTTTCACGGAAGAATTGCAACTGGCGGTGGTTGGCGATGGTGGATACGTATACATATATACAATGAATATATTTCATACGTCCTCCATTAGGTAAAGGGCCGTTTTCCCTCGTAGGTTTATTCCCTCGTAGGGTGTTTTTGAATACGATGTATTTAAGTTCAATTGATCATGAACCGGATTTGCGATATTGAAAAGCGTACGAAACTGAACAGTACATATCTGTTCAGTTACTACGTTAATCGATAGGCTATTACTTTGAAAGTAATTATCAGTTTTAGGAAAGAAGTACGTATCTACAAAACGCTATACTTTTAAGTCTATAAGGTGTTTAGGAAGTATATTAGAAAATTAATGGAATCGCTCGTGAACACGGGCGACTGTTCAGTACAAGATGCGGCAAGTAGTTAAAGCAAGGACAATGAATTCTGACCTTCGATTATCACTACAGTCAATATGTGGCTCACCAGCTGTGGACATCAAAGAGAGAGAGAACGTTTTGGAGTGTACACTAAAATAAAAGCATCAGACAGGGTAAGCCGGATAGTATACACATCTAGTGCGTTATTGGTAAGTTCATTATGAATCCGAGCCCAAATTGTGTAAGTTTACCCAAACGAGCACTGTGTAGTGTATGTTGCAGAAGTTCGTTACGTTTTCTTGTAATGCACAGTACTAGAATTCTTGGTGATGCTGACAATATTCGCACAAAGTTGCTTAAACTCAGCAGGATAGGTGGGTGGGTTTAACGACAATGCGTGCAACTGTGGAGTACAGTTTTCCTTTCACCTCATGTTTACTATTACGAGTTTAAGGTTGGCAGCTTGATGCGCGATTGAAGATTCCAATTATCTGTTGGGCGACCAAATTACGTTTCCTTTACAGTCAAGCCGAATTGCAGCAAATGATACTATGTAAATATTTTAGTAGTAACCCGTGATAAAATTGGAATTTTAAGTAATTTTGTAATAATCCATAATCGTGTGCCCAGAATAACAAGCAGCTGGAATGATGAAACTAACTTTTTAATGCGTAACAAATCAGTACGAAATTATCACAAAGTATCAGGAATATATTGTGCAAGGTGAGTTGAATGAACAAAACCACATTAGCAAGAGTTGCGCAGCTGAATGGAAAACTGTCCTTAGTTGAATGAACGTTGTTCCACGTTGTTAGTTACACTTCACTGGGTCGTGCACAGCATTCTACGCCGTTGGAAACTAGTTTTGTGCGTGTCACGAAGACGACAGTGAAAGTTATTGCTTTTCACAAGGGACGAACTGATGAACTGTGAATGGGACTGCATTCTTTGTGCTTTCGCGAAAATACGGCACTGTAATACGCCAAAAATACGCCCTCTTAAACATACGATTGAAAATCACAGAATAAATGTTTTCGTCATTCGTTATTCTTCTACGCTCATTACAACACTTCACTGACATTTCCGCAGCTTATATTTCTGC
Organism: Gryllus longicercus; assembly: GCA_038098605.1. NCBI lineage: Eukaryota > Metazoa > Arthropoda > Insecta > Orthoptera > Gryllidae > Gryllus > Gryllus longicercus. Next base: position 1,284,384 of record JAZDUA010000193.1, on the reverse strand, counting down.
CTTACCTTGCGGTAATGGAAGTTTATTAATTGCAAGGTGTAGAATTTCCATGTCTCCTTGAGGCATTTTTGAACATTTTTAATGTGTAAATTAGCAAAATTTTTCATTCATTTCCTTAAAGACTCCCTTTTCCTCATCTGGCGCCGTTCATTGTAAATATTTTGTGAATTGTACAGAGATTTTTTTTCTTTTTTCGTCTGCCTCCACGGTGGAAAAACATGGGGCCGCTTAACACGTAGACAGCCGCCCCAGACGGCCCCTGCCCGCCCCGCCCCCTCCCGCCCCGTCGGTGATTTGCTCGGCTTGTTAGCGCCCAGCGAATGGCGCTGCGTTCGGATGTCTTGCAGGTGCTAATCACCCGTCCGAAAGAACGAGACCTGGGGGTGAAGTCCACCTCCGCTTTTCGAAGCGTTACGTCCCCGCTGACGATGTCGGGGTCCGTTTTAATGAATGATTGATTGATTGGTTGAAAGTAGGTAACTTATCTGGCCGAGCAGAGTAAAAACAATCGGCAAAAGAAACAAAAAAAGTCATAATCCTTGGGGAAGGTGTTCTTGAAATGATTAGAAAGATGGTACGTGATGCTTACGAAATCAGGGATTTCTTAACTGTGTCTAATAATTTGACTAAGTGCGTTAACATACGAAAGCAGTAAGTGTGAAAAATCATTTTTCAGTAACTCGTTTCATTTAAAATCCCGTCCCCCTACTAAAATGAAAAAGTAAATATATGTTGCAAAGTGTGTGCTTAATTCAGACGGGGAAATAGATTTCGGTGGAAGAAGTAAACTTAACTTCTTATGAAGAAAAATAAGGCAGATCTCTTTTATTGAATCTTAAAACGATATTTCCGCGACTCTCTGCAAAGAATCGTGAAAGGCGATCTTTTTCTGTTTTTGGAAATGGATTTTGCTCCCGAAAAGCGTGAGAAGTGGCTCGTGATTAAGCCTACTAGATCCCCATCGATCTTTATTTTCCGAGTGCAAGTGCTTGGAAATGCGGCAAGTAAAGTTGCAAGAGCTTGGAAAATTTCTCTACTTGGTAGGTGTCTGGAAGCGTATTGGGTAGTTGTCGAACATAGATCCCGAAGTTTTCTCCCCGATGGACCCGTCCTAATAGTGCGCACTAATGTTCTCTTAATGGGCGACACCATCATTCTCTTCTCAACCTCTTTTTTTCCCTCTCCTTTGCCTCTTTTCTTTCTCTATCTCCTCTGCCTCTTTTCTTCAGTGTGTGCCCCGCGAGAAGTAGGCAGGGTGCGAACTGGCAATTTTCTGGAGGGAAATACTGAAAAAGTTCAAAAAGTCTTCGTAATGAACAATCATGACGGGGCAACGACGGAACCACCGCTTTCAATTATTTTTTATTAACAGTGGGTATGATGACTAATGCACAAATGTGTGTTTCGACATTTCGAGTTTCACAATCAGTTTAACAATGCAAAAACCATAAAACTCTAACATTCGATGAACATGTCAAACTTATGGAAGCAAGAGAAATTCTAAAGCTGTCAATGAAACTTTTAATATTAATTTATTGGTGATTTCTTCCAGAAATACGTTACATTAAGTCATAATAAATACGCAATATGTATTTTAATAATCATAATAAAATCATGTAATTTTTACTTTTCTATAATTAATTATTTCATTGCATTAATTTACTAGTTACAGAACGGAAATACAAATGTAACAAGATAATCATAATCAAGTGTCATAAAATGGACAACACTTCATAAAAGGGAAACCTCCCTAAACCGGAATTTATTTATTTATTTTTTGTCCAGATCGATTCGGGCTTAAGACAGCTTTTACTGTATTTCCTTCGCGTTTCCACGTCATTGGCACGTGGAGCGGCGGTCACCGCATGCGGAAGTCGTAGGTCGTCTCCCTTTTTCCGGTCCTCTTACGGCGAAGTGAGGGAACTCTACCCGTGAGATGACCCTGAGCATTCAGGCTTTTCAGGCCGAGTTTTCGAGATTCTTATTATCTTGACTTTTAGTCAGTTAAATCTTAATTATAAATTAATAAATACGGCAATTGTCGAATGAAATTTTCCCCCGCGCGAAAGATGTTAAGACGTTACTTAACCAATTTTGAAAACGTAACATTGAAAAATATTTTGAGGCGATGTATAGAGCGCACATAGTTGTGTGCAGCATAAAACAAGGGGGGTGGAACTTCATCACTGCGTGGCCCCCTCGTCCATTGAAATTGTTTGTATGTGACACATTTTACTAAAAAATATACTTCGTTAATTTAATTATATCTAGTGATAACCACTAAGAAGTTAAAATAGTTGAATTATTCATAGGGTTGCTAGTCCTGAAGTTCTTTTCTCGATAATAAATTCCCTAAGTTACTGTATTTGACAAAGTCGTTTACATTATCGTGAACAATTATTATTGTAATTAATTATTATAACTTTTAAAATGGTACGTACGCATAATATAATAGTGGTCTTTGATGATCTCAGCTGTTTTTGTAGCTACCGGGAAGAAATAAAACTATTAAAAATGTATCAGTTTTAAAGGGAGGAAACAGGTGATAGAAAATATTTACGGGAGTAGTGTTTTATTACGTCCATCCTTTGGAAAAGGAATAAGGGGGGAGGCTACGGTCCTCCTGCCCGCCGCTCCCCCTCCTCAGCGAACAGCTCCTCAGCTGAAGATTATTACCATCGGTATTTCAGGGGCAGAGACACAGGAATTTTGAGAGGGGAAATAAAAAAATGTGTTGGTCGAATGTGTCATATTACAGATTTTGTGTAACATGTCGCAGGCTACCCTCGGCTCATGTTGCGATGCGATTTTATTCGTTTTAATGATTATCCTAAAATATGTTTGCATGAAAGTTTCGTAACAAGTTAAAATTAATAGTTATTGGTACATTTGGGGAGGGGGGAATATCCCTCGTTTTCCGCCCCGTGGATCCGCGCCTGACATTTCATTTAAACATCGATGCCTTAAAACGTCGATATACTGCCGTCGTCGTCGCATCCCTTCTCGCAAGTGGCGGGCGAGGCCTCCGGCCCATGCGCTCCGCCGTGTCGCGTCGCCGGCGGCGCCCTGGCCGGCGGTGGGGTGGGTGCGCTTGCCGCAATCGATCGGAGGAGGCGACGACGGCCGCCGCGCCGCGCCGCGCCACCACGACGACGCGATCGCCGCTTCCGCAATCGACGAATCCCTCGTCGCCCCTGCCCCCTCCCCCTCCCCACATCCCTCCCCGCGAGGGACCATGCTGGCGTTTCCAAACGCCCGAGAACCATCGGCGGCAGAAAGCACGGAATATCGCGGAGCGTCGGAGAATCTTCTCTTATATTTGAATTGCGATTTTTTATTTATTATTATTATTATTATTATTATTATTATTATTATTATTATTGTTATTATTATGTGCGTATATGTAATTTCTGACCACGCTACTCGTTCTCTTCTGAGTCCCAGTCATATTCTATCCTGGAGAGAGATTAACGTGTGTAGTTACGGGGATCAGCTTTTCTGCTGTATCCCTTCGCAAGGCAAGGTTGTTAAGCCTTGAATTAAGAATTACGAAGTGACAGGATGTTACGTGATCGTGGTCTTTTTGAACCGTCCCAGCATTCGCCTATACGATCGAGGGAAACCTCGAAAACCCCGGTCAGGATGGTCCCGGGCCTCCCCACTGCGAAATCAGTGCGCTACGCACTGAGCCACTTCGCTCGGTTATTGTTATTATTATTGTTATTATTATTATTATTATTATTATATTCAGTAGAATTAATACAAATAGTTGGTGTAACTCATTAAACTTGTCAATCACTTTCGCTTCCATTTAAGCTGACGCTGTGACATTGAATTGTGTTGGCTCGACGTTGTTCGCCTTTTCGTAAAATACGCTAAAAAAGGTTTGGGGGAATGACACACTGAACTTGGTTGGGGAGGGAAAAATGTGGTCCAACGTACTCACAGCTTGAAAAGATTTCGTAGCGTTTAATGGCTACCCACAATGGGGTTATGAGGTGCACGATTATTTATGGTTCTTAATTTTATTGCTTTTGAGTCTCAACAGAACTTTTTATCATTACTTGAAGAGGGTAATTCACGTTTGTTTACCGTTCTCTTAAGAGCGTCCTGGCTCATCTACAAAAAAGAAAGATGAAAATGTATGTCCGAAAGTCAATTAAATTACTTTTAGAACGCCATTCAAACGTTCCTGTGATGCAAATTGAAAACTTTCGTGTCAATTGTACGTGACCTTCTTCATAATTTACACTCGCGATCAACTGATTGTCGAAGACGTTTCTCTCCGCAGCCTCATTGGTAATCTGCGGTGTGCTAATAAATCGAAATGACTAATAAATTCCCATGTGTCCACAAATTCTTATAAATTCTCGATTGGTTCAAATTAAAATTCATTCTCTACTTCGTCGTCGCATGTAGTTACGTCTTCATCTACTGAAAGTACCGAATTCAACAAAACACTTTTAATTCATTGGAATAAATCAATCAGTATTCCGTCAATCTTGCTATGTTGTGTGACTGTTTCTGTTCGATTCTAATCCATTTCGAGTGTAACAATGATCGTGGTCCAAATGGCCCGATCTGGGTTTAGAGCGACCGGTGTAATCGGTCATTGCTTTTTCCGAAAATAACATCACAATGTATTCATCTCGCCTTACGGACAACAGTGGCTTGATTCTCGAATGAAGCTGTCAAATGAAGGGCGCAATCAAGGAAGAGGCGGGCGGGTCGATAGGAGCGGAGAAGTGGCAGATGGGGGCGGAGCCGTTTAGAAAGGCCGGTGATGTAATACGCCTGCCGCTGACATCTGCTTTCGAGTGAGCACTGCAAACGATCCGGCCGCCTCTTGGCGATGTCACCTTCGTTTACCCATTCTCTGTGAGGAGAGCGAGGCGGGGGCTGTGGGCGAAGCGAGCGGCAGCTCCGAGGGCGCGACGGCAAAGGCGGGAGACGAACTGGGTTGATACAGTGATAGGGGCGGTGCTGCAGTGAATGGCTTTGCCAAATGCCGGTTTATAAAGCGGTCCTTTGATCCCAGCTCCGCGAACGCCAATCGTTGAACTTGCGCTAAGAACGTAAAAATCTCCAGCAAAAATTAACTCTGCTGGTGCACAAATTTAATACCTGGTTTTATCTAGCTGAAGTATTCCGCGTTGCTTGGGTATTTATTAAAATTATCCTGTTTGTATAGAAAACGAATGAATTCTATTCAAAGAGTTTCTCGGCTCAAAGCCACGCCCTGCCCTGCCCTACCCTACATTACCCTACCTTACCCTACCTTACCCTACCTTACCCTACCTTACCCTACCTTACCCTACCTTACCCTACCCTACCCTACCCTAACCTACCCCAAACCACCCCACCCTGACAGTTTATTAGGAAGAGGAAATAATACTGGGATGGGTCGTGGCAGTGATTGAACACCCGTTTGCTCACCTGAGGGATCCGGGTTTCAATCCCAACATAGTTGAGAAATTTTATTTGGGCATGGCCTATTCAGCGCGATCCTAAGGGTCACTTAGCTTCCAAATGAATTCCAATATTTACTGTCTTTGTTAACAGCCAATATTGGGGAAAATATTAGGGGAAACATGACGCCTTCCACGCAATCTTCACCCCACTTCCAAAGTCAGAAGGCCTACTAGAAATACCCGACTTACAGAGGGCCATGGAAGAGTGTAGTAACCGGGAAAATGGCTGAAAGATTGGATTCCTAACAACCTCGAACCCTGAGTAGGTACACATCGGTTGCAGAACTAAAAGTAAAAAGGGTTAAAGAAAAATATTAATAAAATAAAAATCTGGTTTGCCTATTTAATTTAGAAACAATATAACTATTTTATATTGTTTTTTAATACGTCAATTCTTTGTAATATTGACGAAAACTATTTGATGGGTGTCTTTGGTACAAAATGGTGGTGCGTGACTGTCCCCGGGGCTCACGGCTCCAGGCCCTATATCCGCGCGTGCCTTTGTCGGGTGGTGGCGGGGGGGGGGTCGGCGTGGGGGTGGCCGCGACCGGAGAGAGGAGGAGGAGTGGTGCTGCCGCCGCAAGCAGGGAACATCGATAGTCGCCCTCTCGGCCGTCGACGTGGCCGAGATCGATGCTCCTGGGCCAGTGGGAGCCGCCCCAAATAGAGCCGCGGGCGACAGAGGTGTGCGAGGGGGCGGAGCGGAGCTGGGCGAGGACTCTAGGGGAAAATCGAACCGCCCCGCTGTCTGCGCTCGCCCCACGGATCACTGCGAAGCACCGCGCTTCCTAGGAACTACGCCTCCCCCCAGGGCCGGCGCTGGGCATGGGCAGCCCGGGCGATCACCAAGGGGCCCGATGGTGGGAAAAAAAGTAGAAATCGAGAAAATCGTTATCGTAATTTTGTAAGTTGCGGTGCAGTAGTATCATGTTTCATAAAATTTTCAATGATTTTTTTTACCTTAAATCGTTATTTATAATCATTACTTGTAAGTAAAGGGGCGGATTTTGATATGAAACCTCACCAAAAATGATTAATAAAATGCTCTTTAAATGTTTTTAAAATGCCCTAAAAGCAAAGAAAAATGACGTAAAAAGGGTTATCAAAATCAGTTCGGATGAACAACTTCAACTGTTGGATACGTTACTGATGTAATCGAGGCTACTTCAATTCGTTCAACTGAACTCTGGTTTCAAACTTTTGGTTTGAACTGTTATTTACGAGAAAATCTTTTTAGGTATTCCGAAATCAGCTGAACTGTCAATGGCGCCGACAGACGTCCCAGGACCCTTAGATTGCTTACTTACAATGGCTGACATTACAACTTCTGATGGAAGAAATCGAATAAGTTACCAGATAAACTTACTCAGTAATTCTGTTGACATTTCTTGCATTTCGTAAATAGTATTTGAAGCAAATGATATTGAATCGATGAAATCAGCAAAAATGCATTAAAAATATGGGGAAAAGTTAAAAGATGACTAATTAGTTGAAATCCACGAAAAATGGAAAAAAAGACGTATAAAAATGGGGTCATTTCCTATTTCATAACATAATATGAATTTCTATACTAAACGGCATTTTTCTAAAGTAATAAAAAAATGACTATTTCATTAAAAACCCCCCTACTTATAAGGTAGGACTCTGTGGAATGGACACTTAACACAACCAAATTTTCATAGCGTTTTAAGCTCATCATGGAAGTTGTATTATTTGATAACTAAACATTTTTACTTAAAACTAATATTTAAAATGTATTTCCCAAAACGTTTTCTAGCATAAACGTAATTTTTATTTGCCGAAATAAAAATTATTTGTAGTTTCGGGGTGGGGGCTACATTTCAGCATTGCTCGGAGCGCTAAAGTGTCTAGCTTCGGCACCGCCTTCCCCCAAGGCCTCCAGTGACACCTGAAACAGTTAGGTTGGCAATTTGTCAACCTAGGGCGTCATACAGATTTTATGACCGGGATCGACTGGAAAATAACCTAAGGGTCTGTGGCCCGAGGGGTGTTTGTCGTCTTCAGTCATTAAAATCCAATTACGCTATCATTCATTAAGAATCATTCATTATTATATTTTTGACATAACTTAATGGACATACAAATTTGAATCTTTCGGTTATGAGATATTTGGAACATGCCGTATTTTATTGAGTGGTGGGAAGCTTTCAAAATGGAACCCTGTAAATTGTTTTCCGTATGTCTGTTGTCACGATGTTTTCTACTTTGTAGAAGCCATAAATAGAGTATTGCATATCACTTAAAAAGTTCTGAGAGTTCAACTGTCCCATCTGTCCCAAAGGAACTGTCTGAAGTTGTACCTTTATAGGTGGAAAAAGTTTAAAACTAAGAATGGGAGTTTGAATGATTGTAACCGAGAAATATTTATTGGAAAAGTCAGTGTAATATTGCTCGAGTTATCTTGGTTGAATCGTTTTGTAGGAGTTATGGTGTGTGGAAAGTAAACAGAGTTCACGTATTTTTCAATAGAGTAAATGAGAGGATACCTTCTAAAAGAGTATTAGTAGTCTTCAAAGAGAACGACTGGTAACCCTTCATTGGTGCACTAAAAGCGCGAGTTTCATTGATAAAAAATTGAGTGCATTCTGAAACTCTTTTGGTTGTAATTTCATTCGTGGGGTAGATGGTCTCATTAAATTCCAATCTACTCTTAGTACGTATGATAAATAACTCGAATTATTCTGGTTGTAGAAATAGACTACAATAAGTTGATTTTGTTTTTCAAATCCATGATCTGTTGTCTATCTTCGTTATAAAGGAAATGCGTCAATAATTTTCTTCGCGTGCATCCGTGAGTCATATTTATCAGGCCCGTTGTTTCAGCTCTACAGAATCGCATAATAACACGTAACGATTGATGGCATTTACAGAAATTTCATAATGTTTGGGAGAAAGCGAGTGCTATTTTGTCATTTGTCGTCACAGCGTTCCCATTCCTCGAGAGTGACTCATCTCCGTTGATTTCGACTTGGGTGGAACGTGTCATCTTTCCTATTGTTTCCAATTTTTTGTTTATGCCAATTCAGTGAATTTTCATTCGTCTGTTCATATCGTGTTCGTGATTCCAGAAGTCAATAATGAGATTCTGCTCTTCGAAAGAAGCTCTTTTCTCAACTAGGAGAAAAAAATACCTTCCTTCTGCATTGAAATGCGTTTATGACGCGTTGCGCAAGGACCGTTTAGGACGCGATACCTTATTGTTCATGAATAGTTTCCAAAAATATAAAATATTATTTCGTTGTTATTTAATGTTCATGTTATCCAAACAATGTGTTAGAAGTTCTACTTCTCTTCAGATGTCCAGAAAGTGTCACAAGTGTGAAGTAACATGAACAACCAGACGAGTCTTTTTTAACCTTCAGTTCCCGAGGTGCAATTATGAAACGTCACCGATAGTGAGACCGAGACACTTTCGTTGTAAATTTTGGCCATTAAGTTGTGTTTTGAGTAGGTTGCACCACAACTAGGATTTATATTGAGAAGAAAATTTCGTATAATTTTAAATTATGCGAAAAGTACCTTCGCATGACAACTCTTTTCTAATTGAGAAATGGACAAAATTATAATTGTTAATAAATAAATGTGCATAACAAGTGAATGGAATTCTGTAAGCATCAATGTCCATCGCGTTTCAGATGTTAAACACTAAAGAAATAAGGAATTGCAATTTACATTTTATTCTTCAAAACTGCTGAAAATTAACTTTCTTCTAATTTTTTCTTGCATTTTGTGCATTTTGTCACTGCATGAAAGGCCTTTACCTTACACATACTCGTGCCCTTTGATTTTCTGTGAAGCCTAGGTCACAGACTGCAATCTTCCTTCTTAAGAAGCACCCACTTGTCTACGCTCTATGCCTTGCTCTTCGTACTTCTTGCTTCGTTCAATGTAATACTTTTGAGGTGGAGTCTCTTTAACACCACTACCACCACGCTTTAGAAACCAATAATCACGTTGTGCAATTTTGCATAAATGGCCTATAAAAATATTTGGAATAATGAAAGAGGAAGGTATCTTCAAAGAGGAAATTTGAAGTGAAAAGTGTAATTGAAAAAATTCATTGCATAAACGAGATTACAGATTTTACCTCAGGAACAAAAAGTAAACTTGCCTTTTCAAAACATTCTTTTTTATTGGCGCGTTGAAATCCTTTAGATTTAACCATCAAGTTAAAAATACTTTAAAAAAATTGTAATGATTGCCAATGGGAATTATTAAATGTCACAACATGTAAAAGGCGAATTAATGCTAAAGTTACTGTACGTTATTGATCATTTTGCCGCCAGTTGCTATAGGTCTAGTGTTGTTCATGGTTTGCCATCGTTTGATCATTTTGACACTGTAAATATGGAATAGTGGCGCTTTCCCCTGCACTTGACCAGATCTCCTTCATCAAAATATTACTATTATATGCATTTACGTACATACAAAGACACTGTTAGACAAAATCACAGATTTAGCCTCCTCATACTGTCCTTTCAAATGTGAGGTTAATTCAGTGATTGAATTTCGATAACCAGAATTCCTTGATTTCTGGAATATAATTCGAATGTAGAATTTTGTCGAGAATAGATATACCCTTCCCTGTTTTCTGGAAGTACTTTCAATGTCGTTTTTTTGTCTCACTGGGTATTGAAATTCAGTAGCGTCATCGGACACCCTTTGCCGGTGACGACTTCCTTGTCAGCAGAATTGAAGTTCGTTGTAAAATGGCTTCGGATTTCTTCATATCCTCTCCGCCCAGACAATTTGTGACAATGCGTGCCCAGGAGCCTATTTCTCACGCGTCCGATGTTGCGCAGCGGTTCTGCAAAAGTCCATCCTGCAATGCGGCGCTGATATGAATAGTAATTAGCACACAGCACGTCAGCTGTGCGGTCTAAGTCGTTGAACTTTGGTCTTCAGACATTTTATGAAAAGGAAGACATGTGAAAGTACCTTCGGTATTCAAGGATTAATGAGCATTCAAATTGGAAACTAAACGTATTGCCAAAATATTGTTAATTTCAGTATCCTTGCCTAGACGAAAATAATGAGGAAACTGGTCTTGATGACAATCTCTGGTAACTCGAACTGAATGTTCATGCAGATTCGCAACATCGTGTAATGAGTATTCCAGAACATTCAGTTATGATCATTTCATATTATTTTATTTGCAATTTGTTTCTACCGGAACATTTGGTAAATTTGTATAAATTTAAAATTGAATTAATTGTGACTTCTACGGCCCTGTATTTCCATTTAGGATAGCATTATTGCCATGAGCACAAGAGTTCTACCTGATTATTGTGCGTATACAAATCTTTTGTGCATTATTAACCTCGCATGTATTTAATAATGTTATTTACATGCGTATCACGATTAAAATTAAGATCATCTCTATGGGAAGGCACTAGCTCGTTGCAGATACAACCAGCGCCAGGGCTGCTCTTTACTTGTCAGCGTGCAGGCAGGCGCCTCAAGAACGGTTGCGACATCGACAAAGTAACTTTAGTGTCTCCAAAAATCGATGTTTTAAAACTGGCTAGTAACCTCCAACATTAAATATTCGCACAGAAAATAATTTCACAGTGACGGCGTTCATTAATTGATAAATAAGTTTTGACAAGTACAAAAATATTAAGAATATATATTTTTGGGGCTAAGGACGCGACTAGGATAAGACTAAGGATTTTTTTTTTGTAATCTGAAACTGAAAGCTTGAGCGCTCAAGGTCATCTCTGGGGGGGGGGGTGTCAGAGATTCCTAAATTCGTCACCGATTGGTATGGGAAGAAGGGAGGTAACATGCATATGCCGCATAAAAGCAGTGGTATCAGTTATTTAATATTTTAACTTAGGCGAAATTGTGATTACGGGACTTTTTCATCCATAAACAGTCGAAAACGGAAACAACGTCGGATTTAAGAAATCGATTTCTTATAGGCATTTCGCTATAGATTAGGCTGACATGGAAAGAGGATACTGTAATATTTCTTGACGTACGCAATAAGTCAAAATTATTTCGAAAAGTTGGCGATATTAAAACTAGATGACAACACAATTGTTACATTTTAATAATTCTGTGTGTTAAAACTTTTAATAAACCCCGTTTCTAGGTTTGTTTGACCTTATCTTGAGGCTAAAAATAACGTAAGTCCTTTGATATTTAATAAAATGCAGATAAAAAAAAACTAATATTCTGACGTGGTCAGTATCCAAACAAGGTAATAAACAATAAAAAAGGAATAAATTAGTAGATTATAAAAAAGGGTTATTTTGGAAACCTCGAGTTCGCTGTCGCGTCCTCAGCCCCAAGACTGCTATCGGACGCAGTTTACGGAGTGAGCGAGAGTTCGCACTGCTGGCTAGTCTGCTCCACTCCGTCCTGTCCCGCCTCGCTCCGTCCCGCCTCGCTCCGTCCCGCCTCGCTCCGTCCCGCCTCGCTCCGTCCCGCCTCGCTCCGTCCCGCCTCGCTCCGTCCCGCCCCGCTCCGTCCCGCCCCGCTCCGTCCCGCCCCGTCCCGTCCCGCCTCGCTCCGTCCCGCCTCGCTCCGTCCCGCCTCGCTCCGTCCCGCCCCGCCTCGCCCCGCCCAATCCCGTCCCGCCTAGCTTTGCTCCGCCCCGCCCAGCCCCGTCCCGTCCCGCCCCGCCCAGCCCCGTCCCGTCCCGCCCCGCCCAGCCCCGTCCCGTCTCGCTCTGCTCCGCCCCGCCCAGCCCCGTCCCGTCTCGCTCTGCTCCGCTCCGTCCCGCCTCGCGCTGCTCCGCCCCGCCCCGCAACGTTTCGTCCCGCTCAGCTCCGCCCCACCTCGCTTCACCCCTCCGCTCCGCCCCGTTCGGCCCCGCTTCGCCCCGCCCCGCCCCGCCCCTCCCTCCTCCTATCCGCGCCTGCGCGCGTTGCCTAGGCAACCGCGCGGCGTCTTCCCGTCGCACGGTGGAGCCAAATGCCAAAAAGCTGGTCAAAAGTCGAAAGCGTTGTACGATTTGACTGAAACTTTGTATTCAGAGGTTTATGATCATTCTAATTAATAATCTGTAATAAAAATTCCGAAAAACAAAATGGCGGATCAATATGGCGGATAAAATTATCAAAATTTTGTATTTTTAACACAAAATGATCATACTTATAAGTAAAAATGAGTTCATTCGGGTTTTTAAGGATGCTGATTAATAATCTTGAATGAAAATGCCAAAAAAACAAAATGGCGGACAAAATCATCATTTTCTTCATTTTTAACACAAAATGATCGTGTTTAAAATTAAAAGTGAGTTCATTCGGGTTTATAAGCATGCTGATTAATAATATTAAATAAAAATGCATAAAAAAACAAAATGGCGGACCAATATGGCGGACAAAATTACCATAAGTTTGTATTTTTAACACAACATTATTATGTTTATAAGTAAAGAAGAGTTAGTTTGAATTTTTAAGGATGCTAATTAATAACCTTGAATGAAAATGCCAAAAAACAAAATGGCGGACTAATATGGCGGACCAAATCATCAATTTTTTCCATTTTTAACACGAAATGATCGTGTTTATAATAAAAAATGAGTTGATTTGGGTTTATAAGCATGCTGATTAATAAATATTGAATAAAAATGCTAAAAAAACAAAATGGCGGACCAATATGGCGAACAAAATCATCAAAAGTTTGTATTTCTACATGTTGCACGCGCTACGAAAATTTGTCACAGGCACTAAAACGGCAGCTACGGGCAGCTGTTTTTTTGTGATTCTCACAGAGAATAACATTTCGAATAATGTCATGTTAAGTTTTTAGCCCCGCACGACGGTGCACATAGTTATTTTTCATTTTAAACACAAATTTTTGATTATTTCAATTTCATTTTTCGCCAACAATCAACGTTAATTATTACATTAACAAATTATTTTTAAAAAAATTAAGTATACATATTATGTTTCTACTTACTCTCAGGAATAGATTCCATTTTGTTTTATTGAATTCGGCCGACTGCACGCTTCTCTATCCTTCGAAACACAAAGGTTCTGAAAACACGTTTCACAGCTGACCGATATCGATCGCTCGAGGCCCAACTTTGAACTGATCTCTTACCTCAAGTATAAGAGAGAAACCGTTACTAATTGCGGAATTCAACGGCCCAAATACCAACCTATTGAAGTAGCAACGACAAAATCCCTATCTAGTAACTTTTTTTTTTTGGACTTTTGGCCAGCTTTTTGGCATTTGGCCCCACCGTGCGTCGCGCAGCGGAAGTGGCCAGCCAGACGGGCGGCCGCCCGGCCCCGCTCGGAAAATCCGCCCCGTCCGCTTCCCGCCTGGCGGGACGGGGCGCGGCGGCGCGGGGGCGGCATCAGGGCTTCCGCCGCGCCCTTGCGAATCGCCTTCTTGGAGATGGACGGTCGATAGCGTTTGTAACGAGCTCCGGGGAGGCTGGGAGACTCGTGATGTAAAGGCTAGCGCATACACCTTCCATTCGGTCCACGCTCAGCCCAAGGAATTTGTGGTGGGCATCGCGAGCTTTCGGCGGGTTTTCTAGGGATTAAAGTCCTAGCGTTTATACCATCCCTTGCTCTATGGTATTAAATAAAATTGAAGTGTAATTTCAAAATATTTTTATTAGCTGGAATGCTTGTTTACATGGTATAAAAACCCCGTTCAATTGTTTTTACAATATTTGCGTTTGTTAGAACTACTTTGTCCTGAACGGCTAAATGGATTTCGATGAGGGTTTTTTTTTTTTTTTTTTCGACAAAGGAATAGAATATTCTGTCGACCATAATTTAGGCTACGTTTTTAGATAATTGTTTTTTGTATAATACATAATTTGCTTATACAAACAGTTTAATGCGTATTTTAATAAAATATTGTTTATACGTATGACCTTCAAAAGCACAGAACAGTTGCAGTCTCTGAGATATCGAAAAAGCTACCGCCATCGCCCTTTCCATCCTGCTACAGAAAGTGAAGTGTAAAGTCCCTCTTTGTTGTTCGCGAATATGGAAATCGGAGGATAATCTCTTAAGTGGGTGAAAATTGTCTGAAATCACCTAAAATTTCCTACTAAATGCATTTTGATTAGATTAGATTTATTCAGTCAAAAACAACAGTAAAAACTATGTGACGTAGGGGGGAGAAGGTTATCAGCGCACGTTTTCGTGAGTTCCACAATCCCTTCCCGTCATTTTAACTATAAATAGTACCCACTGTGACTCCCATCTCTACCTGACGGTAGTGGTCATCAGTTATAAACGAATTCCTCGAGGTCTGTATTTAGGTGCGATAGTTACAACGTAGTAAAAACTTGTGCGGTCAAATAGAACATCTCTTGTACTAGATGTTTTCTGAGAGTAGGAAGCCATTTTTGTAAAAATTGCCTCTATCATATACGTAGTTTTTAGGAAAAGAAAGTTTGCAATTACGGAACCTTGAGGCCAATTGTTAACTGTAATTGTGAAATTATTTGGAAAATCAATCTATATTTACGGTCGCTCACGAGTACCCAGCCTTGATATTTGTGTGACGCTTGGCCTCCGGTACTTAACCTCCTTTCCACCGCCCGCCGATTTACTCCTTGTGTTCGGAATGGGCTTGTGGCCGGGCGGCGCACGTAAAGATAAAATTTTACCTTCTGTTTAATTCGGTGGACTGATGAACTCCATCGTAAAGTCGCGTTTCGGATTTTAATGCTTCTGTTTCTCTTTGTTCTCCTGGAGATACTCGACACGATTCTCCTTCGCTTTGTTGTTATCAGTGCTCGCGCAAATGAAATCAATTACGACCCAGGGGTGAGTTTGGGACATGTTTTGCCGTTTAATGTTCTTGAAGCACAAAGAAAGGGACATATATTCCATTATGGGGTTAATTCTTTTAACCCGTACGAAAGGTACGAGCGTGCATGTATCATGCTGCGGTATCACTGAGGCACCCTTTCATGCGCAGTTGCTCGCCTGCCTTAATTACTATTTGCTCGATTGCCTCAACTTCGCAAGACTTTTAAGGTTTTAAGTCAATAAGATTTTCACAATACTTGATAGAAACCTAAGTTTCAAAGACTTCATTGACATGGTGAGAATTTTACCTTAATTAAGGTAAACTTTTTAGAATAGTTATTTTACCTTAGAGGTGATAATAAATATAATCTGAAATGAAACAGTTAAGTAATTTTAAGGTTGACCACGTAGATTGAGAAAATGATTTAGATCGACCACGTTAAAATGTATCGCGTTACATGTAAACTTGCAATAGCCTTCACAATTTTTTGTAGCTCGTCGCTTAATGTTCTTGTGAAATCGAGGGTAATCTTTTGGCCCTTTATCGCGTCCGTGATGATATATCTTCAAGATACACGAATGTTTGAAAATTGATATTCGCTCGCTAAAACTGTGTTTAGCGTCGTATCGTTTGAAGTTTTATCGTGTATATTGATATTACCTCACTGCCTTTCAGGGAGAGGATTTTTTGTCTTTTGTTGAGATATCAGTTGCTTAATCCTCTATCTCGTGTTCATTGCAAGACGATTGAGGGAAATCGTAACACACGATTTAGGCGTTGCAAGTATGTTCAAAAAAACTATTTTTAGTCAGATTTGAACTTTTTTAAAGGACTTATTACTTCGCGTAATTTCTGCGGAAAATGCTACTTTTAAGACCTTTAGATTTTGTGATTTTCATCTGACACTTTGGTTAGGAATCTAAATTTTCAGGGGCACGGGGCGTATTTACTTCTTGAATTACACGTAATAATGTTGATTATCTAATAATTCGTACTTTTTTTAATGCAATTTGTTGTAAATTCCCAATAGGTAATGTCAGTTTTATAGAAATCTTACTGTTGAATTCTTTTTATTTGTTTTAGCGAATTGATTTGTGAATTTCAAACGCCGTGTTTGAGAGCAACCGTTAATTCATGTGTAAATATAATGTGCATTCATATGATGTAATCGTTAATCAGGGACATTCATTGGCAGAGGCAACTCGGGGGATATCACCGAACGGTGCTAATCATTACAGCTCCTTGCGTAGTTTATTCGGAGATCTCCTTCCTATTTCTTTATTCAGAGTATAACTATTTAAGCTTTAATGTGAATGTGGACTGTTTAACAGTGAATTTATTAACGCATTATACACGTTTTAGAACTACTTATTTCTGTGGCCTGAAAGGAAAATATTCTTTTTACTAATTTTTACAAATCTCAAATTCAGATTTAATAAATACGTAAACACAATATGTATATGAGGTATGAAGATTAGGATATACTTACTGATCGTAATGTTTTAGAACGATTTCTTTTCACCATGATGATCAAATGTTGGTTGTAGAGCTTCGTCGAATCACTAATAACGTGTTTTAAAATATCTACAATTTCTTAATTCTGGCCCTCCCACACCCCGTGCCACTCTGACTTAATCTGCGCTCCTCTCTTTCATGTCGGGCTGCAATCCACGTCCCATGTATTTTGGAACTGGCTGGATTTTGATTTGCTAGAAACTTCCGGTTTCAAATTGTTTGAAACTTCCTAACACTCGAAATTGCCTAAAAGTTGTAGTACATGGTGTTCAAACCAATGTCTTGTGGGTCAAATTAAATGCCACGAATTAATATATATATATATATATATATATATATATATATATATATATATATATATATATTCCTAACTATACTACGCTAAAAGTTCCGGTCCTAAAAGTTTCTCATTTTTTATATATGTGATCATTGCCTAGTGAAAGTTTGAAGCCCTTGCGCGTATTCCACGTGTGAACGCTCCTTGAGAGCGTCGCCCTGCAGGGTGTGCTGGAGAGGCGCGTCTGTCTGGCGCAGCAGTGCAGGGCGATGTGCCTCGGGGATGCGGAAAGGAGGGCGTCGGCGGGGGCGGGGCCTGGGTGGGCCTAGGTTAAAGATAGATTAGTGGGCCTTCCCCTCTCCGGCACCCGGGACTCCCTAAAAGGCCTCGGGCCAGGACCGGTGCCGGGTAGCGAACCAGCGGACTCAGGAGTACGGAGCGAAGGCGGCTAAGAGTATTGTTCAAGTGGTTAGTTTGTGTCGTATTTAATTGTGTTCATTCTGAGAGAAAAGAAAGGCATTGTGTTTTGGCATTGCGCAATACAATATTCAAATGAATGCGATGAATACGCTTTTGTATTTGGACACTCTCCTCGTCCGTATGTCGTATCGAATAAATAGTCACTGATCGGAAGCATGCGAGGTTCGAAAGAAAGCACTGTCATCACATTTCCACCTCATATTATTCTCACTTCATTTGTTCAATTTTGTGTTGAGAGGGGATACACTTCAAAACTTACGTCAAGATCATTCATTTGTTCGATATAATTTTTGCCTCTCCAAATAGCTCTCAATGATATTAAACAAGGTATTTCGCTTTTGTGTTTCGTTTCTGTTTACTTTCACAGTGATTTAATAACAAACCTGGAGAGTGCTTAGTAATGCAATCTAGTTGACGTCCGTTTACATCTGCGGCTGCAGTTTCAATAAAAAGGCCGGCTCCGATATCGAAGGGCAATGCAGACAGTGATGGCATTATATCGATGCTTTGTGGTGCTGCAAACACGTTGAAAGATGGTTGCTGAAAATAAATTGTGATGTATAAATTCAAGATAGCCGTACTTCACTTGTATTTGCGTAACGGTTTGGTAAACAGAAATGCCATTAGAACGCACCAGAAAACGATCGTGCGGAAAGAGATGTGCTCCTGTTTGTTTGTTTTTTCGTTGACTTCCGTGTCAGATAACATTTGTCATTAAAAGGATTAAAATGACATTTTATGAACTAGCGGGTAATAAAAGCACATAAGGATATCTAAGAATGGCTGAGCCTGTCATAAACTAATCGAAAGAAACAGCTTCACTTCTTGCACTGCTGTAGTACCTTGTGGAAAACCGCATCTTAAATTAATTTTAAAACGTAAAATTACGGCGTCTGCGTAATGTACATACGTGTACGCATTTAGGTCTATTGAAATGATCACGAAGGGTTCAAAGGGTTCGTATTGAAAGGGTTACGAAGGGTTCGCTCCGCCCTCGCGAGTTGACATTCATAACCAAGTTCCGAGAGAAGGGTTTCACCAATCTCCCGTTCGGAAACGCGATTGGCCCCTTTCTGTCAACTTCGATACGCCGCTCCCTCCCACCCGTTCGCGGGCTGAATGGCGGGGGGGGGGGGAGAGGGAGGGTTGGGCGTGCGATTGAGGCGGGCGTGGGAACGCGGGGCGCGGACGACTGTTTGCTGAATGGCTCGCGAGGAAGAGGGAGGAGGGGGAGGAGGAGGAGGAGGAAGAGAGGGAGATATGATCCCTCGTAGGGGGCGCGTCCCCTGTGTGGAGGCTCGCGCCACCGGAAGTCTTTCCGTGAAGGGGAAAGAAAGGATTGCGCGAGAGGGGGTTGGTAAGGCGTTCGTACCTTGATTTTTTTTGCGTTGCGTTGCGTGTGCTTCTGCGGTTATTATTGTACTTCAGGTAATGTGTTCGTAGGACGAGATAAACCTCTCGCGCGTTAACACGTCCAGAGGTGTTCCAACGATAGGCCGTCTGCGCGTGTTAACACGTCCAGATGTCCTCAGGCAAGGACATTGTCTGCGTGTTATCGCGTCCAGAGCAGTCCGAGAGATACGTTTTTGCGTTGCGTGTGCTTCTGTTGTTATTATTTTACTTGTAGATTGTGTGTTTGTAGGATAGGAAATGCGCGTTATTATATTGAGAGCTTTCTTGGCTGTGCAGGTGTAGGTCATGAACATTAAAAGGACAATAGTAATACTCAAGTTACTTCGTCAGCACAAACGCTTTCCACTTGGTGTTATTTAATACAGGTTTCCAATAACTTATTTCGTAACTTACATTCTACGAAAGTTTCAAGAGACATTAATTCTACCAATAGCGCTTCACTCTTATTACAATTTTCGTATATCGAACTTAGTCGATTTATTTTAATCTCTCCTTCACTATAATCTCGTTAAGTGTTTGTTCCATGTTCGTATATGCTGAATATTTCGATAGGCGCTATTCCATTTAAAAATTCTCGTTTTTGACCTCGTAGTGATACGAATAAAATTATCCTTACCATTCCAGAGTAAATGATTTATCTCGAGAGATCCTCTTCCCCTATTGAGTTCTAATGTCGCCTATGGAGTTAAACTTGTTTACTAGTATTTTTTATCTCAGTTTAAAGCAAGTTAATTTCGACTGTTTTAACTGCTGAAAAATTGTTATGCATGTGGTGCTCACCTTATTAAATGAGTTCAATTACCAGTTTAGGGAATATATGCTTTGAGCAACTTCGACCAAATCCTGTTTTACTCTGCAGTACTGTAAATTAGTGTTAGTGATGTATCTGTGTATCTGTATTGTGATAAGAGTATCTGACTCCCTAAACTCAATACAATGAAACTTACAAGCCCAGAGATACTAGATAGGCCCAAGGTCTTCCCCGGCGATACACAAGAACAATTAATGGTACAGGACTGTGATAGGCTAAAAGATCGCATGGCGGGATGTTCCCTGAGCATGAAGGGGACTATTCAGTGGGATTTGTTCTCAGAGGAGGAATTGTTTGCTCGGGAGATCTGTCACGACCCTCAGGTGCCGATAGACGGCAGCCAGGGACGGAAAGGTGGCTCGCGACTAAAATCAAACAGGATCCGGACTGTACGTTCTGTCTAAAAGTTCCGGATGCTTTGTGGTTGGGGCAGTGCCCAGTTGGTGGGAGATACCTGGTTGGGACAACCCTAGCCGACAGGTCGGCGCCGGACCTCGCCGTCCAACGGGGGAAGATCACCGCCACCTACCGACAGGGAAGAATACACTACACTTACGGGACTTAACCTCGGTAGTTGGCGCGCCGGGAATCACTAACCAAGCAAGCGTAAGCGTGCCCCATATGACTGCGTGAATTCTCAGATGCCCTAATCCAGAGATGGCGTGGCGTCGCGTCGCGGGGTGTGTCGCAAGGTCGCGTCGGGGCGCTGGACCGCCGTCGCGGAGTGGTGCTCCTCCGAGCGACGTGTGTGTGTGTGTGTGTGTCGGTGTGTGTGTGTGTGTGTCGGTGTGTGTGTGTGTGTCGGTGTGTGTGTGTGTGTCGGTGTGTGTGTGTGTGTCGGTGTGTGTGTGTGTGTCGGTGTGTGTGTGTGTGTCGGTGTGTGTGTGTGTGTCGGTGTGTGTGTGTGTCGGTGTGTGTGTGTGTGTCGGTGTGTGTGTGTGTCGGTGTGTGTGTGTGTCGGTGTGTGTGTGTGTCGGTGTGTGTGTGTGTCGGTGTGTGTGTGTATGTCGGTGTGTGTGTGTGTGTGTGTCGGTGTGTGTGTGTGTGTGTCGGTGTGTGTGTGTGTGTCGGTGTGTGTGTGTGTGTCGGTGTGTGTGTGTGTGTCGGTGTGTGTGTGTGTGTCGGTGTGTGTGTGTGTGTGTCGGTGTGTGTGTGTGTGTGTCGGTGTGTGTGTGTGTGTGTCGGTGTGTGTGTGTGTGTGTCGGTGTGTGTGTGTGTGTGTCGGTGTGTGTGTGTGTGTGTGTCGGTGTGTGTGTGTGTGTGTGTCGGTGTGTGTGTGTGTGTCGGTGTGTGTGTCGGTGTGTGTGTGTGTGTCGGTGTGTGTGTGTGTGTCGGTGTGTGTGTGTGTGTGTCGGTGTGTGTGTGTGTGTGTCGGTGTGTGTGTGTGTGTGTCGGTGTGTGTGTGTGTGTCGGTGTGTGTGTGTGTGTGTGTCGGTGTGTGTGTGTGTGTGTGTCGGTGTGTGTGTGTGTGTGTGTCGGTGTGTGTGTGTGTGTGTGTCGGTGTGTGTGTGTGTGTGTCGGTGTGTGTGTGTGTGTGTCGGTGTGTGTGTGTGTGTGTCGGTGTGTGTGTGTGTCGGTGTGTGTGTGTGTCGGTGTGTGTGTGTGTCGGTGTGTGTGTGTGTCGGTGTGTGTGTGTGTCGGTGTGTGTGTGTGTCGGTGTGTGTGTGTGTCGGTGTGTGTGTGTGTCGGTGTGTGTGTGTGTCGGTGTGTGTGTGTGTCGGTGTGTGTGTGTGTCGGTGTGTGTGTGTGTCGGTGTGTGTGTGTGTGTGTCGGTGTGTGTGTGTGTGTGTCGGTGTGTGTGTGTGTGTGTCGGTGTGTGTGTGTGTGTGTCGGTGTGTGTGTGTGTGTGTCGGTGTGTGTGTGTGTGTCGGTGTGTGTGTCGGTGTGTGTCGGTGTGTGTGTCGGTGTGTGTGTGTGTGTGTGTGTCGGTGTGTGTGTGTGTGTCGGTGTGTGTGTGTGTGTCGGTGTGTGTGTGTGTCGGGGTGTGTGTGTGTGTGTGTCGGTGTGTGTGTCGGTGTGTGTGTGTCGGTGTGTGTGTGTGTGTGTGTCGGTGTGTGTGTGTGTGTCGGTGTGTGTGTGTGTGTGTGTGTGTGTGTGTGTGTCGGTGTGTGTGTGTGTGTGTCGGTGTGTGTGTGTGTGTGTCGGTGTGTGTGTGTGTGTGTCGGTGTGTGTGTGTGTGTGTCGGTGTGCGCGCGGTTGCGGCAATGTGCGGCCTCCGCTCCGCGTTCTGCAGGACGCAATCTTCGCGTTGCGTGAGGCGCTGCTGTTGGCTGGCATGGCATGGCGTGGTGCGGTGCGGGGCGAGGCGCGTGGGCAGAATGACTCAGCGGAGGGCTCCGTGGCGCCCGCTGCGCCCTGTGCTCACCTCGCGTCCCCTCCCCTCCCCTCCCCTCCCCCCACCCCTCCCCTCCGCCCCCGCGCCGCTCCTCGCCGCCACTGGCCTTTCGCGCGACGCTGCCGCTAAGAGCGCCTACGCCCCTGCCTCGACCGGCGCAGCCTCCGCCGCCGCGCCCGCTCTCCGACGTTCGTCGTTTCGCTGCAGTCGTCTGCCCGGTGGAGTGTCGGAGGTTGATGAATTCTTCAGAGGAGGAATCAGATCTGTCACGACCCTCAGGTGCCGATAGACGGCAGCCAGGGACTGAAAGGTGGCTCGCGACTCAAATCAAACAGGATCCGGACTGTACGTTCTGTCCACACGTTCCGTATGCTTTGCGGCTGAGGCAGTACCCCGCTGGCGGGAGATACCTGGTTGGAAGAACCTTCTCTAGCCGACAGAAGGTCTAGATTAGTGCCTTGCTTTACGTGGGATACTCATGCCATGATGCCTGCGCTTCCGTCTGACCGCGCAAATTTCACCAACTGGCGGAGAAAGGTATTTTTCTTGGGCGACGAAAGAGACGATTTGGATTTAGCTCCGAGGCTTTATTTAGGCTTGAGGATATTTTATTCCATGCAGTAAATCTACGAACATGGGACTGCCGGGTTTACTTCCCATCCGAAGGAAGGAGTACGAAGCGTTCTTTTTCGTCCTTAAAAATCCACGGCTTCGGTCGGGTTTGAATCCGCGAACTTCGGTATAACAGTTCGATATGCTACCCGTTACACCATCGCCGTTGTTCGCGGTTAGAGACGGCTGTCGCTGCGTTGCCGCTGCGCCTCCGCTGTACGCGTGTTCTATTGCCCGGTTTTGTACCCGCTCTCCTATTCTGCATCTAGTTTTGTTCTACATCTCCCGCTGACATCGTTCGTGTGACATCGCTCGTTCTGACATCGTGGTGTGTTTCCGTCACGTTCCTCTTTTGCATGTATCTCTTCATTTCATCCGCTTTTCCATTACACATTCGTCAGACATTTCTTATCCTACCTCGGGCTGCATTTGTTTGTTCCGACGCTTATTACCGATCTCTCCTATTATCTTTCCTTCCATATCCTCCATTTCCCCCTGTCTTTCCGTTCTCCCTTTCCCGCCCCGTCTGCCCCTACCCCCTCCTTTCACTCTTGCGTCCAGCCCGCCCACTTTTTGTCCATGTCCTTTCCGTCTCTTTCTCCCCGTAGTAATTCCGGACTAACTTTCTACTTCCTCCTCGCGGCCGGACACCGGTGCCCTGCTCGCCCTTGCGACATCCCACATCCTCCCTCGGCTCGCTGTCGCCTTGACCTTTGGTCCCGGACCGCACTGGCCTCCGCCCGCAGTCGCAGCTGCCTTCCGCCGTTTTTGCCCCCGGCTCGCCTCTGTTCGCCACGCCGCCCCTTCCTCCTCGCCCTCCGCCCCCTCCCGCCCCGTCCCGCCCCGCCCCAGAATCACTGTTGTGGCATCCGCCGCTTTCTGCCGCCTCGACTGCCACCTGCAAGGCCTCATCTCGCCTCCGCCGCCACTTCCCTTCTCGGGCCGGCCTGCTCTCCTCCTGCCGCCGCGCCGCGCTGCTCCCATTGTCTCCCCCGCCCCGCGTCGTTTGCTTGAGGAGAGTTCGTGTTTACGTTGGGGACTTATAATACCCACCTTACAACGCCATACAAATTGCGCTATTGTAGTTTAGCGTGAGAATTTTCTGTAGGTACCGTTGTAGATGGTTATTCGCGTTAATACGTGTAACACCTGTTGACCAATTTTTTCCTAGTATGATAGTAATTAAATAAGTATTTTCATTTAAATTAAATGTTTACCAATTAAAACCATCCCTTGACCAAGAAATGTATCTGGTTATTCAATAACATTCAGCCTAGATTTTCGTAATTCTCAAACGTAAAAGTGCGAAAAAACTCACGAAAGAAAAATGTCACACGTAATATCAGCAGCATTCGCTCCCCTGAGAGCAGGAAGTAGTACCGTTAAAATAATTGCCGAGATACGATCTAAAGTTGTTCTACACTAATTTACCAGAATTCTGAAATTGTTGCCTGAAGGTTTGACGGAAGTGCTATTTTAAATGACAAGTCTTAAATATTTTTATTGATGGCTAACTTCTCCAACTAGCCTTATTAATGAAACGTCACTAAATGGTGTAAATGAATAAAACTCCCTCCCTTTTTCAGCTATAGTAGAGAGAGGGAACATGCAGGATCGAAAATGACGCCCAGGTTTTCTTCCTAGATGAGCTCATCTATTGTGAAGTCAAGGTTTAAACTATTACGCTCCAAGAGCGGACTCGTTCTCGCTCGCGGCGGCGCCGGGCACCTTGCGCCACTAGCCGGGTGGGCGGGCGGGCGTCGTGTCGGCTGCCACCGCCGCTTCCGCCCGCCCGCCCGTCGGCGCGGCGGGTGGCGGAACCCCCTTCGCTCGCATGCCATCACGAACGAGCACGGATATTTGTATCGGCGGCGTCACCCGCGAGGTGGCCGCAGATAACAGCGACGACGCGTCGCGGCTGGGCGGAGACCCCCGGCGCAGTGCACGGGATAACCTGCGAGATACTACATAGATAGACCGGTCGTGCCCGATGGGCCTAAGTGCGCCCGAACGCGCTCGCAAATAAAACTAGTGCTACAACATCATATTCTTTCTCGTATTGTTCTTAACGTTGATATTTTTGAAAATTCAGAGAGTTCACCGAAAATGAAACCTGCGCCTCTTCTCAAACGAGCTCCCCTCTATTCGAAGAAAAAATCTAAAAGAAAAATTTAGAGCGATTTGTTGACCACTCTTGACCACTGTTGACCACCAGCGAATTTTGTTGTAAAAAAATTGCCTTTAGTTCGTCCAAAAATTACACCAATACTGCCATTATTTTCGAAAAATTGTACATAACCTCATTTAAAGATCAGTCTTGGGGAAACAAGTTACCAATCGTTCTTGAAAATCACTCCTACGGTTGAACCGCTGGTGGTGTTCGCGCAAGGACTGCCAGAAATTTTGCCGTATATCAAGTTTTCGGTATCAAGGCCCACAAAATCTGGTTACCCAAGATGGCGAGAAGTCATTAAGTATATTTAGATCACAAAAGTTACCTATTTAGTCGTTATAAGGTAATTATTAAATGCGTTTTTGTCTAAAATTGCCGTGTCTTGCTGTTGCTTTGCAATAGTTTCTGTATGCAGGGGGTGTAATATGCGAGAAACTAACAAATTAGAAATGGGAAATGCCGATGTCGTTGACGAAGAGGCTTGAAACAGTGTAAAAATGCGTGTCCCTGAAGGCTGTGGTTCGAGTCTCGTGTAAAACATGCGATTATGCTAAGTAGTAGGTTTGGCTTGCACAGACCACCACATGCTAATCCCAGCAACTTTCATCAGTTATTTGTCATCAAGCATTCATCCCTCATGATCACCTTAACAACCTTTCAACTAACAAGGACAGGGAATGCAAACCACTGTTTTGATTACTTGTCCAGGAGGGGATGTGTGACGTACAAATGTAACCCCCCTCCCTCGTCCACGCACGGAAATGAGAATGAAAGCGAGCACACAGTAAATAAAATAAACATAAGGGGGGAAACCTGTTTCGCAATAACTTGTACTCTGAAAGAAGCCTAACTTCACAAATTATTTGAAAGAAAAGGCGTCCAGTCTCCGACAGCAAATAGCATCGTGAATAGAATGTCACATAGACGAGCAAAATTGGTAGGAATAAAAATCAAGGGCCAGGTTGCATCACGTATTTAGGCGGGCGACCGGGTAGGTGAGGCTTATGCTTTGCGTGCTGCTGCCAGCCCTCGAGTAAGCCTGTTTCCTTTTCGAAACCTTGCTTTCCCTCATGTAAATTCACTCTCCTTTCCTTCTAGCTCGTAGAAGTTAAATGACTTCATAAACATTCCGTGTTAAGTAGTATGCTCCTGTATAAAATGTTCACTGCTGAGGATGCCTCAAAGTTATATCCCTTTACTTCTGCCGGTTTCTTAAAAAAATGCTACTTTTTTGGGCGCCTGAGCGAGATATTGAGCTACGATAAAGTGCCCACAGGTTCAATAATTGATAATACAATGGGGTGGTCGCAGTTGTGGAATGGTTCATAGAACGAGAAAAATTCAGATTGTAGTGCATCAACTGATGTTGCATAATTGGCCGGAATGTTTAATGCGCTTCATTTTGTTTGTGAAGTTCATTTCTCCTTGTGTTGTATTCGGACACCTTTCATGAAAATAAACTGGGAAAGAAACAGGTAAAAAAAATCAAAATGAGCTCACGAAAAATGAATAATCTCACATGGTTGTATTTATTAATAAATGTTAAAAGTTTTAAAATTTATTTGCAGTTCTCTCACTTGATGGACTGTGGAGACGTCAGCATGCGTAGAGGCCCAAAAGTGGTGTACGCTAAGGTGCTTCGCGCAGTCTAGTGTCTCAATGCACTTACGGGTCGTCCATAAATAATGTAACGCTGAAGAGGGAGGAGAGGATTTGGAGGAGGTGAATATTTTTCATCAATGATGTCTGTTGTTGGCTGATTCTCGTAGATTACGAAGATCATACTCAAAAGTAATCTACAGTATATTCTAGAAATTCAATTTTGTTGGCGCAGTAGACTCGGCGCCTATGCGTCATCCACGACGGCGTGTGCACGGTTTGTCAGAAATTTTCTCGCCAAAGCGTTCTTCTTTCATTTAAAAATTGCCCCTAATTTTATTTTTATGTGCATCCCCACCAACTAATTCTCACATTCATTATAATAAATTTTATTATATATATCATACATAATTGATACTTCTCGTTTCTGCTTTGTAATTAATTTTTACTCATTGTAATTGGGAGGGGTCTTATCGCAAGCGTTACGTAATTATTGGAGGGGGATTCAAGCGCCTGTCACAGGTGCGTTACAGGGGGGAGAGAGGGTATATACAAAAACTTCAAATTTGCATTACGTAATTAATGGACGGTCCCTTATTGTGCCGACTCGTGTCGCTGTGTAGCGTAGAGCTCTGAATAGCCGCAGATCTATTTACAACCCGCCCGCCCGTGGGTCTATGGGCTGATATGATATGGGGCACGGGTATCCTAATGGATTTTGATTAATTTATGTAAATCATTAGATTTATATATTAAAGTATTTTTTAATTATATATATTATATAAATATATAAATATAAATATATATATATAAATATATATAAATATATATATATAAATATATATAAATATATAAATATATATATATATATATATATATATATATAATTTAAATAAATGAATAACCGCGTTCTGTGTTATAAGGGAGACCCGTATGGTCCTGGCGACCCCTGTGATACGGGTACCCGTATGAATGCCGGTGGGTTTGACACATACGGGTCCTGGGTGCCCGCATGACAAAAGACCCGTCAACCTCCAAGAGGCGTAGTGTGGTGCCGTCGGGGTGACGCGCCGCCTGTCTGGGTGCGCTGCGCTGACGAGGCGAGGTGAGCCCAGCCAGGGCTTCGCTTGGGGCGGGATCTGCTGGAATGCAGCTGGCTGTCGCAAAGCACGGAGCTCGTTAAAGGAGAGTTACGCGGGGCACTGCACAACATCCGGCCGGCCTGGACTGCGACTGGACGTCGCGAGGGAACGCTCCTTTCCATTGTTCCCCTCAACAATCGCTTCTCCTGTATGATTTGGCAAAACTCGATTCCTGCCACGGAGTCAAACTCGTTCATTTCAGCGAAGTGTAAGCATTTTGTCAATCCCAGTTCGTTGAATCGGTTTTACGTCACCTGGCACTTCCACAGCTAGTATTTTTTTCCTGAAGCTAATTATAATATATTTATAATTGAAATGTATTTAAATGAAATCATTTTATTGAAATACGAATTAGATTTCTGAAAGTTTATGAAAAGCTAACAAAAGAAATAATACCGCTTGCAACACTTTTCCCCACATTGCTCCTACAGTGCAACACGTGGATGTGTTGGATGTTGATAGTTGGCTTTAACCTTTCGTAAAAAGTATTTTTTAAATCTATTTGTATTCAGTATTTGAATGTGAATTTCCGTTTTTTATTGAACGAATATGAATGGTGGATACGAGGCAAACTAAATCTTAACGTTGTTTATTTAATGAAACTACTGTAGAATCGAGCTCGAATAAATAATGAGAATGATGTGATATTCCTGAAGTATTGACATACATCTGCCTTGAGATGGAGAAGTATTATACTTCGGAGTTATATTCATTGTTTACTTCTGATCTGGAAAATCGATGAGAGAAGTTCTTGTGAACTTCCTTGTGCCAAAGGTCGAAAGTGACACGAAAATCTTTAGTTGGTGTAAGAGAACTCCGTTGAGTTTTATTGAAGAAGGAAGGAAAATTCAAATTGAGGATTTGTGGGTGTCACTCTTCGATTGAATCTTTGTAATGTACAGTACTTTTATTCCTTACGTACACTTAGAAAGAAAATGCAATATACTCTGTTGCATCATTTGGGCATTATTTTACTGCAGTTGTATTTAAAAAATATAATAATGGATTGAGGCACATGCCCAGGAGGGGGGGAGGCAGGGAAGCCGTAAAAATTTCGAAAGGGGCCCCGTAACCGTACGCAATATAACTTTTATTTCTGTTAATGTGATGAATTCCTGATTTTCCCCTTCCTTAAGTTTATATTTTTTGGATTGATACTTGAAGTTCTCTAAATATCCCCCCGGCAACCCTGTAAATGATGCAATTTAAAATTCATTGTATCCTCGAATTTATAATTTCATTTTATTGTATGATTTATTTATTACAGTAAAACCTCGCTGATCCGAACCCCGCAAATCCAAAATTTCAGATAATCCGCACAAAATTCGGGATGGAAGAAAAATTAACAAAATAAATAAAATGCTTATTTGTAGTGTAAAAAAAAAAAAGATTTTGTAAGTACTCTAGATCTGAACAGGTAATTATTGATACATAACTTGTCGAAATGAACGTTTATTGCACTGGTAACTACAGTGTAAATCACACGTTGTTTACATAGTTAGTAATTTTCACTTAGAGGAAATTGCAAAATCCGTAATCTTCTTTTGCCGTACGGGACTGAATCTGCTAGATGATGCGATCGCTACGCTACGTTGCTTTTTTATCACACCGCACGCTACGTTACTTTGTCCTTAAGTCCTACAGATTGAATATGTACGGTACATTTTTTTTCGGATAATCCGAGCAGATCACAACCCCAATTAATTCGGCTTACCGGGGTTCAACTGTACTAGAAAATTGTCATATGCAAATGTAATTTAATGGAAAAAGTGTCCGGAGGGGTCCAGAAATATAGTTTCGCCATCTCTCGTTTTAGGCTGCGCGCGCCTGTGAATTGAGAACTTGCAGAGATTTATGTACTAAGGCGTCGGGACAATTCCTAAAATATTTTTATTTCTAGCTAATACTATAATTGAATTTTGCTCGCAGGATGGTAGTGAACAATCTTCCTTTTTCCCGAGATTCCTGGTGCAAAGTTGAAACAGTCCGTAGACGTTGGAGTATGAGCTTCTCGTTATGCGGACAATAGCTCATTACGCTGCTTCCCTGAGGAGTGCGTTGTGAACCCCCTCACGTCGCTCACAGATCCCTCTCGTTTAATAGCGCGCTCTAGCCGCAACAAGTCGTTTCGTGTAGCTTTTGCGAGGACAACGAAATTGCAGCCCCGACCGTGGCAGCTGCATATTAATTGCTGCTTTATTGACATCCACCCTTAATTAAGTGTAGAGTAAATTCATTTCCATTTCAATTTAATATTGCTGAAATAAGTCGTTCAGGAAAAGCTCCCAGATCTATAAATATTTTGCCTCATTGTAGTGGTTCCGTTTGCAATTCATTATATCTTGATTTAGAGTGCATTTCAGTTATCAGAGCGAAACCAGTTCCGCTGTTATATTGTACGAATTGTTGACTATATAATATCATTTTTCACGGATCGGATCGTTTAATTACGAAATTTATTTTGTATTTAGTTTTCTAGTGAGCTCGTATGCTTGGCGACCAATGTTTCGTCGAATGATAGGCGTCTCTCACCAATTTTAATTTAGATTCGCATATGTATCATATCTTCATCGTTTCTTCGTACTACTTACCTGCACAGCTGCTCATTCAAAAGTTATTTCTGCCAAACTAGTTACGGAAGCGTGTTACAATCATTCAAAGGTCTGATCTAAATGAATAATTGGGCTTTGTTGTCAAAATACGAAGACAATTTTCCAATATCTCTAGATAGTTAAAAATTATAAAGAATGTTCGTTATTTGAAATCATGTATATTAACAAACGTCCCGACACGGTAGAAATTTACATCGTAGCGGAAGACATAATTTTGCAATAACTGAGAAATACTTTTTGTAATGATAGTAATGACTTTCGATATTTTGTGCATTTTACTAGTTTAATGAAAAATTTAAAGATGATTTGCAAGGCCCATGAGCTGAATAATCAAACTGACCCTAATGAGAACGATTCTGTACTTTTAGAAAGGGCATTCATTACCGAAAATATTTCCATTCATTTCGTTTATTTTTCTCCCGAGTTTCATGCATAGCAAACTCGCGAGAAAGCGAGACGTAATGCCAGGCCATCATGTCAGATTTCACAATTTGATTGTGATCGGGGCGATCACCAAGCGAGCTACTTCAGGCGTGAGGATCGGCACGGAATGGGACAACGCCCGTTTCTTGTGCAAGGAGCGGTTTCCTCTCGTCGGGAATTTCTCAAGAATTAAATTGACTCTATTGGAACAAGCGCTCTTAGAACGAAACTCAGTAAGGTTTATTTCGCGCATATTATAAATAATTAATTTGCAAATTCTCTAAATTTTGAATCGACGATAAAAAATATAAATTAATTAGGGAAGTTCAGACAATCTTGCTGCAAAACTAGAAAAATTCAGGGAATTTTATTAATTTCGAAACGTCTGGGGGAAATTGGGGACTTTGGGTACAGTATGTGAATATTTAGGTGTTTCAGGCAATATTAAAAATTAAATGGTGTTTTTGATATCTAAGTAACGTTGGTACATTTCGTTGGTTTTTTTGGAATTATGTTTATTTGTAAATCAAATGTTATTTTGCCTCTCGTGAAATCCAGGAGCTTACATGATCAGATGTTTGTGTTATTGACTATATATAATCTCACAATGCTGTACTAAAGAGAGTACCTTGAGATAACACTGGGAAAAGAACTCGGTTGATAACAGCATCTTAATGTTGTCTCATCTTGCTTTTATTTAAAAATTAACAAATGTTCTTAAAATAAGTGGTCTCTCTGAAGCGCGACGTGTTTCCATGAAAATCGGATATAAGATAAAATGCAGTTAATATTAAATAGTGGTATTTTATATCCGTATATTCAATGTAAGAATCTTACTCGAAATATATTTTTTTAAATTTTTAATGCATTTGTTAAGTTCAAAAATGTATTGATAATAAGACGAGGAAAAACTTCTGAAAACTAGTTTCTTCAAGTTTGGATTGACGTGCGATAGTATCTTTTAAACATTTTTATCATTTCGGATAATTGTTTTTATTTAGTATCTGTGCCCCTTGTGCAAGGAGCACCTTCATGCGACTCTTTCGGGCTCTCATTCGAAAGAGGGGAGATATATCTGGGCTACTTACCCCAAGTTCCGACTTCATTGGGACCTGAAGTTCATTTTTCATTCAAAACTAATAAAAAATGTTTGCTACTAATTCAAATTAACCATTATTTCTGGTACACGGAGAAATAAGAAATTCCGTTTATATACTGCAGGGGGTGGGGTGGAACTTTTGTTCGAGATGGTAAGGAGTGTCCCTAGATGTCCTGCAGCAGGCGTCTTGTTTCCTTCGGAAGCCCCCGCTCAAACACGCACAGTCGGTGGTGGAAAGGTGAGGAGCTTTGGCCTCGCCAGCTAGAAGCTTGAGACGAATTTTTTTTTTTTTAACATCGATGTTTTGTGTTCGATGTTTTTACGAGGTCGATATTTTTCAAACGAAAAACGTTCATCATAAACAAACGCTATAATAATTTTCAGGTATCCGAAAATTGAATATTCTTCAGACCAATGTGTCGAAGTATTAAAAATAAACTAAATCGAATATTCGTCGATAAAGAAGCCTCATTAATTTTTGAATTATCGAATCAGATAATCCATTTTTTTCTTAATTGTCATGATGATTTTTTGACTTTATTTTGTCAGATAAATCTCTATTAAAAATGAATAAATGAAACCAGTTTTAAATGAAATCCGCCCCCCCCGCATGAACTTCAATGGTTGCTAATCCAATTTTAAAAAACTTCGATGTTTAATAACATCGATGTACTTGAGTCGATGTTTTATTAACATCGATGTTTTAATTTTGAGCATCGATGTTTTGTTGGGGATGTCGCATCCCTACAGCTAGCGCGACGAAAAACCGTCAACATCTTGGTGCGTTGCCTGCAACTCGCCGTAATACCGCGACGCGTGTGATAAATGACTTAAGACGCGTCGCGGAACTACCCGGAAGACGCCAGCGATGTCGCGGTGATATGACTTGACGATCCCCATTCACTTGTCGCCGTAAGATAAGTTAAATGGCCACTTCGTTACGGTCAATTCTGCTTCCGCGAAGATTGCAGTCCGCACGAAGGAGCAAACTGAATGGCTGGAGACGCGCGAAGTTTCAAACATGCAAGAGAACGAATTCAAGGGATTCGCATAAAGTGAGTGGTTGCTCATAACGGCTGTGTTAAAATGTCGAATTGGTGAGAAAGTGACAGAACAATTCAGTAGCTGGATGTTTGAATTGTCAATACGTATTTTGTTAGTAATTTAGTTACAGATTAAAGTTTATATAATAGTCTAGAAACGAGCTTATCTGACGCATGCAAACGTTAATTATTGTGACAAAGCAATCGTTCAAAGAGTCGTATATAAATACCAACTGCTACTTCCTGTTGAGAAACGCAGGTGTACACAAGTTCCATTCAGGAATTTTGTTATAGTTTAGCAGATACAAACGCACTTGGTTACTGGTATTGTTTAACATTCCTTTAAAATTTAATGTGGATTTTAATTAACGAAACCGTATTCAGTATTCATAGTGTTTCACCTTGAGCTCGATTCTACATCCCTTCAACCGTGTAACGTCTTTCTCTTTCATTCAAACGTGGATGTCCGCTCATTCGTAAACATTTAAGGAATTGAAATCGTTATGTAAAACATTATTTAAATAATTATACTTTTACCGACTTTTTCTGAAAATAAAGTAAACTTAAAAGTATTTTTCTGCTCTACACTTAAAATAAATGCTTCTAAAGTATTTAAATCTCAAAATGTCTTATTCCTACAGACATTGGAGACTCCGCCCGCTTTGAGTTCACTTCTTGCCTAACATTTAGCTTATTTATTATACACGCATGTATATAAGATATGTGTGAGGGTGTTTGTTCCATAAAAAGCTTTAAGGCCGATCGCTCTCAAAAAAAAAAAAATGTGGGAGAGGGGTGTCCCGAACCAAGTTGCCCGAAATTTGGTTACATCAAATTACTACAACTGGTGCAACTCACAATGCTCCTGGGTGGCATTTCGGCCGGGCCGCAAGGACCTGGCAGGGCGTGTGGGAGCAGAACGAATAAAGCGTATGAAGCAGCTTAGGAGATAGCGGTAAATACCTGAGTAACGCCGGGACGTCAGCTAGTTGCTTATAAAACAAATTGAAATAGAGATATTCCTCTTAAGTGTCCTCCTCTCAAACGCCCTATTTCGGAACCGCCAGTGAACTCGGTAGTTTTTATCTTTTCCGATCGCCTTTGTAAGCGGTTTACTTACGTGTCCGGAGTCGGAGAAAAAGCTCTTGATTACAGCCCTGTAATAAAGTAGCTATCAATTGTCACGATAAACAAGAACAAAACTTATACCGGCGAACGGAACAATACGATGCAGACGACAACATTATTTTATTGTAAAATTAAGGGATATACTTGAAAACGCACACTAAATAAGTTATTAATTAAAATAACCATTTACTCGTAAAACTCATCAAATAAGTATAATACACTTTCATATACCTACATTCCTACAAACCTGGAATAAGTATTGGTATTTTCGTTGCATAATAGATTAATATAACTTCATCACATTCGATCTAAATATTTCTTTCTCTCTTCGACTTCTTGAAAATTGAGTTTACTTTACGATATATACATCTTTTGATTTATTGGGTAGTGAATCTTCCACAGCTCTCTCAGCTTCTTTTCGTACTTTCAGGAGTATCTTCCATTTTCTGGCAACAGAGAGCGATTGTCGACTCAAATACACCCTCCCAAGGCATTCAATGTACCGCCGAAATCAATAGAACACCGTTCATCATTACGCCTATATAATAAGGTGAAATATTGTATATTATAAGTGACTGAAAGACCATTATGTGCTCGTAACTAGCGCTAACGCGTTAACACATAATGGTCTATTTCAACCACTTGTGAAATAAAATACTATTATTAGGATGTTTATTTTCTCCGTTCGGGCATGAGACGTGTGGGTAATCGAAAGGTTTAATTTCCGATTCATATGCAAAGCGAGCGCCCGCTCACCGATAGGTTCGTTGCGCGGCAGTCATCGACCGCCAGGGGGGCCTCGTGTCTAACTCTGAGGGAATTTAGAAGGTGCCACGCGGTAGACGGGCACCTTCTAAATTCTAACGGGCACCCCGGGTAGGTGGGTCAAGATGAAGTCTGTAACGCACCAGACCGGTATTTCGTTCGCGTCTTACGCAATCGGACAAAGTATTTTTTATGTAGCCACCTGCTGACTCCCAACCCCACCCAACCTCTCCCTCAAAAGAACAGGCGAATGCATTTCTTACGTTGCGATTGGGAAATATGCTAGTTTCTTAATAGGGGGTTTCAGTAATCGCCCCATCTGTGGATAGTTTTATTGCACCCGTACTTGCGGTCTGCTTATTTGAATACTTCCTTTCACAGTGACAGATTCAGGCGCCTGCTTAGGAGGTTCCGAAAGTAGGTGATTTAGCTCTACAATCTCGCGCAAAATAAACTTTTTAGTAGTATTATTTCATTGGCAGTTCTTGAGTAATTGCAGTCTCGTACCACTATCGTTGTATATCGGTCTGTGAAATCGAACGCACTTGTAAAAATAAAACACAGTTATGTCTATCGTGGTGATCTTTGTAACAGCCCAGAAGCTGCTATTCATTTGGTCTTATTACTCTTCCACTTTCCAATAAAAGGAACCTACCGTTTCTATTTGTGCGAGGGGAAAAAATATTTAGTGAAATAGGAAGAGAACGTCTGGAAATCGTTAGCGTATTAATAAGAGATTCTAGGCTTACTATGAATAGGATGAACGATCGGAAAGATGATGTGCAGCCAGCTGACACGATAGACTTAACCCTATTCCCTTCGTCCCCTTTTCCACACTGCACAGCTCAAGAACTGCCCTTCTTTTTCCATTTACTTATAACTTCATTTTCATAATCCCTTGCGCGTCTTATCAGCGACTTGTGTCTTTTGTCACCCCGACAATTGCACGCAAGACTAATTTAGAATTCGAATCTTCAAATCATCACCTCCAGACATCGCTTGTTTAAATATAGAATTCGCTCTTTAACATTCAGGAAGGAACCTAATACATTTCAATACATTATCTAGAAGGAAACTATAGTCGCTTTCGTACGAGGGCTTTCTCTTTCAAAAGCAAAGAGCTTGCGCAACTTCGACTATCAAAAGGGATTTTTTAATGTACTGCTCATGAGAGGGGCGATCTCTGTGTTTGTGAAGTGAGAGACGTATGTACTACACTTAAAGTTACAGTTAAAGTTCTCGATTTTTGTTGTATTGAACTTGCAGCCTTTGTTCTCTTATTACAAATTCAAAGTGTGGTCTACCTCCTAGAGAAATTAGGTATATTAACTGAACAAATACGCCACCACATGTGCCAGTCTCTAATATAGAACAATAGTTGCATTTTTAAACAAATTTGGTATTGTCTAGTAAAATTGTATAAAGTGTAAGAAAAGTTCTGCATTGCTGTTTCTGAATAAATTGTGAAGATCGCAATTGTAATACCGTTGTACTGCATTGAACGTGATGTGAAAGTGACATGATGTTTGATGCTTTGTTACTTGAATGAAACGAGAAATAAATCGTAACATTATTTTATCATTTATGGCGAATTTATGATGTATTAAACCGAACTGTCAAAGCAAATTGATCCCTTAATTTTGCCTTCGGAAGTTGCAATGTGTTCATCTGTTATTTATTTATTTAATTGACGATACTCTTAGAGCTTACAATTATAAGCCACGTGTAATCTATCTGCTTCGAAATGTAAACATTTTGTTGTGACCACTGTGTCGAAGCTTGGCCCGACTCGTACAGTAAGCTGCCGAATGTCGTTCTCCGACCTGCAGCTGACTATTGCAAGAATTGTCAGAAGAAACAGAAACTCACGTTAATCAATCCGTTGATTTGGGGGTAGTATAGGAAAGTGGCCGTTAATGGTGAATGCAAACGGAACAGATGGCTGAAAAACAACAACAAAAATGTGTGTAATCCTCAGAACCTACTGCCGTTCCGATTTGTACATCACCGATTTCTTTATGAACAACCGATGGGGGAAATTCTGCAAGGTGGCGTGGGTTGGCGCCGGATCTCGCCATCCAGGAGAGGAAGTTCGCAAACCGCGATAAAATCACGCATTACACCTACGGAACTATAGCAGTTGACGTGCCCGTATCACTAATCAATTATTTATGAAGAAGCGGGGGCGAACACGTTGACAGCTGTGCCCCGGTCACCCCCCTCAATCCTCTCCCGAGCCCAGAGGGGGAGGGGAGCTGGCACTATTTCCGTCTGGATCAGATGCCCTTTGCTCGCGCCGGTGCTGCCCGCTGCAGACAAGAGGCAGTCGCCCCGCCCCGCCCCGCCCCGCTCGGCTTGGCCCGGTCCGGAGCCGGGGCTACGGCCGCGGCCATGGGCGGCAGATTTCTCCACTCCTTGGGGCGGCCCGGCCAGAGGCGAGGGGCGGTCAGAGGTCGCGGGCGAGGGTTCGACGCCGCCCAGAGAGCGGAGGGCGTGGCAGCGGTGGCGGTGGCGGTGGCGCCCGCGCCCGCCACGGGCATTAGAGCTCTGCGCACTGCGCGTTTAGCGAAAGTATCGACCCGGTCCGCCGGTCCTTGGACGTCGATACTGCATTCGATTCCGAAGCGGTGGCGGTGGCTGCTGCTGCTGCTGCAGTGCGTGACGAAGCCGTTCCGGTCGCGGTGGATCGGTCCCAAACGCCGGGGGGTGGTTGCGGGGAGCGCGCGTCAAGACCGGGTGTGACAGGTGGCTGGGTATCTCTAAAGTGCGTTCTTTGCTTTGTTTTTTTGCGGTAGCTGAAGGGCTTTAATTGTTTCTGATGTTTTAATCAAAGATTGTAAAGGGTGATCTAAAGATAAGTATATTCAAAGAGGGGGTGAGCTGCAGTTAAAATACGTAGTTGCGCAAAAATTTCATTTTAGTGTATATTGGGAAAATTGATTCAAAAATAAAATGGTTTAAGCTAGAATATGTTAATATTTGAAACGACATGAATCCGTAATGATTTACAATACTTACCCTCGAAACGTACATAGGAAGATACACTGAGCACTTAAGCATAATTCTTTCACATTGTTCTCATTGATAATTTACTATCAGGTTACGATTCGAGAATCATATTTCTCCACCAACTAATGATCAGGGTACTGAAGTTGATTTTTAAATTAACAAAGCTACGAAGCATCAATTTTAGTGCTTACACTCTAAGATTCTCCTTTTTTTCCACTCATAAACAACTGAAGATTTTTTAAACTTTTAATGAATATTGCAAGAATTTGGAGTAACTGCAAAAATACTCGAATTAAATTGTGAAACGACTTGCAGGCGAAAATTAGCGAAACAATTTATGTAAAGTAAGAGACCCAACAACTGAGTTCGTCCAGAAAAAAACAAAATCAACTTAATACCATGTTTTGTCGTTTTTATCGTTAATTCATAAAACTCATCTCTAGAGCACTTCCAAAAAGATGTCCTTTCATTTATATTTCAATACTATGAAAAACGTAATGAAATCAAAAATATTCTGAAATTTGTTTACGTATTTAAGAAAAACAAATGAAAGCTATATAATGACGTTCACAAGAGTCGTAGAGACCATATAATTTGTGGAGATAATTAATTAGGAATCTTTTTTTTTTGATTCCTAATTATTGCCTTCCGTGAATTTGATTTGTTTTAGATTGACATTCGAATAAGTGTTTATTAACTTGAATAAAAATACTTTACTCATTAGTGTCCTGTTTGTACTCGTCAATTCTTTGAGATTCGAATGCTTGGTCAGGATTTGTTTACTTCAGCTATGAGTGAGTAAATGGAATGGATTTACGTAGAGAATTGATTTCATATCTTGAAACATCGCTTTGAATGTTCACTGTATTTTTACCTGGTCATTTTTCTCACCCACATAGAATGGTTTCAAAAATGATTGCTTCTTGGGTTGAAAATTGACAACATAAGCAAATGATAATAAAATAAACTAGCATTAAGTTTTCCATTCGGCTACAGCCTGCGTCGGGAGCCGAATTTGTTAACCAAGCTCCGTGAAGTCACGGATGTTAAGCAGCTCGAGGCACCGCGGGCCTCAGGATGGATGACCGTCTGGGAACCCCGGATACTAACGGCGCTGACCCCTGGGGATTGGGATAAAAGGAAATGATTGACGACGTTGCCTGAGTAACAATTAGCTCGCCTCTTCCTGCCCAAAAAAATACATATCGACTTATATGCGCTTACCTGTAAAACATTTTTCCGTTGTGATTCTAAAATTTGTTTAGAAATGAACTCGTGATACTTGAAATATTGGTGTCATTGTGGAATGAAATTGAGGTACTTCAGAAATAACTCACAAAAATAATTTACAAATAGCATGTTATTAAAGAATTGCCGATACTGTAAGTTATTTTTATCTGCGATTTCGCGGAGTGTTTTCGTGTCAAGTTCGGTATATTTTTTTATATTTTGACGTTGAAAGTATTTGGTAGAATCTGATGAAGAGCCCCCGGAACCAGGCAGTCTCATTCATTAGATTTGCCTGAATTCGTCTCTCGACTACTGGCATGTTTTAAAAAAGTCCTTGCGTGGTCGATTTTTTTGTCTTTTTTCTTTTGTTCCATGGTAGTTGCTGTTGCTCCCTTGCGTGTTTTTTGCTCTTTGTCTGTTCTGTGCCCTCGGCATGCTCCTCCACGTACGCACCGCGCACTCCCTCCGCACGCTCCTCGCGCCCGCGTTTGCCGCGCCCGCGACACGCCGCCTCACCGGCCTCTGCTTGCTTTCAGACTCGCTGGGGCTGCTGCCGAAGGCGCAAGTGGCTGCGGCGGCGGCGGCGGCGGCGGCCGGTGGCGGAGGCTCCTCGTCGACGTCGTCGGGCGCGCCGCCTGGGCCGGGCGGAGGAGGAGGGGGAGGAGGAGGAGGAGGCGGCGGCGGCGGCGGCGGGAGCTCAGCGTCTGCGGCGGCGTCGGCCACCACGGCCTCCCAACAGCCGGAGGGAAACGAACACGGGGGCGGAGGAGCAAGTAGCAGCAGCGGCACCAGCGGTGCGGGGCGGCCCAGCGGCGCGCCCGCACCCCCCTCCGCCCCCGGCCCGTCCCCCGCCGCCCCGCGCCCGCCGCCGGTGAAGCGCCGCGCCCGCCGCCGCGCCACCTCCGCCAGCCAGGACCCGGCCGAGGCGCTCACCGAGATGTCGGTGCGCGGCCTCAACCTCTTCCGCTACGCCTCCATCAGCGAGGGCGTCTACAAGTGCACCGAGTGCGCCAAGGTGGACGTGCAGAAGACGTTCAAGAACAAGTACAGCTTCCAGCGGCACGCCTTCCTCTACCACGAGGGCCACCAGCGCAAGGTGTTCCCGTGCCCGGTCTGCGCCAAGGAGTTCTCGCGCCCGGACAAGATGAAGAACCACATGAAGACGGTGCACGACTGCTTCATGCCCAAGGACTGCGCGTTCCCGCTGGGCTTCTTCACCTCCTTCCCGTAGAATGGGCAGGAGACGCCACGCCCCCGCCACGCACGGCCCCGCCCCTCCCCTCGAGTGCCTGCGCTCTCCTGCAGAGTCCTGCCTCCTCCCGCCCCGCCCCGCCCCGCCCCGCCACGCCCCTCTCTTCTGTCCTCGACTGAACGAGTCCTTTAGAAGAACGTGGCTGTAGGTTTGACACTCACAGGGTATCTTCCGGAACAAGATTGCTGAGAAGAAGGGAAATGTCAGAGCGTTTCATGTTCTGTCTGCATTTGGATGTCACAAATATGACAATTTTAGAATTCTATGGTGCTACCCGAGAATATTGTTAGATATATTTACTCAGTATTCTTTTTTAAAAATATTTGACTGATTTCCATTTAAAATTTTTTAACATATATTGAATTTTAGTTTATCAATTGTTTGCACTTTTTTGTAATTCCACGATGAAATTTTCAATTTGCATCAATCAGAGATTTTAATGATTTGTATAATAATTTGTGTTGTCGTCATATCCATTTGTGATGTAGGTTGAGGGGTTTTTGATATTCCATTGGTTGCACCAAAGTTTTTATTCATATACTAAGGTTTGAGCTATGGTGTTGTTGCACATCTAAGAGTGTTGTTTCCATCAAGTGCCCTGTTGTCTTCTTTGCACGGTTTTATAACTCTTTGCCTTTTTGAAGTGTCTTGATGTCTCTGTTTCCGCACAGGATGGTCAGTTATGGCTTGTGAGGAGACTTGAGTGCCTCAAAACCCTGTTTCTAATGCAGGATGTCTGTTTTCACTGATATCAGAAGGAATATAGTAAGAAGTGTGCTGCATGTCAAAGTGCAGTTGTCTTTTGGTGCTTGGATGCCTTACACTGCCTCTGTGTATAGTAGATGCTCATTCATTTGATGGATGGGCTTTAAAGTGTGTTTTAAACAAAAGTTTATTGAGAATAATAGATTGTTATTCAAGATATTAGAGAAAATTTTCTATATGTATACATCTATTAGATTATTCTATATTATAAAAAAAGCCGTTTCAATTGTCAAATATATAATAAAGTTTTACAAAAACTTGCTCACTTCACATAACTTTGGAGACAGCAGGTCAAGGTTTGTAGTTGAACCTGTCTGTTGCACATCTTGACACTCCACTGTTGAAACTTTCACACATTTTATGGAAGAGATGTTGTTACTGTTAAAATTGTTTATTCTTATTCTTCACTGTCTATCACTTTCCACCTCTGCAGTAAAGCGGAGGTTTAGGGGGGGTCTGGGAACAGAAAGAATGAAGGAACTGTGCAATGTGGAGGGGTTGTCAGAGGGAAAACAAGTGCCTGAACCCTCTTGCCTGAACTAACCGATTGTTTGGTTCTATAGGCAAAGCAGAGCTTTAAGTTTTAATGAAAAGTAAATATAAAGAAAGATCTACACTACTGCTAATGTTATTTGGAAGTAAAAGAAAAAATATACTATTTACACCTATGTGCCTCACTTAAAAGAAGCATTGGGAGCATTGCTGATTTAAGGAACTTGACTAAACCGTGTTTAGTGATGTGTAGGGAGACGAGAGCAGACGGGGTGGCTGCCTCTGCAGGGCGGGTGGCATCAGATGCCTTCCAACAGGTAGTCACCAGAAGAGGAGGAGCTGTGAGCCTTCTGTAGGCCACCAACTGCTAGCAATGCAAAGTACGGAAACTGCTGAGCAGATATAGTGCAAATTCTATAAGAAAAAATATTTCCGTGAAACTTGATTAAATTTGTCATATGTTTGCTATTCCCAGTATTGCCTCACACACATATAATCTCTTTTGTCTTACTAGATTACCCACAAATTGATTAAAGTAGATTAATATTATGTTATTACTATTATTAAATAATTTTTATTGTGTTGGGTTTCTTTAAAAAAATCTTAGAGAAGTTAATTACTTGTATAATACTTATATTTTTTAAAATTTGTAGGTAGTTTTCACACATTTTTACAACACA
This sequence comes from Gryllus longicercus, assembly GCA_038098605.1. Taxonomy (NCBI): domain Eukaryota; kingdom Metazoa; phylum Arthropoda; class Insecta; order Orthoptera; family Gryllidae; genus Gryllus; species Gryllus longicercus. The sequence continues at coordinate 1,242,302 of JAZDUA010000193.1, read as the reverse complement.
GTAAATTTTTTAACCAATTATAGTTATTGTAATTATTATAGGAATGAGAAGCATGTATGAGCTATATATTCAACTCTAACAGGTACAACGTAAAGATTCACACCTTCTGTAATGGAGGAGCGAGGTTTTGGTGTTGGGTTCTTGGTTTCATCTAATCTTTGTGTTGTGTGTGTGTGTGTGTGTCTGTGTGAGGGGACTGGCCTATCAGTCCTGCAGATTTCGAAGGTGCCATGGTGGCAGGGCAGTTTGGTTTGTAGTTCCCAGCTCAGACGCTGTAATGATAAGCCAACATTCACCAAAGTGTAGTTGAACCAGCCTAATGAGTAGGGTTTGTAAGGTCAAATGCTTAATTTGTTTGAGTACACATACAAGAAAAAATAAGTCATCCCATGGCTTACTGGAACAAAGTTCATTGTGTTACTAGCTGTAGTGTAGTGAGGTAGTGTGTCCCCGGACCTCTTGCATTCCAGGCTGCTGCGGTGGTCAGCTGAGAGATCCGAGGCCAGTAGTGTATGCCCCAGGACAGTATGCTAGTTTATGGTATTTTTAAAATACTGTTTATCATATTTCATTTGAACTTACGTTATGTTGCAAATGTTGAAAACATTTGTTGTTTAGTTAAATCCCCCAAGAGAAAAGTGGGCTTAGGCTGCAAGAAATTCTGTTAAGCGTTTTGTTTCGAAAAAAGTCATTTACCATTCTTTTATCAAAGATTCAATTTGTGCAATAAAAACAGAAGGGTTTGGATATGAAACATGGCAATAGTTTTATTTTGGGATATTATTAGTGATCTATGTATGTACTTGCTGCTGGAATAGAGGGAGATAACCAAGCAAACTTGAGAATTGTAGTGACTTTTTTCACTTTAAATCGTAAATTAATTGGCAATAAAATTGACCATTACATTTTTGCAAAATAATAATTCTATGTTTTGTTATCGTTTGTATAAAAACTTTATATTTGTAGCTTGTGACCATGCTAAAATTGCATGCTGTTGCTGCACTTTTTTCCTGGGACTGCAACTTTCTGCAAATTCTATATAGTTCTTGTTTTTTTCTTGTTTTTTTTTTCTTGTGTAAGTAATGCCTGTAATGGTTTATGATAGAGTAATTTGAAAGTGCAATCTTATTATATCTTATGTGTTAGATAGTTTATGAAAAATACTAACCAGTTAGAGTTGACTTTGTTACACAGCTGAACCCTTGTATATTGTTTTTTTTTTTTTTTTGTCCATGTACATAGTCTACACCCCTGCCGCACTAGCACCAACTCATCCAATCACAGGCTTGGTGTCAGTTCAGTTGGGTTCTGTTCGACTCGCTCTTCCAGGGTGTGTCCACCACCATTGAGGATCAAGGTGCTTGGTCTTGTGGCAGAGAGCTTGTCCTTGAATGTAGCAAATGGATAATGTGATACTAGTTACTGCATGGAGCGTGCAGGCTAGACGCTCCGCTGAATTCTCAGTTGCATGAAAGAACTTGCTGTTGTGGTGTGAACACTGGTCGTGCTCATAGCTTTAATTGAGAATTTTACGGGATAAGAAAATCAAGTTTGAAATATTGTATGGGCCAATTTACGGTACAAATTCTGATTGTTGCTGAGTCGTTAGATATGTGCTTCCAGTTAAATTTTTATTTCTTGAGCTTTAATTTCATGGAATGAACTAGTAACATATTATTTATTTCTGTCCATTTTGTTTTAAATCTTTCAAAGAAAAAAGATATGTATATCCAAGAAGCCATTTTCCAAGCCTTCGTTGGTAGGGATGATGAGGCTTCTAAATGGAAAAAATGTTTCATGTTTTCAAATTCTATTTCATTGTCTTATTGTTGTCCTCAGTGGGTGGTTCATGGAATGTTTCCCCACTGAGGCTTCTCAAAGTGTGTGGGAGAGGTTCAGCAGTTGACAGGGACCAGTGGGTGCAGCTGTTGTCAGCATTGTGTGGCCTCCAGTCGAAGTGCACTTATAGTTCACAACCAACAGAAAGAGCAGAGTCTCTGTTCTGTCAGTGCCAGTCACAAGTGTCCAAAAGTAGAGAAACAGTTATAGCCAGTGTTGATGTCCAAGGCGTATAGCCTTTTTTATTTGTTTACCAATGACTTTCTCTTAGAAGTAGTATTCCCCTCTCCATTTTGTAGTTTGTGCTGTGCCCTAAAGGCCATGTCAGAGCGTACAACTTTCTGAAAAGAAAAAAATAAATTACTGCAGCAACTGTATCCTAGTGTGCTGAAGAAAGCTTGGCAAAATGCTTCTTCAGCACAATAAATGCAGTTGAAGCAGTTTTGAAAACTTGCGTGTGGCAGTGTCACAGGGCTGCTTATGCCTGATTTTCATGCATTTATTGTATGCCCTGTAACAGTCCTACACAATAGTTTCACCTTTGTTGAAGACTGCAGGAAAATGAATAGAGTTAATTTCTTTTTTCACAAATGGTGCATAGAAAAATATAATTGTTTCATTTTTACAAATATATCTCATTAGATTACTTGTTATGATTACAACAATATATTCATTAGATTTAATGGTTTTTAATATTATTTTGTAAGTGTTCTGAACATGCATAGAAGGGAATTTTTATGAAAAAATCCCATGTTCACATTTGTAATATAATAATCATTCTAACGTTCATGGTTCTTTGTTTATTATGAAATAGGACTTTGTTATTGAGTATGTGCGATATCTTATGGAGTTTCTTGTTTCAGGACATGCATGTATAACACAAGAAAGATAGTTTAAATAGCCTGTCCTGCTCAGTTATATAAAGCTCATGTCAGTTTAATAGACAAATTCAGAAAATACTAATTATGTATTGCATATTTTTACATAACATTACAGTGAGAAGTAACAAGTATTGAAACATATGTTTCTGAGACCCATTTATGCAGTTTGACAGAAGTATATGAAAGCAAAAAACATATATATATTACAGTGAGTTCACTTTTTTTTTTGCTTTTTGTAATGATTGAAAAAATTCTTTATGTAATTTTTTAAATATGCTAAATAAATCTACCTCCAAAGAATAAACTATGTTTGTCACCATAAGAACCTTCCTCGTATTCCTGCGACCAGTAATTTATCAATGTTATTTGATGGATTTTGTTTGTTTGATGTTTGGTGTGATCATTTTAATTGATCTTTCCCAAATGGAATTTGAAGAGAGAAAGGGGTAAAAAATTATCATTCTTATTATTGTGTTGATTAATGTTTTAATATTCAATATTATTCATTATTTATGAGAACAAAATAACTCCCATGTTCCTTGTAACCATTTCCTTTAACGTGTGAGAAAGAAAATTCCATATTAAACGTGCCTCTTTACAAATGCATATATTTCAATGGTTGAATGTGAATGATATTGTGAAATTGAAGGGTTTTTTTCTGAGCCAGAAGGCTAATTTTACTTAAGACTTGTTTTGGATAGTGTTAACTTGTGTAATTTCTTGAGTGTTTTACTTGTGAGCCAAACATTTGGACAAGGAAAGATGTTAGGAGAATGTTCAATACGAGAGACATTGTGAAATTGAAGGTTTATTCTTAGACAAAATACAAGTTTTTTAAGGAGTAAACTCTGTGTTCAGAAGTTTTTAAAGGGTTGTTATGTAGTATGCAATTACATGAAATGTCCAATCTGTCTGTGGGCCAACGATTTAGCCAAGGAAAGTTGTTGGGAGGAGGGTTAATTGTTTAATATGAAGGACACTGAAGTTAAAGGGTTGTTTTTAGGCAAAATACCTGTTAAGGTTTATGATGTGGAATGTGATAAAACATTAAATGTCTGCAGTCCTCTTTTGTGGACCGAGGGAAATTAAAGGGATGAGGGTCGATTGATTATGAAAGGCAGTGATGTTAAAGGCTTGTTCTTAGGCGAAATAACCATTGTTAAAGATTTGAAATGTGTAAGGCAAAAACACATGAAATGTCCAGTCCTTTGCTGTGGGTCAACCATTTGTCTCACTGCAAATGACTGGGGGAATTTTTGAGAGGATGGCTGTTGAATATGAAGGACACTGTGAAATGACAGGGTTGTTCTTAGGCAAAATACCCGTTAAGGGTTTGTAATATACAAGTCAATAACACATGAAATGTCCACAGTCCTTTGGGGTGGGCCAACCGTTTGGCTCACCGCAAAGGACTGAGGGATGTTGAGATGAGGGTGGATTGTTGAATTCGAAGGACCCTTCTTAGGCGAAATCCCCGTGCTGTAGGATTGGTGACGAGGGCGGGCCGCCCTTCGGCCGAGGGGTGTGGCGTGCGAGCCGCGCTTCATTGTGTGGTGTGTGTGTGTGTGAGGCGCAGGTCTGCTGGAGGCGGCGGGGCCGGGGTCCCCGGCGGCGCCCGCGGCGCAGCCCTCTGCGCCCGCGGCGGGGCCCGGCGGCGCCGGCGGCCCGGCGGACGAGGGCGCGGGCGTGCACTTCCTGAGCGGCGTGGCGGAGGACACCACCGTGGTGACGCTGGTGAAGGCGGAGGTGGACCCGTTGGGCGACGGGCCGGCGGACGACGGCGTGGCCGGCGCCGTGCGCACCAAGCAGGAGCTGCTCGAGTACCTGCTGTGCGCCGACGGGTCCGTGGTGTGCAAGCGTTGCGGCGAGGTGCTGCCGTCGCGGACGCACTGGTACCGCCACAAGTACAAGCGCCACGTGGTGCTGGCGGCGTCGCCGCCTCCCCCGCCCGCCGCCCCCAACGCCGCCTCCGCCCCTGCCGCCCCCGCCGCGTCCCCCGCCGCCGCCGTCGCCGCCCCGCTGGCCGTGCCCGCCCCGCAGCCCCCGCCCGCCGATCTCTTCCGCTGCGACAAGTGCAACACGTTCTTCAAGTCGCGGCGCGGCCTCTCGGGCCACCTCACCACGCGCCACCCGGACTGCGAGAAGGACGACGGCGACGCGGACGCGGCGGCCACGGCGACGGCGGCAGCGGCGGCGGCGCTGGCGGCGGCCACCGAGGGCGGCTCGCCGGCCGCGGCGGGGGGCGGGGCCGGGGCCGGGGCGGCGGCGGCGGCGGGCGGGGGCGCGGCCACGCGGGCGGAGCGGCGGCGCGCGGGGCGCGGAGCCGACCACGCGCGAGGGCCCGAGTACGAGCGGCAGCGCGAGCGGGAGGAGAAGCTGGTGGCCGACATCATCGAGAAGGTGCGGCGCGAGTGCGAGGCGCAGGGCGAGGCGGTGACGCGGCGCGGCTACTCGCGCAGGTCCACCGTCATGAACTCCTGAGCGCGCCGCTGCCCGTCGCCCTCGACGCCCGCGACGCCCTCGTCGTCCTCGCCCTCACCGCCGCCCTCGCCGCGCCGTCGGCGCCGCCGCCCGCGCCCGCCCGCGCGCCCCCGCCCCCGCGCCCGCCCGCGCCGGCGAAGACGGCCTCCCCCGCCCGTGGCTGACGACGGCGACTCCCCGGAGGCGTCGCCCCAGTGATCGGCTGCTCTTCACCTGAATGAATAAAACAAGAAATGCGCGTTCGTCTGCTTCGTTCGTTGTCGTTGGGGGTGGTGGCACTGTTCTTCTCGAACTGTGGATGCCGCAGTTGAAATTGTGTGGTGCTTAAGGGTGGGTCTAAGGTTTTCAAATTGCCGTCGTTCTCTTTGGCCGTGTTTAGAAATGGTGTGACTTCATATATACGTTCTTGGATTTGTAAATGATGTATAAATTTCTTAGTGGAAATCTCTACGTAAATGTGCCAGCATGTTTCTGAATTGAAATCGATATGTTATTGGAATGGGCCTTTGGATTTGGTTGTACTCGTTACATGTGGGCGGTGTCTCCCCTGTTAGAAAAACTGCAGCATGAGTGCCTCAATGTCTTAGGCAATGAATTGCATCAGAGTCAAATATTGTATCAGAGGGGTATCATTGTGCCTAACCTGTGATTATAAATTCCTTAGTATGTAGTATGTTCTGTGGTTGCTTCTGAACCATTTCCCCGTGTCAAAACGATTATGAATGAAGTATTTTAGTGACCCTCTCTCTTTACTTACAGTCCTGCCTTTTCCAGGATCTCGAGGATCTTTTGTCATTTAGTAGTCAAATAATTTCAAAAGCAAATGATAGGGATATTTTGACCTTTTAATAGACTTCTTGATCCTGGGATGTTCCTAGACCCTCATGGCAGGTGGTAGTGGTACATTACTTACTGTCATGCAATTTTATATAATTTGAGTTGAATTAATGATATATTACTGCATGTAAACAAGATGTTTAAGAATGAACTTACTCATATTATTCCATCACCAAGTGTTTGCATTATAAAATTTCATGAAAATTAGTGTTGTGCCATAATCCACTGCGTGTAGTTAGAACCTCTTGTTTTTAAGAGGCAATTGTGATGGACTGATTATACAGGTGAATGTTTGAAATTGCTGAAATTTAAAAGCTCCTCTGGAGCCACATATGTGACCTTCCCCCAAATACTTTTTTCCTTTCCAGTGCATTTTGCTCAATCTGTGAATTTCTTTTCAACATGTAATACTTTGTTAGATTTTTTGAGAAAATTGTGCACCAAACTGCATGATTTGTTTTTAAATTGAGACTAAGAAAGATACCAAGAATTTATGATGTGTATAGTTAGTTATAAGATAAGATAACGTAAAGATATTTTTTGAGAGTAGGACATTACCCCAAGCTGGCTGGGCCTGTCGGGTTAGGCCCTGGACTGCCTGGGTTTGCTGTTCTGGCAGACGGCTGGCTCATCTTGTTTCTGTCCTGTGCTCCGAGCAACCTTCCTGCGTCCTGGCTCTACCTCACCCTGCCTTGCCACGATGCTGTCTGCCAGGGCAGTGGTTAGTTGCAGAGGCCACCATTGAGAAAGAGGTGCCAGAGCAGTGCAGTGTAGGACACTGACAATTTACTCATCCATCCAGATATATAACTTATTATATGAAACATTTACAAGTTCTTTAAATTTTTCTGCTTCCAAGCTTGTTCCACTTACAAATACATAATTATTATATAGAAATAATCTCTGTGCCAACTTGTTACGAAAATTCACTTTTGTGAGTCTTTCTTTCATCGAAACTTCTTTACAACTGTGTTGCAAATCATCTAGGTGTTGACTTATTGTGAAGACGGTTCTTTTGTTGGGTCTTCAAGATTGAGTTGAGGCTCAATTCATGGCTGTCCAATAATTGTGGATGGTGTATTGTTTACTATTTATGCTCTCTCTCCTTTGACAATGGGGTTCAACCTGCTCACTAAAAGTGTTTTGTTATGACCGTGCTGCAGTGAATGAAGCAAAATAATCTTTTATCTGTTAAGAAAACAGTAAAATCTGTTTGTAACTTTGCCACTTCATGAATGTGAAAAAGTGTGTATGGTTGAGTGCTGTGAAATGAAAGTAAGTCTCTTGTTCAAATATAAAGAAATATGAATGTAATGTGATGTTGATCAGGTTTGATATATGTAAATGTGCAGGTTGATTTGTACCCATTGTTAATTAAGTTCTCATGTTTTTTGTCTGTTTCAATATAGTACATTGTAATTTTAATGTGCATCTCATATCTCTTTCCTCCTTGTCCAATTCTGTATTAATAATTTGCAATATCTCATGAACTAAAACTCTTAAAATAAATGAAAATGATTTGAATAATTGACTCTGCCTTTCTTTTTCTTTTAATTTTATCATCTATAGAAAAAGAAAAGAAAAAAGAAATGTGACAATCTCTTTCAAATTAATGAACACTCCCAGATAAATAGAATCTTTGAAAAGATCAAACATTTTATAGGCAAGTCCGTTTTTTAATGAAATATGCCGCTATAATTACATGAAATGCACCAACATGAAAAATCTGTCAAATATGCACTAATGTATTAATCTATATTGCATCTTATTTTAACAAAATTTTAAGAAATATTATTTAGCCATGCATTGAAGCAACAGAAAAGAATATGCAAAATCATAGATATACACTCCTTAATAACTAATGGTTTGAAGTTTTATCAGATACTTGTTTTATTTTTAGTTTTTCTATTTAGGAAAATTTCTGAATACACTTTGTGCATTAAATTGGATTTGTTTACTTCCACAATGTTAACAAATTTGTTGGGAAGTCCTCATAACTTGCACAGTACATACACTTTGCCTTTACCCAGCTCCACTTCAAGGCATCAAACTCCTCACATGTATTCATGTAAAATTGCATTAAGTGGAAAGTTCTGGCTAGGAAAGAGGAAGGGAAAGATAAAAAAAAGAGAGAGAGAGCGGCAGAGAAAGAAAAAAAAATATTGCTGCTTGAAACAAAATTCTTATCATAAAATTTTCTTTAAAATACTAGTTAGATTAATTAATTCTGTAACATTGTTTTTCTATCTCTCTCTCTTTTTGCCTACTCATATTTCTTTTAAGATGGAGCATAAATGCAGCTATCGCAACTCATTTGCTGTGTCCAGGTGAGTACATGAACGGTGCACACTAATTGAAATTCGTATTTTGAGAGAAACAAAATGCTTCAATCAGTGGTACAAATACATTGTTCAAAATATTTCAAGAATTTAAAGAAATTTTACCAAGAAAAAAAAAACAACAACAAAAAAAGTCACTCCTATTATAACGGTTTCTTAAATCCATTAGTTTCAAAACTTAGTTTTTGAAATTACTTGCTGGTCACTTTCAAATGCAGATACACCATGGATACCATGTTTCAGGGATCTCCAAAACCATGAAGTAAATTGCTTATGGCAGGGTGAAATATTCAGCATTGCACAAATATTACTTAAAGAGAAAGAATTGTTTCATTTTTGTGATCTATCTGGTTTCAAACAACTTCTTGCAATGTATCCGGATTTGTTACAAAGTGTTGTGATGTATGTAGATTTAAAACCAACCTTTTTTGTATCTGAAATTTAATTGGAACTTATTACATGCATCTTGATCTTTCTGCTTTTGAAACTAATTTTGATATTTTTCTGGTGTTGCCACCAGCCTCTACTTTTGTGGCATAAAATAAATAAATTCTAGCACATTTTCAGTGTTATAATTTAGCCTTTCAATTTGCATATTTGCTAACAGAAAATGACATAATGTGTAAATTGAAGTTTTTTATCCGAGTTTGAAAATAGACAAGTGGATAAATATTTCGTACTCTTAAATTCTGGTTTTTAGTTTGAAATATTTTAACAAATTAGTTGTAATAAAATTCTTTTATAGTATTTTTGGAAGCAGTTATATCACAATTAACATTATGATGTTACGTTTCAGAACAAGAATTTGACTTTTCAATTTTTAACCCACACAGAGAACAGGACAAAAAGAGGAGTTTGTTCTGTACTGGTTATTGCATAAGTGTATTTTAGCAATTGATTCTTGTTTGCCACGTTACAATGGTAGAAATGCAGGGTATTAATTACCTAAATTCAGTGATTTTTCCCCCCATAATTAACTTTTAACTATTTATTCTTCAACAAACTGAATACCCTATCACAATCGCCTATTAGGGAGGAAAAGGAGTAAATTGTGTCTATAGTATATCCTAGTTCTGGCCTGCCCTGGTACCCCTGCGTCAGAGGGCCGAAATCCACTTTGCTCTCTCCCACCAGTCCAAGACCACCTTGCCTATCCTCAATCTGTTCTGCCTCATCTTGCCTTGCCTGTCCATGCACCCAACCGTCACACGTTCGCTAAGATCCCCTTAGTTACCACCATTGTTGCTTCAGGTTGCTGAAAACAGATGCATTGTTGCATACTTTAGGCAAACTTCCAGGAATAATTTTGACCTTTAAGTGCTCAAAACCTATATGTGTTATTGGAATTAATAAAAAAGCATGTAGTGGAAAATATTAATTTTTAATTAATATTTATAAATTTCCTCACTGTTTTTGTGATATTTGCAAAAGAAAGAAGAAAAAAGAAAAGAAGGGTATTTAATTCTTAAATTTTCTTTGTAGTCTAGGAAAATGTGATGATGGCGACTTTTATGAAATTTCATGCAGACAGTAACGTTTCTCTTAGTTTGATGGTCATATTAAAAATTTTTTATTAAGATCAGGATAAAACTAATTTCTTAAAAAAAAACACTAAACAACCAATCTTTAAATCTTTTTATCATCTACGTGAGCATATGAGATTATAAAACAGGCTGTTATTTTTATATCATAAACCAATACTCTAAATTTATTCAGTACGTAAGTAAACTCAATACATTCATTAAATTGAAAGTTAAACCCAAATTGTAATTTTTTACTAATATGTATTGATTCATTGTCTTATTATTCCTATGAATATTCTTTGATTCTATCTTCATAATCTTCAAAGTCAGGATCTGAAATTAAGGTTCTTTTGTGAAACCTATGATACTGCTTCAAATTAATTGTTTAATACCTTTAGGTCCTGCCATTTTGGCTCTTAACAGGTTTGCTATTTGGGCCATAAAGGAACAACAAGTGTTGTTATGTGTGGAGAAGAGTTTGCGTGTTTCTTGGTATTTAGTTCGAGAACATTTTCTCGTAATTAAGTATTCTTGAATATTGAAGAAGGCCTGTCTTTTAGAATTCAAATTTGTTGATCCTACCCATAAATTTTGGTCTTGGCTGAGGTACTTTTTCAGTTTTCATATGGTCTTTTTCATTTCTGAGATGTCCATAAAATTTTAGTCATTCTTTTGTTTTTCTTTGAAACACCAGGCTGTATTTTCCAATTGAAAACATGAGTGATATTCAGATGCACTCAACACAAATGTAGTGCATTAATACACTCTCATTTATGAAACTAAATATATCTTTTGTTTTAATGAAATATATGCTTGAACTGATAAAGCAGGATTAGATTCAATTATAAATCACTATGCTGTAGATTCCGGTAATACATAAGGGTGGTTTACATGTTTCCGCATTGCAAGTTTTTATAGGTATAATTTAATTCAATCTTGCATATCAATTTACATACCATTTCATTTGCAATAAAATATTCAGAAATCTGGAAAATGGTAGTTGGTAGCATATTGCAAAACTGCATCCCTTTCATTTTTATCTTCTGAAAGAACATAATTAAGCCAAAGAAAAAGTTAGAAGGTACATTTTTGAAATGTTTTCAAATGCATTAGATTGCTTTGATTGTGAAATTTCTTTCATTTAATTTATTCAAAGTTCAATAAGTGCAAAATATTGATATTTATGAAAATCCAGTAACTCAAATAGCAACTTTTGTGCAAATTTTACTAGAGGAATCTATCAACTTTCAATGGATGTGCCAATTCAATATTTAGAAAGGCAATGAAAATAATACAATTACTACATGTTTTACTAGCATATTAATTAACAATTTCAAGAAGTAATTTAATTCTTTTGTGCACTATTTATGAGGGCACTTTATATTTTTTTAGAAAGATAAATATGAGTTTAGATTAACACTACATTGATTGCAATGGTAGGGCTTTGGATCTTACAAGTCTAGAACCATGTTTAAGACTTATTTCAAAAACCAATAAAAATATTTCCCATTTTAAAATGAAAGTTTTGAAAATTGAACCTTCACAACTCAACAACTTCAAACCTCTTCAAAACAAAAAATAGTGCAACATCACAGAATTTATCTTAATAATATTATATGATTTAATTGAATAAATTGTAATTTCTTTAATACCAGACTAAAATTCCAAAAAATAAAAGAGATTGAAGATGTTTGCAAATATGTTCATATATATTACAAAATATGTGATATTGTGTAAAACTGATTACAAAAATTTAGAAAAGAAATTTCATTGAAAATTATTGTAAATCACTGCTTTCTTCTCTTTATCATAATATTGGTAATTATTAATATTTAAATTTAACTAAAATAATTCAGTATCAAGAAAAATAAAATATTAGTAACTGCAGTGAATAGCATTAATTAAATATAATTGTTAGAATGACATCTCAAAATTCACTTTCATGACAGTTATAATTATTGTGGCCCTATGATTAACAAAGCTCCTGTTTCCTTTAATTATGCATACTTAGTATTTCTCTTCACTTTTGGTTATTACATTTGCAAAAGATAGGTAAGGTGATTTTTAAACTATTCAATATTAGAGCCAGAGAATTGTTACAAACTTTAGTATTTTAGGAGCTTATTTTGTCATAATGAAAAAATAAATTCAGTTTTGGTAATGGGAAATGAGTTGCCTTTACATTTTTCTAAATATATATTATGTATATATCTTGAACAGCAATTTTTAAAAATATATCTTAGATGCAAGAACTTTCTTGTGGCATTTTTGGTTGCAGTTCTTATTGTTTTGTATTGTATATAGAAAAAGGAAGGAATCATGCTCTTATGGCAAAGATTCTAAAGTTACAGCTTACTATACTTCCTTTGAGTTATATTCAAGGTGCTTAAAGAATCTGCACAAATTTAAATTATTTGGTGGAAAAAGTACCTTCAGTGTTTAAAGCATTCTTTAGTTATTCTTCTCAGACTGAATATTTTTTTTAGGAAATTACTTTTTTCACACAAAGGGTATTGGTATTTTTGCTTTACGTTATTGAGATCTAATGGAGTGAATGAAGATTAGGGAAACAGCTAAGAATACGTAATATACTAACTTTAATGAAATGACAATAAGACTACAGTGGCTTTGCAAATATTTAATCAATCAATATGATGTGTAATAATTGTAATAATTAATACAAAAATGTTTATTGTATGTTTAAAAATGTAGTAAAGAATTACAATAAAATTCATAATTATTTACATTATGTGCATTATTGACTCTTGTCCAAAGAAATATTCCTATTGAGTAAAACAATTTTGTACTTCAATTACAATAGAATATGTTTTCAAAGACACATTGAAAATGATACTTTTCTCCTGAAATTATGATTAACGAGTTTTATACAAAAATTATTTTGTATATGTAGCCACCTGTAACTCAAATGCTCAATTATTAATAAAAATTGTACAAATGTGGAAAGGGATCAATGTTTCTCTCTTCTGATCTATTTCATTGTTTCCAATTTTCAAGATTTTGCAAAGTTTTCAACAGGTGGTGCAATTTAACGCTTCTAGATGTGATTCAACTACTTCCAGTGCTGGCGTTAGGTGTGGGCAGACCAGGCGATAGCCTGGGGCCCTGCAAGTCAAGGGGCCCAATGATGGAACTGTTGGGAAAAAATTAGTAAAAATTTGAAAAAGAAACTAGAACTCGAGAAAATTGTTGTGGTAATTTTATAAGTTGGCATACAATAGTCTGATATTTCATAAAATTTTCGATGAATTTGTTACCTTAAATAGTGAATTAAAGTCACTACTTGTAAGATAGGACTCTATGAAATGAATAGTGTCAGACAATCCTGAAACTTTTACAAAACAATGCTGTCATTGAAAGCTTTTTTAATGCCTTCAAATTTTCTCCTCTTTAACATCCAAGATATTTTAATGCAAATGATATATATTATATAGATATTGGTCTTATATTTTCATTCAAGTTTAAGACTGAATATGCCCTATTGAAATAAAATAACTTGTCTAGTTTCTTGATAAAACTTTCACATTTTAATTTTTCCGAGGGGGGGGGGGGGGGCAGCTATGTTTCAGCATTACCCTGGACCCAGAATTGTCGAGCTCTAACATTGACTACTTCTTAATGTTCAGAAAATTCATTCATCTCAAAAGATAGTAGTGTGCACATCTGACCTTATAAAATTGACAGGGATACTTGCAAGAAATCTGTTGAGTCAATGCCTAAATGTATTCAAGTATTCAGAATGTCTACAAATGGTCTTAAGTTATTGTATGATGTTTATTCTCCTGAGTTGTTAAAATATTTTGTATTAATATAGTCAAATAAAATATAGTCTCTGTGTTTTGTTGAGAAAGGTTTAACCTAAAGTAATATGAATATTCTTTGGCTGAAGCGTAACCTGTGTTATTAAATACAATGAAACAGAGAGTACAATTGTTTCCCATACCACTTCGGTCTCTAATTTCAATTATTTGTTCCTAATACTAACTATATATTAAGTTCAAAAAAGTATGAAATTGAAAATTTCATGTAGTTTAAACTATTAATTGCTTTAGAGTAATAGATGTACTTGTTTCTGTATTGCAGTCAATATTTTCCAGTTAAAACAAATGCAGGCAACATTTTGAACATGAGAAATGAGACTATTGCCTCTGTTTGTGGGACTCTTTCAAATCTCTAGCAGTTCATGTGGAAGGTTAAGTAAGTTTATAGCACACTTTCAATGGGTTTCTCTCATTTCACATCCATCCATCAACACAGGCATGTGCACAGGAGGAACATACACCATGCATATATCGAAAGTTTTAAAGCTCTAAGTAATAAAACATTTTATTTCCATTAATAATATGATCAATTCCTCATTTCCTCCGTTTCTTAAGTTAACAATTTGATGAATTAGTTGATGATAGGAAGAAATTCTTCAAAACCATCTTGCAACCTTGTTAATGGTTCAAAATAAAATCAATTGTATTAAATAATTATAACATTAAAGTTATAATTTAATTCATCTCTATATTTTATTTATTTACTAGTAAAAGTGTCATAAATATAAAAGTTTAATCGAAAAGGAGACCCACAAATGTAGTTAGCCCCTACCAGGGGTGAATCCAGCTGATCATTTTGGAGGGGGCCATCATAGTTTTTTGTTAAATAATAAACATTTTTGTTATTATATTGTATATTATTTACATACTGTAGATATGATACAGGGATACTTGCAAGAAACATGCGGAGTCAATGCCTGAATGAATTCAAGTACTCAGGATGTCTACAAATAGTCTTCAATTATTAGATGATGTTTATTCTCCCCAGTTGTTAAAATATTTTGTATTAATATAGTCAAATATAATATTATTGTTTAATTAATTACATAATTCAAATATAAACAAATATTTAAATCAATTTTGCTAAAGAATGGAAGGAAAACAAAAACTCTTGGCTTTTTTTGGGGGAGTGAGCATGGCCCTCTTCACCCCCCCCCCCCCTGGATCTGTCAATGGCCCCTACACTTGTTTCAGACTGCATGCCTTTATTACTGATTGATTCATTAATAATTTAATATGACAGAAAAGCACTCTTGGTAATAAGGATATTGTAACAGGTTCACGTGTTTTTGCTCTCCCTTGGATTGTGAAATAAGGGGTGGAAAAATAAGTTAATTAAGCAAAAATAGACGGTACCTAATATAGAATATAATATTTTCATTTGAATAGAAATTAATTATTTTTCTTTCATTAAGTAACATCTACAAATTAATCTAAAGAATTGTGTTCCTAGATTTGTCTTCTGGGTACACCTTTAAATAATTTTGCTTTTTATCCCTCAGTTAATGTTCAGAACGCATCACTCCATCTAAATCCACCAAATGTTAATTGGAAATAATAATTTCTTTAACAATTGCTTTTCTTTTTATTTCCTTTATTTATATTTTGTCAGACTTTTTCTAAACAAGTTAAAAACACTCTTTCCTTTCATTGATAAAGTATTTTTGGGGAAAACAGCCAATTCTACAAAACCCCACAGACTGATTAGCCATCCTTGTTCACAAATTTAGGAGGATGATAATCAAATAGACCAAAATTTGAATCTGTCAGTTCGACCTTATAAAAAAAGTCATTTCGAAGTGAAATTACCTATTTTTCTATTACTAAAGAAAAATTAGAACTGCGAAAATTAAATTAATAATACTTCTGACATTTTGCATTTAAACAATAGAGATAAGAAATATAGACCCTGAATTTGAGAATGTTGTGCTTGTCTTGTGCTGTTTAAGAAATGAAAGAAATTATAAAATGCATTATTTAATTAATTACCTCTGTTAAGAGTTTGAATAATTTAAGTTATCAATTATTTTTAGAGATGTAGAAATAAGTCAATAATAATTGATAATTTATGGTTACTAATAATATATTTCTACAATTATTGATGAAATTCATGTCCACTATAATAAATTGAGAAAACAATTGTTTTATATGGGAGAATTATCTTTAGAGAGCCATTGAAATGCATGTTTTGGACTAAACTTGGGAGGTGATAATTTGGTTTACAGCATCTTTACACAATGTCATCTGCAGATACAATTGACAATGGTAGAAAGTAAGGAAAAGAACATTTATGTTCATAATAGTTAACTTCATTGCTATGAGAAAGGCATAAAAATCATCTTAACTGACACAAGCAGTGAAAATCTGTATGTTTTGTAGCAAAGGGAAGCCAGTAGGTGCAGAAAATATATATATATATATATAGAATTAAATGAAAGGAAAATAGTACTGACTATTGGTATTCCATAAATTGAAAGTTCCTCTTTGTGTTGAAAAGCATGTTAAATGTGAGAAGCTCATAATAAACAAATATGAAGAGAATACTGAGACCAGATTTTATAAATTATAGCCCTACTAATTCAAACCTGTTTTCATTAAGTTCTAAATATTACCCACAACTATGTCAGAGACTTGTGTTCTCCAGACAAATGTAGTGCATGTTTTGCTTTTAATTAAGAAATACCTAAATATTCAAACAGTACAAATGCACAATATTGAAATTCTAACCTATTTATAATCCATAAAATTATTTTTCAGTTATATTCAATTGTTTCATTTTCAATTTGCTCTTTTAGAACTTCAAATTCTTGAGTTAAAATATTTAAATTGAGCTCTTACTTTCCTTTTAAATTTATGTACATATTTTGTGTTTTGTCAGAAATTTCCTTGTGTGTGAGTAGTATGCAAGCATTAGACTATTTCTAAATTTTTCAGTCTTTGTTTATAAAACAAATACACTCTTTCCCAGTCCAATTATTTTTAATAGGGAGTTTTGTTTGTTATTCAGTCAGGATTATCTTTCAGTTCTGTTCAACACCTTCCTGATGCCTTGCATTTTTGCCTGAGGGACACATTTACTTCCTCCTGGAAGTAACTACATCTCCCTTGGTTTTAATTTTCAGTGAAGAGGATCTCGTGCTCCCAGATCATCACATTGAGGTAGCCTTCAGGGGCATCTTGGTCCTGTGTGATTACAGACATATCTGAAGTGAACTGGGAGCTCATCTTGGTGCTTGAACCTTTATTTAAGTTGTAGAAAGTCAGTTTCTCAATTGGGTCCAGACAAATTCCATACACATAGCACACAGAGTTACTGGTCAGAATAAGGAATTATGGAAGGATTAGGGTTTAGACATAATTCTTATATTCAGGCATGGATCCAAAGGGAGGAAAATGAGGGAAATTTTCCTTCCTAAAATTTTTCAGTATCTATTAATTTTAACTTGTCATAAGACATTTAAGCAAAAATATTTTTTTGATTATCATTAAAACAAATAAAAAGTGCAGCATGAGCTGAGTGTAGCCTGTCACATTTTACAAAACCTGTAATATGATATATTCTACAAAAACATTTTGAATTTCCCCACCCAAAATTCATCTCTGGTCTACCCCTGTTATAAATGATATTGAAAATGTGCCCCAAAGCCACAAACACAATTGAAAACATTCATCCCATATGCAGGATTTGAACCCACAGCATTAGTGTCAGAATGCTGGAGTGTTTTGGTCTCTAGCTCCTGCAATACTGGGCTGGCTGATTAATTTTTGATTTTTAGTTATTGCATGTTTTATTGAGCCTAACTTCACTTTAAATGTGACAAATTTGTGCCATACTTCCAGCAGAAATTTTCTTCTTTGATTATTACTGATTTCCCAATTTTAACTTTCTTTTAAACTATGGATAAGAATATTTTTATTTATTGCTTTGTACAAGAAATTTTATAATAAAGAAAATGGAAGACATAGATTAGGTGCAAATCAAAGAAGAGATAGAATAAGACATAACATTTTTTTATTTAATTACACAAAATTGTATTTTTGAATCAAATAGAAGATTTCAAACAATGTCACATGCATTCAAAATTTTAAAATTAACAAAATGCATTAAAAAAATATCATAACTAAATGCAAAGAAAAATGAAGCTTGAGGTTCAGTATGTATCCCACAATTTGAAGTCACAAGGTTACAATTATTCAAAGCATCTTTTAAAATAATAAAAGTATTGTTACACATCTGTTATGACTTGAAAGAACAAGATAGATTTTAGTCAAGTGTTTTAAAACATTCTAATTTAATCACAAAAATAATTCCTTTTACTCTTTATTTTGGTTTTGGGAATTTATGTTTCAGGAACACTTTTGTGCATAATTATTGAATAATATTCTCTAAAATAATAAAAAATTGTTTAAATAATTTGGAGTGGTGTTTAAGAAAATAACTGATTATTATTTATTAATCAGTTAAACAATTAATTAAATTATTGATTAAAATTTTATTTCATCCTTTTTAGCCCCTACCACAAGCTTTATACAATATTAAAGCCAGAAGGAACAAAAGAAATACAAAAATAATAAATAAAATACAAAAATATTAAAATAAAATCAAAGCCCACTTCTATATCATTACAAGAAGCCTAATAATTTTGGAAAAGTAGAATAAAAAAAATACAAATACAGTGAAAATGAAATCATGTCTAAAATACCAATATGATATGACAATAGAAATAAAATAAATATACGAATTTAAAAACATACCAATGAAAATATAAAATACGCACAATTATTTGCTCAGATGGAATACAGATGAATTCCTCACAGCACTTTACATTATTTGCATAGATTAAGTTTGAAAGATAAAGGCAATGGAGCTGCACAATTTTTGCAGAAAGTCTATTCCAATGTTCAGATCTAGAAATTCCTGAAGTAAATATACTAATTTTTATAATATATTGAGTTTAATTTTTATAAATTTGTGGCAAGCAATGTCAAATGGTAGTAGCATCAGTGAAGATGGAGAGAACACCTCAATTGCTATTGAGGTGTTCCTGGTCCATCCCCCTCTTCCTTGGTCTCCCTGGTTCTCTTCTTCCCTGTGACTTATGCTTCATTGCCAATTTTAGGTATCTGTTTGGTTTCATTCTTTTTGTGTCTTAAGTATTTTTCTTATGTTTTCATTTCTTATCCTATCTTTCCTTGAGATCTTCAATACTGCTCTTAAGTATCTCATTTGGACTGCTTCAACCCCCTTTATAATACCTTAAGTTTCACTACCATATAATAAGATTGGTTTGAATACAGTTTTAGGCAGTCTAATTTTTGTTTCTGTATTCATGTTTTAAAAATGTTTTTTGATGCATCCGTTGTATTTTGCTAATTTGGTATCTATGTCTTCTTCTTGGAATGAAATTTTCTTTCCCAGATAAATGAAAGTTGCAACTTCTTCTATAATTTGATTAGTATTATCTACTTGTCTTGACTACTAGACTTCATCTCGAGTCTGGTCTTATATTCTACTGTATTATTTGCTTATTATTCCCATTTCTTTAGTTTTTATGGTTCATATTTTCATTTTGTATTCTTTCATGATGGTGTTTAATTTATGTGCTGTGTTTTGTAAGTCATCCTCTGATTTTCCAGGATAGCCTGCATATAAATTGTTTTTCTTTGTCATGTCTCATATTGATGCCTCCTTCCATATTTTGATTATATGATTCATATATATGTTAAACAAAAGTGGCAATAGTGTGCAGCCCTGTTGTAGTCCAATGTTTGTCAGGGTTGCTTCTATACAGGTTCCATCAATATTCTGGGTTTTGATTTTTGATTCTTTATAAAGACTTTTTATTGCCTTTATTAGATTTTCCTCTATGTTTTCTTCTTTGAGCACTTTCCACTGCATTTTCCTATTTACTCTATCACAACCTTTTTCGTAATCTATGAATAGTAGGTATGTTGGTTGCTTTTGTTCACTTCTTTTGTGTATTATCTGGCCTACAGTGAAAACTGCGTCTATGTTGCCTCTCCCTTTCCAAAAACCACACTATTCCTTTTATATAATAGTTTCACTATATTCTGTGACCCTGTTTTTCAGGATGCTTATATAAATCTTGTACACTGCTGCTTGAATTGTTATTCCTCTATAGTTTTCACACTTATTTTTTGCTCCTTTTTTGTGTATATTTATTACAACTTCTGTTTGCCATTCTGTTGGTATTGTGTCATCCATATATCATTCATAACTTTTAGTAGTTCTTATTCTAATTGCTTTCCTCCATATTTTCTTAGCTCCATGTTGATGTTAACTGATCTGGGGCAAATCTAGTACATGGTTTCTTATTGTTAGTACTCTCTTCAATTGCACCATTTTTATTTCCATCTCTATCCTTGCATTGCCTATTTCTGCCTGCTCTGTTATTGTGTTTCTTTCTCTCATCTGTTTCTTCTTCATCTTCAGTCTGGTCTTTTTCCTCTTCTTCTTCCTGATCATACCATAGTTTAGTGTATTATTGCTTCGGACTTCTGTGGGTATTATGTTGATCATATATATATCCCTCTTCTCCATATTTAATTTCTTCAGTATTTTGAACCCTAATCTTTGTGGTCCGGTCATGTCCTTCTCCAGTATTTTTACAAATTTCTCTCAGTCTTCACTTCTAGTCTTTCTTGTTATTCTTTAAACTTGAGCTCTTAGCTTTTTGTATTCTATTCCACCTAGAATACTTCTTGTTTGTAAGTATCTTGTATATGCTTTTTTCTTTTTCATTAATAGGTTTTTCAATTCATCAATCCAAGTTGGCAACCACTTTCTGTTCTTTGTTTGCTTATAACCGATTGCCTCCTCAGCTGCTCTCTTTACTGTCTGTTTTTATCTTTCCCATTTTCCTTCTGGGCTTCCTCTCTTTTCTCTTTGTTTCAGAATTTCATTTTGTATTCTTGTTTGTTATAGCTCCCTGATGCTTTTTTTTCCCCTAAGAGGTGTACTTTGAACTGTTTTTTGTATAATTTGTTGTTTTTCCTGATATTTGTTTTGGTCTTTGTTTGTTGAATCACTAGTTTGCTTTCATGTACATAGTGATCACTATCTATCTCACTTCCTCTATGTACTCTTGTGTCATTTGCTATTAGTATTGTTTTTGTTTTTTTTATTATTATATAGTCTATGATCGATTTTGATCCCCTTGCTTTCCAAGTGTACGTAAGGTTATTTTTGTGCTTGAACCAGCTGTTCATTACATCAATTTGTTGTATGTTCATTAATCTATCAGCATTTTTCCCTTCTGGCTGGTCAGTTGTTCTCCTTTTGGGCCTATGCATTATTGTATTTCTTTTTCCCCCAAGTCTTGCATTAAAATCACCTACTAGTATATATTAGTAGTTTGTCCTGTTTTGTTTTGTCCAATGTTTGTTGTAGTTTTTCATAGAATTTGCGTGTTTCAGTTTTGTTTTCTCCTGTTGGTGCATAAGTCCCTATTGCGGTCAGTCTGTGTGTTCTGATGTCCACTCTCATCACTTCTAATCTGTTTGATACCTATTTATAGTCTGAGACATGGTTTTTAATTTTTTTGTCTATAAAGATGGCTGTACCTAATGATACCCATTCATCTTCTTTTACTCCTGCAAATATTATTAACTATTGGTCCATTTCTATAGTTCCTTTCCCTTTCTCTGTGTACCTTAGTGAAAAGCAGTATTTTGAATATTTGTACAAATTAGTCATGAGATGAAATTCATTTCTTTAATTATTTTGTATTTGACTTTGGACAGGGTAGTACATTTTTGTTTCTGCTTTGTTCCTTTCTTTAATGAGGTGCTCTTTATTGTCAAAATATTTCTTGATGCTGAGCATAAATTGACAGAATGCTGGGAATCATGTCTTCTTAAGAGTTGATGTGCCCTGCTGAAAAATATTTATTTGTGCCTGACAAGGGCACAAATTACCATAATGTTTTCCCAAGTGCCACATTTATGATCTACAAGTTGATCTTCAAACCTGCACCTACAATCAGTATTCAAACCTTGGATTTGGAAAAGAAAATTTTGGGTTGGTGAAAATGAGAATGTTTATTGGTCTAGTTACATTGGACATCAGGCCTTCTTTCAGGGTAACGGTCAAAGGTCACATGTGCACATATTATTAATCAAATCCACAGTTAATTGTTAAAAAAAGAAAATTCTGGTTTTGTCATTACTTCTCTGATTGTTCATTTTTTTTCTTTCTTACTGGATTTTCTTGGAGAAAGTTTGCACCCTATCTTGATGAAATGCATTATCTGCCATGTAAAACTGTTAATAATAATTTTTCCTCAGCTCACAAATGAAAATTTGTGTAGTAAAGTGGAACATTCATTATGAGATATTTGATGGGATGAGGATTCCATGCCCTTCCCCCATCTGTGGTTGCAAAACAATACCATAAAGTTTGTGGCATAAACTTAAGTGTGGTATTATAAACTATACTTGGTGTACATGGATTTTGAGAAAAAATATGACAGTAAATCAGCAAGAAATTTTGGCAAATCACAGAGAAAAGGAAATTGATGATCATTTATTAAAAGCAATAAAGAGTTATACAAAAATTCAAAAATCCAATGTAGTATGGAGACACATCACAAGCAATACTAACAAACAGGGACTCAGACAAAGCTGCTTGTTATAACCTTCACTATTCAATATAAATCTAACAATTTAGATATAGAGATGGGAAAGAGAAACAGAAAGTGGATAAACCTCAAACCCAAAAACTCAATAAAATCAATATTAAAAGCAGATGATCAGGTGGTCTTGACAAAAATAGAATGAATTACAGAGTCGCCCATTTCAATCAGATTTGCCACAGTTTGGTGAGATTATTCAATCAATTTCCTTGATCCATTGAGCCAAATGCTGACATGTTGACTTGTTTTGCTTCTGAACATAAATGTAGCTTCACCAAAGTTTATGCATCTTTTTGTTGAGCTTTCCTTTTTCTAGTTGAGGAAGGTGTAGAGGCAGGGGCTTGAGTTGCTATTTTGTTAGCAATACTATAAAATTAAATCTATAGCTCCTTTACACATGCAAATGAGTCTTCTATTATTTGGGAGTGAAAATTTCTAGTTTGCAAAATATTCTTAACCTTGATTTAATGGTACTTTCATTCATCATTCAAATACATATACTAAAAGGTGGGGAATGGGCTGAAGAAAATGTGCCCAGGTAATGCTTTCTCTCCGAAATGTCATGTACAGTTTGTTACTGATTTTGAAATAAATCAAATAACCAGTAATTCAAATGATTTTTAGATCAGTGTAGATTAAAGAATGAGGATATCAACCACGAAAACAAAATCATAGAAGGATTACATGATACAATTTTGGAACAGGAAACAAGTCTGACATGCTGAGGTATCTGGTTGGTACTAGAAAAACTAAGATTTTCTAAAGAAACTGACGAGGTTTAACAAAATTAACAGCTGCATCAAAAGATATTTAAAAAATTTGACTAGAGAAACAAAAATTAGGTAACACATCATCAATAATATCTAAAACTAATAATATTGTGTCACAGTGATTTGTAGATACAAAATCATTGAGACAAACAAAGATTGGAGGCAGTGTTAATATATTTTTAAGATCAATAGAAAATGTGACTATAGAGACAAAATTAGAAACCAGGACATATGAAAGAGACAAAGCAGTCCACAGGGCTGGAGAGAGAGGGGAAGACCATGGCTAAGTCGGTAAGATCAAAAACACTTTAGTGGGGAGAGAGAGGAAAACAACTACAATACCATTTGATGTGAAATATAGTGGTCACAATGTTCTAAATTTAACTGTTAATAATTGTGACCATGTGCATAAGGCGACCATAGCACCCCCTAAAGGTTTTGAAAGTGAGAATATTTTATTTCCCTAAATATGTTAAATCCTAATTAAAAATGACATACAAACTATGTAATGCAATTTAAAATTATAGTGACAGCAAACTGACAAATGGATGCATTCATGGATTCTATTCATATATTATTTCATAACTAGTTATGAAAGAAGACAAGCGAATTTGTAATTTATTATTGAACATTTTGTTGTTTTATATCAGAAAAGAATTATTTCTCAAGTCCATTAACACTTTTTTCTAATCAATGGCATTTGATCTTGAGTATATGGATCAGTCATCAGTTGTTATTCGGTAATTGACCCTCCAATTGCCCCCTCGATTATCACTGACCACCTTCATAATTTCATTGACTCCCTGGGTGTCAGTACACCCTGGTGGGAACATCTGTCATAAATATAGAGCATTATTAAAGATATAAGTGGAAAGATACAAATATAGATTTGCTGTGTGTGACTTTTACCCTCAAATTATTTAACATTTTATAATAGTGAAAGTAACCAAAGTTACAGATTTCCCAAATAATGGAGTAATTTTTGGAAAAAGTTAAGAAAATATTTTATGTGTATGAAACCAAAAAGTACTTATTCAAAAAGTATTATAAAATAATTTCTGATGGCATAGAAATAACAAACACATTTTCAAGTTTTAACCAACACATTTACACAATTATATTACAGCCAATACCAGAGGAAGATTGTAAACACTGAATGAGACATCCTACCCGAAATTCACACACTAAAATTTCTTTTCAACAACCTGATCTTTCAAAAAGTTCTGCTCACTGCACTAAATTGTGATTTTAAAATAAAAAAGGTTGAAAAAATTTGAAGATGCTGACATATATGTTGGTGATGATTAAATAAATAAAATATATTGCACTAACATGATAGAATTGAATGTAGAATTAAAAATGTTAATTCAATGAGCAATAGAAGTGGCCATGTGGTAAGAACAACAAAATCAGTAATGTAAAGGATAAATATATATATTTTTTAAAATAGTAATTAAAATAATGTTATTAAAAATTTTTAATTTAAAATAAGTGTAATCCCTAGAATTACACTTATTCCTAGAAAAGTGATATAGGGGCATCAAAAGAATTCTATTTTAAATTCTTTTGATTATAAACAAAATTAATATTTGTGTTTTCTTTAATACTGTATAACCTTTAATTATGAGGTTTTAGCAAATTGATAAATATATCACATTTACTAATACCTTGCATTTTTGTATCAATATATTATTTAATTTTGAAGCCAATTGGCAATTTATGGTCTGGAATGGTCTAAAATTTGGACTCTAAAGGAATTCGAATTTACAAAATACAGATATAAGAGCTGTAATACAAATAACATAGAGGATTTTCTTTAAGAAAATATTATTGAATTTACTCAAGTTGCAGGATATATACAATTACAGTAAAACTTCTCTTTTACACTTTTTATGGAACCCTAGGAAAATGGTGGAAGTGCAGGAAGTGTAAATAAGAGGAAATTATTTTTTCTTGAAACTATGACAACAGTATAATGTATTTAGATGAATACAATCAGTAAGGATTATAAATATGCTTTATTATGCAGTATTAGATAATTAACAATATTACATGGTCAAAAAATCTGACCAAAATTATGACATAGGAAATCGTAGGTAATTAACTGAAGCACAGTGAATTTAAATGTCGCAATGACACTTCCATGAGTCACTGCCATCCACTGATCGTAGGCTTTGGCGATGCAACAATGCACTATTGTTGAATGAAGGGAGAAGTGGTATTTCTACCGTAAGAAAAAAGTGTAACGTTAACATTTTCCCAAACTTATAAATTATTTGTTTTTGATAGGCCGTAATGATTTATATATATATATATATTATATATATATATATATATATTATATACATTTTTTAATTTATGAAATAATAGAAAATTTGTGTAGGACTAGTTGCTCAATAATGATTTTCACTACATTTAAATCTTCTATACTTCCTGTAACATTACATAACTCTTTATAATATCGCACCATTTCAATAGTCTTTCCGATATGGCCATTTTTAATGCGACAAGGTGGTGGGAAAGTGCAGCGGCAGTGCCCGATTTGCGCAACGCAAAGTACTTTCCAGATAGCGTTGTGGCAAGCAGAATGTTGTAAATCGCGGGGAAGAAAATGAAATTATACTATCGTAATGTATTAAACATTATGAATATACGAAAACTGATGGGATCGACAATAAATGTTGTAAACGATGGGAAAAATAAAAAAAGACGCTTCTGCGCTTAGGCTTAAGTAAGACATACGAAATAAACCAATCACAGAACGGTAACCTAAAATCGAGAATCGAAATTGGAGCAAAGTCGATAGAAGAACTAACGCCATATGAGCCATGGACACAGTCGATACAGTAAAGGCCCATTCACAATGCAAACGTGACCATAAGCATAGCGCATAGACAAAAATATTAACATAAGTGATGGACTGAAGTATTCACAACGACTAACATAAACGTAAGAGTTTAATAATAATAAAAATAAGAGTTTCTATTGGCTGTGAGACATTCTGGTTTACTATTGGTTGAATGTGAGAATTCGAGAACGTGAGAATGTTTGTGTTGAATCGATTTCAAGATATTGACTATGTCCATGGCCCATATGGCGTTAGTTCTTCTATCGACCTCACTCCAATTTCGATTCTCGATTTTGAGTTACCGTTCTGTGATTGGTTTATTTCTTATGTCTTAAGCATAAGCACAGAAGCTTGAAGTTTTTAAGTTAACGTCTTACGTGTTATGCTTATGCGAACACATTGTGAATGAGTCCGCTTATGGACGCACTTCTAACTTTTCTGTTAACGCCATGTGCTTATGTTTATATTTGCATTGTGATTTGGCCTTAATACATTTCAATGTTTTTAACCATGCTCTCAGGCATTCTGTAGTACGCTCCCTACATGAGGATGACTTAAATTATCAAACATTGCTTGTATTCAAACAGTCATTTCTATCTCTTATATCTTTAATATTTAAGATAGAACTGATATTTAATTGATATTGGAGCATCAAATAATTCCTTAAGAACATTTCAAAATCCAATATTTTTCAAAAAGGCTTCTGGAGGAGAATTCTGGAGACCGGCTGCTCTGATCGGTAGTTTTCCGTGGTTTCTCCAATCAATACCAGGCGAATACCGGAGTAGTACCCTAAAAACGGGCCACGGACCGCGCACAATCTTCTTTCCACTTCCTTGTCCTATCCTTATCCCTTTCTTACACACACGTACATGCACCACACTACAACACATGCCGGGAGCTTAGAGCTTGTCCCGGCTAGGGCGGTGCCCCGCTGGTGGGAGGCACCTAGTTGAGGAAATCCCGCTAGTCGACGGTAGTTTGGCGCCGGATCTCGCCGCCCAGCGGGGAAGATCACCGCCACCCACTGAGGGAAAACATGCACTTCACTTACGGAACTAATGGCCTCGGTAGTTGACGCGCCCGGAAAAGCTAACAACCAACCAATTAAGTATGACAAAGTTATGTAATGCTTTGGAAAATCGATTTCGAGCTTTTAATGAAAATACACGTTTTGAGGTTCCCGAATTCTTTTTTCTTTGATTCTTTTTTCTTTCACCAAAACGTCTGTCCATCTCTCCATTTGTCCGTCTATTGGTCTGTCCGTCTGAGGTGAGTGAACAACGCTAGCGCTTAAACTATTCTTAGGACTTTTTCCAAAATGAATATTCCCCGATGTGGCCCAACTCGAAGCTTGGAATTTTTTTAAAATTTTGGGGATGCTTTTCATGAAGCCATTGAGAAATTTTCAAAATTTTCTCCAAAAAGGCTCCAATCTTTTTCTTTAATTTTTGTGTAAGAGTAGAGTGAAATATACTTACAAATATGGCATAGTTCCGATTTCCACTCTTAAATCTGAAATTTCGATAATTGCGAAAGTTTGAAATTTTTTCGACTATTTCCTACAATGATATTGAAAATAGAGATTTTTCTTTAAATGTAATTTGATCTCCTCAATTTATTCTTTAACGAATGTGTTCATTGTTCATTGTTGTGTTTATATTCATTGTTTTCGCCAAATTTGAATTAAATAGGGGCAACATTAAAAACATTAAAAAAGAGATTTTTCTCAAAATGGAGCCACATTTTTTCTTTAAATTTTTTACTCGTGTGTAGGAAAGAACGGTAAATAAAGGGGTGCTGGTGGTATTTTCGTTGAACTCCCTGCATTTTCGAAATTTCCAAAAGTTTTAAGTTTTTTCGGCGTCTTTCTGTAAGAACAATATTGAGAAGAAAATTATTTCTTCAGAATTAAATCTCTTCTTCAAAATTAGATCTTTAAATGAAGTCATGTTCAATTCTTTTAATATATGAGTCATTGTTGCGCAATTTTGCGTCAAATAAAGACAGTTTTTAAAGCAAGATTTTTCCAAAAATGACTTCAAATTTTTCCTTTTACCTTTCTGTACGGATAGTGCCAAACACACCGAATAACATAACATCAGTGACATATCTTCTTTATATTTTTCTAAAATTACCCACAGTAAGTTTTGTGATATCTCTCTTATGTCGTTAATATTTACAATTCAAGCGTTTTTATACACTATTGTATTTCTGACTACAATTGCTTTAAATTATTTGTTTTTTGGGAAGTTTCTAAAAATCAGACGTTTTCTGCAAAAATGAGCTGAAAATGAGCATTTTCAGAAACGGAATCTTTTCTCATAAAGGGCTTTAAAGCCTTCTTTGAAATATTTGATACAGGTAGTGCTAAATGCACTGAATTTCATGACATATAAGTCATTTTGATAATTTCTTTTGATTTAAAAAAAATGTGGTGCTAAAACAACACGTACTTTCTCGCCCATAGTTTCAGGAAAAATTACGCGAAAATTCTCAAATTTGTGAGAAATTGTACATGACCTTATATCAAAATCTATCTTTAATGAACATATTTCATTTAAGGAAAAAATCTCTATCTTTATTTTAGTCTATTTTAATCTATTTTAGTTGTAGGAAGACTTCGAGAAATTTTTGAACTGTTGAAATTTTAGAAAAATCGGGATTTTCAACGAATATGAGACCTGCACCAATTTATTAAACATCCTTTAAACTATCCAAGAACAAAATTTAATCAAAACAATGGAGCCATTTTTTTCAAAATTTAGAAAATGTTCCAAGGGTTTCGTGTTAAGTATTCCCAAAATTAAAATAACGATTTTAAATTCAGGGGGCCGCGACATCAGCCAGATCGATCGAGGAATAAACATTTTGGAGAAAATCGACTGAACGGTTTAGTCGCTATTGTTGTTCACAGATGGAGAGACAGGCGGAAGGATGGATAGACGGGCAGACGTTTTGCCGGCAATCGATTTTTTGGTATGAAGGATCCTCAAAACATAGATTCTGGTTACACTACGAGCTAGAGGATGTTTTTCTAAATTTGGCAATTGGATTTATCCACTTTTTCTTTGCTAGGGCCTTATAATACAAGTTTTTCTGCCGAAAATTCGCCGTTTTCCGCGCAGCATTACATTACTTTCTCTCTACTCCGTAGCGAGCCAAATCACGCCAATACATTAATTTAAAAAAAAATATCTCTCATGTCATTAATATTTATACTACGGATATATTTTAAACATTATTCCATTGTGAACATGTGTGTATGTGAGCACAAGTGCTTCAAATAATTTTTGTGGAGTTTGTCGTAAACTCAAAAGTTTTCTGTGGAAATTATTTCAAAATTACTATTTTTAGAAACGCTCAAACGACATTGTCTCTCCACGTTATTCAATGAAAATTTGCATAAAGGATCATGTGTTACTTTCCTGTAATATTCTTGGCCATATTTCAGTTCTAACACTAGGGGACCGATAAATTAAAATCTGTGAAAAAATGTTCTTTAGGTGCTGCTTTTAGCCGCAGCTGGGAAGAAGGTGGAGCAATATCAAAACTGCGTGGATTAAGGTGATTAGAAAACAAACTAGTACGTATGAGAACTTTTGCGCCATTCGTTTAGTTTTGCAGTAATGCAGGTAAAAAGTGTGAATGCTGCTTTCTGATACAGCGCCAGAGAGTTTTATTTTGACCTCTGGGAGACTAGTTTCAATGATATAGCGCAAGAGGATTCTCTTTACTAGTTGACTGGATTTCATTTTCAGCACCACTGGTCCTCGTTAGAGAAGTCGTCGTGCTGGTTTTATACAGCAATCATGGTTGCGATAAAGGCGGTCCTGATTCATTATTAATCATGACTATCAGAAGTCTTTTGGAAAAGTAATATCAAAAGCTTTATAGGATTTAGTCTCTACAGGATTGATTAAAGCAGCTTGGAAGAAAAGTTGTTCAACTAATTTCCGCAACAGTGTACTGCTTTCTGCCTCCCCTCTCAGGTAATATGAGTCAATTTAAAATACTTTTTAATTAGACCTTTACTGCCATTCACTCATATTTCCTTTTATCGTAAAAAATAAAAAATCTTGCGCTTAATTCCCATGCCTCAGTCGAAAAGAAAGTGTAAGGTTAATTTAAAACACTGAACCAGTTAAGTTTCCTTTTGATTATTTAACTGTTTAGCTAAGTGATATCCAAAATTAAAAGGCGCAGCTGTCGATCAAGCGGTATATTCTCCTTGCATTCTCTTCCCGTTTTGGAGCACTAACTTCAATCAAACACACGCTCTCGTCCAGAGAGTATATAACGCTCGTTATATACTCGTTCGTATGCTCTCTTCTCTCTAAAGGCACTTGAGCCATTCCAACATACACTCTCTTCCCTCTGAAGCACTTTCAGATGTTAATAAAACGAGTGTGAGTTCAGAAAACGTCTCATAATGCAAATGTAATTTCTACGGCGTTATATTCAAGAATTTGTCTAAGGAGTATATTTTTTATTCCATTATTATTATATTCTAAACAATGAAGACGGTGAGTGTTTGTTTCAACGACTTCTTTAGTTTGTTTTATCGATTTTTATCGTTAGTATCAATCATTCTCAAAATGGTGCGTGGTTGACATTTATTATAAATTACGTGATATAACCATTGTTGAAGGGAATCCAATATTTTGTGTACGAAATTGCAGAATATCCGTTTTAAAAGTTAGGAAGAAACGTTTCGAACCACACTGCGTAAGCATCAACTGTATAAGCTGCAACGTCGCGCGGCCCGCAGGCAATAGTTTGTGACATCATGAAAGAACAAACTTGTGATTGAAGGGGAGGGCGCAAACGTAAAAACAAAAGAATAACAAGCTTCTGTTACTAATTAATTTTTCACTAAAACTGGAATTTATTCGTTTAATAAGCAAAGCGATAATAATAAACCAAAACAAGCTCTCCCGCGGTTTCTCTCTAAAACATAACTATAATTTCCTATCCAGATTGTTAAAGTTCTTTATGTTTGTGTTGAAAAACCTACACGAATAGGCAGAGGTTACACACTGTACTATGTTATAATATTGACAGTAATTTACTGGGTTTCCTTCTTATTAAAATCCTTTTTTATCAGTTTGTTAAATGTATTGGCAATATACACTCAGTTGAAATTATTTGTAACAGTATACATTCTACCACGTCTGTCTATTTTTAATTATCTTCAGTGTTTCCATTATTTTCTCTTGAAGCTTGTATTATTTGTTATTGATTGTAACTAATGTGTAATGGTAGTGAGGTATAATTGCTATTTCTATGATTTTTAATTTTCCTGAGTTAAAATTTCTCTGTGGAACTGGTTTTGTTGGTGTAGCCACAGCCCAATTCGAGATGTTAACGATAATGATGATGACAGTTAATATGTTCAGTTTCCGTTGCAATTTACGAAAATTGCAAGTTAGAAAGCGAGAAAGCGAGAAAGTGTGTGCCATTGCAGATTAAATATAGTATAAGATACGTCGAGAGACGTAGAGCCTAAGCTAATATTAGAGCTCTTGTGGATGGACTATGAATTCAAACATGAAAATACGGTTGTTAGTATCCTAAACAATCATTTTAGCATGTTGTTATCTCTGTTCACACGGGAGAACGCGGAAAGGCGTTGATCCTGGAACGTGTGAAGACCTGACTCATATAGCATCAGCATATTTAATTGCAATTACTAAATAATGCATTTCATAATATTACGAGGAAGAAAATTTTCTAAATGTGTATGTATTCCCACTAGTGTAATTAGTTCAAAATTTCGGAAAAATAATTTTGGTGCGGAATTTCTCATTTTAGTTACACTGATTCGTAATGAATTGATTTATCTATTGTTATTTGAATGCCGTGGATGGAGACTGGCGTGGATGGAATGCCGTGGTGGATCTCCAAAACTGATATATTTTAATTTCCTTACCATTTAAGGAAAAATCAAGATAAGGACGCTGTGCCCTTGACAACCTCATGTGATCTCATTGTATTATCTTACATCAGGTGTTAGGTTGTAATTTGGTATCTATGCTTTATATGTTTTGATATCGATTCTTTCGTTTTTAGGTCACGTGCATTTCCGTAAGGAAACAATTCCCTACCTACTGATCCCAGTAGAAGTCATTTATTATAAAAATCGGGCTCGTCCGGGATTTGAACCCGGGACCTCTCGCACCCTAAGCGAGAATCATACCCCTAGACCAACGAGCCGCTGATACAGGAATGAAATGCGGGAGTCAAGATCTGGCGCCAGCTTCGTGGTCCTGGCCTGTGGAGTGAAAGTTGAACGGTAAACCGGTTGGGCTGACGGCGCACGGTCGTGAGAATGAATACAGGAGCCAGTCATTAGGGAGCGCTGCGGGCTTCCAAATTAATTGCTGGGATTTCCCTGAAGTCTAAACGACTCACTCAAAAGTTAATTTACATTGTATAATTTGTATTGTTCTTTTTTAATAAATTAATTTATTCTTGACAAATATCATTCTTGTAACAAAATAGGGAATACATCATATTCCTATACGTAGTAAATTCTTTTCTCTAACACACTGTGTAATCAGAATCCATGTTTTGTGGCTCTTTGATACCGAAAAGTCGGTTGACGGCAAAACGTCCGTCCGTCCGTCTGTCCATCTGTCGATTCTCTGTCAGCTGTGATTAAAGCTAGCTCTTTACCGTTTTGCAGATTTCTTCCAAAATTGATATTCCTCGATTAATTAATAGGGACTCGAGGTGAGTTTGAAACGGATATTTTATTTTTACATGAAATTTTTAGATTTTCAAACTTTTCCCAAAAACGGCCCCGAATTTTCGAATTTAACTTTGCCCTCGGATAGAGTCGCTTACAATAATGACGCAGGTCTGTTTTCGTTGAAATAACTGATTTTTCAAAAATTGCGTAAGTTCAAAACTTTTTCCGCGTCTTCCTATTACTCGGAAAACAGAAATTGTTTCACTTAAGGAAATTTGTTCTTTAATGATGAATGAGCATTTTCGCGTAGTTTTACGTAAAATGCAGGCAATTTTTAATTGTTTTCTTTCCAAAATTTTAAAATTAAAAAAAATATTTTGCTCCGTATGTATTAAGTAAAGAAACTGGTACTAGTTCCGTTTCCGGTAAAATCTGTATTGTCAAAAAATTATTGCAAAAAGTTTACATTCCAAAACAAAAAATTTAAACTAGTACTACTGAAACAACACATATTTTCTCGCCCTTTAGTAATGGTTATGTAATAATACATTGCATTTCTGTGTGTACGAACACATCTCAGTCAATGAGCCCTGACAACAAAGCGCGCATGCAGCGCCAACAATGGGTTGGCCAACAATAGCCGTCGTTGCCAACAATGGGTACATATTTGATTGTCAATTCTTTCTAAAAGCTTTCTATTTAATTAAAAATAATTAAATACTCGAAAAAAATCAGACAGATTCCTACTACTGGGATCAGTATGTAGGGAATTGTTTCCTTACGAAAATGCATGTGACCTAAAAACGAAAGAATTGATACCAAAATATATAAAGCATCGAATCGATACCAAATTACAACCTAACACCTGACGTAAGATAATACGATGAGATCACATGTGGTTGTCAAGGACACAGCGTCCTTATCTTGATTTTTCTTTAAATGGTAAGGACATTAACATATATCAGTTTTGGAGATTACAGAAAGGTCGTTCGTATTTGAACACGAATGTCACTGGCTTCAATTCGTTCGTAATTTCTAATTTAATCATTAAGTCCAAATATTGCATTCTGACGCAACGGAAAAACTGGAGTTTTTAAGTGCAGTGCAGAGAAGCCATATTAGGTGAAATTACTACAAGTGAGTCGAAGTGTGTTGACCATGGAATCCAAATATATGCGTTTTCAAGTGAAGTGTTTCTGATTTAATATATCCAACGATTGGCGATTAAAAGATGACATCCTTCATTAACATCTTTGCATTTACAACACACCCGGAATTCTAACACTTAATTAAATATCTTTATGTTGACTTCCAGATACTTTTCATTTACTTCCAACAGTTCCAAAGCAAAATTATAATATTCGAAAGTAATTCCGACCTTAAATTACAAAACTTATGTAGGAACATAAACTGTGTGCAATTTTTTTTTGATTAACATTACATTTGTTGCATTTAATGAGTGTGTATACGTTTGTTATCTTCTTAATAACAAATTTGTATGGGCAGTCAAAAAGTTTGTTAGAAAATGTTGCAATAAATGTGCAATAATATTTTTTACAGGTTTTCCATCTATCAAAGTCTACTGTTTTAGAGATTCTCAATATACTTTTGGATAGTTTCCTTTATGTGAGGGTTTTGATACTAGTTTTAAATTTTAATGCATTTTACCAGTCGTGTGCCAAATGTCACTCTGTTGTGAACAGTTACGAGAGAAACGCTATGGAGAAGACTTGGTAACACTACAATTACATCAACAGTCAAAATATAAAACATTAACAAAATGTATTTTTCGTTGTAATCTGCCTCGTACTTTTTAGAATAATTGTAATTGATAGCTATAATGTACATTTTATAAAGTGGTGTTTGTACCAAATATTCAAGGGCATCACATACTTACTGATCATATATATACTATCGTTCAAGACTGAAATGCTTTTTCAATTTTATTTGTACCGTGGACATATAAAAAACTTCTTGAGAAAATATGTAATAAATCATTGATTTATATTGGAAAGTTTTCTACACTATCTTTCATTCACAATTGTGTGTTTACAGGTAAGACTTCTATTCTCTAATTTGCATAAAATTAATATAGGGAGTTACCATTATTTCTTCTAATTCTGATTAACCTTTTATTCACTAGGAAATATTATCAAAATATAGGCCATTACCAATTGCTAATTGAATTTTTCATTTTGTGACCTCATTGTAACATGTTCTACAAAAAAATGACAGATTAAAAAAAAGATCCAAAACAATAGCAGATTCAAATTTACACTTCACGTTCATATTTATTTTAAATACTGAATACATGAGGAAAGCCCCCCACAAAAACAGCATTCTTGATCAGGACACGATGTTCGCAATTTCAAAATTTTCAGTTTTATCTCTAATGAATGGATACTTTGTAGAATTTTCTGTGTAACGATACATTCTCATTGACTATACGATTCTAACTTCTTTTGGAGCTATCCATATATTGCTCACACTTCCGGATTTCTGGAACTTCGCTAAGCTCCTCCTTTGAGTGTTGATGGCCTGTTTTTCTCGAATTTTCAAATCTCTTCTAAAGTTTTCCTCTTTTGAGTGTCGATCAACAGATCTTTTTTTCGTATTTCCGAATCTTATCTAATTGTTGTCCTCATGTGAATAGAGTGTCAACTGGTCTTTTCTGGTTTCCATGTATTTTATGATCTCTTTCTGTTTCTTTTATCCAAACGTTGAACATTTTCCCGTGTTTCATGGTCTCCTCGAATGATTTTTTTAAATATTCTCGTTTGTTTACGCGTTTTTTAAGTGATGACTAAAGTGTAAGTCAGATAGAAAGCGTGACATTATCATTTTACGTAATCGTTACTAATACTAGAGAAAGCATATGTTAGTGTAGCGTCACTAGTTGTTCATAGTGAGTCATGGGTTTTTAGAATACGTTCTAATAACTTATTACGGTACTGATTAAATCAAAGTGGATAAAATACATTTGATAACTTTTTAGAAATGTTTAATGCATATGTAGAGTCAATTCAATTTTGTTGAAATTTGTTAAATATGTAGACCAGCGTTAGTAAAATACTGATTTTGGAGGTTCAATGGATCTGCCGAGCTTAACGGGTGAGATTTATTTTTTCTTGAAAACAGGTTATGCAATGATTGCATAAATTACAGGTAGCTTACTTGGATAATTGGATGTGTGTACTAATTAATACAGGGTTTCGATTTGCGTTCACATATGTAATTGTAAGTAAAGAGGAAAAGCAAAGCATATTTAGTAAAAATAAACAATACATGTAATTTTAAATGTCTCAACTTTTTCTTTTATTAGAAAATGTGGATACTTTTCGCTTCTACAATTGAAAATTGTGGCAATACATCAAAGCATTGGCTTTCTAGTAGTAAAATATACATTCATGATTTATTAATATTGTTTGACATACAATTTCTACCACATGTATAATAGTTAGTAGATACAGAATGTTAAGCTACTAAAAAGTTACGTTTTAGGCATTTAAAAAGTCACTAAAAATAAGAAGTAGGAAAAAGACCGTATTACTCAAGTTAGAAGAAAAAAACACTAATGCATTTCATTTCTTCTAGATAGAATTAACGGAACAGTTTGAATTTATTTAATTTTGAGAAAATTATTCATTATTGAATACGAAGTTGAAAGAATAAAATATACAAAAAATTGATGTTGTTGCTACGGCAATGAATGCGTAATTCACTGAAATAAATGGATACAACGGTTGAAAACGTATTATTGGCAATACGGGCATTGAAAAGGGCCATTTTACCTATAAAGTTTTAAAAGATACTAGATAATAAACAGGTGTTCTGTTTCAGCCAGCTTTATCAACAGATAGGTATTGGCAAAGGATACCTGAACGAAGTTTGTAGTTTGCAACGGAATTATTATTTGAAATTGCCGTCAATAGGACAATTAGGTCGGCCGGCCTGGTGGTATAGAGGATTGGGCAATGGGCACCCAAATACGTGGACACTAAGGTTTTCTATTAGCCCAATGAAGGTTTTTTTGTCGAAAATGAGGTGTTTCTCGTCGCACGATTATATTACTCTTCTTACAAAGTTACGACCAGGAAGTAAAATATTGAGTGTCTTCTAATAATTTCGTCTTGATTCAATAATAAATCTACTTTCCCTTGCAAACTTGAAAGCCCATCCTAGCCGCCCTTCACTATGAACGGAATATCCCGAATTCTCTAAAGAGGGCTGAGTTGATCATATGGAGTCCCCAAGCGTACAGAAACCGGTCGACAGGTTCGGTGACGCAATGTGATTGTCCCCCTCTTGGGACATAATGATCTCTTGCGGCTTGCGTCTAATGCACTCCCTTTCATCTGGCTTTGAGACTCATGAAAATCGTGTTGAGACGTATTCCCTAAATGCTAGTAAACCTGATAATGGTGAGATTTTAAAATACACTGTAGAACTTCGCTAAACCGAACCCGGCAAATCCGAAATTTCAGATAATACGAATAAAATTCGGGTTGGAGGAAAAATAAACAAAATAAATGAAATATTTATTTGTAGTGTAAAGAAAGGATTTTATAATTGTTGTATAACTGAACAACTAATTATTAAAACACAAGTTGTCGAAATGAAACGTTTATTACACCGGTAACTGCGGTGTATATCACATGTTAATGTAGCAGTAATTTTCACTCAGGAAAATCTTATGCCGTAAGGAACTGAATCTGCTTGATGATGCGATGTAATAATGTGATGATGAGATTGCTTCGTTACGTTGCAATTTTCTCAGATGACACGTTACGTTACATTGTCTGGTAATTCCAGAGATGTATTTCCGTACAACTCCATTAGAAATTTGGACGTTATTCTGCAGGGCACATGACGTGACCCTCAGGGTAAATTACCTTTGGTCCACCTGGGGTGAATACCAGAATTCGAAAGGTTAAAACGCTTTAGAATGTACGTATTATAATGGCCCAACGACCTTCGGCCTAGCCGTATGTTGGCCACATATTTATATGCATGTTAATTATCTTTTAAATAATAAATAAAATTACTATTGGAAATGTTTCAACGTCTTATGTGCATGAAGCATGGCATAATTTGGCGCCTGTGCCATGTGAGTATGGTTCATTACACCTTTTGGCTCCGAGTGTGTGTTTCTAATGTCATTTAGGTGAGAAACGCTTTGTTTCTCTACATATTCTTGTCATCTTCTCCAAAAGGTCGAGCTTATAGTGAGTGAAAGGTTTGGGGCTTGTTATAGGTATTGCCGAAGAACAAATCAGTTTTTTCGGATGCCGACGAAGAAAAACGCAAATTTTTGAATTGACGGAATTGGAGTTATAATCGTGACAGCCCTCTATCACGGGCTGCCCTGCGATCGCGCCCGATTTTAAGGCGTCAGTTCCTTAGCCTTCCAGCCGGTCGCCAGCGTGTGGTGCACTCGCTGTCACAAATTTCGCTAATGACCTTTCCGACCTACTACAGCACTTCGAGTCTTGGAATTGCGCATAAAGTAGCGGCAATATAAGTCAGCGACGAAATATGAAACGTACAAATACACTTTATACGGGGTGAAATGTACAAAAATACATCTACTTCTACACTTTCTAAACTTCTGATATCAAAACGATTTTTTATTGTTAATGTTATGAGGAACAGTTTTTACCGCATGAAACGACTCTCGTTGAATAGTATGTGTGCGTTTGCTCGTACCGTAGAAACGTGAACCACAAGCGAGATTGCTTCCATATTTGGTTCCAATGATTTCGAGCGACCAATGATTAATACACGGGCTTGGAGTTCAAAACGTTTTCACCATATATTATTTTTACAAAATGCGTTTTAATGCAACCTGCACTGCATTTATGTATTAAGGGATTGCATCTCAGTAGTACGAATAGAGATGTATCAGGTGAATTGTTCGAGAATATTTAAAATTTATGTTGAATAAATTCTTCCAAATTGTTTTTTGGACAAACAAACAAATAATTGGAACACATAGATTCTGTAGATGGTATTTATTTGTATGTTTTCTTTTTAACATTTAATATTGATTTACTTTTTCGTTTGTAGTTTTATGCGATGAACCTCAACTAATAATAACTTGAGTTTTAAAGGTGGGTTTTGCACTTAAATGATTGTTGGTGGACTTTGACACTTAAATGTATCATTCAACACTTATCGTGCGAAGAAATTATTCTTTTATTTTGGACGTAGGTGTAAACTAAAGACAAACATTTGTTTCTAAACTTTTGAATAATGAAAAGATTTGTTAGAATAAAAGATATGTAATCGATTAATTTTAAATTAATCTACTCGTACAATAAACAATGTGAATGACCTTTATTTTTATATATAATAGTTGCATTCATGTTCGTGCATTAATTTTATTGATAAGTTTATTCAAAACAGACAAATGTTTTGAAACACTGGTAGAAAAAGATATTAAAAAATATAGAGTGCAAAGAAATGGATAATGAACAAATTATACACATCGGGTATTGGTTAAGAAAGTAAACTATCCTTTCTCCGTAGTATCAATTATCCTTTTTGGGTCCATCCAAGTCTGAATCGCGCAAAATATAATATATCTCGAAAATTAGACAAACAGACAATTGTACAAACTAGTGGTCTGCAACAGCAACACTGCAGCAGAATAAAAGTAATCAATTGCTTTGGGATTTTTAAGGTTTCTATAGGTATCTAACAAATCCACAAACCGCCGCAGGCTGCGTAGTTTCTTTCAACTTCAGCGCGCACGGGAAATTAGTTATGTAGAAATTCGATCATTTCGAGAACGAGGAACGCGGTTGAAACGCGTAGCTATCACATGTTCAGAAACAGAAACGTATCCGCGAGAGAGATTTCGCCAACGAGCCAGCGCGTTCCGTGCGCCTCCGTGAAAGTAAAAGCGAATCCTAGCTCGGAAGGTTGGCCTGGAGTGAAAAAGGCTTCGCCCCGCGTCAGGTCAGCGCCGCGTCAATTCGTCTCCCTTGACACGCGACCTCCGGCACAATGAAGCGAGCGCGCGGCGGGCGAGCGCTCCCTGGCGCTACCTGGCGGCGGGCGGGCGCCGGCGATTGATCGGCGCGGGCGAGGGCGAAGAGGGCGATGAGAAGGGGCGGCGACGCCTCGAGTGGGGGAGAGATAGAGATTAGCCGCGTTTGTGCCGGGGACGGGGAGGTGAAAGGGAGGGACGGGGAAGAGTGGAAGGGAAAAGACTGATACGTGTGGTGGAGTGCGGGTAATGGGCACCGGGGGGGGGGTGTTGGCAGGTGAATAACTGATCTGGTGACGTGAGGTGGAGATGGGGAAGTAAAAAAAAAGAAGTGCGCCGGAGATGCGAAAATTGGATGAATCGGCACGTTCGCCAAAGGCAGATCAGACCGTCGATTGATTAATTAATGATTCCGGGCGCAACTGCTAAGGTCATTAGTCCATTAATGTAGAGCATGTTTTCTTTTTGGGACGTAGCTGTGATGTTCCCCCGCTGGATGATGAGATCCAGCACCGACCTTGCGAGGATTTTCCCCAACCAGGTATCTCCCTCCAGCGTGGGGTCACCTCGACCGGAAGAAACTCTTAGCTTCCTACTGTTCCCCCGACAAGGGTGGTAAGGCAGTGCTTGTGTAAGGGGTGAGGATAGGGTAAGGAAGAGGAAGGAAAGATCGCGCGCGGTCCGTGGCCCGATTGCTAGGGTACTGCTCCGGCATTCGCCTGATGTTGATCGGAGAAACCACAGAAAACTACCGATCAAAATAGCCGGCCGCTGGAATTATCCTCGAGGCAGCGACTGAATTCGACCTAGCTGACAAGCTAGTGTCGAAAATACTGCCACTGTCGGGATTCAATACTTAGGACCTCCTGGTCAGATGCACTGCAATGCAATCAGTTTATGCCCCAAACCACTTTTGCCGTTTGGAAGTCGCGACGGTGGGACACTATCAAATAGAAGAAACAATTTCAACGATGATCAAAGTGGTCGAATATTAGGATGCCAGTCACGGAAAGTAAAGTGAGGATTGGAAGGGAAAATTTTCTTCAAAGTGTCAAAAGGGAGACAACAGGAGAAAGTCGATTCAGTACTTAGAGAGGTGTCAGGTAGTGTGTAGAAACAAATGTGATTATTATTTTTTGTGGTTATGAATTGATTTATTATTTGACACGGTGCCAATTTTGGTGAGAACAGAATAACACAAGAGATGAAATTGATGTATAATACAAAAAAAAGATTTTTGTTGTTTTTTTGAAAAGTCCAACGTGCGTCTTAAATAGTGTTTATTGCATAACACACCTGTTCATAACTTTTTTCTTGAAATATATTCTAAAGTTAATTATGTTGTTACTATTTAATTTTAAAGAAGATGTAATATTTAAAAGAACTAAAATTTATAGATGATTGTTGAAATAGGTGCGCAGTATTGTAGGTCACTTAGATTATTTGCTTATAAACGTTATACAATAATGAATTTGTTCTCAAAATGTGTCCAAGTACGTAAGTAATTTTGTGCAATGAAATGCTTTGCTATTTAGCTGATCTTGGCAGCATGGACAAAGCTTTTATTCTCTCGTATTTGTTTTTCCAGTTTATAACAGATAATGTTTTTTCACTGCTAGTACAATTTAAATGAATATCGGAATGCACCAATTTGTTTACAACTCC
Source organism: Gryllus longicercus (assembly GCA_038098605.1). Classification (NCBI taxonomy): domain Eukaryota; kingdom Metazoa; phylum Arthropoda; class Insecta; order Orthoptera; family Gryllidae; genus Gryllus; species Gryllus longicercus. The sequence continues at coordinate 1,200,941 of JAZDUA010000193.1, read as the reverse complement.
TTTACGAGAAATTCATTAAAAAACGTTTTTAATGAATTAACGAATTTTTTTTGCAATTGAGCATATGTAAAATATCTTGATAATTCATTTTACATTTCGTTTGCATATTTCTAATGGAAACAATAGAGTATATGACTCGTGAGTAGAGTTAATAATAGGTCCCTTCTGAAAATTAGTCCCTTAGCTTTCTAACGTCACCTCTGAGGACAAAAATTTTTACTCGAGAATAAAATATTACTTTATTCTTTTGTAACGTAAACTACTATTACATCTAGATACGTTAAAAATTTTCTCCCGACAAATTAAAGACCTAAATGTTCCAATCCAGGAGGGCCATTACGTGATTCTGAGACAAGTGAGAGCTACGTGGTTGTCCTCACAGGGGACGTGGAGGACGTCTGAGGGTGCGAGGGCGTGTAAAATTATTCACTCTACCAGATGTCAGCGAAGGACGGCGTGGGAGGTGGACGTGCGTGGACGGTCGGCGAGGGCGGCTGTGGAGCTGGGGCTTGAAGGGTGCGCAAAGAGGCCAACGGCGCCGGAGACGGTGCACACGTAGTCAACAGGACAGAGGGCGGGCGCGCGGCGAAGTGTGAAGCATGGGCTCAGGCGAGTCGGCGAGTTGTGTGGCAGGGAGCGGGGCGAGGCAGGTAGCGCGGAGTGACAGGGGCGTGGGACGTGAGGCGTCGACCGCGTGGGAGAGAGAGAGAGGCGGGAAGGAGCAGGGCGAGTCACGGAGCGAAGCGTGAAGCAAAGAACGTGGCAAGGCGAAGAGCAAAGTGAAACAAAGCGGGGAACGTGGTGAGGTGGGACGTGGGGCGAGGCGTAGAACGGGTGCGACGGGCAGATCCCACCAGGGAGAGGGACGAGGAGCGCGGAGCGAGGGGGCGGGGAAGCGAAACGCGGGGCTCGCACGCGTGGGGAGAGCGGGGCTGGTGGGA